>OY979716.1:45341212-45941212 GCA_963855995.1 Muricea muricata | reverse complement strand
TATTTTCACATTTTTCACGAAATTCTTCACCCATGTAGTCGTCAGTTCCCTCAAGAACACCAGATTCAATAGCTGCCTCTTCAAGCTGAGCACTAGTAATTTCAAAACCTAGGAAAAGTATATTTTTAGAAAAAACTGAAGGTGCCAAATTTTGCAGAAAAGACTATTACATGACTAAATATATTTGAGAAATAACAAGGGATATTTGTTTGAAAGTGGATATAATTCATAACAATTGCATTATTAGCAAAGACAATAAATAACTTGAAACATAAAAGTTCAGCATAAATAATGTGTGATATATACCACATTGTTCAAGTTGGTATTCCTCAGGAAAACAGTAAATGTGATCTGGCACTCCATCTGGAAGATATGTTTCTTTCTGACATCGGATCCTGTGTGCATTCCACACAACATCTTTGAAAATGTCTACCTCTCTCTGTATGAGAGGGATGAATAAATATGCCAGTGTAGATCTTAAAGAGAAAAGTTGATTTACTAAAAAGTAAATTTAATGCTACATGAAGGTAAAATGCTCTCAAAATCCATGAATAAAAACATACTCTCGCAGCAAATATCGATTAACAATCCAAAAGGCTTTAGGGTTATATTAGGGATTCTGGGGTTTAAAACCAAATGAAAATTTATCTCTGTTAATCATGGAAACTAATTTGAAACAAACCTGTCAATATCACTATGAGGATCATAATGGTGCCTGTCTTTTAAAAACAGCAAGTGCTCCTTAAAGTATTTTTCAAGGTGTTGGTGAAGTTCTCTCCACCATCTCTCAATCTAAGAAGTTTGAAAAGAGTTTGCCTATGTATTATGAAGATGCAACACACCATAGAAATGTAAAGTTATTTCTGCCACAGGGTCAAAGTGCCATTGCATGAGATTTTTTGTTTTCAACATTATATTATTTTACTTGGTCATGATTTTGCAAATCAAAGGAATCATAAAACAAAACACTCTTTCACCTCAACACTATGTTAGAGTTAAATACTGAGAAGGAGAGATGTATGTCATATACAGTCCCCGAGGACGTGGAGCGTCCGAGAGCTGTATATGACATACATCCCGACTTTTGAGGAGGTGTTTTCTAACAGTCTTTTGACTTTGAACAATTTAAGTCGAGATTCGTCGAGATTTTTCCGCAACTTTGATCTAATTATTTATCCAAGGTAAATAACCTATATACAACCCGCGGTACATCAAAGAAAACCGACTCAAAAATAAATTAATTGAACTTATTTCCACACATGTTAAGAGATATGTATATTGACACCTGATTTGCTGTTGATGGACCATATATAACAGTCTCAAGAGGGTCCATATCGCCATGGTGTCGTCTGAGGAACACATGTAATGTTGCCATCTTTCCAGTCTCTGTACCCTTATCAATTCTTATCTTACTAGCTATCATTCTACTTTCATAGAGATAATCCAGGTAGAAGCTACCAATTAACTTTGGATCAGAATTTCCGGTCCACACTCTCAACCACAACAACTTTCCGCTTGCCGTGTCTATGCAGCCATACACACCAAGAGGGAAAGTGTTTTTCTGAAATCCCATCAGTTTCGCATGTCCATCCATTGCGTGCACCCAGTTAACACCTTTCGTGGTAAAATTACCTCTAACTCGCGGTCTATTTGTGGCAAGGGCGCGTGCCTCAAGGCCTTCTGGATCAAGATCGTACATGACTTCGTTCACAAGCTTTCGAGGAACATTGAGGTGATGTACCTGACGAACTTTTTTGTGCATTGCAGGGTACCCCAACAGTTTGCCCGGTCCATCTAACTCCTTAGCAACAGCTTGTTGAACGTCCTCAACATCAACGTTATGATCGGTATAGTAGATACCAAAATGACGGAGACGTCTATCTACACTACGTAAACTCCAAGGGTATTGAGGAAAATCTCTACTGACAAAACTAAGAATCTCGGTTTGTTTATAACCTACACTCACATACTTTTTGAGAGATTCTTGTTAATGGAAGTCTTCATCCCAACCGACATATCGCTGCATTTTGTGATGTTACATAAAACATTTCATTGTACAACTATAAATGTGCAGTTTATAATTTTGATTTTTCGAAAGCAATCTTCTTAGAAATGTTGACATTACTTCATGTAAGCTTGCAAATAAGTGTTTTTGCGCAATGCAATGTGGTATAGTGTTGGCAACGCTGGGCCGCTGGTGCGATATTTTTTGGTTTTTTTTTAAATAATGCATATTAAATGCAAAGCAACAATTTCTAAATTAATAATATTTAGAATTAAAAAATGAATAAAATATTGAGATTTTATTCAAAAAATTTAAAAAATAATGCAAAAAATCAAATGGCAGTGCTGGGCCACCATAGCACAGTAATTAAAACGTGGTACTATAAAATTTTTATAAAATAACAACATTGTATGTTTTGATACAAGGTTGCTAAATCTCTTCATTACATTAAATTGGTCATTAACTTTCTTACAAATGTTAATAATGTGTTTATCAAAGTTCAGATCTTGATCAATTGTCATACCAAATAATTCCAAAGAGTTCTTTGTTGGGAAAGAAAATCTGTGGTGTAATTTATTTCCCAGAGCCATTGCTTGATGTTTACTTGGGTTACTTATCATGCCATTTATCCTGAACCATTGATTAACACTTGTAACATAATTTTGAATTAGCTTATCCAGTTCACTAGGTTCCATATGTGAATCGTGTATTTGGCAATCATCAGCATACGAATGAAGCTTACCAGAAGGTATACAGTGAAATAGATCACTTGAGAAAATGTTATAAAGCATTGGCCCCAAAACGCTGCCTTGCGGGACTCCTCGTTTAACCATTGTCCATTCAGAAAATGTGTCACCAATTTTAACACGCTGCATTCTATTCCTCAGATAAGATTGAAAAAAACTGCAGCATTCCTTCGTCATACCATAAGCTTTGAGTTTGGCTAGTAGGAGATCATGTGGGATGGTATCAAACGCTTTCGAGAGATCAATCGATACAACTGCGACAAGTTCTTTCTTATCCCGACTACTTTTCCAGTCTTCTACAAGCCCAAGTAACGCAGTCTCACAACTAAATTGCTTTCTATAGGCAGATGTATAATCAGATAATATTTCATTATAAAACTCTTCCATCTGCGATGCAATGGTTCTTTTGAATACATTATTCAAAACAGGAAGGACAGTTAAAGGGCGATAGTTGGTTTTATCAAGTTCATTGCCCTTCTTAAATGACGGCGTAACCTGTCCCATTTTCCACACTGTTGGATATTTACACTGCTTAATAGATTCATTAAATATGCAAGCTAGGGGTTGAGCAATAACGGCGGCAGATTCCTTAACGATTCTGGGATGAAGAAAGTCGTGACCACAAGACTTTCTTGTGTTTATATTTGCTAATATGTGGCATATTTCCAATTCATTTATACATTTCAACGAGAAATTTAATGTAATCACTCCTTCTTTTGTAGTATTAATAACTGATTGCACACTTGGATGATCGTTGAAATCTAAAGCATAATCATGTTGTAGACTTTTATCTACCAAGTCATCGGCAATGTTCACAAAATAATTATTAAAAATTTCTGCAATGTCTTTTTTCTGATTAATAACAACATCATTTTTTTTAATGAAAATGTCATTTGCCTGCTTGCTTTTCGAATGCAAAAATGGTCTATAAACATTCCAGAATTCTCTTGGACTATTCTCTTCATTTTTCTTTCTAAAGAAGTCCTTGATTGCCTTTCTTCTTAATGTTGTACATACATTCCTTTGAGCTTTATATGTACAATAATTCTCATCAGTTCGCTCCTTTAGATACTTTTTCCAAAGTCTATTTCTATAACGTGTCTCTTGCCTCCATTGTTTTGTCATAAATGGGACTTGATTACCCCTAAGATGCACACGTTTAAGCGGAGCGTGTTCCTTAACTACATCCATATACAATGATTCAAAGACAAAAAGTTTGTCATTAACGTCATCAAAGATATCCATCACACTAAACGGTATACTTTGCAAGTCATTCAGAAACTCGTCACGCTTAAAGGTTTTATGGGCTCTTGTAACTATTTGCCTGGAACGAGAGCGAGGGGCAGAACTTCGTAAAATTGTATAAACCAAACTGTGGTCACTGATTTGTACATCAATCACACCCGATGTAAGCACCTTAGCCTTGTTATTTGTAAGAATAATATCCAACAATGTTTCTGACGTTTTATCAATTCTTGTCGGAGAATTAATTAAGTTAGCTAGGTTGTAAATATCTAATAAATCATTCAAATCACGACCATCCATTGGAGGTTTGTTGGGGTGTATCAAATCACAATTAAAGTCCCCAAGGATATAAACATCATTTGTAATCTCAGTTATGGCTTCAAATAAAATACTTAATTCATATTTCCATTTATATTTTGGAATACAAGGTGGTCTGTATATCCCAACTACAGCAATCCAAGTCTGCTTTACTTTCACCTTCAATATTAATGACTCAGTTCGAAAAGTTGACAATTCATCAGCCGAAATATTTTTAAATTGTTTGATAACAGAAAAACAAATATCACTTCTTACGAATGCCATCAATCCACCACCACCTAATTTTCTGTCCACACGACACATGCGAAACCCGTCAATATGAAAATGGCTGTCAGGGAAGGTCTCGTCTATTTTCGTCTCAGATATAATCAACATGTCGAATTTACCAGACAATAACAATAACCAATAACCACAATGAGAGCATATCAAAGCTACAATTACTATATGAATATCTATATATGTATTCAGCCAATTTAAAATTAAGCATGTGATGTGCACATAATTGTAAACTGCGTGGTCGAAGGAGCGCTTGAATTTAAGCGATGAACTTTCTCTAAGTTTTGTCTACACGGACAATGCATGCAAGCCTGCAAACTGTATGGTATTCTGCCAGCCAGCCATGTTTCGTCATATATAAGTGTTTGTCTACATTGCGTAAATTTTAAAATGAAAATGGCAACGAAATGCGCCATTCATTTATCAGCAATTTCGACGCACTCGTTGACAGACTAGCATCTCATGAAACAAACTGGGGAACACATATCCTGCTTAATTCATTCAGATATCCCTATTATGTTGTATAACATACCTATCACATTGTGACATCTTATTCCAGTTGATGCAGTATATATTTTCAGTAATTTCACAATCTTCGATTGCCATATTGAACACGCATGGTATATCTTCCTGCCTTTAAGCGCACATCTGAAATACTGTAGTTTGGAGACACAATCATACAAAAACCACGTAGAAAATCAGTCAACCACTTATAAAATCTCGGTTGTTTGAATAGCTACCCTGAATTGAGACATTCTTTCGCAAAACTTCTGTAACATGTTGATGTGTTGAATGTATAATAATAACTGCAATTATATTCGGTTACAGGTTGCATTGAACATGTCATTATGCCAATTGTCACAGCAGGAAACTTATGTTAATCATGCTATCATGTAATTATCTTTGTCGTGAATGCAAAATGTGCAATATAACCGTGTATGATGCTAAATGTACAATGTGGTAGGACAATGACATATATAATTATGTAGATACGAAGGTCGTGTCACGGCTCAACATTTTTTATCACTGTGAGTACAAAATGCACTGAGATTTACGTAGAAATTTTTAGCTATTAGACATAAAATATAATAGACAAAACAATTGCAACTAGCTAGTGAGATAGAAATAATTTTCAAGATTACAATGTTAATTTCAGTGACCTTCAGTCATCGAAAGAAAGATCGTACAATGTAGTTGAAACGTTGTCATAAAATTTTTTATATACCTGGAGCGTGTATTGTTTAAAAATTCAAAAATTTTCATCTTGTGTACACTTTGTCAATCTATTTTCAAGAGTATTAAATAACAGTAATATAGTAATCAGTTATTCTGGAGTAGTCTCCCTGAAATAATATTTAATTAAGACTGTTTTGCAAGTAAGCGAATTAAGAAAACGCGTGCATCTCATGAGTGCATGCAGATTGTTATTCGACGCTTTGCGCATGTACCGCCACAGAATCCAACAATAACCCGATGGCTGTGTGTGAGTGCAACGATAGAAAATTTAATTGGTACACAGATGCCACAGAGTTTGACAAATTATTCTACAAATCTTACAAATATCAAGCAACTTTTTTACATCATGAATATACGCATGTTCAGAACATTTATAAGCATATTTTATAGGCTTTGGTTGTTACAAATGGTATTTTTTTACTAAAATTTTGCTATAAACAATTTCCGTGCCAGAGGATTATAGCTAAAGAACGCGCAAAAGCGGTAAAATGCATGATGTATCATAAGATATTCAAGTTCTGGCAAAAATGGACCGGCAAATGGGGGTACCAAAAACGGCATGTTTAAATGGCCACCTCGATTTTTGAAGCGGTTTGAAGTTATTGATCCTTCAAAATACGAAAATATGCTAAAATCGTGCCAAAAACCTGGGCACTCGTGTAAAAATATGCTTTCAAAGGCTAATAACTCACTAAGAAATGAAAAAAATTAGGATGCGATTTAAATGTCTTATATTTAGTTTTTTTACGAGCTTTCTGTTATGCAAGTTATTTTTTCTAAAATTGAACTTGAAATATCACCCTTTTTGACAGTAATACAGTTTTATAGTAACATCGGATAAAAACGTGTTGGCAAGAGCCCACAAGAAATTTCAACGCGGCCAACATTCCGAAATATTCTTACTAACCTTAAAGGGACAAGATAAAATCAAAATGAAATTGTCCCTCTATATGGTAAGTATATCGGCCTCTATCTGCCGTACTAAAAGTACAAGTATTAATTTTTAACCAGGCAAAAGGCATATGCTGGGTTTCTAAAACCTTAATCTCAAAAGTTACAGACACGCATTTTTATGCATTTTGACAGGCTAACATCGTATTGTCTCACGTCTGTACTGTCCGTGCACATTTATGTCGATCAGTGGCTTGATCCTTTTTTGACTTCCTCTTTTGTCTGTTTGACGGCACATTTTATTTTCCTCTTCCACCTCTAACCTTTATCTAGTGAGAAAGACATAATTGATTGTAACTAAAATAATAAGTTGTTCTTTTGGCGGAGTTCATGACACCGTTTACAGTTTCCTCAATTGCAGCTTATGCAGTTTGATACTCTGTCCGGCAGCTGGAGAACAAAAATAACTGAAACCTCACCCTATCGGGAAACAATTCTATTTTGGCTTTATATGGTACCTTTCGATCTGGTAAGCGTATTTTTTATGCTACTAGCCTTCAAATTACTTATGGGTCAAAGGAAACACGTTTTTCTTCCGATCATTTCTATGAAACTCTTATATAGCCAGAATTAGTAAAATTGCATGTTCGTTTATTGAAAAAAATTTTTTCGTCAAAAATTTCATAAAAAAGCCCACATAAGACATGATAAAGGTTACCATGGTTTCTTGAATTTCTGTGAAGTTATATGTGAGATGTTGAAAACACATTTTCTAATGGACTAGTTCTCAGGAAAGTTGGCGTCGCTTTACCTTTTATGAGATCTTAATGGACAAATCGCTCTGTAACTGACTGAAAAATGAAAAAAGAGCATTGGCAATAAAAATTTTTATTGTTTTATGCAAAAGAGCATGAAAAAATAAGCTAATTGGCCGTTTACTGTAAAAGACTACCCTTTTAGTTCCGAAGTTATTAGCAAAAATGTGCAAAATATAAACTGCTGATTCAGCAAAAATTGTGAGGTCACTAGTTGGGTAAGTAGGTGTAATAAATACATAAACGAGCATAGCTCAGTTATTATTCATTCAAACTCAACAAAATTTTGCACACGGATACTACATGACAAGACGCATCAAAAAACATTCCTAATTTTGTTGCCAAGGTAACAATGCCGTCCCCAAGCCCCTGTTATGAAATTTCTATAACTTGTATTTATCCACATGGACTTTTTTTTTCGAACAATGATCTTCCCATTGAACTTTAGGCATGCATATGTATAGCAGACAAACTTCTGATATCATGTTGTTATAACCAGTTTCAGTACACAGCTATTTTATAAAAATTCTGTGTGGAGCCTGGGGACGACAATGTCACCGTAGCAACGACGTTAGAAATGTTTTTGAATGTATCTTGCAATGTAGTATCTGTGTACAAAAGTCTATTGAATTTGAGTATTTTAATTTCATGCTCTTTCACATGAAACAATAAAAACTTTTATTGCCAATGTCCTTTAATAATATCTTTTATGTATTTCTTTCAACTTTCTAATGATGCAAGCTATTTTTCAATAAACGAACATGAAATTCCATTCATTTTTGCTCTGGAAGCTAGAGTTTTATACAAAAATGAAGAAAAACATGCATGTTGCCTGGAGCTTACAAGTAATTTAAAGGCTACCAACATACGGAAATACATTTTTACGTCTACAGGCAAAATATAAACCCAAAATGGAATTGTTGCCCGATTAGGTGGGTTTTCTTCTTCCAGCTTCCTGATTAAAACATCCTTTTATGTATTTAGCATACAGCAGCTAGGTTACTTTTAAACTCTACATACCTGAGTTTTGTTTGATTCTTTTGGTTCTTTTAGGAACTCTTTTAATTCCTCTCCTATCCGACCGTTTACTAGTACTGTCTAAACACTAGCAATGTGGGATGTCGAGCATGGAAGATTTTATAACAGGTTGACCTTGCAATTATCAATTGAAGTGTTGCAAAATATTCCATTCTTTACTAAACTACTTTATGTATGGATTCTTGCAGTCTTGGCCCTATTCCGAGCATAGGCCGGATCTGCTTCGATTTTTCCACGATAATACTTACAGAATAATACAGGGTCTATGGAAGTCTGCATAACGTAAGCCATATCCTTCGTCAACTTACTCAAAAATTTGTTAGACATAAAGTGGACTTATGTCATGTTTCATTTTAAACGTTAGAATTGCTATATCGTGCAATCGTCTGTAGGGTGGAATGGTTAGCTTTCAGTTTAATAAGTGTTAAATATGGCTCTGAATGCACGTCTAGCACTTTTTCTAAGTTTCATGAGTGATGCTTTGCAAAAAATGCCTGACTATATGGATATAGTTTCTCTGATATTTTGTTCTGAGTTCTCCGCCATCTTATTTTATTAAAACAAAAACAAATAAAATTACATCACAATCAGGGTATAGATCACATTAAACTTAACAAATGCTTTTACCGTCATAGATAACCAAAGTGAATGCATATCTAATATCACAATTTGAGAATCTTCTTCTAAATTTTTTTACTGCCATACATATTACCTAGATTCTTTATACCATACATATTACCTAGATTCATCTACATAGGCCGTAGTCGCATTAAATTTTAAACAGGAAATGCAAAGGCCGAAAATTAAACCATGGACGTGTACCTCATCAGAAACTTTTACGACATAACTGGCTTTAGCTAAGTTTAAATTTCAGTATGATTTAACTCCATAATGAAGACTTGTTACAAAAACAATAATCAGTTAAGCTGCACTAGAACTATTTTATGATTTGTTTCAAGGAGAATTAAACTACCACGATTCAGTGCGTTCTATGTTAAAACGAGGGCAGCAGACATTTACAACGATGTGTCAGTGTTTGATAACTATTCATGTGTATATAGTTTATTAATAATCTTGTAATTGCAGAGAATACGTTTTTGCTATAATAATCATAGTTCACTCTGGCTTTGCATTGGTCAAGAACCGTGATCTAATGGATCTAACCATTTCAGAATTACCAGCAGCCAATAGTTGGCTTTGTTTTGTATAGATCATGATCACGTCAATTAGCACACTACAAAGCTTATTTTGGCAAAATTTTCCACTTTTTTACACAAAACAATCAGATAACATTTTCCCGTTGTAAGAACATCAGTGACGCACTCGCCTAGATGAATTGTAGGTCACTTTTTTGTTCCTGCTACATTATGACGTCATACCGTGTATCTATAACTGAACAGACAACGTAACCTCGTTCCTAGAGCATTTTCCTTGCTCAGGGATTGGGCAGAATTTTATCTTTTTGTTTAATATATCACATGTTGCCGTTGTCTATTCAACCATAGATATTCAGTATGTCACACCCAGGACAGAAATAAAATGTGTGTCTAATGATACCCAACATAAAAAGTAAACCACTGTTAAGTACCATTATAATTGTACAGCTGTATAATTACTGATCGGTTTCTAGTTAGGTGTAAGACAGTCAATTTGTAATAGATATAGGTGATTTATAGCCCTATAAAATAAATTCTTAATTGTTAATAATACACTACGCAAGCTAATACTTCACAGCAAAACAGCAATCGGTCATTTTAATATTTTCAACAATTGTAAATTAATGGGTTAATTTTTCCATCCGAATACTAATTGAACTGCCAATCAGGTGCAAAAAATCACATTTTATATATTTAATATCAAGTGATCACAGTCACTTGTTAAGGGCTTAAAGGTCGAATACCACCAAAATGTGAATGAATCCCTATTATTTCCATTCCAGATTAGCTCTTGGAGAAATATACAGTGATAAACTATTATTTCACAATGTATATATGCATTCACATTGTTATGCCATATAGAGTCTAATCCCCTAAAGCCTAAAAACTATTAACTGCACCCAAGTACCATTCAACGCATACAAGCAAAATTTTCTATTTATTGACAACAGCTTTACAAATAGATAGCATTTTACCATTGCCTTTTCAGTTATACATAAATGATATGACGTCATAATGTGGTAAGAACAAAAAAGTGGCTCACGAACCGCGTGGGCGACTGGGTCACTGATGTCCTTACCACATGTATCTATAAACGAACAGACAATGGCAAAATGTTATTCACTTATTTTATATAATAAACAAATGAAAAATTTTCGCCAAAATAGGCATTGTAGGGCGACGACATGTGACGTAAGCAAGCCATTGGTTATTGATAATTCTGAAATGGCCTTGATTGGTTTGTAACTGAAATGGCGTCAGCGGTGCAGGCAAATATTCAAAAGGTTTATTATTGACGTTTATATTATTGCAAATATTTTATTATAAAAATGTTTATTGTTAATTATTGGTTGCATTTTAACGAATTTGTAATTTTGGAGCTAAACAAACGGAAAACAATCGTAAACCGTCATAACAGTCAGTTGCACATTTCAACTTAAAAGGCTTGCATTTCTGTAACATTACCTATTCGTTGACCTATATGTCTGAGATATTTGACAGGTGAAATGTGATACGTGCGGGCTAAAATTGACTCAAATCAAATACGACATTTGTACTATGTTCATGTATACACTGGCATGCTGCAAGTCGCTGTAGTGTTTCAATACTGAATTTTTTCGCTCAAAAGCGGCAAATATCTTGGAAAACAATAGCGATTCATTCCGTGGTATTTTGGGAAAGATACAATAAAGGATGGCATAGATTTTTGCAGCGAAAGGTCAAAATAATTTGTAGTAATTAATATTTCGAACGTAAACAAAAATAACGCGCTATATTTTAGTTTGTAGTATTTTCGTATGTAACTTAGCTTAAAATGTAGAAAAAAGGCAACGATGTTTTTGGTGTTATTTTGAAAAATATATGTACTTTTCCGGCTGAGATATCCTGGTAAATATTATTTGCATTGCGTATTAATAATCCACACCATCAAACAAACATATTCTTTTCCTGCAGACAATTTTATCAAATATAATATAAGACGAAACAGACTCTGAATATCATCATCTTGTAAACGCAAGATTTGAGTTATTTAAAGACACAAAATACTGGTGCTATTTCGACTTTATTGCAAAGTCATTGTCAAACCAAACTGAATATTTACAAGCTATGATACAGGAAAGATAGCATAGGCGTATGACATGAAATGCGAAATTATTTACAGAAGCGATTGTTAAGCGTAAGAATTACAGAAAAAGCATCAGTTCCTTCGAGGCTTTAAGACCACTATTAAGTGCTAGTCTTTTAAACTTTATATGAAGCGCTTCCAAAAAGAGTAAGATATTGGAGTTTGTGTGTTGTAGTGATTGCAGTATTTTAGTGTTTTTTGCTATAAATACATAGTTACTGAAAGGTTTGTCAGGTTGAGGTCATCTTTCCCGTATCTCACCTTATAAGGTCCTAGCATAGCTTGTAAATATTCAGTTTGGTTTGACAATGACTTTGCAATAAAATCGAAATATCACCAGTAGGCAGTATTTTGTGTCTTGTTCATTTAAATAACTCAAATCTTGAGTTTACAAGATGATGATATTCGGAGTCTGTTTTGTCTTATTAGAGACCTTTAGTTTGCCTTTTACGGCAAACCTGAGACACGTCCTTTGAGATAGAAATAAAACTAGTGACCGTGAGGTGTTTTGCCTATATGAACTATTAATAAGAATAAATACACTACACATAGATAGATCGTTCGATCACAGACACTTGCTGACTGACGTCAATTATTTTCCTGCTTACATGGATTCACGTTTGAATTGTGGCGTTTCATGTTTGAATTCTACAATTGAACTGCTAGACATGCTCATAGCAGCTCACTACAAACGTGAAACGTCAACTCGAACGTCAAGCGATTGAGGCCCTAAACTGTTTTCCGTCAGTGATACCTTTCGGTGGTCATACAAGTACATCATAGATCAGTATTTTCGATTTATTGAATACATCGTTTAGTTTGAGCACTTCATGGTTCATGATTTCGTTTTTATAATAATGAACACGCTTGAGGTTTGCCGTTTGCCGTAAACGCCAAACTAAAGGTCTCTATATTTGATAAACAAACTTATGGCTGTCGGATTCGAACAGTGAAATCGAAGGCTATATCGGACTTCCGTCACATGATTGAATGCTGGCCTCTGAGTGTTTGGCTCCAAATGCGACATCCAAATTTTCACGTTGGCTTACCACAAAAACCACAAATCTGTCCCGTGAATCCTGTGAAACATGGGGGCGATTTTAAAGTATTTATTTGAATTCACCTTTATCGCGTGAGCCTGTGTTTACAAAGTCCAGGTCGCCTAACTTCTTGATCATAAAGTGCAAGGTGCACTTTTAGTTATTATGAAACCTCATTAAACGTTGATAACAAGTGCTTACATAGCATACAGCTATTTACTGTTTCTGTATTTTTCCCTGTTTAAAATTTTTTAATAGAATTTCTCAACAAAACATGCAGTTTAGCATGTATGCTAAAATATTAAAATAATAACAAGTTTTTTCGTGCAATAACTCTCACTCGCAATAGTTGAAACGGCAAATTTTGTGACATTGTTGGCATTTGTCGCGAATATAGACCGCGAAAGTGAGATGTCAGCGTAGGCGGCGATAAACTCGTGATGTTTCCGTTGTTATGCACGTTAACAAATTCCTATTTACTAAAAAACATCGGTACGAACTAACTTTTTATTGCCGATATAGTAAAAAAAGCGACAAGACGGTTTTAATGCTAAACAACCAACAGGAAATGTGTTACAAATTGCAACGACAAATTTGGAGCAATCAGTTTAGTTGCGAAGTTTTAGAAGCAAGAGGAGCTCCAGTCTTGAATTACACACTAGACAATGTTTTGCGGCATACGAAACAGTAACCGTGTGGCTTGTGAAACTTTTTACTTTACTCTTTAACTCAATTTATCACGGATCTTTGCACCGTGTAATGACATAGTCCAGCCTTAGGCGACTAGTGAAGACCTAGCTTTTACGTCCCCTGACTGAGTAGAAGCTGGCAAGCCGAGTGAACGCCTTAGCATGTGTCTTGTTCAATTATGGTTGTCTTTTGAAAGCAAGTAAATTTTTAAGTAATTTTTCTGTATGCCCTCGATGCTGTTCCAAATAAATAATTCCGTGTTCAGAGGTGAAAATAAGCAATAATCCGTCATCCCTTGTGTGCTCATAGTTTACCTTTCACGCTTTTGCAAGGACAACCTTTATTAAATTAGCTGCATTTTCAATGATACTGAATTGTTTTACTGTTTAACGAACAAGGAAATCATCTTGAAAGACATATATTTAAAAATCACTTTACTTCGAGTCTAGCGTGTTGTTCGAGATACAATTTCCTACAAGAAATTAAATCGGAAGTGATCGCATACACACGAGCGAGGGGCATTTGGTCTGATAAAGACCAACTCATCAAGAGCATATTTTCATTTTTCCATATCACAGAACGATGTTGTCGCGAGTCACTTCATGATTTTTCTTGATTGAATTAATGAAATCTTTCCTACCCTAACTGCTTGGGCAGTCATATTTCATGACAGCTTTAAAGTAACCAGTGTTTGGTTAAATTACTGTTTGGCATAGGTTAAGCACATATGATTTGTCTTTTTACGGTCAAAATACTGTTTCAAATGAACATGTGATACACCTAAATTACCAACAAAAAATAGATCCTAATTGGCTATATAGAAAATATATCATATACATTATACTTTATACATATACATTTGATGTAAATAATATAATAACATAGACTAATTACCATAACACTTTAACTGTGGTCTAGACTATAGCATGCATATATAGTGCTGATGTCAGCAATTTTTTCACCTTTGTTCTTTTTTTGCCTTATTCTTTTTAAAATCAACACGGTGTTTCTCTACTTCATCATAGTTATTTAGGCAGTACATTCTGCAACAGAAGGTCGCTGAAAATTCGTTAACGTTGTAATCTTGAAAATTATTTCTATCTCACTAGTTGCAATTGTTTTGTCTTTTATATTCTATAATAGTTAAAAATTTTTACGTAAAGCTCAGTGCATTTTGTACGCACAGTGATAAAAAATGTTGAGCCATCACACGACCCACATAGCATCATACACGGTTGTATTGCACATTTTGCATTCACGACAAAGATAATTAGATTATGATGGCTGATTAACATAAGTTTCCTGCTATGACAGTTGACATAATGACATGTTCAATGCAACCAGTAACGGAATATAATTGCAGTTATTATTATACATTCAACATATTCAACATGTTACAGAAGTTTTGCGAAAGAATGTCTCAATTCAGGGTAGCTATTCAAACAACGAAGGTTTTATAAGTGGTTGACTGATTTTCTACGTGGTTTTAGTATGATTGTGTCTCCAAACTACAGTATTTCTGATGCGCACTCAAAGGCGGGAAGATATACCATGCATGTTCAATATGGCAATCACACTATCGAAGATTGTGGAATTACTGAAAATATATACTGCATCAACTGGAATAAGACGTTACAATGTGATAGGTATGTTATACTACATAAGTACGGATATCTGAATGAATTAAACACGATATGTGTTCCCCAGTTTGTTTCGTGAGACGCAAGCCTGTCCTCGAGTGCGTCGAAATTGCTGATAAATTAATGGTGCATTTCGTTGCCATTTTCATTTTAAAATGAAGGCTATGCAATATAGATGTACACTTATATATACACTTATATATGACAAAACATAGCTGATTGGCAGAATACCGTGTAGACAAAACTTAGAGAAAGTTCATCGCTCAAATTTATTCATTTCATCAGAATCTTGCCTTAATCAAGCGCTCCTTCAGCTTCGACCACGCAGTTTACAATTATATACACATTACATGCTTAATTTCAAATTGGCTAAATATATATACATATTCATATCGTAAATGTAGCTTTGACGTGCTCTCATTGTGGCTTTTATATTAATACAGCAAATGCGCACATCTTCAACTATACTAAGCATTTTACCGCTCTTTCACACATTTTGCGTGCATAGGAAGCCTTATAGACAATCGCCGCGTACGCGCGTGCCCCAGCTTGCAAGTCAAAATTTTGAACTTTTTAGCTCTGTTGATAGAATATCAGAGAGCCGTGGTGTCGACAGGCAGTATACTTTAGAATTTGAAGGTTAGAAATAGCTTATTTTCTCGGGATTTGAGAATAACTTATTTTGGTATATAACTATAGCCTATATTATTTGACCAAAATAAAATCATGCTTAAGTTGGCTAAAGCTAGTCATATATATTTAAAAATCACGTTTGACGATATTTTATGCTTATATATATTGTGGCTTTTATATTAATACAACAAATACGCACATCTTCAACCATATAATGAGCATTTTGCATTCATTTACTGCCATTTTGCACATTTTGCGTGCATTTATGAAGACAAGTATACTTTAAAATTTGAAAGTTCTATGATTCTTATTGTGTCTAATATTATAATATTACAGCTTAAATTAGTTTCACTTGCCTGCATGCAGTATGCCGCTGCTAATTAAAAGGCACTCGTTTATGCCTATTAATTTCATGTTCATATAGCCATAGAACTTTAATATTGATTCAAAAAGCCATAGGTTCGAAATAGCTTTTTTCTCGAGATTCGAGAATAGCTTATGTCTGTATATATATAACTATACATTATTTGACTAAAATAATATCATGCTTAAGTTTGCTAAAGGTAGTCATATATTTAATGCTCTCACTGTGGCTTTTATATTAACACAACAAATGCACCCATTTTCAACAGTAATGAGCATTTTGCATTAATATACTGCTATTTTGCACATTTGGCGCGCATTTATGACTGGAAGACAATCAGATCGTGCCGCAGCTTGCAAGTAGAAATTTAGAACTTTTTAGCTCTGTTGATAGAATATCAGAGGGCTGTGGCGTCGACAGGCAGTATAGTTTACAATTTGAATGTTTTATTATTCTCATTGTTTCTAATATCATAAAACTAGCTCAAATTTGTTTCACTTGCCTGTATACATTTTATAGAATTACTGTTTGCAGATGCTAACATGGGTGTTTATGCCTATATTAAATTGGCGTTGTTTACTACCATCATTTTGATAGCCACAACTAACCATAGGCATTGCACAGATAAAACACTGAAATTTGAGAGTCCACCTTTTTTTGACAGTCCAGAAAAAAACCTACACGCGTTTTTGGTTACTAATTAACTTGGTTCTCTACATGATGCTGGTTTTATGCTCTGTCATCTCATTTCAAAATGCAGTGCTGGATGTTTGCACTAGTCTAGTAATCCTAAAATTAGTTTTGGCCTGGGTTGGCATGCATAATACTGTACAATAACTGGTACAATTTAACACAATTTAGGAAATTGGCATTCAAGAAGTTGCTGAAACATTTTTACCTAAATTGTGAAGATAATAATGCAGATATATACAATTAATTATTCATTTACAAAGAAGAAATGGACCAGATTGAATCTAACAAGTATTCACGCAATAAAGTTAGCAGTCAATGCATTAGATACAGCCCTTTATTCTAATAACTTGCAAAAGTTATTATCTTGCATCTTTATTCTTTGAAACTTTTCTTCATTACATGTAATGCTCTCTTGAAGAATCACCAGTTTCTCTGTTGGATAGTTACTAACTTCTTGTAAATATGCCAAGATTACACTCCAAATAGGAAAATAAAAACTGCATACAACCTGTCCTGTACAAACAGCCCTTATGAAAATGTTCTATAGAATATGCCATAGAATATTCTAAATCCTATTGAATATTCTACAGCACTTTTCATTCTATAGAATATCCCATGGCTATATTTCATAGAATATACAGATGCTATAGAATATCCTATTGCATATTCGTATGAATCATTCAATAACATATCCTATAGAATATTTCTCACAAATTTTTTTATATCCTATAGAATGTGATCTTCAAAACAAATTTATTTTAACATGAATTTTGCCTAATTTCAAAACAGACCATACATAATTCTTTTCACGCTGAATAAATTTTAATAAATTTCACTTTGTTGTGAAGATTTCTTTCACAATATTAACATCTGTGTAACTCTACTAGCTTGAGAGGCTTACAGGTGCTACACCTTGCCTAAGGGTGACCTGGAGGTAGTTGTGACTAAGGGTAACCTCATTCGCCCACGTCGAGACTCCACAACCGGATGCAGTTTCAAGTCAATGCCCAGGACCAAACTATATACAGTATTTACATATATCCTTGTTATCTAATTTACAATGTATTAAAGGCAAACATAAAGATATTTACAAGTATGTCATACTATATTTACAGCATAAGTATAAAACATTTTGTGTGATATTGTATGATGACAGAGAATGATAGAGAGTGATAGGATGACAAAGGCAAATTTCCCAAACAAGAATGCTTTCTTCACCTTCCCAAAGACTATACCTACATGTACTTTACCATAACTACCTTTGTATATACAGCAGCTAGTCACCATAAATTCGAAATTTCAAAGGACAAAAGTATGTTTTGTCACCTAACTCTAGACAAATACACTTTCTTTTAATTTGAGAAGGAAATATTGCAATGACAGAATCTGTATCTTCAACTTAAAGTCTGCATCCCTGAATAGCACCCTCTCACTAGCTTGCAAAGGTTTCACAATCACCACACTGTGCATTGAGCATTGACAATACTGTGAGATATTTTGGGTACAATTGCAAGTTGGCTTGATATGCAGAAGACTGAAAATCACCCCGTGTTTGAAGATCGGATGATTAAGAGACACACTGTGATTTGTATGCTGTTTGGATCTGGTGTAACTCACTCTTGAATATAACTGGTGGTTGTAGAATGAACCTCTGATGAGTAACTCCAACTTGCTTATTCACAGTTACATCTAAGAGACGTTCCAGTGCAATTGTCCAATGTGCACTCAAAGTAACTGGTTTTTCTGAACCTAATGGTGTTAAACCATCCTGATATTTAAGCTTCGTGTCATCCGTCAGCTTAGACAGCACTTCTTTCACAGAGGCACAGGAATCAACACAACCTCTAGCCAAAAATGCCTCTGCTATTTGCTGCGGAACATATTGTGTCCCATGAAACATACTTATAAGCACATGATTGTGTGCTTCGAAGGTGAAAGTGGAAGTAGCCCACAGTGGATCACAATCTCTGACACAATGTGCCAGATGAGTTTAACAATGAACATTATACTTGCAGTTTGTAAGACTATACAAGTGCTCCATTTGAATGACAAACTTTGTTAGGCAAACTTCAGAAACATCTATAGCACTATTGGATATGGAGTCTCCTAAAAGTGTGTAAATGCTATAGACAAAGAGAAAGAAGTGATGTAGACAATTGTGAGGAAGAATACCCCAGGGGTGGATCTAGGATTTTTCACATGTTAGTCAAAAAAATTTTTTCTATCAATAGTGGAAGCTAATAGGGGCGTAACGTCAAGCGAAAAATTTTTGTTCTGTTTTGTGGAAAAGTGTTAGATGCGATAAAAGACTTTCGCCCAATGTCAGGGCTTGTCAGCATGCATAGGTAACACATACCATAAGGGTATCTTGTGTTTCCAACATGGACAGCCCTCTTTCAAAGTAAGGGCCTAAGCAACTGGTTTTAAGGCACCAGCACTCGCCTTCACACTTTTGCTGTGGAGCGAAAGGGAGTTTGGTTGGACATGGGGACTATATGGAACATTTTATAGATGTGAAACCGCTCTCTTCTCACACCAATCCCAGTCAATTCCAACCCTTTACCCTCCACTCCCGGGGCCCACCTAACCTATAAACCTAAGCCCTAATTAATAAATACAATGCAAGCAAGCATCCAATTATTTTATCGAGAAATAAATTGATAAGGTAATTGGCGTTTTAAAAATTTTTTAATCGCACACGTTATATAGCGATATAGATAGATAATCAGCATGTAGGTTCAATGCCTAACAATTAAATTCAGTGTTGGGGATTGCCTGCCTTTTTGTTCGCCAAACAAATCACAAAATCACTCGCAATAAGTTTTAAATTGTATTAAAATAAAAGTTCACAAACGTTCACTTGCTTCTGCATAATGTATAAGAGTGCACCGGCTTTTACACTGACCGTTGTTTCAACTTTCTAAAAGTATATTATGAGATAATGCTAATGCAATATGATATGACCAAGCAAGGCTACATCATTGCTATTAACTAGGATACCAGTCAGAATGTCAAATAAAAGCGAGAAAAAGTTACGTAACTTTCAACCTAGTATATCCAACTGTAAATTTATCAATTTTTTCAATATCTGGGATAATCTCCTGATGAATTTGCACCAAGGCTAGACCGTTTAGCCGCTGTTCCACCATTGTACTACGCTGGTAATTTTTAAGTGTCCTCAATGCCGAAATGGTTCTTTCACACTCACAAGAAGTGATGGGAAGTGTTGCTAAAATATGGAGAATAACTTTAATATTTTCAAAACCATCAAAATTGATAGCTTTTAAAGTCATGGCAATGTTGTCAGGAAGAAGTCCTTAGTACGTCTCCCAATAAGTCGTCCACAGTGACGTCCACAGTGAAAAATTAGTAACCACTTTAAAATCATCCCGCCAGTCTTGCCCTTTTCCTTTCAAAGACATCATTTTTGTCGGTACAACGCTTAGTCCTTTATAAACGTTAACACTGTCAGTGCCACTCTGTGCTGCAAAGCTGAATTAATATGGTCTACTAAAGGAATTCTTATGGTACGCTTATAATATTCTGAAATTGACTTATATGGAGGCTTAGATTTAGTTGTTTGTCTTCCTAATCAATGGAATTTCTAAAGTTAGTAAAATAATTTTTCACAGTGTTAATTAAATGAATACCATCCATAATATCAATACTCTTTCCCTGTAGTAATAAAGTTACTAGGAGAAGTCGATCAAGAATGTTGTGAGAAATGACCAAAGCTGCAATAAACCCAAACTTTGTTACATTTTCAAAAAAGCTAGTGGCGTCAGTGACAAGGGGTGGTCTATACCTGCCTTCCAAATTATCTTTCATCTCCTTAAGAGTGTTAAATAAAGGGACAAAAAGCTCAATGAATGTATCTAAACCCGCAATTCACTCAACCGATCTGATCCGACAAACATCTACCAGATGCCTCTTCTGAGATTCGCTTTCAGAATAATTGTGGA
Organism: Muricea muricata; assembly: GCA_963855995.1. Taxonomy (NCBI): domain Eukaryota; kingdom Metazoa; phylum Cnidaria; class Anthozoa; order Malacalcyonacea; family Plexauridae; genus Muricea; species Muricea muricata. Next base: position 45,920,338 of record OY979716.1, on the reverse strand, counting down.
CATTATTCTCAAAAGGAATTTTGCGTGTCTGGGACATAATAAAATTTGAGACATCCTTAACCTGTTTCAACATGATATTGACCTCAACAACAGTCAAGGAATCACATACAGCTAAATTAAGTCGATGAGTATAACAGTGCGTACAGAGGGCTTTCTCGTTAAGTCGTAAAATATTAGCTGACAAACCATTGATATGTCCTGCCACAGCACCTGCACCGTCATAACCTTGCTCTCGACAATCGTCAATAGATAAAGTCAGCTCGTTAAGAGCATCCACAATTAACTTGGCAAGTTGTTCACCAGACAACCCCCACCTACACTGAAGAAAAGCAATAAATTCTTCCGGAATATTCACGTTAATGTCTACAAAACGTAGCACTAGAGACATTTGCTCATTATGAGAGGAGTCTGCAGCCTCATCTGCAATAATAGAATAAAATTTACTAGCCTTAATATCTTGAATGATCTGTTTACTGATCACCTGACCACAACATTTAACAATTTTATTCTGGCTAGTCTTAGAAATATAGCTCTTATTTTTACTACAATTTTTCAAATGGTCCTCCAAAGTGTAAATAAAGCTTAGTATTTGATAGTAGTATAGTAATCTGTTGCTGGAGAGGAATGTAAATGAAATAATGTTCATTTTTCAAACTGTCACCTTCATCAAATGGACTGTCACATGACTCGCAGGTAATTATTGCAGGTGTATCCTTACCCAAGTAAGAAGTACATTTGGAGCAGTAGAAGTGCTTCTAGAATTGTAAAGAATTAAATAATGTTCAGCAACATCAATGCATGATAAAAAACAGCTCAAATCTATCTAAACATTACGTATACATGGTATGTACAGTATGTGCAATATGTTTCTAGGAAAGCTTAGTATTTGTAGACCAGAGAGAAATATGAACTGAAAAAAGGTAACAAGAAAATGAGCTTAGCTAGCTTGCTAGCTAGCTTAAATATGCTATCAAGTATGATCTGCATATATTTTCGTTCATAACAAGAGAGATAGCTACATTCAAGTGCAGGGGACTGTTTCTTTCAAATTTTAATCAATTATGTACAGTAACACCTTAGAAGATTTAAGGAGGTTTAAGAAGAAAGGGAAAAGAAGGTTTACCACCAGGTATCTAAAAAACTAGTTATCAATTTGTGTCAACAGCTTAAAATGTATACACATACTTCTGAATGTTCAAGCTTGAACCATTTATAAAAGAGATGTTTTGTAGCTGGAACAGTATTTGGAAAAAAGGTGTTGAGCAACAATCACAAATCTCCTAATGCCACATCAGTGAGTTTATGTCTCAACACAAAGCACATTAATAAAAGAAGTCTCTCAGTTTTTGTGACTTCTGCATCAGGGTATACTGGTTCACCAGAATGTGCACGGTTCTAAAACAATAAAAGGTTAGCAGGTTAGCATAGAAAATTATAGATAATTAAAATTTCAAACCTTTAACTTTTGAAATTATGAAGCATGTATGCTTCCTGGTAATTAATGTACAGGCTAAAATTACATACAGCAAGTATTTTAGTTTAAATGCAAACAATTTGATGAATGATGATCTTACTGTATTGTCTACTAAAACTAAGTTTCCTCGAGGGCCACCTAAAATTGTGTATAAGCGTAGTTATAAACATTTTTCTCCTGAGAATTTCATCAATGATTTAAAGTTTGCCCCATTTTGGATGGTTGGGTCAGTTGATGATCCCAATGAGGCTTAGGATATTTTTATGAGTCTATTTAAAGAGACTGCCGACATTCATGCTCCACTGAGAGAAAGTATACGGTCAAAACAAAACCCACACCCTGGCTTACTGATTATTTGCGTGATTTAATGGAAATGAGGGATATGGCTAAATTGGAAGCGAAAACTTCTGGTTATCCATCAGATTGGGCAGTCTATTGCAAGTTAAGAAATTATGTAGTGAAGATTAATAGAGAGCATAAGAGAAGTTATTTTCAAAATGCAATTAATGACAGTAAGAATGATGCGAAATCCATGTGGAATACAATTAATAACTTAATTGGACGTTCACATCATCTGAGTCCAATCGCTGTTGGAAGTAATGGTAGAGCTCTTTCTAAACCAATTGGTATCGCCAATCATTTTGCTAAATTTGTCGATGAAAAGATTAAGAATTTCAGAAATGAGATGTCTGATTCGATTGACATGGAATATACGACAGGATTAATTAACACCATAATGGCTGATAAGAACTGTCATTTTGAATTTAAACCTCTCAGTATATTAGAGGTACAAAGTTGTCGTGAGAATCTTCCTGACAGCAAAGTTACAGGAGTGGATAATATTGACAATTTTCTACTCAAAACAGCTGCTGAGATTATAGCAGAACCTGTTACACACATTATTAATTGCTCTTATGACAGTTCGATCTTTCCTGATCAGTGGAAAAACGCGAAATTGCATCCAATTCCTAAAGATAAAAAGAAAGCTTTTGAAGATATCAATAGTCGCCCTATTAGTTTACTAAATGTTTTAAGTAAACTACAGGAAAAATTTGCTTACCAACAAATGTCTCACTACCTTTCAGAACATAAAATATTAGTAATTAATCAACATGCTTATAGAGACAATCATAGTACTGAAACGACATTGATACATTTAACTGATCAATGCCTTGAAAACATGGAACAAGGTTTGCTTACTGGAGCAGTCATGTTGGACTTTAGTGCGGCGTTTGACCTAGTTGATCGTAACTTATTACTTGCGAAACTTAAATGTTACAATTTCTCGGACAGAGCTGTTGGTTGGATATGTTCATATTTATCTGGTAGAACTTCTGCTGTCTACATTAATGGTTCTTATTCCAATCTAATAGAGATGGAGTGTGGAGTACCCCAAGGTAGCTGTCTTGGCCCACTGCTTTTTAGCTTGTTTATAAATGATTTACCAATTGCCTTAAAGACAGCTGATATTACTTTGTATGCTGATGATAGTACTCCTTTTGAAGCTGCCGAAACGGCTAGTATCGTATCAGTTAACCTGCAGAATGATCTATTCAATGTTGAGATATGGGCTTCGAAAAATCGTTTAGTCCTTAACACTGAGAAGACCAAAAGTATACTAATTGGTAGTCGGAAAAGATAAAAGCTGCTCAACCTCTCAACCTAAATATGAATAACAAATCTATAAAACAATATTCATGTGCAAGACTCCTTGGAGTTGATGTTGATGATACCTTAAGTTGGAGGCCACATTGTGAGTACCTCCTCAAAAAATGCTCTAAATGCCTAGGGCTTTTGCTCTAAATGCCTAGGGATGTTCACACTCACATTTTTGTGGTAATCCTACAAGTCATGTGCAATAGCCCAGATCATAGTGCAAATAATAATGATCAGTCATGACAAATATGTAATTGCTAGGTTTCCAGAAAAATAGAATTACTAAAGCAAAACTGTTGCTGTATGTTTTTAAAAATGTGAACAGTATAACAACACTGAAATAAAATAATTATCAACATATTGCTTACATGAAAATGTAGTCGTCTGTATTCCAATACATTTATCACAAATACGTGCAGCAAGGAGCATTTTACTAATACTAGCAATGACTCTGACATGTAACAACGTCACAAGAATTTTTCCATACTAGCTTCTTCACCTTTCACTTTTCTACAAACATTATAATTTACCAACATGGTCTCTCGTTATCTGATGATATATAACATAGAGGCAATCGTGCGTATATGATGAATGGCATCATATATGCGTTCTTTACTATGACTAGTACCTAGGTAACTTAGATCCCTATACTGCGCAACAAATCTGCAAACCAATATGGTGGATCAACCGTGAAAGAATTCAAAGAAATTCACTAGTAGAAGGACTGTTCGATTCAGAACACAGGAAACATCCGAGGAGCATCTTGCGGCTAAGATTGCAGTCATAATTCAAAGGGGGGAAGACTTTTGCTAGCCAAAAACTAGGAAAAAGAAAGAGTGTCATAAAATTTGTCGATGATTGTGGCAGACTAATTTCTAAAACACGTACTCGGTGACGCCATCAAAATGGGAAAAGACAACGTAATGAAACTGGAAATAGGAAACGCTTAGAAACATGTTATGGTAAGGCTACTTCAGCACTCACAACACATGTCAAATACCTTATAAACAACCAATTATATGGCCATTTGGCAGTGCCTGTGTGACTAGCTATACAGCTATGGCGTACTAGACTAGAACATGTACTGTAGGACAAAGTAAACCTCAGTTTGTATTAGGTAAAAAACTGTATGATGTAAGAACTTCGTACTTCTAAAATGCAAATGGCACCTGTCAAACGCGAAGCAATATCAGTAGAAAAATCATTGAACACTATTAGAGGCCATGTTTCGGTAGTTAAACACATATTGTACATTTGTCCCGACCGCTTAAATTAATCATATATTGAGTAAAACACTTCTTGTCCAACAAAATGCATTTTTCTGTAGATATACCTTCAAATACAGATGACAATATCTTTAATAATCTAGATGACACAAATAATAAAAATGTCCAGTCACTGGCAGGTAACAAGATCAATAATGAGTCCATGAACAGCATAATATTCATTCAATCTGATAACTGACTGATATACAGTTCGATTAATAATCCTTATATTGTTAAAGTAAACTAAGGCATTCTTATCCTAGTGTGTGTAGTATAGTATAGACTATATACAGTATACATAAAAGCATTAAATTACAGTACTGTACAAAATTATATTAAATTACTATGGTAAATGCCTAAATGGTTTTTCCTTGTTTTTCGATGATAGTTTATCACTATTAATTGAAGAATGTGAAAAGTTAGTTGAAGGCATGGAAAAATCAAGAAGCAGCAAAATAAAGATGCATGGAAAACCAGGGTGGATAATTTATCAAGTAATTGGGAATCATGCTGTCAAAGCATTTTTGAAACTGTTTTATCTTGTGCTGAAGCCAAAATCAAAATCTATTCCAGTTGCCTGAAAAATGAAAATGTCAGTAACTGTAGGAATTATATGTTGAGCAAAAAATTTATGCTCAATGTGTGATGAAAAAGTTCACCAAAAATATCTGTTACATGACCGAGATGGGGTGTATAATTAACAATTAAATTACGAGCTAGAGATTTCTATGCGGTGATAGTTGATGAGGGCGAAGCCCGAATAAACTATCACCGCATAGAAATCTCGAGCTCGTAATGTAATTGTTTTAGTAGATTCAGAGATCAAACATGGAATATTCAACAAAAAATTTGATTTTAAAGGGCATTGGCAATAAAAATTTTTATTGTTTCATGCGAAAGAGCATGAAAAAATAAGCTATTTGGCCGTTTACTGTAATAGAATATCTTCTTTAGTTTCGAAGATTCGCAAAAATGTGCAAAATATAAACCGCTGATTCAGCAAAAGTTGTGAGGTCACTAGTTGGGTAAGTAGGTTTAATAATACATAAACGAGCATAACTCAATTATTATTCAGTCAAACTCAACAAGATTTTGCACATAGATACTACATGACAAGATGCATCAAAAACCATTTTTAATTTTGTTGCCAAGGTAACACTGCGTCCCCAGGCCCCTGATACGAAAAATCTTTAACTTGCCTGCCAGAAAGTGGTTCGCCAACAGCGGCTATCGCGTCGGCTCCTCTTCTTTAACATCAAAGAGTGCAGGCGTCGCCATCCTTGTCAAAGATTCATACAAGATCACGAAGATCATCAAGGATCAAGATGGCCGTTACGTTCAGGCCGTTGTGTGCTTCGGGGAAGGCCAGGCTAGTTTTGCTTCGTTGTATGCGCCAAATCGCAACCCGGCGCGTAATAATTTTTTCGCCCAGTTAACAGGCTTAATTGATCTATCCCGGCCAACCTTTGTGGCCGGTGATTTTAACTCTGTCTTAGACCCAGCTAAGGATAGGATGCAAGATCCCACTTACGTTGCTGGGCCTGCTGCTCAGCAACGGGAAAGCATTCCTGCATTGGAGTCCCTCATGTCGTTCACCCAAACCTACCCGCTGTGGTGCCAATTACACCCAGGGCGCACGGTGTACTCATGGACGCATTGGGACGGTACCCAGGCGTCGCGGATCGACATGGTGTGGGCACAACAGCATTAAGTAATAACATCAAAAAATGCGAGTATCCCCCATCCTTCCTTAGCGACCACCAATACCTGTTGGTGGAATTCTCATTGACACCACATTTTAACTCGGGGCCAGGGGTGTGGAAGCTGAATGCTTTGCTCCTCCAGGACCCCGAGTACATCAATTTAAAAACCTCGTTCTGGTCCCACTGGCAGTCCATGGAAAATCACGCAGATTTTCCATCCCTGATGTACTGGTGGGACCAGGGCAAATTTTATGTGAGAGAGGTCTCCCGCACCTATGAGCGTGCCAAAGCTGCCTACAAATGCAGCAGGAAGGCCTCTCTCACTAAACAAATGCACGCACTAAAAGAGGTGTTTGAGCAGGGAGATCGAACGGCCTTCACACACCTGTGCGCAGTCCAGCAGGAGTTGAGGGACATCGCTCTGTACAAGGCCAAAGGGGCCCAGGTTCGTGCCCGCTGTCAATGGGCAGAGGAGGGAGAAACTTCTTCCTCCTACTTTCTGAACCTGGAGTCCAAACATCATGCCCGGCAGACGATGTACTCGATACGCGACTCTGCAACTGGACTGGTCCGCCACGACCCATTTGAGATCTTAGGGGTGTGGCGGTCGTATTACAACAACCTATTTACCGCACAGGTGTATGCTCCCATCGCTCAAGACACCATGCTCTCTCAGCTGACACGTCGCTTAAGTCAGGCTGAGTGGGCTGGTTGTGAGGGGTGTCTTGCCGTTGATGAATGTTGGGCCGTCCTTTTGGGCATGCCACACGGTAAGACACCCGGGTCAGACGGTCTCCCTATGGGGTTTTATAGAGTATTTTGGCAGTCCCTCGGTGCTGATCTGGTCCGTGTCCTCAATGGAGCTTTTAAGGCCGGCCAGCTTTCCAGCGCCGAGGACTGATTATCGTTCTGTACAAGAAGAATGACCCTCTCGACACCAAGAATTGGCGCCCCATTAGCCTCCTCAATGTAGACTATAAGATCGCTACCAGAGCTATTTCGGGGCGCCTTCTTGGTGTCATGGCTACTATAGTTGGTCCGGACCAGACGTGCGGTGTGCGTGGCCAGACTATCAGTGAGAATCTCGCTGGAGTGCGAGACCTGTTAGAGTATGTGGAGCGGGAAGACATTCCCCTCGCCCTTCTCTCATTAGATCAGGAGAAGGCTTTCGATCGGGTTGATTTGGGATTCCTGCTCCGCATACTCGAGACTTTTAACGTTGGGCCCCAGTTTCGCAACTGGGTCCGTTTATTTTATACGGACATCCAGTCGGCCGTTATCATAAATGGCTGGATGTCTTCGTTTTTTAACCCCACTAGGGGTGTGCGTGCGCCAGGGGTGCCCTCTATCTCCTCTATTGTATGTCCTCTCCATCGAAGTGCTTGCGGAGTGCATTCATGCATCTCCGCAAATTCAGGGCGTGACCATCCCCCACTCGGTGGAGGGGTACAAGTGCTCCGGCTACGCAGACAACACCACCGTGGCCGTCACTACGGAGCAATCAATAGAGACCTTCTCAGTTTATTCTACATACGAGAGGGCCTCTGGCGCTAAACTAAATAGAGGCAAGTCGAAGGCTATGTGGTCTGGTTCCTGGAAGGATCGTACCGATACCCCTTATGGGCTACAGTGGGTCAAACAACTACCACTGCTCGGTGCGACCTTCAGCGTTGGTGATTACACCACCAAGTATAAACATACCGAATCTGGCAAGGCAAGGGCAACCATGCAAATTAGAGTGCTGCACAACAACCACGTTTGTTTCCATTCTTGTTGGCTGAATAAAACATGAGTGCCTGCACTATTGAAACTCATACTTGCCTGACGCGAGTCACTTGACCTGCGTTAGTGCCTTCATCCTTATACCTGAGGATAGTCGATGCTGGGCAGTGGTCGCCCTAACTCCGGGTATAGGGAATCAACTAGCCGTGCCCCCTAGGTGCTTGGTGCGGACATATCCATTCTTACACTCCTCGTAGTTTGCTTCCGCTGGGGACAGTCGGGCTGAGGGTTAGCCTCAGTTGGTACGGCTGCCAGCAACTCCCCTTCTTTTCTTTGTCGGTCTCTTCGGAGATCGGCGGTAGGGTTAGCCTACCTTGTCTTCCGGTGTCCGGCTTAACTGGGCACTTCCATACATAATTACTACACCATAGAGTATTGTGGACACGTTCTAGGTAGTGGTTTATAGTTCTTCCGTGGTTGGGCCCGTCGAGTCGAGGAGACTCAAAGGCCACCGGGTGATCTTTTTCAGGCATCTTTGACGCTTCATTGTCGGGGTTCTTGGACTTCTTGCTTTTTACTTCGGGTTTTGAGCGCGTCTTTGGAGTGCTTCATACGATTGAAGTACTCTTCGTAGTCGCAGTAAGGGTCATCGTTTCGATCCTTGCTGTATTCTATTAAGGGACATTATTTTAGATCAGGTCTTGCGTTTGGAGTACGTGCCAGCGTAAGCGTCCCTTAATAGTAGGTAGGTTTTAGGCGACAATTGTGTTCTAGTGAAGACCTAGAGTCATTTCTGTGTTTTGAAGCACTCTATTTGCAATAGAGCCTTCGTGTGCGACTCTACGGTCTTTCTTGTATATATTTGATTATTGTAATTCGTTTAAAATCACCATGGCTACGAGCCTGAATACAAACCATAATCTGCATAACAACAACACATATGCAAATGCCAGCAAAACCAACATTAATGCTGGCACTAACACCAAATTTACAGCTGCGGATTTCCAGCGTTGGAATCAAACCACTTCGGTGGTCCATATTCCATCGCGTCTCATTAAAAACAGTAAGATTCCGCAGCTTAGAAAGAAACTTATCAATGCCGTTGGGGAGCGCAAGGTTTCTGCCGTGCAGGCCTTGTCTCCCATTAAATACCATATTCAATACAAACATTCATCGGACCGGCACGCCGCCGAGATCAACGGCATTAGTTTTAGAGGCGTGCACTTGGCGCCGTTGCCTGCATACGGGGGGGTCGGGTCGGTCTTCGTTGGGGGGGCTCCTCTTCACGTGCAGGACAAATATCTATACGAAGCATTGGCACCCTACGGACGCGTTATTGGCGTCCAACACTTAACAATCAAAGAATTCCCATCCGTGCGATCAGGCACGCGCAGGGTGTCAATGGTCGTGACCAAGGCCATCCCACGCATTATCAACATTGGGGGATTTCCCGTCGCGTTTAATTACCGTGGGCAGCCCACGCAATGCTACGTATGTCAAGAGGTGGGACATGCGAGCAAGGACTGCCCAAAATCAAGACAGGGGAGGAGATTAAGTCAACAACAACAACAACAAAACCTCCCCAAAGCGACGGGAAAAAACACAGCTCAAAATAACACCAAACAGAGCATTAAAAAGGCCATTAACAACAATAAGCCTGCCTTAGGTCACGACGACCTCAAAATAAAACTGGACGGTGCCAAGCGCACGGTCCAGACAACACAAAATAAAAAGAAGTCTCCGTTGGGGGAGACAGATTTACGTAATAAATTAAATAAAAAGCAGGAGACCATGTTAAAATCTTCGGAGACAGAACAGGCTCCTGCTTCAAAATCTCTCCCAACCAAATCGAAGGCTGGCCGTGCCAAAGGCCAGTCATTGTCAAAGGGTCAATCGAGTGCTACTGATGACGTAAATTCTAAAGACGAGGTCGCTCGATCCCCCAAAGCCGTGGCTGAGTCGATGGATACTCAGCCTTCACAGGAGACTTCTGTACTAACAACATCGCCCCCGGCTCAACATCTTGCAACTTTACGCAGGATGTTTAACGTTCCACCACCATCGGACGACGAATTAGAGCCGGGAGAAATCAAAGACTCATCATCCGTCCAGTCAATGGATGATGAGAGATCTTCGGATCACGCTGATCCGAAGACAAACTGGATGGGGCCACCAAATCCATCCAGTTAAAGAGTGAGGCTGACAGTCCATTGAGAGTTCAGTCTCACTCGACTTCACCGCCTCTGACTCAGCAATTGAAACAGTTAAGATCGCAATTCAACATGCCAGCAACATCGGCCAGCGAGTCAGAGGGAATTACGGAGGCAGATTTCGCGGCCAGCATCATCGAGGCCGAACAACAGGCTGCTGCGAAATCTGGCCAAGTGCGCACCGCCATGCGCACGATAACCACACTACGGGTGCGTAGGCGTCGAAGTGGCCCTTCTCAGGCAATAACACCAGCCACAGTAACAACATCAACCTCTCGATCTCGAGCTCCACGATCACAACATCGACGTGGACAGGGCCGACGGGGGGTAGAGCTAAGGTCACTGCAACACAGGCAGAAATAGACAGAGATGATATTCCCCTCGCCGTGTTGCGTAAGAATAAGCGACGCCGGCTCAACTCCACAACTCCTCCAGATGAGGAACTCGACTATTGTCTTTCGGGGTCATCGGTTATCGACCCCCTTGCTATCGAGTATTGGCAAATTTCTTCCTTCGGACGAAATCAACTATCAACAACAAGAACAACAATCAGCTGAGGATATGTCATTAGTCCCATTGGATGGGACACTGGCAATCCCAGCAACTGCGCCGGTCGTGACAACATTAGATGTTGCACGACCAGAGCCAGAGGTCACGCTCGACCCCATGGCAACGCCCTTCGGGGCGTTAATGCAAGAGGAGGAAGAAATCCTCATCCAAGTTAGAGAGGAAGGGGAGGTATCTTGGGCCTCGGAGGTCACGTCTGACCCGCGAGGTACCCCTCCCCTAATTGGAGTTGAGATAGGGATCTTGGAGCCCGGTGAAACCGGCCCAGATCCCTCGTTGATTTACGACCCGTTAGTGGTCCCACTATCGCCGCCAGGGGGGGAGGTGACGCCGATCTCCTCTCCTGCGCAAATCAATACGCCGGTCTTTTATAGACCTTCAGTTGACGGGGACGAGTCGCCGCCAGGCTCGGTTGCTTCGTCAACTGATTTTTTGCCTTCCCCTGCTTCGTCGCAGGGGTTGTTCGATCGATTGGTGTGTGGCGCACCTGTTGACGCCATCGAATCTGCGCACGAGCCCACCACCATCCACGAAATTAACCGGGCACTCCTTACGGAGTTGTCCAGTCCCGAGCTCCCTCTCTCACCGGAGTTTCTCCCCTTAACGCTGGAATCAAACGATGAATTTGATTTCAGTCAACATCAACGGTCTTAATGACCACACTAAGCGAACCGCCCTGGTCGACTGGCTAAAGTGCATGAAGGCTGATGTCGTGTGTCTACAAGAGACGCACACCCCTTCGCACGAATCGGCCAGGAAGTGGTTCGCCAACAGCGGCTATCGCGTCGCCTCCTCTTCATTTACATCAAAGAGTGCAGGCGTCGCCATACTAGTGAAAGATACCTATAAGATCTCTAGGATTATCAAAGATGAACATGGCCGCTTTATACAAGTCTTTATAGACTTTGAGGAGAATCAATTAAGTTTTGTCTCTTTATACGCTCCGAATACGAACCCGGAGCGTAATCGCTATTTTACATCGCTAACAGACTTAATTGATCTATCGCGCCCCGTCCTTATTGGGGGCGACTTTAACTCCGTTCTCCATCCAGAAGTGGATCGAATGAGAGATCCTTCTCACGCACCTAATCGCTTTGAGCACAAGCGTGAGAGTGTTGCTGCTTTGGAGTCACTCATGTCTTATACACAAACTTACGCGCTATGGCGTCAATTACATCCAGGACGCATAGCGTATTCGTGGACGCACGGATCGGGTGATCGTGCGTCGCGAATCGACATGGTGTGGGCTCCAACGGTTATGGCTGACTCGATCGAGGAATGCGAATACCATCCGTCATTCCTCACGGACCATCAGTATCTTTTGGTGAAATTCCATCTTTTGCCAAAGATAGACTCGGGCCCAGGAGTGTGGACATTCAACACATCCCTCCTGAAAGATCCCGAGTACGTCAGCCTGGTGAGCTCGTTCTGGTCCCATTGGCAGTCCCTCGAACATCACGAGGATTTTGCCTCGCTTATGGACTGGTGGGACCAGGGTAAATTTTATTTGAGAGAGGTTACACGTTCGTATTCTCGTTCGAAAGCTGCCGACCAACGCAGCAAGAAAACCTCTCTCACACGCCAAATGCATCAGTTAAAAAGATCGTTCGACCGGGGGGATCGAACTGCATTTGGCAAATTATGCGAAGTCCAGCAGAAATTGCGAGGCATCGCTCTGCACGAGGCACGAGGGGCACAGGTGCGCGCTCGTTGCCAATGGGCCGAAGAAGGAGAGACTTCGTCTTCCTTCTTCTTGAATTTAGAAACACACCATAAAGCCCAACAGACGATGCACTCTATACGCGATCCAGAAACTGGACTCGTCCGTCACGACCCATTCGAGATCCTGGGTGTGTGGCGCTCGTATTATTCGAACCTGTTTACGGCACAGGATTGCGATCCTGTTGCGCAAGACGAAATGCTCTCTCAACTCCATCGTCGTCTGAGTACGGCCGAGAGAGCTGGCTGCGAAGGCAATCTTACCCTTGACGAGTGTTTTGAAGCTCTCAAGGGTATGCCTAAGGGTAAAACCCCAGGTTCGGACGGCTTCCCAATGGAATTCTATCAAACATTGTGGCAAACCCTTGGCGCCGATCTGGTCCGGGTTCTCAACGCTGCGTTTGAGGCCGGCCAACTCTCCACCTCACAGCGCCGGGGTTTGATTATCGTTTTTTACAAGAAGAACGATAAACTGGACACCAAGAATTGGCGTCCGATTAGTCTCTTGAATGTGGATTACAAGATCGCCACCAGGGCTATATCTGGGCGACTTCTCGGTGTCATGGGAAGCATTATTGGACCTGACCAAACGTGTGGCGTACGTGGCAGGTCCATTAGCGAGAATCTATTTACCATCAGAGATCTCCTCGAGTACGTCGAACGGGAAAACCTCCCCCTGGCCCTTCTCTCTTTAGATCAAGAGAAGGCATTCGATCGAGTTGATTGGGGTTTCCTGCATCGAGTACTCGAAACGTTTAACTTTGGCCCAGATTTTATGAACTGGGTCAAATTATTCTACACGGACGTTGAATCTGCCGTCGTCATCAACGGCTGGACATCTTCTTTCTTTCGCCCCTCGCGGGGTGTTCGACAGGGATGTCCTTTGTCTCCTCTCTTGTATGTGCTCTCCATCGAGGTGCTCGCCGAGTGTATTCGTAAGTCACCAAGAATCACCAGCGTTACCATCCCGCACTCGATGGACCCATGCAAATGCTCCGGCTACGCTGACGACACGACCGTAGCCGTGACCAACGATCAGTCCATAGAGGAGACGTTCAACGTCTACAATAAATTCGAACGTGCCTCAGGTGCTCGGCTAAATCGCGGAAAGTCGAAAGGAATGTGGGCCGGTTCGTGGAAGGATCGCCAAGATACCCCTTATGGGTTGCAGTGGGTGAAACAACTACCCCTGCTCGGAGCGACCTTCAGCGTTGGCGATTACAGTATGCCAACATGGGAACCGGCAGTTAGTAACTTGGAATCGCGACTTTCTGCTTGGGCAGGCCGTCAACTGTCTTTCCAAGGAAAGACAGTCGTCATCAACAGCCTGGCATTGTCCCAGGTTTGGCATTTATGCCACGTTTTCCCGGTGCCATTTTGGGCGGGAAAACGCATTAATACGGCGGTCTGGAAGTTCTTTTGGTCGGGCAAAAGAGATCTTGTGGCACGTAAAACGGTCAGCCTTCCCAAAGCCCAAGGGGGTTTTGGGGTTATTAATTTCAAAGATAAGGCTGACTCGTTCGCATTGCAGTGGCTGAAGCGCTTCTTTGCCCCTTCTGAGGGCAAATGGAAAGCCTTTTTCACGCACTTTTACATGTCGGCCTTTGACATGCAGCCACGCAATGCGTTATTATCTGAGTACTATCGCCAGCAGATGAAACAACTTCCTGCTTTCTACCAAACCATCCATAAGGTATGGCGGACCTTGGGTGGCGGCGTAGCAAATGGCGATGTACTCAGTTTAAATGCGTCTTCTGATGTTCCTCTCTTGTTAGATCAAATCTCCTCACGGAATGTGTATGCCCTTTTACAGGCTCGTAACAGCAAAGCGCCTCACTGCATCCAGAAATATCTGCCAATTTACGGTCAGTTGCACTGGTCTCAAACCTGGAGTCAGTTGCACATTTGCGATCTTGACCGTAAAGTTATCGATCTCAACTGGCAGATAGCACACGGCGTGCTATACACAGGTGCTCGTCTCGCGCATAGCTTTGGCATGCGCCACATTGAGAGTCTCTGTTTCTGTCGTGCTGACGACGAGACTCTCGAGCATCTGTTCTTCGAATGCGAGCTGGCTCGCATCCTGGTTGCATGGGTATACTTCAACTTAAATACCATCAATCCCACCGCAGGTCGGTTTACCGTCGAGGAGTTATTGTTTGGGTTTTCGGAAGCACGACGTCGAGCAATTCCAACAATCATTATTTACATGCTGTTGGTTGTCAAACACACCATCTGGGTTGCTCGTTGTGACTTCCGATTTCGTCAGAAGACGCCGATAATTAGCGAATGTCTAAATAAAGTCATAGCAAAATTAAAATTCATTTTACTTTTATTATTTAAACGGTGCAAGAGCGCTGCTCAAATTCGCGCGTTTGAGCGAGAGTGGCTTGCCCGTGGTTCTTTGGGGCACTTGGAGGGTGAGGAACTTGTATTCTCCTTCTAAGTGTCGTCCTTTTAATTAATTCCCGATGCGACCTTAGCGTGTCGCATCGTCCATTCTTTTTATTATTAGTTAGATTATTCTAATTAATTGTTAATTGGTAAGGGTTCCCGTACATGTTCGTCAATATGTCTCTCTTGTCCTTTATGTTTAGGATTGTCAATATGTCCGTTCGTTTATCTATATGTTAGGATTGTCAATATGTCCATTTCTTTGATATATGTGTTAGGATTGTTCGTCAATATGTCCTTTTGTCTTAAATGTTAGCGCTAAATATGTTGCCAGTGCCGCGTCGCCGAAAGGAAACTAAATAGCCAGTGCACATATTTAGTCAGGGTTGGGGCTCGACTCCCCAGTCGTTTGCGTGCGGGTGCACACCCTGAAATATGGCCTTCCATTGCACGTTCCCTCAGCAGGGACGGAATGGCCATCTTTAAAATACAAACTTACCTGACGCGTTTGGGTTAAGTTTTTCGTCTGCATGGTTAGCCCAGTAGGCACCTCATACAATATGGTTCACCCAGCAGTTTTTTCTTCCTGTATGGTACGCCCAGCAGGTTGTATTTTTTGTTCTCCCTTGGGAGATTTAGCTAGCGCGCTTAACGACATACTAGTTTCGCGCTTTGGGAGGTGCGGTACCTGTAGCGGGCTTTTCTTCACAGAAAAGTGCGGTTTTGCAAACGGGGGCCTTCCAAGTTGCATTTCACCCTGCGACCATTGCACGACCCTATTGGTGTCGGGAGCAGGACTTGCAATAAAAACTTACATGACGCGAGTCACTTGACTCACGTTCAGTGCCTTCGACCTTGTGCTTCAGGATTCGATGCTGGATTATTGGAGAGTCCTAACTCGAGCATAAGGAATCAACTAGCCGTACCCCCATAGTGCTTGGTGCGGACACGCCAGACTGCTTACATCTCTTTTAGTTTCTTCCGCTGGGCAGTTCGGCTGGGGGTTAGCCTCAGTTTGTCCGACTGCCAGCAAATCCCCTTCTTGTCTTTGCTGGTCTCTTCGGAGATTGGTGGTGGGGCTAGCCTACCTTGTCTTCCAATGTCGCCGCTTAACCGGGCACCTCCCTGCATATCTGGCACCATAGTGTAAATAGTAACACATTTTAGGTTCCGTGGTTGGGCCTGTCGAATCAGGGGATTCAAAGGGCACTAGGTGATCTTTTCAGGCATCTTTGACGCTTCATTGTCAGGGTTCTTGGACTTCTTATCTTTTAACTTCGGGTTTTGAGCGCGTCTTTGGAGTGCTTCATACAATTGAAGTACTCTTCGTGGTCATAGTAAGGGTCATTAGCATCGATCCTTGCTATATTCTATTAAAGGACACTATTAAGATCAGGGCTTGCGCTTGGAGTACGTGCCAGCGTAAGCGTCCTTTAATAGTAGGTAGGTTTTAGACGACAATTTGTGTGTTGCGAAGACCTAGAGTCATTTCTTGTTTGTTAAAAGACTCTATTTCAAATAGAGCTTTCGCGTGCGACTCTACGGTCTTTATTGTATATATTATAGTATTATCTCGTCAAAATCTTCATGGCTACGAGCCTAAATTAAAATAAAAATCAGCATAATAACAACACATATGCAAATGCTAGCAAAACAAACATGAATGCTGGCACGAATATCAAATTTACAGCTGCGGATTTCCAGCGTTAGAATCAAACCACTTCGGTGGTTCATATTCCTTCACGTTTAGTCAAAAACAGCAAAATTCTGCAGCTGCGTAAAGAACTAATAAATGCCGTTGGGGAGCGCAAGGTCATTGTTGTGCAGGCCTTGTCTCCCATAAAATATAATATTCAATTTAAAAGATCATCGGACCGGCACGCCGCCGAAATCAACAGCATTGCATTCAGAGGCGTGCAACTTACATTATTGCCTGCATACGAAGAGGTCAAGTCTGTTTTCGTCGAGAAAGCTCCTTTTCCAATGCAGGACAAATTTTTAATACAAGCATTGGCACCCTATGGACGGGTTATAGCCGTCCAGCACTTAACAATTAAGGGATTTCCATCCGTGCGATCAGGCACGCGTAGGGTCTCAATGGTCGTGACCAAGGCTATCCCACCCGCAATTAATATCGGGGGATTTCCTGTCACTTTTAATTATCGTGGGCAGCCCGCGCAATGCTTCGTATGCCAAGAGGTGGGGCATGCGAGCAAGGACTGCCCAAAATCATGACAAGGGAGGAAACAAAATCAACAACAACAACAGCCAAATCTCCCTAAAGTGACAGGGAAAGACAAAGCTCAATCAATTACATCTAAGAGCACAAACAAGGAAAATAACAACAAGCCAGCCTTAGGTCACGACAACCTCAAAATTAAACTGGACGGCCCAGGGCGCACCGTCCAGACAAAACAAAATAAAACGAAGTCTCCGTTGGGGGAGACAGACTTAAGAATAAAATTAAATAAAAAGCAGGAGACCAGGTTAAAATCTTCGGAGACAGAACAGGCTCCTGCTAAATCTCCCTCAACAAAATGGAAGGCTGGCCGTGCCAAAGGCCAGTCATTGTCAGGGGGGAAATCGAGTTTAACTGATGACGTAAACTCAAAAGACGAGGTCGCTCGATCCCCTAAAGCAATGGCCGAGTTGATGGATACTCAGCCTTCACAGGAGACTTCGATACAAAAAATATCAACATCGCCTCCGGCTCAACATCTCGCATCTTTGCGCGAGATGTTTAACGTACCAGCCCCATCAGATGATGAATTAGAGCCGGGGGAAATTAGGGACTCATCATCCATCCAGTCAATGGATGAGGAGAGATCTTCGGATCACGCTGATCCGAAGATCAAACTGGATGGTGTAGCAAAAGCCATCCAGAAAACTAGTGAGGCTGACAGTCCATTGAGAGATCAGCCTCACTCGACTCTCACACCTCTGACTCGCCAGTTAAAAGAACTTAGATCGACATTTAATATGCCATTAACATCCCATAGCGAGTCAGAGGACGTAACAGAGGCAGATTTCGTGGCCAGTATCATCGCGGCGAAGCAACATGTTGCTGCGAAATCTGGCCCAGTGCGCACTGCTGTGCGCAAAATTACAACGCTACAGGTTGGTAGGCCTCGAAGTGGCTGTTCTAAGGCAGTAACAACAACAACAACAACATCAACAACTACCTCTTGCTCGAGCTCCACGCTCACAACATCGCCGTGCTCAAGGCCGACGGGGGGTAGAGAGGTCACTGCAACACAGGCAGAGATCGATAGGGACGATATCCCACTCGCTGTGTTGCAAAACAACAAGAGACGCCGTCTCGACTCCTCAGACGAGGAACTTGATTTTTGCCTTTCGGGGTCATCTGTCATCGACCCCCTAGCAATCGAGTATTGGCATACAATGCCAATTTCTTCCTTCGAGCAAACGCTGCCTGCATTAGAGGCGCCAAGTGCTACATTAGATGTAGCACTTTCAGAACAGCAAGAGCAACAACAAGCTGAGGGTTTGCCATTAGTCCCATTGGATGGGACACTGGCAATCCCAGTAGAAGCGCCGGTCGTGACAACATTGGATGTTGCACGACCAAAGCCAGAGGTCACGCCTGACCCCATAGCAACGCCCACACAGGCACTAATGCAAGAGGAGGAAGAAATCCTCATTGAAATAAGAGAAGAAGGGGAAGTCTTGGGCCTCAGAGGTCACGCCTGACCTACGAGGTACCCCTCCCCTCATAGGAGTCAAGATAGGGATCGTGGGACCAAGTGAAACGAGCCCAGATCCCTCACTCATATTCGACCTGGTAGTGTGTCCATTCACACTGATGGGGGGGGGGAGATTTCGCCGATTTCCTCTCCTACGGTTATAAATGCACCGGTCTTCTACCTTCAGTTGACGAGCCAGAGTCACCGCCAGGCTCGGTTGCCTCGTCGACTGATTTTTTACCTTCCCCTGCTTCTTCGCAGGGGCTGTTCGATCGATTGGTGGCTGGCACACCTGTCTAAGATATAGGGTCAACAAATGAGTCCAGCACCATCGATGAGATTAACCGGGCACTCCTCACAGAGTTGTCCAGTCCAGAGCTCCCACTCTCTCCAGAGTTTCTAACCCCATCACTGGAATCAAACGATGAATTTGATTTCAGTCAACATCAACGGTCTTAACGACCACACTGAGCGAACCGCACTGGTAGACTGGTTAAAGTGCATGAAGGCTGATGTCGTGTGTCTTCAAGAGACGCACACGCCTTCACACGAATCTGCCAGGAAGTGGTTCGCCAACAGCGGCTATCGTGTCGCCTCTTCATTTACATGCAAGAGTGCAGGCATCGCCATATTAGTAAGAGATACCTGGAAGATCTCCAGGATCATTAAAGACGATCATGGCTGCTTTATTCAGCTTTTTGTTGACTTTGGGGAGAATCCATTAAGTTTTGTATTGTTATACGCTCCGAATACCAACCCGGAGTGAAATCACTATTTTACATCACTGACAGACTTAATTGATTAATCGCGCCCCGTTTTTATTGGGGGTGATTTTAACTCTGTTCTTCATCCTGAAGTGGATAGAATGAGAGATCCTCTCACGATCCTAATCGCTTTGCGCATAGCCGTGAGAGTGTTGCTGCATTGGAGTCGCTCATGTCCTACACGCAAACTTACGCGCTATGGCATCATCTACATCCAGGACGCATAGCATATTCGTGGACGCACAGATCGGGTGATTGTGCGTCGCGAATAGACATGGTGTGGGCTCCAACAGCTATGGCTCGATTGAGGAATGCAAATACCATCCGTCATTCCTCACAGACCATCAGTATCTTTTGGTCAAATTCCATCCATTACCAAAGATAGACTCAGGCCCAGGAGTGTGGAAATTCAATACTTCCCTTCTTAAAGATCTCGAGTACGTCAGCCTGGTGAGCTCTTTCTGGTCCCATTGGCAGTCCCTAGAAGATCACGAAAATTTTTCCTCCCTTATGGACTGGTGGGACCAGGGTAAATTTTATTTGAGAGAGGTTACTCGTTCCTATTCTCGTTCAAAAGCTGCCGACCAACGCAGCAGGAAAACCTCTCTCATGCGCCAAATGAACCAATTAAAAAGATCGTTCGACCAGGGGGATCGAACTGCATTTGGCAAATTATGCGAAGTCCAGCAAGAATTGCGAGGCATCGCTCTGCATGAGGCACGAGGGGCACAGGTGCGCGCTCGTTGCCAATGGGACTTAAGCCGTAGACGGCGCACACGCCATATGCATGATGTGACCTGCGTGATCGAAACAGTCCGTTCGCGTGCTGCGCGAGCAACTCTGATGCAAACTCAACTCACGAAAGCACCACATGCACGCACACCAAAGCGAGTACGGTGCTCCGTAAAAAGGTCGTTGCGTATTTTACTTGTTTTTGATCTGTCTTTCTCTGTCTTTTGTTTCTATATCTATTTGTAAAGGATACGTGCATTTATTGCATATTATTTGGATCAACTTTATACTTGTTGGAACGTTTTATTGCGGTTTTTTGGGGATTGTGTGGCTTAATTTATTATTCAGCACACTTGATATTGGATATACTTATTTCTCTGGTTTGACTTGGTGTCCTTACTTCAAATTTGGCCTGCGAACTGTGTTTTATGGTTGTTCTGTCCTGTTAAAGTTTTGAGTCGCATTGTCGTCCCGTTTTGGTGTTATTTCGTCCCGTATATTTTGACCGTTGGTATTAATTTGAATTTTTGCATATATAATTGGATATCGTTTATTGGATTTTTACTTTATTTACAAGTATTCGTCGTTTGTTCTTGTTGGACCTGGATTCGAACCTGTATTTGGAACGTTTTGATATATTTTTTGTCCCGTTTCGTACTGTTATTCGTGTGAAATAGTGATTTTGGATTTGTAGTGTAATATATAGTATATGTTGTTCACATCGTGGTCGTGTCAGTATTGTGTCCAGTCATTCTGGATCCGTTCGTCCTATTTATTTGGAATTTTGCTCAGACTTGGCCATTATGTATATCTTTAAGATTACCAAGTTTGGTGTCGATGACTTTTATGGTTTTTGAATTATATTTATTTTATTGTCTTAATGGTCAATTGTCCTTGGAATATATTCTCTGATTATGGGGAATCCCCGTATTACGTACTGTCGCTGTATTGTCGTATATTAATTATTTGCATGCTTGTGTTGACTTGTCTCAATATGTCGCAGTCTTTGTTTGTACAGTGTTGTGACTGTAGTTTCATTGCCTCATCCCAAGGCCATCTTGGTGTCCATAGATCCAAAATGCATAGGAGTGAAGTTGATACTAACATCAAAACTGTGTCTATTACCCGGCTTTTCCCTGAGGGGAAGTCCCATTGTTGTTTGTGCCATAATATTATTGCATCATTCCCTAATTTTAAATGCCACTTTGCCACCACCCACAAAGGTATTGCTCTAAAAGTCTAGGCTAAGTGCCTCATTTGTGATCGTGAGTTTGTGAAGTCAACTGGTGCTGGTGTTCATCTGAAACGTGCCCATAAAATCGGTAAAGATGACCCTTACCCCGTGTCTCCTTCGCTCGTAATGTCGTATGTTGATATGGAATTATCTCAAAATAATTCTACTTTTAACTCCACGTGGTGTCGAAGATCGAGTCGATTAACATTAATAAATTCACCACTGTCCGGCATTACCACCAGCCCCTCGCTGAATGGTGATAGCACGGTTGATTCGCAATATGTCAATACCTCCCTCACATGTCCATCAACCCTAATTCCCCCTCCAAGGTCCCCGCCACCTGTGTTATCTGATATTGACCCTGAGGATGCTGATGATATTTCATGACCTTTTCCCCCTAGACCCTCCAGTTCCCCCCTTCCTGACCTTGTACCAGATTCCGCTCCGTTGGTCCCCTTAAATGGAAGTACTGATGATTGGGACCAGCCCCCCCAACAACTGTGACCTATTTGCTGCTGATGTGATCAAAACCAGCGATAATGATTTCCAGCGGAAGACGAACCACGCTCCACGTCGTCCACAACGACCAACGGCGAGGCCAGTTAACCCAAATAGGCGACCATTACGTTACAACCCAATTAAAGCTCACAGATTGCAGAGTCTATATCGCCTGCCCAAGAAACGTGCGGCTAGGAAAGTTTTAAGCGATAGTAAACCCTTGTTTGACGGTACGATTGATAATGCAAATGAGTTCTTCATGCGTGTTTTTGGCCCGAAAGCTTGTGATGTTGATGGTGTTAATAATGGTCTTAATGGCTAATAATCACCTTGCTGACCCGTTAACACAAAATGAAATCAAAAAGAAGTTGCGTGTCCTTTCGAACTCAGCGCCTGGTGCAGACCACATGGAATATTGACACCTTAGAGCGGTGGATCCCAAATGTAAAATCTTGTGTGCGATCTACAACCGGTGCCTGGAGGAGAGTGATGTCCCAAAACAATGGAAATCGGCTACTACCATCTTGATACACAAGACAGGAGACTCCCGTGATGTTTCCAACTTTCGTCCAATTGCTTTGATGAGTTGCATATATAAACTTTTCATGAGTATCATTGCTAATCGCCTAGTTGATTTTGCCATTGTTAATGAACTGTTATCGGACAGTCAGAAGAGTGCTAGACCTAGTGAAGGATGTTATGAGCATACGTTTCTGTTGCAGTCGTTATTGCTTGATGCGAAGAGGCTCCAGAAAAATCTATGTCTGGCTTGGTTAGACTTTCGAAGTGCTTTTGGAGGTGTACCTCACAATGTAATTCGTTTAACATTATCCCATCTTAATGTTCCTACGTCGTTGATTGATCTCGTTATGAGCGTCTATACCGATGCCACCACGGTTGTTTGCATGCCTGCTGGAGTTACCTCTGACATCCCGATATTATCTGGTGTGAAGCAAGGTTGCACACTTTCACCCACATTGTTTAACCTGAGTGTAGAGATTATTCTTCGTGCCATCTTAGCCAAAGCCAAATCTGTGGGTCAAGCAAAACATCATGGCAGCCCTGTATCGGTTCTGGCCTATGCAGACAATTTGGTTCTAATTGCCCGTGATGCGAAGAGCCTGCAATTACTCCTTGACAGCACTAGTGAGGTGGCCACGTTGATTGGTCTCGCATTTCGACAGGATAAGTGCACGTCGTTATGTGCTACTTATTCTAAACGCGTTGATGGAAATATTCAACTCCATGATTTCAAGGTCCAAGATCACATAATGCCTGCATTGAGTGAACATGAACACTACAGATATATCGGTGTTCCTATGGGTCTAATGAAAGATGTTGATTTGCTTGACCGCCTTGTGGATGGCCTATGTGGTGATTTAGATCGAATCAATGAGTCGCTTCTTGCCCTCTGGCAGAAACTGGACATGATAAGAACGTTTGTTCAGCCTTCCCTTACCTTTGCCCTACGTGCTGGTGAACCTGAGAAAGCATCGCTTGTAAAGTACAGACAAAAGTTGATCCAAATTGTCAGAAACACCTGTAACATCCCATCCTGTGCCATGCAATCCATCATTTTTGCTAGCAAGAAGGTTGGCAGCCTTGGTTTACAAGATCCATTGGTTGAGGTTGATGTGCAAACGGTTGTCCAAGCTATAAAAATGCTTTCATCAAATGACCCCATGATATCCAATGTAGCCAAAGCAGAACTATGGCAATCGGTACGTTTTGCTGCTCGAACTGATCCGTCTCCAGAGTTCTTACGGGAGTTTCTCTCTGGTTCAACGCAAGGTGCATTCCATCCTGACACCATTAGATATCGCACTCATTCGCTTTGGACTCGTGCTAGAAAGGCCAGTCGTGACCTAAAGATATTGTTTAATGTTCCCGATCAAGATCCCATGTATTTTACCATCGACTCTGGGCGTCCTGTGTTAGCGAAAGCTGCGTATAAGAAATTGCATGAGCTAGTGCAAGACCGTGCCTGTGCCAAGCTAATGTCGCTACCTGACCAAGGTAAAGTGGCCTGTGCCCTCGAGAAAGATCTCTTTGGTAATGGCTCATCATGGACATACTCTGGCCTTAACATCCGGTTTAAGGATTGGAGATTTATACATCGTGCTCGTCTAAACCTCGTACCCACAAACCAAAACAAGCATAGATGGGATGATCTCTAGTCCCCGGTTTGCCGAGTTTGTAACACCGACTTGGAAACCCTTCCACATGTCCTTTGCCATTGCCCGACAAATCTAACAAAAGTTCGTGAGAGACATAATGTGGTTATGACCAGACTCACCCAAGCCATACGATTCGGCGCTGTAAGAATTGACCAACAAATCCCTGACTTGGATGATGAATGCCGACCAGATGTTATGATTGTAGAAGGTAATAAAGTGGTGGTGATTGACGTCGTTTGCACATTCGAGAATGGTGATGATGCACTGGATTTGGTAGAAGAAAGAAAAATCACCAAGTATTCCCACCTCGTCGACCACTACAGACAGCACGAAAAGATGTGTCGTGTCTTTGGTTTCCTGGTTGGTTCCCTTGGCCCCTGGCACCCGCATAATGAACTGGGCCTTAATCAGTTGCGAATTACACTTAGTTACAGAAAACTTTTTAGAAAGCTCTGTTGCAGCGATGCTATTAAGCACTCTGCTGACATTTACTATATTAGTGTAGAGTCAGGTGTATATTAGATATGCCAAGATACCTTGTTTTTGTTAATTTTAGTAAGTTGATTATTTTGTGACTCATTGTGGACAGTTATAGTTATAATTATTTAGTTTTATAACGGACAGTTATACTAATTTATTTTTCAAGTTAGTATTAGGTTCGAACTTTTCAAGGCCTTGACCGTTTTAAATATGATTATGTTAACCTATTTTATTTATACACATATATTAATCTCTATGTAAATAGAATCTCAGTCTAAACACCTCATATCATATGAATGTAAATACTGTAATATGAAAAAATTTGTAATGATCTGTTCTTATCAGCGTAATATCTGATATGTTAGGCAATGCCTAACTCATATATTAAACTGATTTTTGGAGCTCGGCCATAGAACTTATCACTGAAGCTTGCTTTGCCCTGGCCACGGGTTGTCTCGGTCATTGCACTACCATCGAGAACAGCCCACCCATTTATTTTGAAATATGAAATATAAAGTGAAAAAGTATGAAATCGACTATGAAATGAACAGCTCCGGCAAAACTGAACAGATACTATGCACTTAGAAGAATAAGTACTGATGTCTTTATTATAGATCTTAATTCACATGTATGTCTTGTCTTGTATGTATATATATATTTTCTCATTGTTTGCAAGGGGGCTATGGGTCACGCTGAAATTTTTCGTTGCTTTTCCATAAGGCATAGCGATCTCACTGTAGACAGCAATACTTCATGATAGAACGTTGATAAAAGCATTAAGAATGAAATAGCTCCTATGATTTTCAACAATCAGTAGAAAGAAACTCTATTATAAAGAAATGAGTAATGGAGAATTTGGACAGAACTAGTTAGAGTCTAGCTTAGTTATCAGGTTTTAGTAATTTCCACTCATTGATTGTGAGTGGGAATGACTTCTAACATATTTCTGCCTTATTCTTTTTACAGCGAGCGACAATGCCAAGCAATGCTCACACTTACCGAATCTGGCCAGGCAAGGGCAAACCATGCAAATTAGAGTGCTGCACAACCATGTCCGTTTCCATTCTTGTTGGCTGAATAAAACGTGAGTGCCTGCGCTATTGAAACTCATACTTACCTGACGCGAGTCACTTGCACTCGCGTTAGTGTCTTCGATCCTTGTACCTGAGGATTTCGATGCTGGGTATTGGTGACCCAAACTCTGGGTATAAGGAATCTACTAGCCGTGCCCCCTTGGTGCTTGGTGCGGACATTCTCTTTCTTACACTTCTCGTAGTTTGCTTCCCCTGGGGACAGTTCGGCTGAGGGTTAGCCTCAGTTTTTCCGACTGCCAGCAAATCCCTGTTTTCTTGTCTTTGCTGGTCTCTTCCGAGATCGGTGGTAGGGCTAGCCTACCTTGTCTTCCGGTGTCACGGCTTAACCGGGCACTTCCCTGCTTATAATACACCATAGTGTAAATACACGTTCTAGGTAGTGGTTACTAGATTTTCTGTGGTTGGGCCCGTCGAGCCAGGGGACTGAAAGGCAACTGGGTGATCTTTTCAGGCATCTTTGATGCTTCATTGTTGGGGTTCTTGGACCTTCTATCTTTTTACTTCGGGTTTTGAGCGCGTCTTTGGAGTGCTTCATATAATTGAAGTACTCTTCGTAGTCATAGTAAGGGTCATAGTATCGATCCTTGCTATAATCTATTAAAGGACACTATTAAGATCAGGTCTTGCACTTGGAGTACGTGCCAGCGTAAGCGTCCTTTAATAGTAGGTAGGTTTTAGGCGAAATTTGTGTGTTACGAAGACCTAGGGTCATTTATTGATTGTTTATAAGACTCTATTTGGAATAGAGCTTAGTGTGAGATCCTTAGGTCTTTCATTGTATATATTTTTATATCATCGTCAAAATCTCCATGGCTACGAGCCTGAATTCAAATCATTTAAATAATCAATCATATGCAAATGCCAGCAAGACAAACATGAATGCTGGCACAAATATTAAATTTACAGCTGCGGATTTCCAGCGTTTGAATCAGACCACTTCGGTGGTCCATATTCCTTCGCGTTTAATAAAAAACAGCAAAATTCCGCAGCTACGCAAAGAATTAATAAATGCCGTTGGGGAGCGCAAGGTTTCTGCTGTGCAGGCCTTGTCTCCCATAAAATATAATATACAATTTAAAAGATCATCCGACCGGCACGCCGCCGAAACCAACGGCATTAGCTTTAGAGGCGTGCAATTAACATTATTGCCTGCATACGAAGAGGTCAAGTCCGTTTTCGTCGAGAAAGCTCCTCTTCAAATGCAGGACAAATTTTTATATGAAGCATTGGCACCCTATGGACGGGTTATTGCCATCCAACATCTAACAATTAAGGAATTTCCATCCGTGCGATCTGGCACACGTAGGGTGTCAATGGTCGTGACTAAGGCCATCCCACGCACTATCAACATTGGGGGATTTCCTGTCATTTTTAATTACCGTGGGCAGCCCATGCAATGCTTCGTATGTCAAGAGGTGGGACATGCGAGCAAGGACTGCCCAAAATCTAGGCAAAGGAGGAAACAGAACCAGCAAAAACAACAGCAAAACCTCCCTAAAGTGACGGGGAAAGACAAAGCTCAATCAATTACATCTAAGAGCACAAACAAGGCAAATAACAGCAAGCCAGCCTTAGGTCACGACAACCTCAAAATTAAACTGGACGGTCTTAAACGCACCGTCCAGACAACAACAAATAAAAAGAAGTCTCTATTGGGGGAGACAGATCTTAGAAACAAATTAAATCAAAAGCAGGAGACCAGGTTAAAATCTTCAGAGACAGAACAGGCTCCTGCTAACAAATCTCTCTCAACAAAATCGAGGGCTGACTATGCCAAAGGCCAGTCAGTGTCAACGGGTAAATTGAGTTTGACTGATGACGTAAACTCAAAAGACGAGGTCGCTCGATCCCCTAAAGCAATGGCCGAGTTGATGGATACTCAGCCTTCACAGGAGACTTCCTTACAAACAATCTCAACATCGCCTCCGGCTCAACATCTTCCAACTTTACGCAAGATGTTTAATGTTCCCACACCATCGGACGATGAATTAGAGTCGGGGGAAATTCGCGACTCATCATCCATCCAGTCAATGGATGATGAGAGATCTTCAGATCACGCTGATCTGAAGATCAAACTGGATGGTGCTACAAAAGCCATCCAGAAAACCAGTGAGGCTGACAGTCCATTGAGAGATCAGCCTCACTCGACTCTAACACCTCTGACTCGCCAGTTAAAAGAACTTAGATCGACATTTAATATGCCATTAACATCCCATAGCGAGTCAGAGGACGTAACAGAGGCAGATTTCGTGGCCAGTATCATCGCGGCGAAGCAACATGTTGCTGCGAAATCTGGCCCAGTGCGCACTGCTGTGCGCAAAATTACCACGCTACAGGTTAGTATGCGTCGAAGTGGCTGTTCTAAGGCAGTAACAACAACAACAACATCAACAACTACCTCTCACTCGAGCTCCACGATAACAACATCGACGTGGACAAAGACGACGGGGGGTAGAGAGAAGGTCACTGCAACACAGGCAGAGATCGATAGGGACAATATCCCACTCGCTGTGTTGCATAATAACAAGAGACGCCGTCTCGACTCCTCAAGCGATGAGGAACTTGATTATTGTCTTTCAGGGTCATCTGTCATCGACCCCCTAGCAATCAAGTATTGGCATACAGCGCCAATTTCTTCCTTCAGGCAAACGCCATCGCCCGCATTAGAGGTGCCCAGTGCTACATTAGAAGTAACACTGTTACAACAACAACAACAACCAGCTGAGGGTTCGCCATTAGTCCCATTGGATGGGACACTGGCAATCCCAGACGAAGCGCCGGTCGTGACAACATTGGATGTTGCACAACCACAGCCAGAGGTCACGCCCCTGACCCCATGGCAACGCCCACAGAGGCACTAATGCAGGAGGAAGAAATCCTCATAGAGATAAGAGAAGAAGGGGAGGTGTCGTGGGCCTCCGAGGTCACGCCTGACCTACGAGGTATCCCTCCCCTCATAGGAGTCGAGATAGGGATTTTGGAGCCAGGTGAAACTGGCCCAGATCCCACACTAATTTTTGATCCCGTAGTGTGTCCACTATCGCCGCCGGGGAGGGAGATGTCGCCGGTCTTCTCTCCCCTGCTTATTGATACACTGGTCTTTTATAGACCTTCAGTTGATGGAGAAGAGTCATCGCCAGGCTCGGATGCCTCGTCAACTGACTTTTTACCTTCCCCTGCTTCTTCGCAGGGGTTGTTTGATTGATTGGTGGCTGGCGCACCTGTCTCAGATATAGAGTCAACCAACGAGTGCAGCACCATCAATGCGATTAACCGGGCACTCCTCGCGGAGTTGTCCAGTCCAGAGCTCCCTCTCTCGCCAGAGTTTCGGTGAAAACGATGAATTTGATTTCAGTCAACATCAACGGTCTTAATGACCATACTCAGCGAACCGCACTGGTAGATTGGTTAAAGTGTATGAAGGCTGATGTCGTGTGTCTACAAGAGATGCACACCCCTTCACACGAATCTGCCAGAAAGTGGTTTGCCAACAGCGGCTAGCGCGTCGCCTCCTCTTCATTTACATCTAAGAGTGCAGGCATTGCCATATTAGTAAAAGATACCCGGTAGATCTCCAGAATCATCAAATACGAACATGGCCGCTTTATACAAGTAGTTATAGACTTTGGGGAGAATCAATTAAGTTTTGTCTCTTTATACGCTCCGAACACAAACCCGGAGCGAAATCGCTATTTTACATCACAGATAGACTTAATTGATCTATCGCGCCTCGTTTTTATTGGGGGCGATTTTAACTTCGTTCTTCATCCCGAAGTGGATAGAATGCGAGATCCCTCACGATCCAAATTGCTTTGCGCATAGACGTGAGAGTGTTGCTGCATTGGGGTCGCTCATGTCCTACACACAAACTTACGCGCTATGGCGTCATCTACATCCAGGACGCATAGCATATTCGTGGACGCACAGATAGGGTGATCGTGCGTCGCGAATAGACATGGTGTGGGCTCCAACAGCTATGGCTGACTCGATTGAGGAATGCGAACACCATCCGTCATTCCTCACAGACCATCAGTATTTTTTGGTAAAATTCCATCTATTACCAAAGATCGACTCGGGCCCAGGAGTGTGAAAATTCAATACTTCCATCCTGAAAGATCTCGAATACGTCAGCCTGGTGAGCTCTTTCTGGTCCCATTGGCAATCCTTCAAAGATCATGAGGATTTTGCCTCCCTTATGGACTGGTGGGACCATGGTAAATTTTATTTGAGAGAGGTTACACGTTCTTATTCTCGTTCAAAAGCTGCCGACGAGAATCTTTATACAATCAGAGATCTCCTTGAGTATGTGGAACAGGAAAATCTCCCTCTAGCCCTTCTCTCTTTAGATCAAGAGAAGGCATTTGATAGAGTCGATTGGGGTTTCCTGCATCGCATACTCGAAACAGATTTTATGAACTGGGTCAAATTATTCTACACGGATGTTGAATCTGCCGTCATCATCAACGGCTGGACATCTTCTTTCTTACGCCCCTCGCGGGGTGTTCGACAGTGGTGTCCTCTGTCTCCTCTTTTGCATGTGCTCTCCATCGAGGAGCTCGCCGAGTGTATTCGAAAGTCACCTAAAATCAGGGGCGTTACAATCCCGCACTCGGTAGATCCATACAAATGCTCCGGCTACGCTGACGATACAACCGTAGCTGTGACAAACGATCAATCAATAGAGGAGACGTTCAACGTCTATTCTACATTCGAACGTGCCTCTAGCGCTCGACTAAATCGCGGAAAGTCGAAAGGAATGTGGGCTGGTTCGTGGAAGGATCGCCAGATACCCCTTATGGGTTGCAGTGGGTTAAACACCTCCCACTGCTCGAAGCGACCTTCAGCGTTGGCGATTACAGTATGCCAACATGGGAACCAGCAGTGAGTAATTTGGAATCGCGACTTTCTGCTTGGGCAGGCCAATAGCCTGGCTTTGTCCCAGGTTTGGCATTTATGCCACGTTTTTCTGGTGTCAGGTTGAG
Source organism: Muricea muricata (assembly GCA_963855995.1). Lineage (NCBI taxonomy): Eukaryota > Metazoa > Cnidaria > Anthozoa > Malacalcyonacea > Plexauridae > Muricea > Muricea muricata. The sequence goes on along the minus strand of OY979716.1, from coordinate 45,889,963 downwards.
CTGGAAAACGCATTCTAACGATGGTCTGGAATTTCTTTTGGTCGGGCAAAAGAGATTTAGTAGCACGTACAATGGTCAGCCTTCCCAAAGGCCAGGGTGGCTTTGGGGTAATAAATCTACGAGAAAATGCTGACTCATTTGCATTGCAGTGGGTGAAGTGCTTCTTTGCCCCGTTTGAGGGCAAATGGAAAGTCTTTTTTACCCACTTTTACATGTCTGCATTTGACGTGCAGCTACACAATGCTTTACTGTCTGAGCAGTATTGCCAGCAGGTAAAACAACTTCCTGACTTCTACAAAACCATCCATCGGGTATGGCGGACCCTGGGTGGTGGCGTAGCAAATGGCGATGTGCTCAGTCTTAATGCGTCTTCTGATGTTCCTTTAGATCTAAACCAAATCTCATCACGGAATACGTATGCCCTTTTGCAGGCTCGTAACAACAAAGAGCTGCATTGCATCCAGAAATATCTTTGGTGTTTGGCGCTAATGGACCGTTTATGAGGAGGAGATGAGTAAGGCTCTAGAAATATCAGTAATTTTTTCTTGTTTTTTTTGTTTAATTTATTTATTGGAGAGTGTGTGTTGTACTGGATTTTGTATATATACTTATATTTTGTATATATACTATATTAATTCCCTCCTTTTCCATCATAACAAGAACCATGGCTACCAGCCAGAATAATAATAATAATAATAACATCAACACTAGTTCAAACAACACAATAAAGTTCTCGGCTGTGGATTTCCAAAGATGGAATCAAACCACTTCGGTGGTGAACATTCCATCCTGCATTGCAAAACAAATCTAAGATCCCACAGTTGAGAAAAGAACTGATTAATGCCATTGGGAAGCGCAAGGTAGCTGCAGTACAGGCCTTGTCCCCCACTAGATATAGGATAGAATACCGTTACTCCTCAGATCGGCATGCTGCCGATATTAATAGCATACCTTTTCGGGGTATTCAATTGACACCCCTTCCTGCATATGAGGAAGTTAAGTCGGTTTTTGTCGACCGTGCCCCTCAGCAAATGCAGGACCAACATCTCTTTGATACTTTGGCGCACTGCAGTTTGGTCATTTCTGTTCAGCAGTTGAAGGTCAAAGGTTTTCCTTCAGTTCGATCCGGTACGCGTAGGGTGCCCATGGTCATTAATAAACCGATCCCTGCAAATATAAATATAGGTGGTTTTCTGGTTTCCTACCGGTACCGAGGGCAGCCACCGACCTGTTTCGTGTGCCAGGAGGTGGGGCATACGGGCAGGGGCTGTCCGAAGTCGCGGCGAGCCCGGAAATCTGCCAATAATAATAATAATAACAACAACAATAGTAAACCTCCCGGGGTTGGTAGTAATAAACACATTAGTCAACCTTTAGCTCAAGATACTCTGAAGGTTAAATCAGATGCCAAAACACTGGTTGTCACGACAAGCAAGCCATCAACGGCGTTCATTGGACAAAAACAGCACGACTTACTTAATTACTTACTTCATTGAAAGAGTACGGGGCAAAGGCAGACAGACAGTGCGTGACAGACAGACGGACACATAGTACTGCGCTATGCAGTAGTGTCACGCTATCCATGATTTTATAATAGTCTCTGCTGTTGTCTCGGTCTGTTTACCTTGGCGGCAGCGGGCGGGCGCACGCAATGCGAATTAGCTATTCAAGTTCTTTAATAAGGTCATAGATTGAAAGGGGACGAGCGCGAACGCAGGTCCCCACTAGCAGAAATTCTATGCTCGAGTTACCCACATTAGGGGTAATCGCAGGAGTCAACCCAGTCTGTTAGTGCAATGAAAGGGCCTCATCCTGAGAGGACCTCCTAGTTGATCAAGGTGCCTCTTGCGTCAGGTAAGTTTGTATTTTAAAGATGGCCATTCCGTCCCTGCTGAGAGAACGTGCAATGGAAGGCCATATTTCAGGGTGTGCACCCGCACGCAAACGACTGGGGAGTCGAGCCCCAACCCTGACTAAATATGTGCACTGGCTATTTAGTTTCCTTTCGGCGACGCGGCACCGGCAACATATTTAGCGCTAACATTTCAGACAAAAGGACATATTGACGAACAATCCTAACACATATATCAGAGAAATGGGCATATTGACAATCCTAACATATAGATAAACGAACGGACATATTGACAATCCTAAACATAAAAGGACAAGAGGGACATATTGACGAACATGTACGGGAACCCTTACCAATTAACAATAAATTAGAATAATCTAACTAATAATAAAAAGAATGGACGATGGGACACGCTAAGGTCACATCGGGAATTAATTAAAAGGACGACACTTAGAAGGAGAATACAAGTTCCTCACCCTCCAAGTGCCCCAAAGAACCACGGGCAAGCCACTCTAGCTCAAACGCGCGAATTTGACCACGGCTCTTGCACCGTTTAAATAATAAGTGTAAAATGAATTTTAATTTAGCTATGACTTTATTTAGACATTCGCTAATTATCGGCGTCTTCTGACGAAATCGGAAGTCGCAACGAGCAACCCAGATGGTGTGTTTAACGACCAAAAGCATGTAAATAATGATGGTTGGAATTGCTCGACGTCGTGACTCCGAAAACCCAAACAATAACTCCTCGACGGTAAACCGACCTGCGGTTGGATTGATTGTACCGAGGTTAAAGTATACCCATGCAACCAGGATGCGAGCCAGCTCGCATTCGAAGAACAGATGCTCGAGAGTCTCGTCGTCAGCACGACAAAAGCAGAGACTCTCAATGTGGCGCATGCCGAAGCTATGCGCAAGACGAGCACCTGTGTATAGCACGCCGTGTGCTATCTGCCAGTTGAGATTGATAACTTTACGGTCAAGATCGCAAATGTGCAACTGACTCCACGTTTGGGACCAGTGCAACTGACCGTAAATTGGCAGATATTTCTGGATGCAGTGAGGCTCTTTGCTGTTACGAGCCTGCAAAAGGGCATACACGTTCCGTGAGGAGATTTGATGTAGTTCTAAAGGACAATCAGAAGACGCATCAAGACTGAGCACATCGCCATTTGCTACGCCACCACCCAAGGTCCGCCATACCTTATGGATGGTTTGGTAGAATGCAGGAAGTTGTTTCATCTGCTGGCGATAGTACTCAGATAATAACGCATTGCGTGGCTGCATGTCAAATGCCGACATGTAAAAGTGCGTGAAAAAGGCTTTCCATTTGCCCTCAGAAGGGGCAAAGAAGCGCTTCAGCCACTGCAATGCGAACGAGTCAGCCTTATCTTTGAAATTGATAACACCAAAACCACCTTGGGCCTTGGGAAGGCTGACCGTTTTACGTGCCACAAGATCTCGTTTGCCCGACCAAAAGAACTTCCAGACCGCCGTATTAATGCGTTTTCCGCCCAAAATGGCACCGGAAAAACGTGGCATAAATGCCAAACCTGGGACAAAGCCAGGCTATTGATGACAACTGCCTTTCCTTGGAAAGACAGTTGACGGCCTGCCCAAGCAGAAAGTCGCAATTCCAAGTTACTAACTGCCGGTTCCCATGTTGGCGTGCTGTAATCGCCAACGCTGAAGGTCGCTCCGAGCAGGGGTAGTTGTTTCACCCACTGCAACCCATAGGGGGTATCTTGGCGATCCTTCCACGAACCGGCCCACATTCCTTTCGACTTTCCGCGATTTAGCCGAGCACCTGAGGCACGTTCGAATTTATTATAGACGTTGAACGTCTCCTCTATGGACTGATCGTTGGTCACGGCTACGGTCGTGTCGTCAGCGTAGCCGGAGCATTTGCATGGGTCCATCGAGTGCGGGATGGTAACGCCGGTGATTCTCGGTGACTTACGAATACACTCGGCGAGCACCTCGATGGAGAGCACATACAAGAGAGGAGACAAAGGACATCCCTGTCGAACACCCCGCGAGGGGCGGAAGAAAGAAGATGTCCAGCCGTTGATGACGACGGCAGATTCAACGTCCGTATAGAATAATTTGACCCAGTTCATAAAATCTGGGCCAAAGTTAAACGTTTCGAGTACTCGATGCAGGAAACCCCAATCAACGCGATCGAATGCCTTCTCTTGATCTAAGAGAGAAGGGCCAGGGGGAGGTTTTCCTGTTCGACGTACTCGAGGAGATCTCTGATCGTAAAAAGATTCTCGCTAATGGACCTGCCACGTACGCCACACGTTTGGTCAGGTCCAATAATGCTTCCCATGACACCGAGAAGTCGTCCAGATATAGCCCTGGTGGCGATCTTGTAATCCACATTCAAGAGACTAATCGGACGCCAATTCTTGGTGTCCAGTTTATCGTTCTTCTTGTAAAGAACGATAATCAAACCCCGGCGCTGTAAGGTGGAGAGTTGGCCGGCCTCAAACGCAGCGTTGAGAACCCGGACCAGGTCGGCGCCAAGGGTTTGCCACAATGTTTGATAGAATTCCATTGGAAAGCCATCCGAACCTGGGGTTTTACCCTTAGGCATACCCTTGAGAGCTTCGAAGCACTCGTCAAGGGTAAGATTGCCTTCCCAGCCAGCTCTCTCGGCCGTACTCAGACGACGATGGAGTTGAGAGAGCATTTCATCTTGCGCAACAGGATCGCAATCCTGTGCCGTAAACAGGTTCGAATAATACGAGCGCCACACACCCAGGATCTCGAATGGGTCGTGACGAACGAGTCCAGTTTCCAGATCGCGTATAGAGTGCATCGTCTGTTGGGCTTTATGGTGTGTTTCTAAATTCAAGAAGAAGGAAGACGAAGTCTCTCCTTCTTCAGCCCATTGGCAACGAGCGCGCACCTGTGCCCCTCGTGCCTCGTGCAGAGCGATGCCTCGCAATTCCTGCTGGACTTCGCATAATTTGCCAAATGCAGTTCGATGCCACCGGTCGAACGATCTTTTCAACTGATGCATTTGGCGTGTGAGAGAGGTTTTCTTGCTGCGTTGGTCGGCAGCTTTCGAACGAGAATACGAACGTGTAACCTCTCTCAAATAAAATTTACCCTGGTCCCACCAGTCCATAAGCGAGGCAAAATCCTCGTGATGTTCGAGGGACTTCCAATGGGACCAGAACGAGCTCACCAGGCTGACGTACTCGGGATCTTTCAGGAGGGATGTGTTGAATTTCCACACTCCTGGGCCCGAGTCTATCTTTGGCAAAAGATGGAATTTTACCAAAAGATACTGATGGTCCGTGAGGAATGACGGATGGTATTCGCATTCCTCGATCGAGTCAGCCATAACCGTTGGAGCCCACACCATGTCGATTCGCGACGCACGATCACCCGATCCGTGCGTCCACGAATACGCTATGCGTCCTGGGTGTAATTGACGCCATAGCGCGTAAGTTTGCGTGTATGACATGAGTGACTCCAAAGCAGCAACACTCTCACGCTTGTGATCAAAGCGATTAGGTGCGTGAGAAGGATCTCTCATTCGATCCACTTCTGGATAGAGAACGGAGTTAAAATCGCCCCCAATAAAGACGGGGCGCGATAGATCAATTAAGTCTGTTAGCGATGTAAAATAGCGATTACGCTCCGGGTTCGTATTCGGAGCGTATAACGAGACAAAACTTAATTGATTCTCCCCAAAGTCTATAAAGACTTGTATAAAGCGGCCATGTTCATCTTTGATAATCCTAGAGATCTTATAGGTATCTTTCTCTAATATGGCGACGCCTGCACTCTTTGATGTAAATGAAGAGGAGGCGACGCGATAGCCGCTGTTGGCGAACCACTTCCTGGCCGATTCGTGCGAAGGGGTGTGCGTCTCTTGTAGACACACGACATCAGCCTTCATACACTTTAACCAGTCGACCAGGGCGGTTCGCTTAGTGTGGTCATTAAGACCGTTGATGTTGACTGAAATCAAATTCATCGTTTGATTCCAGCGTTAAGGGGAGAAACTCCGGTGAGAGAGGGAGCTCGGGACTGGACAATTCCGTAAGGAGTGCCCGGTTAATTTCGTCGATGGTGGTGGGCTCGTGCGCAGATTCGATGGCGTCAACAGGTGCGCCACACACCAATCGATCGAACAACCCCTGTGACGAAGCAGGGGAAGGCAAAAAATCAGTTGACGAAGCAACCGAGCCTGGCGGCGACTCGTCCCCGTCAACTGAGGGTCTATAAAAGACCGGCGTGTTTATTTGCACAGGAGAGGAGATCGGCGTTACCTCCCCCCCCGGCGGCGATAGTGGGACCACTAACGGGTCGTAAATCAATGAGGGATCTGGGCCGATTTCACCCGGCTCCAAAATCCCTATCTCAACTCCAATTAGGGGAGTGGTACCTCGCGGGTCAGACGCGACCGCCGAGGCCCAAGATACCTCCCCTTCATCTCTAATTTGGATGAGGATTTCTTCCTCCTCTTGCATTAACGCCCCAAAGGGCGTTGCCATGGGGTCGAGCGTGACCTCTGGCTCTGGTCGTGCAACATCTAATGTTGTCACGACCGGCGCTGTTGCTGGGATTGCCAGTGTCCCATCCAATGGGACTAATGACATATCCTCAGCTGATTGTTGTTCTTGTTGTTGTTGTTGTTGAAGTGCTACGTCCGATGTAGCACTTGGCGCCTCTAATGCGGGCAGCGATGGTGTTTGCCCGAAGGAAGAAATTGGCGTTGTTTGCCAATACTCGATAGCAAGGGGGTCGATCACCGATGACCCCGAAAGACAATAGTCGAGTTCCTCATCTTTTGGAGGAGTTGTGGAGTTGAGCCGGCGTCGCTTGTTCTTACGCAACACGGCGAGGGGAATATCATCCCTGTCTATTTCTGCCTGTGTTGCAGTGACCTTAGCTCTAACCCCCGTCGGCCCTGTCCACGTCGATGTTGTGATCGTGGAGCTCGATCGAGAGGTAGTTGTTAATGTTGTTATTTTGGCTGGTGTTGGTGCCTGAGAAAGGCCACTTCGACGCCTACGAACCCGTAGCGTTGTTACCGTGCGCACGGCGGTGCGCACCGGGCCAGATTTCGCAGCTGCCTGTTGTTCGGCCTTGATGATACTGGCCGCGAAATCTGCCTCCGTGATTCCCTCTGACTCGCCAGCCGACGTTGCTGGCATGTTGAATTGTGATCTTAGTGCTTTCAATTGTTGGGTCAGAGGGGGTGAAGTCGAGTGAGACTGAACTCTCAATGGACTGTCAGCCTCACTCTTTAACTGGATGGATTTGGTGGCCCCATCCAGTTTGGTCTTCGGATCAGCGTGATCCGAAGATCTCTCATCATCCATTGACTGGACAGATGATGAGTCTCTGATTTCTCCCGGCTCTAATTCGTCGTCCGATGGTGTTGGAACGTTAAACATCTTGCGTAAAGTTGCAAGATGTTGAGCCGGGGGCGATGTTGTTAATAGAGAAGTCTCCTGTGAAGGCTGAGTATCCATCGACTCAGCCACGGCTTTGGGGGATCGAGCGACCTCGTCTACAATCACGTCATCAGTAGCACTCGATTGACCCTTAGACAATGACTGGCCTTTGGCACGGCCAGCCTTCGATTTGGTTGAGGGAGATTTACTAGCAGGGGATGGCTCTGTCTCCGAAGATTTTAGCACAATTCCCTGCTTTTTATTTAGCTTATTTCTTAAATCAGTCTCCCCCAACGGAGACTTCTTTTTGTTTTGTGTTGTCTGGATGGTGCGCTTAGCACCGTCCAGTTTTATTTTAAGGTCGTCGTGACCTAAGGCAGGCTTGTTGTTGTTAATTGCCTTATTTTTGCTCTTGTTGTTGTTGTTAATGTGAGCTGTATCTTTTCCCGTCGCTTTAGGGAGGTTTTGTTGTTGTTTTTGCTGATCTAATTTCCTCCCTTGCCTAGATCTTGGGCAGTCCTTGCTAGCATGTCCCACCTCCTGACATACGTAGCATTGCGTGGGCTGCCCACGGTAATTAAAAACGACGGGAAATCCCCCGATGTTGATTATGCGTGGGATGGCCTTAGTCACGACCATTGACACCCTACGCGTGCCAGATCGCACGGATGGGAATTCTTTGATTGTTAAGTGTTGGACGCCAATAACGCGTCCGTAGGGTGCCAATGCTTCGTATAGATATTTGTCCTGCATGTGAAGAGGAGCCTTCTCAACGAAGACCGACTTGACCTCTTCGTATGCAGGCAATGGCGTTAAGTGCACGCCTCTAAAACTAATGCCGTTGATCTCGGCGGCGTGCCGGTCCGATGAATGTTTGTATTGAATATGGTATTTTGTGGGAGACAAGGCCTGCACGGCAGAAACCTTGCGCTCCCCAACGGCATTAATAAGTTCCTTTCTAAGCTGCGGAATCTTACTGTTTTTAATGAGACGCGATGGAATATGGACCACCGAAGTGGTTTGATTCCAACGCTGGAAATCCGCAGCTGTAAATTTAGTAGATGTGCTAGCAGTCATGGTGTTATTGCTGCTAGCATTTGCATATGATTTATGTATATTCAGGCTCGTAGCCATGGTAATGTTAAACGAACTATCAAATATATACAATAGAAGACCGTAGAGTCGCACACGAAGGCTCTATTCCAAATAGAGTCCTTCAAAACAAACAAAGAATTGACTCTAGGTCTTCACTAAACACAATTGTCGCCTAAAACCTACCTACTATTAAGGGACGCTTACGCTGGCACGTACTCCAAACGCAAGACCTGATCTAAAATAATGTCCCTTAATAGAATACAGCAAGGATCGAAACGATGACCCTTACTGCGACCACGAAGAGTACTTCAATCGTATGAAGCACTCCAAAGACGCGCTCAAAACCCGAAGTAAAAAGCAAGAAGTCCAAGAACCCCGACAATGAAGCGTCAAAGATGCCTGAAAAATTTCACCCGGTGGCCTTTGAGTCTCCTCGACTCGACGGGCCCAACCACGGAAGAAACTATAAACCACTACCTATAACGTGTCCACAATACTTTATGGTGTAGTAATTATGTATGGAGGTGCCCAGTTAAGCCGGTACACCGGAAGACAAGGTAGGCTAACCCTACCGCCGATCTCCGAAGAGACCGACAAAGAAAAGAAGTATGGGATTTGCTGGCAGCCGTACCAACTGAGGCTAACCCTCAGCCCGACTGTCCCCAGCGGAAGAAAACTACGAGAAGGGTAAGAAAGGGAATGTCCGTGTCAAGCACCTAGGGGGCACGGCTAGTTGAGTACCTTATACCCGGAGTTAGGGCGACCACTGCCCAGCATCGATAGTCCTCAGGTATAAGGACAAAGGCACTGAACGCGAGTGCAAGTGACTCGCGTCAGGTAAGTTTGTATTTGTAAAAACGACATGTCCGTCTCTGCTGAGAGATCGTGCAATGGAATGTCGTATTTCAGGGTGTGCACAGGCACGCAAACTACCAGGGAGACGATCCCTGACCCCGACTAAATGTGGACACCGGCTATTTAGATTCCTTTCGGCGACGCGGCGCTGGCCCACATTTAGCGCTAACATAAACGGACAAAGGGACATATTGACGAACAATCCTAAACATATAAATTGACGAAGGGACATATTGACAATCCTAAACATATAAAGACGAATGGGACATATTGACGAACAATCCTAAACATATACGGGAACCCCTACCGATTAACAATTAATTAGAATAATCTAACTAATAATAAAACAATGGACGATGCGACACGCTAAGGTCACATCGGGAATTAATTAAAAGGACGACACTTAGAAGGAGAATACAAGTTCCTCACCCTCCAAGTGCCCCAAAGAACCACGGGCAAGCCACTCTCGCTCAAACGCGCGTATTTGAGCAGGGCTCTTGCACCGTTTAAATAATAATTTTAAAATAAATTTTAGCTTTGCTATTACTTTGTTTAAGCATTCGCTAATAATTGGCGTCTTCTGATGAAATCGGAAGTCACAACGAGCAACCCAGATGGTATGTTTAACAACCAACAGCATGTAGATGATGATTGTTGGTATTGCTCGACGTCGTGACTCCGAAAACCCAAACAACAACTCCTCGACGGTAAACCGACCTGCGGTTGGATTGATGGTATTTAAGTTGAAGTATACCCACGCAACCAGGATGCGAGCCAGCTCGCATTCGAAGAACAGGTGCTCGAGAGTCTCGTCGTCAGCACGACAGAAACAAAGACTCTCGATGTGGCGCATGCCGAAGCTATGCGCGAGACGAGCACCTGTGTATAGCACGCCGTGTGCTATCTGCCAGTTGAGATCGATAACTTTACGGTCGAGATCGCAAATATGCAACTGACTCCAGGTTTGAGACCAGTGCAACTGACCGTAAATTGGCAGATATTTCTGGATGCAATGAGGCTCTTTGCTGTTACGAGCCTGCAAAAGGGCATACACATTCCGTGAGGAGATTTGGTGTAATTCTAAAGGACAATCAGAAGACGCTTCAAGACTGAGCACATCGCCATTTGCTACGCCACCACCCAAGGTCCGCCATACCTTATGGATGGTTTGGTAGAATGCAGGAAGTTGTTTCATCTGCTAGCGATAGTACTCAGATAATAACGCATTGCGTGGCTGCATGTCAAAGGCCGACATGTAGAAGTGAGTAAAAAAGGCTTTCCATTTGCCCTCGGAAGGGGCAAAGAAGCGCTTCAGCCACTGCAATGCGAACGAGTCAGCCTTGTCCCTGAAGTCGATAACCCCAAAACCACCTTGGGCTTTGGGAAGGCTGACCGTTTTACGTGCCACAAGATCTCGCTTGCCCGACCAAAAGAAATTCCAGACCGCCCTGCTGATACGTCTACCGGCCCAGCACGGCACCGGAAAGACGTGGCATAAATGCCAAACCTGGGACAAAGCCAGGCTATTGATGATAACTGTCTTTCCTTGGAAAGACAGTTGGCGGCCTGCCCAAGCAGAAAGTCGCGTTTCCAAATTACTAACTGCCGGTTCCCATGTTGGCGTGCTGTAATCGCCAACGCTGAAGGTCGCTCCAAGCAGTGGGAGTTGTTTAACCCACTGCAACCCATGAGGGGTATCTTGGCGATCCTTCCACGAACCGGCCCACATTCCTTTCGACTTTCCGCGATTTAGTTGGGCACCTGAGGCACGTTCGAATTTATTGTAGACGTTGAACGTCTCCTCTATGGATGAATCAGTAGTCACGGCTACGGTCGTATCGTCAGCGTAGCCGGAGCATTTGCATGGGTCCATCGAGTGCGGGATGGTAACGCCGGTGATTCTCGGTGACTTACGAATACACTCGGTGAGCACCTCGATGGAAAGCACATACAAGAGAGGAGACAAAGGACATCCCTGTCTGACACCCCGCGAGGGGCGAAAGAAAGAAGATGTCCAGCCGTTGATGACGACGGCAGATTCAACGTCCGTATAGAATAATTTGACCCAGTTCATAAAATCTGGGCCAAAGTTAAACGTTTCGAGTACTCGATGCAGGAAACCCCAATCGACTCGGTCAAATGCCTTCTCTTGGTCTAAAGAGAGAAGGGCCAGGGGGAGGTTTTCCCGCTCGACGTACTCGAGGAGATCTCTGATGGTGAATAGATTCTCGCTAATGGACCTGCCACGTACGCCGCACCTTTGGTCAGGTCCAATAATGCTTCCCATGACACCGAGAAGTCGTCCAGATATAGCCCTAGTGGCGATCTTATAATCTACGTTTAAGAGACTAATCGGACGCCAGTTCTTGGTGTCCAGTTTATCGTTCTTCTTGTAAAGAACGATAATCAAACCCCTGCGCTGTGAGGTGGAAAGTTGGCCGGTCTCGAAAGCAACGTTGAGAACACGGACCAAGTCGGCGCCAAGGGTTTGCCACAATGTGTGATAGAATTCCATTGGGAAGCCATCCGAACCTGGGGTTTTACCCTTAGGCATACCTTTGAGAGCTTCAAAACACTCCTCAAAGGTAAGATTGCCTTCGCAGCTTGCTCTCTCGGCCGTGCTCAGACGACGATGGAGTTGAGAGAGCATTTCGTCTTGCGCTACAGGATCGCAATCCTGTGCCGTGAACAGGTTCGAATAATACGAGCGCCACACACCCTGGATCTCAAATGGGTCGTGACGTACGAGTCCAGTCTCGGGATCGCGTATAGAGTGCATCGTCTGTTGGGCTTTATGATGTGTTTCGAGATTTAGGAAGAAGGAAGACGAAGTCTCTCCTTCTTCGGCCCACTGGCAACGAGCGCGCACCTGTGCCCCTCGTGCCTCGTGCAGAGCGATGCCTCGCAATTCTTGCTGGACTTCACATAATTTGCCAAATGCAGTTCGATCCCCCTGGTCGAACGATCGTTTGAGTTGATGCATTTGGCGTGTGAGAGAGGTTTTCTTGCTGCGTTGGTCGGCAGCTTTGGATCGAGAATACGATCGTGTAACCTCTCTCAAATAGAATTTACCCTGGTCCCACCAGTCCATAATTGAGGCAAAATCCTCATGATGTTCAAGGGACTGCCAATGAGACCAGAACGAGCTCACCAGGCTGACGTACTCGGGATCTTTCAGGAGGGATGTATTGAATTTCCACACTCCTGGGCCCGAGTCTACTTTTGGTAATAGGTGGAATTTTACCAAAAGATATTGATGGTCCGTGAGGAATGACGGATGGTATTCTCATTCCTCGATCGAGTCAGCCATAACCGTTGGAGCCCACACCATGTCGATTCGCGACGCACGATCACCCGATCCGTGCGTCCACGAATACGCTATGCGTCCTGGGTGTAATTGACGCCATAGCGCGTAAGTTTGCGTGTATGACATGAGCGACTCCAAAGCAGCAACACTCTCACGCTTGTGATCAAAACGATTAGGTGCGTGAGAAGGATCTCTCATCCTATCCACTTCTGGATGGAGAACGGAGTTAAAGTCGCCCCCGATAAAGAAGGGGCGCGATAGATCAATTAAGTCTGTTAGCGATGTAAAGTAGCGATTACGCTCCGGGTTCGTGTTCGGAGCGTATAGCGAGACAAAACTTAATTGATTCTCCCCAAAGTCTATAAAGACTTGTATAAAGCGGCCATGTTCATCCTTGATAATCCTAGAGATCTTATAGGTATCTTTCACTAATATGGCGATGCCTGCACTCTTTGATGTAAATGAAGAGGAGGCGACGCGATAGCCGCTGTTGGCGAACCACTTCCTGGCCGATTCGTGCGAAGGGGTGTGCGTCTCTTGTAGACACACGACATCAGCCTTCATGCACTTTAACCAGTCGACCAGGGCGGTTCGCTTAGTGTGGTCATTAAGACCGTTGATGTTGACTGAAATCAAATTCATCGTTTGATTCCAGCGTTAAGGGGAGAAACTCCGGTGAGAGAGGGAGCTCGGGACTGGACAATTCCGTAAGGATTGCCCGGTTAATTTCGTCGATGGTGGTGGGCTCGCGAGCAGATTCGATGGCGTCATCAGGTGCGCCACACACCAATCGATCGAACAACCCCTGCGACGAAGCAGGGGAAGGCAAAAAATCAGTTGACGAAGCAACCGAGCCTGGTGGCGACTCGTCCCCGTCAACTGAAGGTCTATAAAAGACCGGCCTGTTTATTTGCACGGGAGAGGAGATCGGCGTTACCTGCCCCCCCGGCGGCGATAATGGGACCACTAACGGGTCGTAAATCAACGAGGGATCTGGGCCGATTTGACTGGGCTCCAAGATCCCTATCTCAACTCCAACTAGGGGAGGGGTACCTCGCGGGTCAGACGCGACCTCCGAGGCCCAAGATACCTCCCCTTCGTCTCTGACTTGGATGAGGATTTTTTCCTCCTCTTGCATTAACGCCCCGAAGGGCGTTGCCATGGGGTCGAGCGTGACCTCTGGCTCTGGCGCTGTTGCTGGGATTGCCAGTGTCCCATCCAATGGGACTAATGACATGTCCTCAGCTGATTGTTGTTGTTGTTGTTGTTGTTGTTGTTGAAGTGCTACGTCCGATGTAGCACTTGGCGCCTCTAATGCGGGCAGCGATGGTGTTTGCCCGAAGGAAGAAATTGGCGTTGTTTGCCAATACTCGATAGCAAGGGGGTCGATCACCGATGACCCCGAAAGACAATAGTCGAGTTCCTCATCTTTTGGAGGAGTTGTGGAGTTGAGCCGGCGTCGCTTGTTCTTATGCAACACGGCGAGGGGAATATCATCCCTGTCTATTTCTGCCTGTGTTGCAGTGACCTTAGCTCTACCCCCCGTCGGCCCTGTCCACGTCGATGTTGTGATCGTGGAGCTCGATCGAGAGGTAGTTGTTAATGTTGTTATTTTGGCTGGTGTTGGTGCCTGAGAAAGGCCACTTCGACGCCTACGAACCCGTAGCGTTGTTACTGTGCGCACGGCGGTGCGCACCGGGCCAGATTTCGCAGCTGCCTGTTGTTCGGCCTCGATGATACTGGCCGCGAAATCTGCCTCCGTGATTCCCTCTGACTCGCCAGCCGACGTTGCTGGCATGTTGAATTGTGATCTTAGTGCTTTCAATTGTTGGGTCAGAGGGGGTGAAGTCGAGTGAGACTGAACTCTCAATGGACTGTCAGCCTCACTCTTTAACTGGATGGATTTGGTGGCCCCATCCAGTTTGGTCTTCGGATCAGCGTGATCCGAAGATCTCTCATCATCCATTGACTGGACGGATGATGAGTCTCTGATTTCTCCCGGCTCTAATTCGTCGTCCGATGGTGTTGGAACGTTAAACATCTTGCGTAAAGTTGCAAGATGTTGAGCCGGGGGCGATGTTGTTAATAGAGTCTCCTGTGAAGGCTGAGTATCCATCGACTCAGCCACGGCTTTGGGGGATCGAGCGACCTCGTCTACAATCACGTCATCAGTAGCACTCGATTGACCCTTAGACAATGACTGGCCTTTGGCACGGCCAGCCTTCGATTTGGTTGAGGGAGATTTACTAGCAGGGGATGGCTCTGTCTCCGAAGATTTTAGCACAATTCCCTGCTTTTTATTTAGCTTATTTCTTAAATCAGTCTCCCCCAACGGAGACTTCTTTTTGTTTTGTGTTGTCTGGATGGTGCGCTTAGCACCGTCCAGTTTTATTTTAAGGTCGTCGTGACCTAAGGCAGGCTTGTTGTTGTTAATTGCCTTATTTTTGCCCTTGTTGTTGTTAATGTGAGCTGTATCTTTTCCCGTCGCTTTAGGGAGGTTTTGTTGTTGTTTTTGCTGATCTAATTTCCTCCCTTGCCTAGATCTTGGGCAGTCCTTGCTCGCATGTCCCACCTCCTGACATACGTAGCATTGCGTGGGCTGCCCACGGTAATTAAAAACGACGGGAAATCCCCCGATGTTGATTATGCGTGGGATGGCCTTAGTCACGACCATTGACACCCTACGCGTGCCAGATCGCACGGATGGGAATTCTTTGATTGTTAAGTGTTGGACGCCAATAACGCGTCCGTAGGGTGCCAATGCTTCGTATAGATATTTGTCCTGCATGTGAAGAGGAGCCTTCTCAACGAAGACCGACTTGACCTCTTCGTATGCAGGCAATGGCGTTAAGTGCACGCCTCTAAAACTAATGCCGTTGATCTCGGCGGCGTGCCGGTCCGATGAATGTTTGTATTGAATATGGTATTTTGTGGGAGACAAGGCCTGCACGGCAGAAACCTTGCGCTCCCCAACGGCATTAATAAGTTCCTTTCTAAGCTGCGGAATCTTACTGTTTTTAATGAGACGCGATGG
The DNA here is from genome assembly GCA_963855995.1 of Muricea muricata. Lineage (NCBI taxonomy): Eukaryota > Metazoa > Cnidaria > Anthozoa > Malacalcyonacea > Plexauridae > Muricea > Muricea muricata. Next base: position 45,874,400 of record OY979716.1, on the reverse strand, counting down.
AATATGGACCACCGAAGTGGTTTGATTCCAACGCTGGAAATCCGCAGCTGTAAATTTAGTAGATGTGCTAGCAGTCATGGTGTTATTGCTGCTAGCATTTGCATATGATTTATGTATATTCAGGCTCGTAGCCATGGTAATGTTAAACGAACTATCAAATATATACAATAGAAGACCGTAGAGTCGCACACGAAGGCTCTATTCCAAATAGAGTCCTTCAAAACAAACAAAGAATTGACTCTAGGTCTTCACTAAACACAATTGTCGCCTAAAACCTACCTACTATTAAGGGACGCTTACGCTGGCACGTACTCCAAACGCAAGACCTGATCTAAAATAATGTCCCTTAATAGAATACAGCAAGGATCGAAACGATGACCCTTACTGCGACCACGAAGAGTACTTCAATCGTATGAAGCACTCCAAAGACGCGCTCAAAACCCGAAGTAAAAAGCAAGAAGTCCAAGAACCCCGACAATGAAGCGTCAAAGATGCCTGAAAAATTTCACCCGGTGGCCTTTGAGTCTCCTCGACTCGACGGGCCCAACCACGGAAGAAACTATAAACCACTACCTATAACGTGTCCACAATACTTTATGGTGTAGTAATTATGTATGGAGGTGCCCAGTTAAGCCGGTACACCGGAAGACAAGGTAGGCTAACCCTACCGCCGATCTCCGAAGAGACCGACAAAGAAAAGAAGTATGGGATTTGCTGGCAGCCGTACCAACTGAGGCTAACCCTCAGCCCGACTGTCCCCAGCGGAAGAAAACTACGAGAAGGGTAAGAAAGGGAATGTCCGTGTCAAGCACCTAGGGGGCACGGCTAGTTGAGTACCTTATACCCGGAGTTAGGGCGACCACTGCCCAGCATCGATAGTCCTCAGGTATAAGGACAAAGGCACTGAACGCGAGTGCAAGTGACTCGCGTCAGGTAAGTTTGTATTTGTAAAAACGACATGTCCGTCTCTGCTGAGAGATCGTGCAATGGAATGTCGTATTTCAGGGTGTGCACAGGCACGCAAACTACCAGGGAGACGATCCCTGACCCCGACTAAATGTGGACACCGGCTATTTAGATTCCTTTCGGCGACGCGGCGCTGGCCCACATTTAGCGCTAACATAAACGGACAAAGGGACATATTGACGAACAATCCTAAACATATAAATTGACGAAGGGACATATTGACAATCCTAAACATATAAAGACGAATGGGACATATTGACGAACAATCCTAAACATATACGGGAACCCCTACCGATTAACAATTAATTAGAATAATCTAACTAATAATAAAACAATGGACGATGCGACACGCTAAGGTCACATCGGGAATTAATTAAAAGGACGACACTTAGAAGGAGAATACAAGTTCCTCACCCTCCAAGTGCCCCAAAGAACCACGGGCAAGCCACTCTCGCTCAAACGCGCGTATTTGAGCAGGGCTCTTGCACCGTTTAAATAATAATTTTAAAATAAATTTTAGCTTTGCTATTACTTTGTTTAAGCATTCGCTAATAATTGGCGTCTTCTGATGAAATCGGAAGTCACAACGAGCAACCCAGATGGTATGTTTAACAACCAACAGCATGTAGATGATGATTGTTGGTATTGCTCGACGTCGTGACTCCGAAAACCCAAACAACAACTCCTCGACGGTAAACCGACCTGCGGTTGGATTGATGGTATTTAAGTTGAAGTATACCCACGCAACCAGGATGCGAGCCAGCTCGCATTCGAAGAACAGGTGCTCGAGAGTCTCGTCGTCAGCACGACAGAAACAAAGACTCTCGATGTGGCGCATGCCGAAGCTATGCGCGAGACGAGCACCTGTGTATAGCACGCCGTGTGCTATCTGCCAGTTGAGATCGATAACTTTACGGTCGAGATCGCAAATATGCAACTGACTCCAGGTTTGAGACCAGTGCAACTGACCGTAAATTGGCAGATATTTCTGGATGCAATGAGGCTCTTTGCTGTTACGAGCCTGCAAAAGGGCATACACATTCCGTGAGGAGATTTGGTGTAATTCTAAAGGACAATCAGAAGACGCTTCAAGACTGAGCACATCGCCATTTGCTACGCCACCACCCAAGGTCCGCCATACCTTATGGATGGTTTGGTAGAATGCAGGAAGTTGTTTCATCTGCTAGCGATAGTACTCAGATAATAACGCATTGCGTGGCTGCATGTCAAAGGCCGACATGTAGAAGTGAGTAAAAAAGGCTTTCCATTTGCCCTCGGAAGGGGCAAAGAAGCGCTTCAGCCACTGCAATGCGAACGAGTCAGCCTTGTCCCTGAAGTCGATAACCCCAAAACCACCTTGGGCTTTGGGAAGGCTGACCGTTTTACGTGCCACAAGATCTCGCTTGCCCGACCAAAAGAAATTCCAGACCGCCCTGCTGATACGTCTACCGGCCCAGCACGGCACCGGAAAGACGTGGCATAAATGCCAAACCTGGGACAAAGCCAGGCTATTGATGATAACTGTCTTTCCTTGGAAAGACAGTTGGCGGCCTGCCCAAGCAGAAAGTCGCGTTTCCAAATTACTAACTGCCGGTTCCCATGTTGGCGTGCTGTAATCGCCAACGCTGAAGGTCGCTCCAAGCAGTGGGAGTTGTTTAACCCACTGCAACCCATGAGGGGTATCTTGGCGATCCTTCCACGAACCGGCCCACATTCCTTTCGACTTTCCGCGATTTAGTTGGGCACCTGAGGCACGTTCGAATTTATTGTAGACGTTGAACGTCTCCTCTATGGATGAATCAGTAGTCACGGCTACGGTCGTATCGTCAGCGTAGCCGGAGCATTTGCATGGGTCCATCGAGTGCGGGATGGTAACGCCGGTGATTCTCGGTGACTTACGAATACACTCGGTGAGCACCTCGATGGAAAGCACATACAAGAGAGGAGACAAAGGACATCCCTGTCTGACACCCCGCGAGGGGCGAAAGAAAGAAGATGTCCAGCCGTTGATGACGACGGCAGATTCAACGTCCGTATAGAATAATTTGACCCAGTTCATAAAATCTGGGCCAAAGTTAAACGTTTCGAGTACTCGATGCAGGAAACCCCAATCGACTCGGTCAAATGCCTTCTCTTGGTCTAAAGAGAGAAGGGCCAGGGGGAGGTTTTCCCGCTCGACGTACTCGAGGAGATCTCTGATGGTGAATAGATTCTCGCTAATGGACCTGCCACGTACGCCGCACCTTTGGTCAGGTCCAATAATGCTTCCCATGACACCGAGAAGTCGTCCAGATATAGCCCTAGTGGCGATCTTATAATCTACGTTTAAGAGACTAATCGGACGCCAGTTCTTGGTGTCCAGTTTATCGTTCTTCTTGTAAAGAACGATAATCAAACCCCTGCGCTGTGAGGTGGAAAGTTGGCCGGTCTCGAAAGCAACGTTGAGAACACGGACCAAGTCGGCGCCAAGGGTTTGCCACAATGTGTGATAGAATTCCATTGGGAAGCCATCCGAACCTGGGGTTTTACCCTTAGGCATACCTTTGAGAGCTTCAAAACACTCCTCAAAGGTAAGATTGCCTTCGCAGCTTGCTCTCTCGGCCGTGCTCAGACGACGATGGAGTTGAGAGAGCATTTCGTCTTGCGCTACAGGATCGCAATCCTGTGCCGTGAACAGGTTCGAATAATACGAGCGCCACACACCCTGGATCTCAAATGGGTCGTGACGTACGAGTCCAGTCTCGGGATCGCGTATAGAGTGCATCGTCTGTTGGGCTTTATGATGTGTTTCGAGATTTAGGAAGAAGGAAGACGAAGTCTCTCCTTCTTCGGCCCACTGGCAACGAGCGCGCACCTGTGCCCCTCGTGCCTCGTGCAGAGCGATGCCTCGCAATTCTTGCTGGACTTCACATAATTTGCCAAATGCAGTTCGATCCCCCTGGTCGAACGATCGTTTGAGTTGATGCATTTGGCGTGTGAGAGAGGTTTTCTTGCTGCGTTGGTCGGCAGCTTTGGATCGAGAATACGATCGTGTAACCTCTCTCAAATAGAATTTACCCTGGTCCCACCAGTCCATAATTGAGGCAAAATCCTCATGATGTTCAAGGGACTGCCAATGAGACCAGAACGAGCTCACCAGGCTGACGTACTCGGGATCTTTCAGGAGGGATGTATTGAATTTCCACACTCCTGGGCCCGAGTCTACTTTTGGTAATAGGTGGAATTTTACCAAAAGATATTGATGGTCCGTGAGGAATGACGGATGGTATTCTCATTCCTCGATCGAGTCAGCCATAACCGTTGGAGCCCACACCATGTCGATTCGCGACGCACGATCACCCGATCCGTGCGTCCACGAATACGCTATGCGTCCTGGGTGTAATTGACGCCATAGCGCGTAAGTTTGCGTGTATGACATGAGCGACTCCAAAGCAGCAACACTCTCACGCTTGTGATCAAAACGATTAGGTGCGTGAGAAGGATCTCTCATCCTATCCACTTCTGGATGGAGAACGGAGTTAAAGTCGCCCCCGATAAAGAAGGGGCGCGATAGATCAATTAAGTCTGTTAGCGATGTAAAGTAGCGATTACGCTCCGGGTTCGTGTTCGGAGCGTATAGCGAGACAAAACTTAATTGATTCTCCCCAAAGTCTATAAAGACTTGTATAAAGCGGCCATGTTCATCCTTGATAATCCTAGAGATCTTATAGGTATCTTTCACTAATATGGCGATGCCTGCACTCTTTGATGTAAATGAAGAGGAGGCGACGCGATAGCCGCTGTTGGCGAACCACTTCCTGGCCGATTCGTGCGAAGGGGTGTGCGTCTCTTGTAGACACACGACATCAGCCTTCATGCACTTTAACCAGTCGACCAGGGCGGTTCGCTTAGTGTGGTCATTAAGACCGTTGATGTTGACTGAAATCAAATTCATCGTTTGATTCCAGCGTTAAGGGGAGAAACTCCGGTGAGAGAGGGAGCTCGGGACTGGACAATTCCGTAAGGATTGCCCGGTTAATTTCGTCGATGGTGGTGGGCTCGCGAGCAGATTCGATGGCGTCATCAGGTGCGCCACACACCAATCGATCGAACAACCCCTGCGACGAAGCAGGGGAAGGCAAAAAATCAGTTGACGAAGCAACCGAGCCTGGTGGCGACTCGTCCCCGTCAACTGAAGGTCTATAAAAGACCGGCCTGTTTATTTGCACGGGAGAGGAGATCGGCGTTACCTGCCCCCCCGGCGGCGATAATGGGACCACTAACGGGTCGTAAATCAACGAGGGATCTGGGCCGATTTGACTGGGCTCCAAGATCCCTATCTCAACTCCAACTAGGGGAGGGGTACCTCGCGGGTCAGACGCGACCTCCGAGGCCCAAGATACCTCCCCTTCGTCTCTGACTTGGATGAGGATTTTTTCCTCCTCTTGCATTAACGCCCCGAAGGGCGTTGCCATGGGGTCGAGCGTGACCTCTGGCTCTGGCGCTGTTGCTGGGATTGCCAGTGTCCCATCCAATGGGACTAATGACATGTCCTCAGCTGATTGTTGTTGTTGTTGTTGTTGTTGTTGTTGAAGTGCTACGTCCGATGTAGCACTTGGCGCCTCTAATGCGGGCAGCGATGGTGTTTGCCCGAAGGAAGAAATTGGCGTTGTTTGCCAATACTCGATAGCAAGGGGGTCGATCACCGATGACCCCGAAAGACAATAGTCGAGTTCCTCATCTTTTGGAGGAGTTGTGGAGTTGAGCCGGCGTCGCTTGTTCTTATGCAACACGGCGAGGGGAATATCATCCCTGTCTATTTCTGCCTGTGTTGCAGTGACCTTAGCTCTACCCCCCGTCGGCCCTGTCCACGTCGATGTTGTGATCGTGGAGCTCGATCGAGAGGTAGTTGTTAATGTTGTTATTTTGGCTGGTGTTGGTGCCTGAGAAAGGCCACTTCGACGCCTACGAACCCGTAGCGTTGTTACTGTGCGCACGGCGGTGCGCACCGGGCCAGATTTCGCAGCTGCCTGTTGTTCGGCCTCGATGATACTGGCCGCGAAATCTGCCTCCGTGATTCCCTCTGACTCGCCAGCCGACGTTGCTGGCATGTTGAATTGTGATCTTAGTGCTTTCAATTGTTGGGTCAGAGGGGGTGAAGTCGAGTGAGACTGAACTCTCAATGGACTGTCAGCCTCACTCTTTAACTGGATGGATTTGGTGGCCCCATCCAGTTTGGTCTTCGGATCAGCGTGATCCGAAGATCTCTCATCATCCATTGACTGGACGGATGATGAGTCTCTGATTTCTCCCGGCTCTAATTCGTCGTCCGATGGTGTTGGAACGTTAAACATCTTGCGTAAAGTTGCAAGATGTTGAGCCGGGGGCGATGTTGTTAATAGAGTCTCCTGTGAAGGCTGAGTATCCATCGACTCAGCCACGGCTTTGGGGGATCGAGCGACCTCGTCTACAATCACGTCATCAGTAGCACTCGATTGACCCTTAGACAATGACTGGCCTTTGGCACGGCCAGCCTTCGATTTGGTTGAGGGAGATTTACTAGCAGGGGATGGCTCTGTCTCCGAAGATTTTAGCACAATTCCCTGCTTTTTATTTAGCTTATTTCTTAAATCAGTCTCCCCCAACGGAGACTTCTTTTTGTTTTGTGTTGTCTGGATGGTGCGCTTAGCACCGTCCAGTTTTATTTTAAGGTCGTCGTGACCTAAGGCAGGCTTGTTGTTGTTAATTGCCTTATTTTTGCCCTTGTTGTTGTTAATGTGAGCTGTATCTTTTCCCGTCGCTTTAGGGAGGTTTTGTTGTTGTTTTTGCTGATCTAATTTCCTCCCTTGCCTAGATCTTGGGCAGTCCTTGCTCGCATGTCCCACCTCCTGACATACGTAGCATTGCGTGGGCTGCCCACGGTAATTAAAAACGACGGGAAATCCCCCGATGTTGATTATGCGTGGGATGGCCTTAGTCACGACCATTGACACCCTACGCGTGCCAGATCGCACGGATGGGAATTCTTTGATTGTTAAGTGTTGGACGCCAATAACGCGTCCGTAGGGTGCCAATGCTTCGTATAGATATTTGTCCTGCATGTGAAGAGGAGCCTTCTCAACGAAGACCGACTTGACCTCTTCGTATGCAGGCAATGGCGTTAAGTGCACGCCTCTAAAACTAATGCCGTTGATCTCGGCGGCGTGCCGGTCCGATGAATGTTTGTATTGAATATGGTATTTTGTGGGAGACAAGGCCTGCACGGCAGAAACCTTGCGCTCCCCAACGGCATTAATAAGTTCCTTTCTAAGCTGCGGAATCTTACTGTTTTTAATGAGACGCGATGGAATATGGACCACCGAAGTGGTTTGATTCCAACGCTGGAAATCCGCAGCTGTAAATTTAGTAGATGTGCTAGCAGTCATGGTGTTATTGCTGCTAGCATTTGCATATGATTTATTATGTATATTCAGGCTCGTAGCCATGGTAATGTTAAACGAACTATCAAATATATACAATAGAAGACCGTAGAGTCGCACACGAAGGCTCTATTCCAAATAGAGTCCTTCAAAACAAACAAAGAATTGACTCTAGGTCTTCACTAAACACAATTGTCGCCTAAAACCTACCTACTATTAAGGGACGCTTACGCTGGCACGTACTCCAAACGCAAGACCTGATCTAAAATAATGTCCCTTAATAGAATACAGCAAGGATCGAAACGATGACCCTTACTGCGACCACGAAGAGTACTTCAATCGTATGAAGCACTCCAAAGACGCGCTCAAAACCCGAAGTAAAAAGCAAGAAGTCCAAGAACCCCGACAATGAAGCGTCAAAGATGCCTGAAAAAGTTCACCCGGTGGCCTTTGAGTCTCCTGGACTCGACGGGCCCAACCACGGAAGAAACTATAAACCACTACCTATAACGTGTCCACAATACTTTATGGTGTAGTAATTATGTATGGAGGTGCCCAGTTAAGCCGGTACACCGGAAGACAAGGTAGGCTAACCCTACCGCCGATCTCCGAAGAGACCGACAAAGAAAAGAAGTATGGGATTTGCTGGCAGCCGTACCAACTGAGGCTAACCCTCAGCCCGACTGTCCCCAGCGGAAGAAAACTACGAGAAGGGTAAGAAAGGGAATGTCCGTGTCAAGCACCTAGGGGGCACGGCTAGTTGAGTACCTTATACCCGGAGTTAGGGCGACCACTGCCCAGCATCGATAGTCCTCAGGTATAAGGACGAAGGCACTGAACGCGAGTGCAAGTGACTCGCGTCAGGTAAGTTTGTATTTTAAAGATGGCCATTCCGTCCCTGCTGAGAGAACGTGCAATGGAAGGCCATATTTCAGGGTGTGCACCCGCACGCAAACGACTGGGGAGTCGAGCCCCAACCCTGACTAAATATGTGCACTGGCTATTTAGTTTCCTTTCGGCGACGCGGCACCGGCAACATATTTAGCGCTAACATGTAAGACAAAAGGACATATTGACGAACAATCCTAGCAACATAAAGGGACATATTGACAATCCTAACATATAGGTAAACGAACGGACATATTGACAATCCTAAACATAAAAGGACAAGAAGGACATATTGACGAACATGTACGGGAACCCTTACCAATTAACAATTAATTAGAATAATCTAACTAATAATAAAAAGAATGGACGATGCGACACGCTAAGGTCACATCGGGAAATTAATTAAAAGGACGACACCTAGAAGGAGAATACAAGTTCCTCACCCTCCAAGTGCCCCAAAGAACCACGGGCAAGCCACCCTCGCTCAAACGCGCGAATTTGAGCAGGGCTCTTGCACCGTTTAAATAATAATGTTAAAATAAATTTTAGCTTTGCTATTACTTTGTTTAAGCATTCGCTAATAATCGGCGTCTTCTGACGAAATCGGAAGTCACAACAGGCAACCCAGATGGTATGTTTAACAACCAACAGCATGTAGATGATGATTGTTGGAATTGCTCGACGTCGTGCCTCCGAAAAACCAAACAATAACTCCTCGACGGTAAACCGACCTGCGGTTGGATTGATGGTATTTAAATGAAAGTATACCCATGCAACCAGGATGCGAGCCAGCTCGCATTCGAAGAACAGGTGCTCGAGAGTCTCGTCGTCAGCACGACAAAAGCAAAGACTCTCGATGTGGCGCATGCCGAAGCTATGCGCAAGACGAGCACCTGTGTATAGCACGCCGTGTGCTATCTGCCAGTTAAGATCGATAACTTTACGGTCAAGATCGCAAATATGCAACTGACTCCAGGTTTGAGACCAGTGCAACTGACCGTAAATTGGCAGATATTTCTGGATGCAATGAGGCTCTTTGCTGTTACGAGCCTGCAAGAGGGCATACACGTTCCGTGAGGAGATTTGCTCCAAACTAAGAGGAACATCAGAAGACGCATCTAAACTGAGCACATCGCCATTTGCTACGCCACCACCCAAGGTCCGCCATACCTTATGGATGGTTTTGTAGAATGCAGGAAGTTTTTTAATCTGCTGGCGATACTGCTCAGATAATAGCGCATTGCGTGGCTGCATGTCAAAGGCCGACATGTAAAAGTATGTAACGAAGGCTTTCCATTTGCCCTCAGACGGGGCAAAGAAGCGCTTCAGCCACTGCAATGCGAACGAGTCAGCCTTGTCCCTGAAATCGATAACCCCAAAACCACCTTGGGCTTTGGGAAGGCTGACCGTTTTACGTGCCACAAGATCTCGCTTGCCCGACCAAAAGAAATTCCAGACCGCCCTGCTGATACGTCTCCCGGCCCAACACGGCACCGGAAAGACGTGGCATAAATGCCAAACCTGGGACAAAGCCAGGCTGTTGATGATAACTGTCTTTCCTTGGAAAGACAGTTGGCGGCCTGCCCAAGCAGAAAGTCGCGTTTCCAAATTACTAACTGCCGGTTCCCATGTTGGCGTGCTGTAATCGCCAACGCTGAAGGTCGCTCCAAGCAGTGGGAGTTGTTTAACCCACTGCAACCCATAAGGGGTATCTTGGCGATCCTTCCACGAACCGGCCCACATTCCTTTCGACTTTCCGCGATTTAGTCGGGCACCTGAGGCACGTTCGAATTTATCGTAGACGTTGAACGTCTCCTCTATAGATTCGTCATTTGTCACGGCTACGGTCGTGTCGTCAGCGTAGCCGGAACATTTGCATGGGTCCATCGAGTGCGGGATGGTAACGCCGGTGATTCTCGGTGACTTACGAATACACTCGGCGAGCACCTCGATGGAGAGCACATACAAGAGAGGAGACAGAGGACATCCCTGTCGAACACCCCGCGAGGGGCGAAAGAAAGAAGATGTCCAGCCGTTGATGACGACGGCAGATTCAACGTCCGTATAGAATAATTTGACCCAGTTCATAAAATCTGGGCCAAAGTTAAACGTTTCGAGTACTCGATGCAGGAAACCCCAATCAACGCGATCGAATGCCTTCTCCTGATCTAAAGAGAGAAGGGCCAGGGGGAGGTTTTCCAGTTCGACGTACTCGAGGAGATCTCTGATCGTAAAAAGATTCTCGCTAATGGACCTGCCACGCACGCCGCACGTTTGGTCAGGTCCAATAATGCTTCCCATGACACCGAGAAGTCGTCCAGATATAGCCCTAGTGGCGATTTTATAATCCACATTTAAGAGACTAATCAGACGCCAGTTCTTGGTGTCCAGTTTATCGTTCTTCTTGTAAAGAACGATAATCAAACCCCTGCGCTGTGAGGTGGAGAGTTGGCCGGTCTCGAAAGCAACGTTGAGAACACGGACCAAGTCGGCGCCAAGGGTTTGCCAGAAGGTGTTGTAAAATTCCATTGGGAAGCCATCCGAACCTGGGGTTTTACCCTTAGGCATACCCTTGAGAGCTTCAAAACACTCATCAAGGGTAAGATTGCCTTCGCAGCTTGCTCTCTCGGTCGTACTCAGACGACGATGGAGTTGAGAGAGCATTTCGTCTTGCGCAACAGGATCGCAATCCTGTGCCGTAAACAGGTTCGAATAATACGAGCGCCACACACCCAGGATCTCAAATGGGTCGTGACGTACGAGTCCAGTCTCGGGATCGCGTATAGAGTGCATCGACTGTTGGGCTTTATGATGTGTTTCGAGATTTAGGAAGAAGGAAGACGAAGTCTCTCCTTCTTCGGCCCACTGGCAACGAGCGCGCACCTGTGCCCCTCGTGCCTCATGCAGAGCGATGCCTCGCAATGCCTGCTGGACTTCACATAATTTGCCAAATGCGGTTCGATCCCCCCGGTCGAACGCTCGTTTTAATTGATGCATTTGGCGTGTGAGAGAGGTTTTCCTGCTGCGTTGGTCGGCAGCTTTGGAACGAGAATACGATCGTGTAACCTCTCTCAAATAAAATTTACCCTGGTCCCACCAGTCCATAATTGAGGCAAAATCCTCATGATCTTCAAGGGACTGCCAATGGGACCAGAACGAGCTCACCAGGCTGACGTACTCGGGATCTTTCAGGAGGGATGTGTTGAATTTCCACACTCCTGGACCCGAGTCTACTTTTGGTAATAGATGGAATTTTACCAAAAGGTATTGATGGTCTGTGAGGAATGACGGATGGTATTCGCATTCCTCAATCGAGTCAGCCATAACCGTTGGAGACCACACCATGTCAATTCGCGACGCGCGATCACCCGATCCGTGCGTCCACGAATACGCTATGCGTCCTGCATGTAATTGACGCCATAGCGGGTAAGTTTGTGTGTAAGACATGAGTGACTCCAAAGCAGCAACACTCTCACGCTTGTGATCAAAACGATTAGGTGCGTGAGAAGGATCTCTCATTCTATCCACTTCTGGATGAAGAACGGAGTTAAAATCGCCCCCGATAAAGACGGGGCGCGATAGATCAATTAAGTCTGTCAGCGATGTAAAATAGCGATTCCGCTCCGGGTTCGTGTTCGGAGCGTATAACGAGACAAAACTTAATTGATTCTCCCCAAAGTCTATAAAGACTTGTATAAAGCGGCCATGTTCGTCCTTAATGATCCTAGAGATCTTGTACGTATCTATTACTAGGATGGCGACGCCTGCACTCTTTGATGTAAATGAAGAGGAGGCGACGCGATAGCCGCTGTTGGCGAACCATTTCCTGGCCGATTCGTGCGAAGGGGTGTGCGTCTCTTGTAGACACACGACATCAGCCTTCATGCACTTTAACCAGTCGACCAGGGCGGTTCGCTTAGTGTGGTCGTTAAGACCGTTGATGTTGACTGAAATCAAATTCATCGTTTGATTCCAGTGTTAAGGGGAGAAACTCCGGTGAGAGTGGGAGCTCGGGACTGGACAATTCCGTAAGGATTGCCCGGTTAATTTCGTCGATGGTGGTGGGCTCGCGAGCAGATTCAATGGCGTCATCAGGTGCGCCACACACCAATCGATCGAACAACCCCTGCGACGAAGCAGGGGAAGGCAAAAAATCAGTTGACGAAGCAACCGAGCCTGGCGGCGACTCGTCCCCGTCAACTGAAGGTCTATAAAAGACTGGCGTGTTGATTTGCACGGGAGAGGAGATCGGCGTTACCTCCCCCCCCGGCGGCGATATTGGGACCACTAACGGGTCGTAAATCAACGAGGGATCTGGGCCGACTTGACCGGGCTCCAAGATCCCTATCTCAACTCCAACGAGGGGAGGGGTACCTCGCGGGTCAGACGCGACCTCCGAGGCCCAAGATACCTCCCCTTCGTCTCTGACTTGTATGAGGATTTCTTCCTCCTCTTGCATTAACGCCCCGAAGGGCGTTGCCATGGGGTCGAGCGTGACCTCTGGCTCTGGCGCTGTTGCTGGGATTGCCAGTGTCCCATCCAATGGGACTAATGACATATCCTCAGCTGTTTGTTGTTGTTGTTGTTGAAGTGCTACCTTCGATGTAGCACTTGGCGCCTCTAATGCGGGCAGCGATGGCGTTTGCCCGAAGGAAGAAATTGGCGTTGTTTGCCAATACTCGATAGCAAGGGGGTCGATAACGGACGACCCCGAAAGACAACAGTCGAGTTCCTCATCTTTTGGAGGAGTTATGGAGTTGAGACGGCGTCGCTTGTTGTTACGCAACACGGCGAGGGGAATATCGTCCCTGTCGATTTCTGCCTGTGTTGCAGTGACCTTTGTCCTGCCTCCCGTCGGCTTTGTCCACGTCGATGTTGTGATCGTGGAGCTCGATCGAGAGGCAGTTGTTGTTACTATGGCTGGTGTTGTTGCCTGAGAGGGGCCACTTCGACGCCTACGCACCCGTAGCGTGGTTACCGTGCGCACGGCGGTGCGCACTTGGCCAGATTTCGCGGCAGCGGCCTGTTGTTCGGCCGTGATGATACTGGCCGCGAAATCTGCCTCCGTAATTCCCTCTGACTCGCCAGCCGATGTTGCTGGCATGTTAAATTGCGATCTTAGTGCTTTCAGTTGTTGGGTCAGAGGGGGTGAAGTCGAGTGAGACTGAACTCTCAATGGACTGTCAGCCTCACTCTTTAACTGGATGGATTTCGTGGCACCATCCAGTTTGGTCTTCGGATCAGCGTGATCCGAAGATCTCTCATCATCCATTGACTGGATGGATGATGAGTCTCTAATTTCTCCCGGCTCTAATTCGTCGTCCGATGTTGGTGGAACGTTAAACATCTTGCGCAAAGTGGCAAGATGTTGAGCCGGGGGCGATGTTGTTAGTTCAGAAGTCTCCTGTGAAGGCTGAGTATCCATCAACTCAGCCACGGCGTTGGGGGATCGAGCGACCTCGTCTACAATTACGTCATCGGTAGCACTCGATCGACCCTTAGACAATGACTGGCCTTTGGCACGGCCAGCCTTCGATTTAGTTGGGAGAGATTTACTGGCAGGGGATGGCTCTGTCTCCGAGGATTTTAGCACAACTCCCTGCTTTTTATTTAATTTATTTCTTAGATCAGTCTCCCCCAACGGAGACTTCTTTTTAGTTTGTGTTGTCTGGACTGTGCGCTTGGCACCGTCCAGTTTTATTTTGAGGTCGTCGTGACCTAAGGCAGGCTTATTGTTGTTAATGGCCTTATTTTTGCTCTGTTTGGTGTTATTTTGAGCTGTGTTTTTTCCCGTCGTTTTGGGGAGGTTTTGTTGTTGCTGTTGTTGTTGCAATTTCCTCCCCTGTCGTGAATTTGGGCAGTCCTTGCTCGCATGTCCCACCTCTTGACATACGTAGCATTGCGTGGGCTGTCCACGGTAATTAAAGACGACGGGAAATCCCCCGATGTTGAGAATGCGTGGGATGGCCTTAGTCACGACCATTGACACCCTACGCGTGCCAGATCGCACGGATGGAAATCCCTTAATGGTTAAGTGTTGGACGCCAATAACGCGTCCGTAGGGTGCCAGTGCCTCATATAAATAGTTATCCTGCATTTGAAGAGGAGCTTTCTCGACGAAAACTGACTTGACCTCTTCGTATGCAGGCAACAAAGTTAATTGCACGCCTCTAAAGGCAATGCCGTTGATTTCGGCGGCGTGCCGGTCCGATGATCGTTTAAATTGTAGGTGATATTTAATGGGAGACAAGGCCTGCACGGCAGAAACCCTGCGCTCCCCAACGGCATTGATTATTTCTTTACGCAGCTGCGGAATTTTGCTGTTCCGAACCAAACGCGAAGGAATATGAACCACCGAAGTGGTTTGATTCCAACGCTGGAAATCCGCAGCTGTAAATTTTGTATTATTGCCAGCATTGTTGTTAGTTTTGCTGGCATTTGCATAGGATTTAGTATGCAAATTTGTACTAGTGTTCAGGCTCGTAGCCATGGTGATTTTAAACGATGATAATAGAATAAAATATATACAATAGAAGACCGTAGAGTCGCACACGAAGGCTCTATTCCAAATAGAGTCCTTCAAAACAAACAAGGAATTGACTCTAGGTCTTAATTAAACACAAATATCGCCTAAAACCTACCTACTATTAAGGGACGCTTGCGCTGGCACGTACTCCAAACACAAGACCTGATCTAAAATAATGTCCCTTAATAGAATACAGCAAGGATCGATACTATGACCCTTACTGTGACCACGTAGAGTACTTCAATTATATGAAGCACTCCAAAGACGCGCTCAAAACCCGAAGTAAAAAGCGAGAAGTCCAAGAACCCCGACAATGAAGCGTCAAAGAAGCCTGAAAAAGTTCACCCGGTGGCCTTTGAGTCTCCTCGACTCGACGGGCCCAACCACGGAAGAAACTAGTAACCACTACCTATAACGTGTCCACAATACTCTATGGTGCGTTAATTAAGCAAGGAGGTGCCCAGTTAAGCCGGTACACCGGAAGACAAGGTAGGCTAACCCTACCGCCGATCTCCGAAGAGACCGACAAAGAAAAGAAGTATGGGAATTTGCTGGCAGCCGTACCAACTGAGGCTAACCCTCAGCCCGACTGTCCCCAGCGGAAGTAAACTACGAGAAGGTGTAAGAAAGGGAATGTCCGTGTCAAGCACCTAGGGGGCACGGCTAGTAGATTCCTTGTACCCGGAGTTAGGGCGACCACTGCCCAGCATCGACTATCCTCAGGCACAAGGATGAAGGCACTAACGCGAGTGCAAGTGACTCGCGTCAGGTAAGTTTGTATTTGTAAAAACGACATGTCCGTCTCTGCTGAGAGATCGTGCAATGGAATGTCGTATTTCAGGGTGTGCACCGGCACGCAAACTACCAGGGAGACGATCCCTGACCCCGACTAAATGTGGACACCGGCTATTTATTTTCCTTTCGGCGACGCGGCGCTGGTCCACATTTAGCGCTAACATAAACGGACAAAGGGACATATTGACGAACAATCCTAAACATATAGTAACGAAATAGACATATTGACAATCCTAAACATATAAGGACGAATGGGACATATTGACGAACAATCCTAAACATATACGGGAACCCTTACCAATTAACAATTAATTAGAATAATCTAACTAATAATAAAAAGAATGGACGATGCGACACGCTAAGGTCGCATCGGGAATTAATTAAAAGGACGACACTCAGAAGGAGAATACAAGTTCCTCACCCTCCAAGTGCCCCAAAGAACCACGGGCAAGCCACTCTCGCTCAAACGCGCGTATTTGAGCAGGGCTCTTGCACCGTTTAAATAATAATTTTAAAATAAATTTTAATTTAGCTATGACTTTGTTCAAGCATTCGCTAATAATCGGCGTCTTCTGACGAAATCGGAAGTCACAACGAGCAACCCAGATGGTATGTTTAACAACCAACAGCATGTAGATGATGATTGTTGGAATTGCTCGACGTCGTGACTCCGAAAAACCAAACAACAACTCCTCAACGGTAAACCGACCTGCGGTTGGATTGATGGTATTTAAGTTAAAGTATACCCATGCAACCAGGATGCGAGCCAGCTCGCATTCGAAGAACAGGTGCTCGAGAGTCTCGTCGTCAGCACGACAGAAACAAAGACTCTCGATATGGCGCATGCCGAAGCTATGCGCAAGACGAGCACCTGTGTATAGCACGCCGTGTGCTATCTGCCAGTTGAGATCGATCACTTTACGGTCAAGATCGCAAATATGCAACTGACTCCAGGTTTGAGACCAGTGCAACTGACCGTAAATTGGCAGATATTTCTGGATGCAGTGAGGCTCTTTGCTGTTACGAGCCTGCAAAAGGGCATACACGTTCCGCGAGGAGATTTGCTCCAAACTAAGAGGAACATCAGAAGACGCATCTAAACTGAGTACATCGCCATTTGCTACGCCACCACCCAAGGTCCGCCATACCTTATGGATGGTTTTGTAGAAAGCAGGAAGTTGTTTCATCTGCTGGCGATAGTACTCGGATAATAACGCATTGCGTGGCTGCATGTCAAAGGCCGACATGTAAAAGTGTGTAAAAAAGGCTTTCCATTTGCCCTCGGAAGGGGCAAAGAAGCGCTTCAGCCACTGCAATGCGAACGAGTCAGCCTTGTCTCTGAAGTCGATAACCCCAAAACCACCTTGGGCTTTGGGAAGGCTGACCGTTTTTCGTGCCACAAGATCTCGCTTGCCCGACCAAAAGAAATTCCAGACCGCCCTGCTGATTCGTCTCCCGGCCCAGCACGGCACCGGAAAGACGTGGCATAAATGCCAAACCTGGGACAAAGCCAGGCTGTTGATGATAACTGTCTTTCCTTGGAAAGACAGTTGGCGGCCTGCCCAAGCAGAAAGTCGCGTTTCCAAATTACTAACTGCCGGTTCCCATGTTGGCGTGCTGTAATCGCCAACGCTGAAGGTCGCTCCGAGCAGCGGGAGTTGTTTAACCCACTGCAACCCATAAGGGGTATCTTGGCGATCCTTCCACGAACCGGCCCACATTCCTTTCGACTTTCCACGATTTAGTCGGGCACCTGAGGCACGTTCGAATTTATCGTAGACGTTGAACGTCTCCTCTATAGATGAATCAGTAGTCACGGCTACGGTCGTATCGTCAGCGTAGCCGGAGCATTTGCATGGGTCCATCGAGTGCGGGATGGTAACGCCCGTGATTCTCGGTGACTTACGAATACACTCGGCGAGCACCTCGATGGAGAGCACATACAAGAGAGGAGACAAGGGACATCCCTGTCGAACACCCCGCGAGGGGCGAAAGAAAGAAGATGTCCAGCCGTTGATAACGACGGCAGATTCAACGTCCGTATAGAATAGGTTGACCCAGTTCATAAAATCTGGGCCAAAATTAAACGTTTCGAGTACTCGATGCAGGAAACCCCAATCAACACGATCGAATGCCTTCTCTTGATCTAAAGAGAGAAGGGCCAGGGGGAGGTTTTCCCGTTCGACGTACTCGAGGAGATCTCTGATTGTAAATAGATTCTCGCTAATGGACCTGCCACGCACGCCGCACGTTTGGTCAGGTCCAATAATGCTTCCCATGACACCGAGAAGTCGTCCAGATATAGCCCTAGTGGCGATCTTATAATCCACGTTCAAGAGACTAATCGGACGCCAGTTCTTGGTGTCCAGTTTATCGTTCTTCTTATAAAGAACGATAATCAAACCCCTGCGCTGTGAGGTGGAGAGTTGGCCGGTCTCGAAAGCAACGTTGAGAACACGGACCAAGTCGGCGCCAAGGGTTTGCCAGAATGTGGTGTAAAATTCCATTGGGAAGCCATCCGAACCTGGGGTTTTACCCTTAGGCATACCCTTGAGAGCTTCAAAACACTCATCAAGGGTAAGAATGCCTTCGCAGCTTGCTCTCTCGGTCGTACTCAGACGACGATGGAGTTGGGAGAGCATTTCGTCTTGCGCTACAGGATCGCAATCCTGTGCCGTGAACAGGTTCGAATAATACGAGCGCCACACACCCAGGATCTCAAATGGGTCGTGACGTACGAGTCCAGTCTCGGGATCGCGTATAGAGTGCATCGTCTGTTGGGCTTTATGATGTGTTTCGAGATTTAGGAAGAAGACGAAGTCTCTCCTTCTTCGGCCCACTGGCAACGAGCGCGCACCTGTGCCCCTCGTGCCTCGTGCAGAGCGATGCCTCGCAATTCTTGCTGGACTTCACATAATTTGCCAAATGCAGTTCGATCCCCCCGGTCGAACGATCGTTTGAGTTGATGCATTTGGCGTGTGAGAGAGGTTTTCTTGCTGCGTTGGTCGGCAGCTTTAGATCGAGAATACGATCGCGTAACCTCTCTCAAATAGAATTTACCCTGGTCCCACCAGTCCATAATTGAGGCAAAATCCTCATGATGTTCAAGGGACTGCCAATGGGACCAGAACGAGCTCACCAGGCTGACGTACTCGGGGTCTTTCAGGAGGGATGTGTTGAATTTCCACACTCCTGGGCCCAAGTCTACTTTTGGTAATAGATGGAATTTTACCAAAAGATATTGATGGTCCGTGAGGAATGACGGATGGTATTCGCATTCCTCGATCGAGTCAGCCATAACCGTTGGAGCCCACACCATGTCGATTCGCGACGCACGATCACCCGATCCGTGCGTCCACGAATACGCTATGCGTCCTGGGTGTAATTGACGCCATAGCGCGTAAGTTTGCGTGTATGACATGAGCGACTCCAAAGCAGCAACACTCTCACGCTTGTGATCAAAACGATTAGGTGCGTGAGAGGGATCTCTCATTCTTTCCACTTCTGGATGGAGAACGGAGTTAAAATCACCCCCAATGAAGACGGGGCGCGATAGATCAATTAAGTCTGTTAGCGATGTAAAATAGCGATTACGCTCCGGGTTCGTGTTCGGAGCGTATAGCGAGACAAAACTTAATTGATTCTCCCCAAAGTCTATAAAGACTTGTATAAAGCGGCCATGTTCGTCCTTAATGATCCTAGAGATCTTGTACGTATCTTTTACTAGGATGGCGACGCCTGCACTCTTCGATGTAAATGAAGAGGAGGCGACGCGATAGCCGCTGTTGGCGAACCACTTCCTGGCCGATTCGTGCGAAGGGGTGTGCGTCTCTTGTAGACACACGACATCAGCCTTCATGCACTTTAACCAGTCGACCAGGGCGGTTCGCTTAGTGTGGTCGTTAAGACCGTTGATGTTGACTGAAATCAAATTCATCGTTTGATTCCAGTGTTAAGGGGAGAAACTCCGGTGAGAGTGGGAGCTCGGGACTGGACAATTCCGTAAGGATTGCCCGGTTAATTTCGTCGATGGTGGTGGGCTCGCGAGCGGATTCGATGGCGTCATCAGGTGCGCCACACACCAATCGAACGAACAACCCCTGCGACGAAGCAGGGGAAGGCAAAAAATCAGTTGACGAAGCAACCGAGCCTGGCGGCGACTCGTCCCCGTCAACTGAAGGTCTATAAAAGACCGGCGTGTTTATTTGCACGGGAGAGGAGATCGGCGTTACCTCCCCCCCCGGCGGCGATATTGGGACCACTAACGGGTCGTAAATCAACGAGGGATCCGGGCCGATTTGACCGGGCTCCAAGATCCCTATCTCAACTCCAACTAGGGGAGGGGTACCTCGCGGGTCAGACGCGACCCCCGAGGCCCAAGATACCTCCCCTTCCTCTCTGACTTGTATGAGGATTTCTTCCTCCTCTTGCATTAACGCCCCGAAGGGCGTTGCCATGGGGTCGAGCGTGACCTCTGGCTCTGGCGCTGTTGCTGGGATTGCCAGTGTCCCATCCAATGGGACTAATGACATATCCTCAGCTGAGTGGTGTTCTTGTTGATTAAGTGCTACATCCGCTGTAGCACTTGGCGCCTCTAATGCGGGCAGCGGTGGCGTTTGCCCGAAGGAAGAAATTGGCGTTGTTTGCCAATACTCGATAGCAAGGGGGTCGATAACCGACGACCCCGAAAGACAACAGTCGAGTTCCTCATCCTGTGGAGGAGTTGTGGAGCTGAGACGGCGTCGCTTGTTCTTACGCAACACGGCGAGGGGAATATCGTCCCTATCGATTTCTGCCTGTGTTGCAGTGACCTTTGTCCTGCCTCCCGTCGGCTTTGTCCACGTCGATGTTGTGATCGTGGAGCTCGATCGAGAGGCAGTTGTTGTTACTATGGCTGGTGTTGTTGCCTGAGAAGGGCCACTTCGACGCCTACGCACCCGTAGCGTGGTTACCGTGCGCACGGCGGTGCGCACTTGGCCAGATTTCGCAGCAGCAGCCTGTTGTTCGGCCGTGATGATACTGGCCGCGAAATCTGCCTCCGTGATTCCCTCTGACTCGCTAGCCGATGTTGCTGGCATATTGAATTTTGATCTTAGTTCTTTTAATTGCTGAGTCAGAGGCGGTGAAGTCGAGTGAGACTGAACTCTCAATGGACTGTCAGCCTCACTCTGTAACTGGATGGATTTCGTGGCTCCATCCAGTTTAGTCTTCGGATCAGCGTGATCCGAAGATCTCTCATCATCCATTGACTGGACGGATGATGAGTCTCTAATTTCTCCCGGCTCTATTTCGTCGTCCGATGTTGGTGGAACGTTAAACATCTTGCGCAAGGTGGCAAGATGTTGAGCCGGGGGCGATGTTGTTTGTAGGGAAGTCTCCTGTGAAGGCTGAGTATCCATCAACTCAGCCACGGCTTTGGGGGATCGAGCGACCTCGTCTACAATTACGTCATCGGTAGCACTCGATCGACCTTTTGGCAATGACTGGCCTTTGGCACGGCCAGCCTTCGATTTGGTTGGGAGAGATGTACTAGCAGGGGATGGCTCCGTCTCCGAAGATTTTAGCACAACTCCCTGCTTTTTATTAAGTTTGTTACGTAAGTCTGTCTCCCCCAACGGAGACTTCTTTTTATTTTGTTGTGTCTGGACGGTGCGCTTAGCACCATCCAGTTTTATTTTAAGGTCGTCGTGACCTAAGGCTGGCTTGGTGTTATGTGCCTTATTTTTGCTCTTATTGTTGTTAATTTGAGCTTTATCCTTTCCCGTCGTTTTGGGGAGGTTTTGTTGTTGCTGTTGTTGTTGCAATTTCCTCCCCTGTCTTGAATTTGGGCAGTCCTTGCTCGCATGTCCCACCTCTTGACATACGTAGCATTGCGTGGGCTGCCCACGGTAATTAAAAACGACGGGAAATCCCCCAATATTAATTGTGCGTGGGATGGCCTTGGTCACGACCATTGACACCCTACGCGTGCCAGATCGCACGGTGGGAAAACCCTTGATTGTTAAGTGTTGGACGCCAATAACGCGTCCGTAGGGTGCCAATGCTTCATACAAATAATTGTCCTGCATATGAAGGGGAGCCTTCTCAACGAAGACCGACTTGACCTCCTCATATGCAGGCAATGGCGTTAAATGCACGCCTCTAAAACTAATACCGTTGATCTCGGCGGCGTGCCGGTCCGATGAATGTTTAAATTGTATGTTGTACTTAATGGGAGACAAGGCCTGCACGGCAGAAACCTTGCGCTCCCCAACGGCATGTATTAATTCCTTTCTCAGCTGCGGAATTTTGCTGTTCCTAACCAAACGCGAAGGAATATGAACCACCGAAGTGGTTTGATTCCAACGCTGGAAATCCGCAGCTGTAAATTTTGTATTGTTGCCAGCATTGGTGTTGGTTTTGCTGGCATTTGCATAAGATTTACTATGTAAATTGGTAGTAATCAGGCTCGTAGCCATGGTGATTCTAAACGATTTCAATAAAAATATATACAATAAAGACCGTAGAGTCGCACACGAAAGGCTCTATTCCAAATAGAGTCCTTTAAATAAACAAGAAAATGACTCTAGGTCTTAACTAAACACAATTTCGTCTAAAACCTACCTACTATTAAAGGACTCTTACGCTGGCACGTACTCCAAGCGCAAGAACTGATCTTAATAGTGTCCTTTAATAGAATACAGCAAGGATCGAAACGATGACCCTTACTGCGACCACGAAGAGTACTTCAATCGTATGAAGCACTCCAAAGACGCGCTCAAAACCCGAAGTAAAAAGATAAGAAGTCCAAGAACCCCGACAATGAAGCGTCAAAGAAGCCTGAAAAAGTTCACCCGGTGGCCTTTGAGTCTCCTCGACTCGACGGGCCCAACCACGGAAGAAACTATTACCCACTACCTAGAACGTGTGACTATTTACACTATGTGCATGTAAGCAGGGAGGTGCCCGGTTAAGCCGTAACACCGGAAGACAAGGTAGGCTAACCCTACCGCCGATCTCCGAAGAGACCGACAAAGAGAAGAAGTATGGGAGTTGCTGGCAGCCGTACCAACTGAGGCTAACCCTCAGCCCGACTGTCCCCAGCGGAAGTAAACTACGAGAAGGTGTAAGAAAGGGAATGTCCGTGTCAAGCACCTAGGGGGCACGGCTAGTAGATTCCTTGTACCCGGAGTTAGGGCGACCACTGCCCAGCATCGACTATCCTCAGGCACAAGGATGAAGGCACTAACGCGAGTACAAGTGACTCGCGTCAGGTAAGTATGAGTTTGTAGAGCGCAGGCACTCACGTTTTATTCAGCGAACAAGAATGGAAACAGACGTGGTTTTCGTTTTTCTCATTTGCATCGGCTTTCTCCTTGGTTGGGTAAGTTTATACTTCTAAATTCGACATTGCCGTCCCGATTGAGGGATTGTGCAATGGCATGCCGAATTTCAGGGTGTGTACCCACACGCAAAACAACTGGGGAGTCGAGCCCCAACCCCGACTAAATGCCTGTTAAGCACACATTTAGCGCTAATGGACACGACAACACTCTGACGAACGGGACAGAAAACAAGGCAGAAAACAACATATAATTCGTGGAACATAAATAGCGCTATAAACCCCGAAAATTAAATAACTAAAAGTTAAAAAATGTATATATATATGTGTGTGTAATTACCTATGTGTACTTGTATTATGTTAGTGTACCTATCTATATATATATATACATGGACGGTGCACCATGGAAGATAGCACCGGGATACCACCAAGAAGGTTAAAAAGAAGAAAAGAGGGAAGAGAGACACTCAGAAGGAGAAGACAAGGTCCAGACCCTCCAAGTGCCCCAAAGAACCGCGGCCAAGCCACTCCCGCTCAAACGCGCGAATCTGAGCAGGAGACTTGCACCGCTTAAATAATAAATTTAAAACAAATTTTATCCTAAGAATCGCTATGTGTAATACCTGCGAAGCAACGGGTACCTTCTGACGAAATCGGAAGTCGCACCGAGCAACCCAGATGGCATGTTTCATGACCATGAGCATGAAACCAAAAATAGAAGGGATTGCCCGACTACGAGCTTCCGAAAACCCAAAGAGCAGCTCGTCAACCGTAAACCGACCAGCGGTTGGGTTGATGGAATGTAAGTACATGTACACCCAGGCCACCAAGAGGCGAGCCAGCTCGCACTCGAAGAAAAGATGTTCAAGCGTCTCGTCGGCAGTCGCACAAAAACAACGACTGTCGACTCCACGCATTCTAAAACTGATGGCCAAGCGGGCACCTGTGTAGAGAACCCCATGTGCGATCTGCCAATTCAGATCGACCACCTTACGATCCAGATCGCAAATATGCAACTGGCGCCATGTCTCGGGCCAGTGCAAGGGACCGTAGGTGGGAAGGAATTTCGTGATACAATGGGGTTCCTTGTAATGGTGTGCCCGCAAAAGGGTGTACGTATGTCTCGAGGTGAGCTGCGAGATGTTGGTTGGGTCGTCAGAAGATACCCTAATGCCCAGCTCGTCGCTACCCACTATCAAACCCCCGTCCAGGGCCCGCCATACCCTGAAAAGGAGCTGATAAAATGTGGGCAGAGATCGTAAAAGGCGACGAGGCTGGGCTGTTAGGAGAGCGCTGCGTGGCTCTAAATTAAAAGTACTTTTAAAGAAATAAACAAAAAAGGTCCTCCAACGCCCGTCGGAGGACACGAAAAAACGCTTGAGCCACTGCAGCGCAAAAGCTTCGGCTTTGTATCTAAAGTTTACTACCCCAAAGCCACCCTGTGCTTTGGGGAGAGTTACTGTGGTCCGGGCCACTCGGTCACGTTTGCCTGACCAAAAGAAGGTCCACACGGCTTTATCGATGCGTTTCCCCGCCCAACCTGGTATGGGGAAAACGTGACACAAGTGATAAAGTTGACTTAGTGCAAGGGTGTTTATGACAACTGCCTTCCCCTGAAAAGACAGTTGTCGCCCGGACCACGAGGCAAGCCGAGTCTCCAAGCTGGAGACGACTGGCTCCCACGTTGGGGTGGTGTAATCACCAACGCTGAAGGTCGCACCTAGCAGTGGCAGTTGTTTTACCCACTGTAACCCATACGGGGTATCGGTGCGATCCTTCCAGGAACCAGCCCACATAGCTTTCGACTTGCCCCTATTTAATTGGGCGCCAGAGGCCCTCTCGTAGGTGGAATAAACTGAGAAGGTCTCCTCTATTGACTGCTCCGTAGTGACGGCTACGGTAGTGTTGTCCGCGTAGCCGGAGCACTTGTACCCCTCCACCGAGTGGGGGATGGTCATGCCCTCAATGGCCGGAGATGCACGAATGCATTCCGCCAGCACTTCGATGGAGAGGACGTACAATAGAGGAGACAGAGGGCACCCCTGGCGCACACCCCTAGTGGGGTTAAAAAACGAGGACATCCAGCCATTTATGATGACAGCTGACTGGATGTCCGTATAAAATAGACGGACCCAGTTGCAAAACTGGGGCCCGAAATTAAACGTCTCGAGTATGCGGAGCAGGAATCCCCAATCGACGCGATCGAAGGCCTTCTCTTGATCGAGAGAGAGAAGGGCGAGGGGAATATCTTCCCGCTCCACATACTCTAATAGATCTCGCACCCCGGCGAGATTTTCACTAATGGTCCGGCTGCGCACACCGCACGTCTGGTTCGGACCAACAATGGTAGGCATGACACCAAGAAGGCGCCCCGAAATAGTTCTCGTAGCGATTTTGTAATCTACGTTAAGTAAACTAATGGGGCGCCAGTTCTTGGTGTCGAGAGGGTCGTTCTTCTTGTGTAAGACGATAATCAGCCCCCGGCGCTGAGAGATGGAAAGCTGGCCGGCCTCAAAAGCTGCATTGAGGACACGGACCAGATCAGCACCAAGGGACTGCCAAAAGGTTGTGTAAAACTCCATAGGGAGACCGTCCGACCCGGGCGTCTTACCGTGAGGCATGCCCGAAAGGGCGGCCCAGCATTCGTCAACGGTAAGACACCCCTCGCAACCAGCCCTCTCAGCCTGACTTAAGCGACGTGTCAGCTGAGAGAGCATGGTGTCCTGAGCGATAGGATCACACACCTGTGCGGTAAATGAGGTGTCGTAATACGCCCGCCAGACCCCTAAGATCTCAAATGGGTCGTGGCGGACCAGTCCAGTTGCAGGATCACGTATCGAGTACATCGTCTGCCGGGCATGATGTTTCGACTCCAGGTTCAGGAAGTAAGAGGAGGATGTCTCTCCCTCCTCTGCCCACTGGCAGCGGGCACGAACCTGGGCCCCTTTGGCCTCGTACAGAGCGATGTCTCTCAACTCCTGCTGGACTGCGCACAGGCGTGTGAAGGCCGTTCGATCCCCCCGATCGAACGCCTCTTTAAGGGCGTGCATCTCTTTGGTGAGAGAGGCCTTCCTGCCGCGTTTGTCGGCGGCTTTCGCACGCTCATATGTTCGGGAGACCTCTCTCAAATAGAACTTGCCCTGGTCCCACCAGTCCATCAGGGATGGAAAATCAGCGTGATTTTCCATGGACTGCCAGTGGGACCAGAACGAAGTAATTAAATTAAGGTACTCGGGGTCCTGGAGGAGCGAAGCATTCAGCTTCCACACCCCCGGCCCCGAGTCAAATTGTTGTTGTAAGGTAAAGACCACCAATAAATATTGGTGGTCTGAAAAAAACGAGGGGTGATAGTCACACCCTTTGATGTTGTTGCTTAATGCGGTTGGAGCCCACACCATGTCGATCCGCGACGCCTGGGTCCCGTCCCCGTGCGTCCATGAGTATGCTGTGCGCCCAGGATGGAGATGGCGCCACAGCGGGTAGGTTTGCGAGAACGACATGAGGGACTCCAACGCTGCAACGCTTTCCCGTTGCTTAGCCGATGGTCCAGCAACATATGTGGGATCGCGCATCCGATCTAATGGCGGATCCAATACAGCATTGAAGTCCCCGGCCACAAAGGTTGGCCGGGATAAATCAATAAGACCAGTTAAACTGGCAAAAAAAGTGTTACGCGCCGGGTTACGGTTCGGCGCGTACAATGAAACAAAACTGGCCTGGCCCTCCGTGAAGTCCACAACGGCCTGAACGTAGCGGCCATCTTCATCCTTGATGATTTTTGTGATTTTGTAACTGTCTTTAACAAGGATGGCGACGCCTGCACTCTTTGATGTTAGTGAAGAGGAGGCGACGCGATAGCCGCTGTTAGCGAACCACCTTCTGGCAGACTCGTGCGAAGGGGAGTGGGTCTCCTGGAGGCACACCACATCCATTTTCATGCACTTAAGCCAGTCTACCAGTGCGGTTCGCTTTAGATGGTCGTTCAGACCGTTAATGTTTAGTGATACGATCTTGAGATCCATTATTGGACTCCAAGGAAGGCTCAGGCAGCTCGATGAGGAGCTGTAGACAGGCGGGATCGGTGAGGATCGCCCTGTTAATGGCCTCGATCGTGTCCAGTGGCTCCGGCTCCGACTGGGACACGGAGGCCACAGGGGCCCCACCGATCAATGCCTCAAACCTCCCCATTGATGATGCTGGGGAGGGCAAAAATTCAGGGGTGGAGAGTACAGAGCCAAACGGTGACTCCTCTCCCCCCACCACTGATGGAAACGAGCTGCTGTAGAGTGGGGGAGGCGTTTGCCACCCCATGTTGGTATCCCCAGCAGCTACGCTCGAGGACAAGGAGAGGGAGTCCAACGTTGACTCTGTCTCCAAGCGAGATAGAGGGGAGGAGACTGGCGGAATCTCGCTCCCCTCAACTAAGTTAAAATTATTGGTGCTAGGGTCCGGGGTCGACGTGACCCCAGAGCCCGAGTGGATATTATTACTTGGACCCGGGATCAACGTGACCCCAGGACCAGTGCAGATGTTTGTGCTAGGGTCTGAGGTCGGCGTGACCCCAGAACCACTGTTAGTGCCTATTGTGAGGGAGGAGACTGACGGTATCTCGCTCCCCTCAGTTGGTGCAATTGTATGGCCTGCTGGGCCCGAGACCAACATGGCCTCGGTCCCAGAATCAACCTGAGGGGAGGAGACTGGCGGCATCTCCTCAACCTCAGCGATGGTATGGCTAGACGGGGGGGAGGAGACTGGCGGCATCTCACTCCCCCCACCTGATGTAAGGGCAGGGCAGCCCATGTTAAGGGGGTCCACGACACTGGACCCCGACAAGCACTCGTCCACGGCCTCGACCGATGATGTTAAATGGCCTCGCCGTCTCTTGCGTGCCAGTCTACGCTGCAGCAATGGGACATCATCGTCCTCCTGCAGCGAGTCGAACTTGCACTTGCCAGGCCTCCGGGGGGGACAAGGGAGAGGGCTCACAGCACCTCGATACGACCTTGTCCACTCTGATTGTACTGAGGAGGCACTGGCATTTACGGTTGATGTTGTTGAGACGGTCGTGAGCGAAAAGGAGAACTGCTCGACCGAGGGGGGGTGCAACCAGAGGCGACATCCTCTGGTGCACTGACCAGGACCGACTTGGCCCTGGTTGATCGTGAACCGCTCGGACGAGCAGAACCTTTGCCAATGAATGACGCTGATGTGGCCGTGGTGAGCGCTGTCGTGGCGATCGTTGCCACCTTGGCGATGGACTGCGCCTTCTTAGCCAGAGACTTAAAATCAGCCTCCGGCTCTGAATCTCGAATTTCCCCCGGTTCCAGATCGTCCGACGGCGATGGCATGCCGAACACCTGGCGAATGGCAGCCAGGTGCTGAGCCGGGGGAGATGTTGATATTTTCGGTTTATTATGTTTGAGAGACTGGACTGCTCTCAGACCAGCCTCGCCAGGGACGGAAGGGACAACCTCATCCTGCGGATCCATGGCGGTTACCTTAACTCCCGCCCCCTTTGAAGACCGGCCCTTAGCTTGGCCAGCCTCTCTTTTGATTTGTGGAGGTGAAGGAGGAGAGCACGTATCCATGGAAACAGCCTCGCCCGTGACGCTATGGACAGTCTTGGCTGCCTCAGCTTTTGCCCCCTGTGAGGACTGTTCCAGTAATGTGTCAGCCTCCTTCACCTTATTTGTACGCGAGGTGGACCTCGACGCGGCAGCTTTCGAGGGAGCCAACTTGGCAGCCCTCGACGCGTCGATCTTTTCACGGAGATCCACCTGCTGTTGTTTCTTAGTTAGGGCCGAGACAGTGCGCTCGGACCCTTGAATTTTAATTGTAAGGTCCTCCTGACCTTGTTTATTTTGTTTCTTACTGCCACCCTGTTGTTGTTGTTGCTGGGCAGCTTTCTGGGCCCGCCGAGACTTTGGACAGTCCTTGCCCGTATGCCCCACCTCCTGGCACACGAAACAAGTTGGTGGCTGCCCGCGGTAACGGAAGGACACCAGAAAGCCCCCGATGTTAATGTTCGCAGGGATGGCTTTACCTAAGACCATGGACACCCTACGGGTGCCGGAGCGAACGGACTCAAAGCCCTTCACTTTAAGATGTTGGACTGAAATGACTCTCCCGTAGGGCGCCAAGGTCTCGAACAAAATATTGTCTGTCATTTGGAGGGGTGCCCGATCTACAAAGACCGACTTCACCTCCTCGTAGGCGGGTAGGGGCTGTAGGTGTATGCCACGAAATGCGATGCCATTAATGTCAGCAGCGTGTCGATCAGAGCTGCGACGAAATTCTACCCTGAATTTAAAGGGAGACAAGGCTTGCACAGCCGCAACCTTGCGCTCCCCAACTGATTGAATGAGTTCTTTTCTCAGCTGCGGGATTTTACTCGATCTTATCAGGCGTTGTGGAATCGAAACCACCGAAGTGGTCTGATTCCACCGTTGGAAATCCGCAGCCGAGAAGGTAACTGTTTTTATGGTGTTGGTATTATTCTGGCTAGTAGCCATAGTTAGGATAAGTTTAGAACAAAGGGAATTAAATAGAAATATATACACGATAATCCAGTTCAACACACACTTTCTCTAATAAAACTCAATTAGAGAAAAGAAAAACTAGAAAAAATAACTGGATAGACAAATTCCCAACAAAAAACAAAACTTCACTTAACCTAACTAACCTACTATTAAAAGGCCTCTGTGCAATTGAATACAATTGTCCCACAGACTAACTAATCCGGCCTTTTAATAGACTACAGACGCGCTCAAAACCTGAAGGAAAAGATGGACCAAGAACCCCAACAGGAAAGCGTCAAAGATACCAGAAAAAAGTGATCCCTGACCTTTGAGTCTCCTCGACTCGACAGGCCCAACCACGGAAAAACTAGTTCCCTCTACCTATACACGTGTGGACTGTGTGCAATAAAAAATGCAGGGAGGTGCCCAGTTAAGCCGGTACACCGGAAGACAAGGTAGGCTAACCCTACCGCCGATCTCCGAAGAGACCGACAAAGAAAAGAAGTATGGGAGGTGCTGGCAGTCGTACCAACTGAGGCTAACCCTCAGCCCGAACTGTCCCCAGCGGAAGAAAACTACGAGAAGGGTAAGAAGAGTGGCGTGTCTACACCAAGCACAATGAAGGGGGTGTAGCTGATGAATGATGAATGAATCCGGCACAGCTGTGTTAAGGGCACCAATCCCTAGCATGGACGTCCACAACTGCCCGGTCGAAGCACTGAACGCGAGTGCAAGTGACTCGCGTCAGGTAAGTATGAGTTTGTAGAGCGCAGGCACTCACGTTTTATTCAGCGAACAAGAATGGAAACGGACGTGGTTTTCGTTTTTCTCATTTGCATCGGCTTTCTCCTTGGTTGGGTAAGTATGAGCATCGCTTGCCGTTCTCGCTCGCTGTAAAAAGAATGAGAGAAAAATATGTTAGAAGTGAGTCTCGTTCACAATCGATGTTTGCCAATGGCTAAATGACTAAGCTAGAGTAGTCTCTGACTGACTCGAAAGTTTGTCCAAATTCCCCATTACTCGTCTCTTTATAATAGAGTTTATTTCTCGTGAAAATCATACGAGCTATTTCAATTCTTAATGCTTTTATCTACGCTATATCATGAAGTATTGCCGTCTACAGTGAGATCGCTAAGCCTTATGGGAAAGCAACGGAAAATTTCAGCGTCACACATAGCCCCCTTCCAAACTAAAACAAAATATACAATAGGCTGGCTACTGTATATAGGCTGGCTACTGTATATATAGAAGAAGCTAGACGATATACTAGATATACGACGATACTATCTACTATATACTATATACTATGTACTATACAAGACTGATACATGTATGAATCAACATCTAGAATCAGAAGAGATCGCTACTTAGTCTTCTAAGTTGTGCATAGTATCTGTTCTCAGATTTTGCCGCCAGAGCTGTTCATTTGCTCATAGTCGATGGTTCAGTATTCGTTTTCGGCTATTTCATATTTCAAATTGTTTATAGTTGCTATAAATGGTGGGCTGTTCTCGGTGGTAGTGCAATGACCGAGACAACCCGTGGCCAGGGCGAAGCAAGCTTCAGTAAGATAAGTCCCATGGCCGAGCTCCAAAAATCAGTTTAATATATGAGTTAGGCATTGCCTAACATATCAGATATTAAGCTGATAAGAACAGATCTTAAAAATTTATTCAATATCCCAGTATTTACATTGTTATGTTGTGAGGTGTTTACACTAAGGTTCTATATACATAGAGAATAATATATATATATATACAGATAAATAGGTTATCATAACCATATTTAAACGATCAAACATGTAAAAGTTCGAGCCTAATACTAGCTTGGAAAATAAATAGTATGACTGTCCGATTTAAAACTATGATAATTATAACTGTCCGTCAAATGTAGACATACAATAATCTCCTCTACTAAAAATAACAAAACAATGTAGCCTGGCGAATCTAATATCCACCTGACTGTACACTAATATGATTATAATAAATGTCAGCAGAATGCTTAATAGCATCACTGCAACACAGCTTTCTAAACAGTTTTCTGTAGCTAAGTGTCATTCTCAACTGGTTGAGGACAAGTTCATTATGCGGGTGCCAGGTGCCTAACGCACCAACCACAAAACCAAAGACACGACACGACTTCCCCCGCTGTCTATAGTGATCAATGAGGTGGGAATATTTAGTGATTTTCCTTTCCTCCGCTAAATCCAACGCATCATCTCCATTATCAAATGGGCAGACCACATCAATCACAACCACTTGATTACCTTCTTGAATGACAATATCTGGTCGACAGTCATCATCTAGGTCAGGGATCCTTTGGTCTATCCGGACGTCACCGAACCTGATGGCTTGAGTAAGTCTGCTCATCACCGCATTATGTCTCTCTCGAACTTGGGGTAGGTTTGTCGGACAATGGCAGAGGACATGAGGTAGGGTTTCCAAATTGGTGTTGCACACTCGGCAGGTCGGGGACTGGAGGTCATCCCATCGATGCTTGTTTTGGTTTGTAGGGACAAGGTTGAGACGCGCACGATGTATAAATCTCCAATCCTTAAACCGGATGTTAAGGCCAGAGTATGTCCAGGAGGAGCCATTACCAAAGAGGTCTTTCACAAGGGCACGGGCCACTTTACCTTGGTCAGGCAGCGACATTAGTTTGACACAGGCACGATCTTGTACTAGCTCGTGTAATTTCTTACATGCTACTCTCGCTAACATCGGAGGCCCAGAGTCATTGGTAAAATACGGAGGGGCTTGATCTGGGAAATTAAACGATAACTTGAGGTTACGACTGGCCTTTCGAGCACGAGTCCAAAGCGAATGGGTGCGGTATCTTATGATGTCAGGGTGGAAGGCACCTTGCGTTGAACCAGAGAGGAACTCACGCAACAACTCCGGAGACGGTTCAGCTCGAGCTGCAAAACGGACCGATTGCCTTAATTCTGCTTTAGCAATATTAGAAACCAAGGGATCATTGGATGAGAGCATTTTGATAGCTTGAACAACTGTTTGAACATCAACTTCAACCAATGGATCCTGTAACCCAAGGCCGCCAACCTTCTTGCTGGCAAAAATGATGGATTGCGTGGCACGGGATGGGAGGTGGCAGATGTTTCGAACAGTTTGGATCAACTTTTGTTTGTATGACACGAGTGATGCTTTCTCGGGTTCACCAGCACGTAGGGCAAAGGTGAGTGAAGGCTGGACGAACGTTCTTATCATGTCCAATTTCTGCCAAGGGGCAAGAAGCGATTCATTGATCTTATCCAAATCACCACACAGTCCATCCACAAGACGGTCAATCGAATCAACATCCTTCATTAAACCCATGGGGACGCCGAGGTACCGGTAATGTTCATGTTCACTTAGCGCAGGCATTACCCGATCTTGGATTTTAAAGTCATGGAGTTGGATATTTCCCTCAACACGCTTAGAATAAGTGGCACATAACGAGGCACACTTATCCTGACGAAATTCAAGACCAATCAACGTGGCCACCTCACTAGCGCTGTCCAGGAGTAGTTGTAGACTCTTCGTGTCACGAGCAATTAGGACCAAATCGTCCGCATATGCCAAGACCAATATAGGGCAGCCATGATGTTTTGCTTGGCCCACGGATTTGGCTTTGGCTAAGATAGCACGAAGAATAATCTCAACACTCAGATTAAACAATATGGGCGAAAGTGGGCAACCTTGCTTTACACCAGATAATATCGGGATGGCAGAGGTAACGCCAGCGGGCGTACGGACAACCGTGGTGGCATCAGTGTAGACATTCATGACGAGATCAATCAACGACCGGGGGACATTCAGGTGGGATAATGTTAACCTGATGACATCGTGGGGTACACTTCCAAAAGCGTTACGCAAATCTAACCAAGCCAGGCATAAATTCTTCTGGAGTCTCTTTGCATCAAGCAACAACGACTGCAACAGGAACGTATGCTCATAGCAGCCTTCACTGGGTCTAGCACTCTTCTGGCTATCCGATAACAGGTCGTTCACAATGGCGAAATCAACAAGACGATTAGCAATGACACTCATGAAGAGTTTGTATATGCAACTCATCAGAGCAATCGGGCGAAAGTTGGAAACCTCACGGGAGTCGCCTTTCTTGTGTATCAGGATAGTGGTGGCCGATTTCCATTGTTTTGGGACATCATTTTCCTCCAGGCACCGGTTATAGATCGCACATAAGATTTTGCATTTGGGGTCCACTGCACGAAGGTGGCGATACTCCACATGGTCGGCACCGGGCGCTGAGTTGGAAAGGACGCGCAGTTTCTTCTTGATTTCATCCTGTGTTAACGGGTCAGCGAGGTGATTATCAGCCGGACCAGATGGAACAAAGTCATTGAGACCATTGTTAACACCATCAACATCACAATCTTTCGGGCCAAAAACACGCGTGAAGAACTCATTGGCATCATCCACCGTACCATCAAACGAGGGTTTACTATCACTTAGGACTTTCCGAGCCGCACGTTTCTTAGATAGGCGATATAGGCTCTGCAGATGTCGGGCTTGAATTGGGTTGTAACGCAGCTCTCTCCTATTAGGATTAACTGGCCTCGCCGATGGGCGTTGTGCACGACGTGGGGCGTGAGTCGTCTTCCTTTTGAAATCATCATCGCTGGTTTTGATAACATCATCAGCAAATAGGTCACAGTTTGTAGAAAACTGGTCCCAATCATCATTCGCAGAGAAGACCGTAAACCACTTAGCTTGAAAGTTATTAACAGGGTTAGGGGGCTCGGTGCTGGGTGATGGACTAGTTGTGGGCGTATCAGGTGGCATAGGGAGATCCACTACAGAGGCGACCACAGGCGATGGAATGCTACTAAAGGTCAGTGGATGATGAGTATGGGCTGTTGATGGGGATTACGTGGGAATGTCAGGAGAACAACTTAAATCCACATTCTCGACAGTGCAACCACTTAAGGCGACCGAAGGTTCAGAGGAAAGTTGAATAGTTGATGGGGGGGTGGCAGGTGGAAAGGTTGTGAGGAGGGATGGGGTCTGACCAGATGGAATAGTCGTATCAGCATCAACGTTCCAATCAGTTATTCCATTTAAGGGGACCAACGGATCGGAATCTGGTACTAGGTCGGGGAGGGGGGAACTGGAGGGTCTAGGGGGAAAAGGTGAGGGAAGATCATCAACATCATCAGGGTCAACGTCAGATAGTACAGGTGGCGGGGACCTTGGGGGAGGAATGGTGGTTGATGGGCATGTAAGTGAGGTGTTGACATATTGCGAATCAAATGTATTATCTCCATTCGACGAAGGGCAGGTGTTAATGCCAGACAGTGGTGAATTTATCAATGATAAACGACTGGAACGTCGAGAACTCGTTGAATGGAAAGTAGAATTATTTTGAGATAATTCCATATCGACATAGGACATTACTGGCGAAGGAGACACGGGGTAAGGGTCATCTTTACCGATTTTATGGGCACGTTTCAGAAGAACACCAGCGCCAGTAGACTTTGCAAACTTGCGATCACAAATTAGGCATTTAGCAGAGACTTTAAGAGCAATACCTTGGTGGGTGGTTGCAAAGTGGCGTTTGAAATTTGGAAACGACGCAACGATATTATTACACAAGCAACAATAATGGGACTTTCCCTCCGGGAAAAGCCTAGTAATGGACACAGTTTTGATGTTGGCATCAACGTCAGACCTATGCATTTTAGATCTGTGTACTCCAAGATGGCCCTGCGAGGCTGCAATGAAACTACAATCACAACATTTTACGAACGGAGACTGCGACATACTGGCACACTACTATGCACGCACGAATGTTATATACTAGAAGACAGTACAGCGACAGTACGTAATACGGGAATTCCCCAAACTCTGAAAATATACTCCAAGGACAGTTGACCGTTGAGAAATTAAAAAGGCAATAATTCAAAAACCACAAAAGCCAACAACACTAGACTCGGCAATCTTGAAGACATAGAGGACAACAACAACTGTACAAAGTTCCAAATTAATAGGACAAATGGATCCAGAGTAACAGGACACAATAACGATACAACCACAATGTAAACAGTATATACGATATAGTACACTACAAATCCAAGATCACTAATTCACACGGATAAATGTACAAAACGGGGCAAATAACATATCAAAATGATGCGTGCGCGTCTTTGGAGTGCTTCATATAATTGAAGTACTCTACGTGGTCACAGTAAGGGTCATAGTATCGATCCTTGCTGTATTCTATTAAAGGACACTATTAAGATCAGGTCTTGCGCTTGGAGTACGTGCCAGCGTAAGCGTCCTTTAATAGTAGGTAGGTTTTAGACGAATTTGTGTTTACAAAGACCTAGAGTCATTTCTGTGTTTATTTAAAGGACTCTATTTGGAATAGAGCCTTTCGTGTGCGACTCTAAGGTCTTTATTGTATATATTTTACTATTATCGTTTAACATTACCATGGCTACGAGCCTGAATATACATAATAAATCATATGCAAATGCTGGCAGCAATAACAACATGACTGCTAGCACGAATACAAAATTTACAGCTGCGGATTTCCAGCGGTGGAATCAAACCACTTCGGTGGTCCATATTCCATCGCGATTAGTTAAGAACAGCAAAATTCGCAGCTGCGTAAAGAGTTAATCAATGCCGTTGGGGAGCGCAAGGTTTCTGCCATGCAGGCCTTGTCTCCCATTAAGTATAACCTTCAATTCAAAAGATCATCGGACCGGCACGCCGCCGAAAACAACGGTATTGCATTTAGAGGCGTGCAATTAACGCCATTGCCTGCATACGAAGAGGTCAAGTCAGTTTTCGTCGAGAAAGCTCCTCTTCAAATGCAGGACAATTATTTGTATGAAGCATTGGCACCCTACGGGCGCGTTATTGGCGTCCAACATCTAACAATCAAGGGTTTTCCCACCGTGCGATCTGGCACGCGTAGGGTGTCAATGGTCGTGACTAAGGCCATCCCACGCACAATCAACATTGGGGGATTTCCCGTCGTATTTAATTACCGTGGGCAGCCCACGCAATGCTACGTATGTCAAGAGGTGGGACATGCGAGCAAGGACTGCCCAAATTCAAGACAGGGGAGGAAATTGCAACAACAACAGCAACAACAAAACCTCCCCAAAACTACGGGAAAGGATAAAGCTCAAATTAACAACAACAAGAGCAAAAATAAGGCAAATAACACCAAGCCTGCCTTAGGTCACGACGATCTTAAAATAAAACTGGACGGTGCTAAGCGCACCGTCCAGACAACACAAAACAAAAAGAAGTCTCCGTTGGGGGAGACTGATCTAAGAAATAAATTAAATAAAAAGCAGGGAGTTGTGCTAAAATCTTCGGAGACAGAGCCATCCCCTGCTAGTAAATCTCTCCCAACTAAATCGAAGGCTGGCCGTGCCAAAGGCCAGTCATTGTCCAAGGGTCGATCGAGTGCTACCGATGACGTGATTGTAGACGAGGTCGCTCGATCCCCCAAAGCCGTGGCTGAGTTGATGGATACTCAGCCTTCACAGGAGACTTCTCTACAAACAACATCGCCCCCGGCTCAACATCTTGCCACTTTACGCAAGATGTTTAACGTTCCACCACCATCGGACGACGAATTAGAGCCGGGAGAAATCAAAGACTCATCATCCGTCCAGTCAATGGATGATGAGAGACCTTCGGATCACGCTGATCCGAAGACCAAACTGGATGGGGCCACGAAATCCATCCAGTTAAAGAGTGAGGCTGACAGTCCATTGAGAGTTCAGTCTCACTCGACTTCACCCCCTCTGACTCAACAATTGAAAGAACTCAGATCAAAATTCAACATGCCAGCAACATCGGCTAGCGAGTCAGAGGGAATTACGGAGGCAGATTTCGCGGCCAGTATCATCACGGCCGAACAACGGGCTGCTGCTGCGAAATCTGGCCAAGTGCGCACCGCCGTGCGCACGGTAACAACGCTACGGGTTCGTAGGCGTCGAAGTGGCCTTTCTCAGGCACCAACACCTGCCAAAACAACAACAACATTAACAACTACCTCTCGATCGAGCTCCACGATCACAACATCGACGTGGACAAAGCCGACGGGAGGCAGGACTAAGGTCACTGCAACACAGGCAGAAATAGACAGGGACGATATTCCCCTCGCCGTGTTGCGTAAGAACAAGCGACGCCGTCTCAGCTCCACAACTCCTCCACAAGATGAGGGACTCGACTATTGTCTTTCGGGGTCGTCGGTTATCGACCCCCTAGCTATCGAGTATTGGCAAACAACGCCAATTTCTTCCTTCGGGCAAACGCCATCGATGCCCGCATTAGAGGCGCCAAGTGCTACATCGGATGTAGCACTTCAACAACAACAACACCAATCAGCTGAGGATATGTCATTAGTCCCATTGGATGGGACACTGGCAATCCCAGCAACGGCGCCGGTCGTGACGACATTAGATGTTGCACGACCAGAGCCAGAGGTCGCGCTCGACCCCATGGCAACGCCCTTTAGGGCGTTAATGCAAGAGGAGGAAGAAATCCTCATCCAAATTAGAGATGAAGGGGAGGTATCTTGGGCCTCGGAGGTCGCGTCTGACCCGCGAGGTACCCCTCCCCTAGTTGGAGTTGAGATAGGGATCTTGGAGCCCGGTCAAATCGGCCCAGATCCCTCGTTGATTTACGACCCGCTAGTGGTCCCATTATCGCCGCCGGGGGGGGGGAGGTAACGCCGATCTCCTCTCCTGTGCAAATAAACACGCCGGTCTTTTATAGACCTTCGGTTGACGGGGACGAGTCGCCGCCAGGCTCGGTTGCTTCGTCAACTGATTTTTTGCCTTCCCCTGCCTCGTCGCAGGGGTTGTTCGATCGATTGGTGTGTGGCGCACCTGATGATGCCATCGAATCTGCTCGCGAGCCCACCACCATCGACGAAATTAACCGGGCAATCCTTACGGAATTGTCCAGTCCCGAGCTCCCTCTCTCACCGGAGTTTCTCCCCTTAACGCTGGAATCAAACGATGAATTTGATTTCAGTCAACATCAACGGTCTTAATGACCACACTAAGCGAACCGCCCTGGTCGACTGGTTAAAGTGCATGAAGGCTGATGTCGTGTGTCTACAAGAGACACACACCCCTTCGCACGAATCGGCCAGGAAGTGGTTCGCCAACAGCGGCTATCGCGTCGCCTCCTCTTCATTTACATCAAAGAGCGCAGGCGTCGCCATATTAGTGAAAGATACCTACAAGATCTCTAGGATTATCAAAGACGAACATGGCCGCTTTATACAAGTCTTTATAGACTTTGGGGAGAATCAATTAAGTTTTGTCTCGTTATACGCTCCGAATACGAACCCGGAGCGTAATCGCTACTTTACATCGCTAACAGACTTAATTGATCTATCGCGCCCCGTCTTTATCGGGGGCGACTTTAACTCCGTTCTCCATCCAGAAGTGGATCGAATGAGAGATCCCTCTCACGCACCTAATCGCTTTGATCACAAGCGTGAGAGTGTTGCTGCTTTGGAGTCGCTCATGTCATACACGCAAACTTACGCGCTATGGCGTCAATTACATCCAGGACGCATAGCGTATTCGTGGACGCACGGATCGGGTGATCGTGCATCGCGAATCGACATGGTGTGGGCTCCAACGGTTATGGCTGACTCGATCGAGGAATGCGAATACCATCCGTCATTCCTCACGGACCATCAGTATCTTTTGGTAAAATTCCATCTTTTGCCAAAGATAGACTCAGGCCCAGGAGTGTGGAAATTCAACACATCCCTCCTGAAAGATCCTGAGTACGTCAGCTTGGTGAGCTCGTTCTGGTCCCATTGGCAGTCCCTCGAACATCATGAGGATTTTGCCTCAATTATGGACTGGTGGGACCAGGGTAAATTCTATTTGAGAGAGGTTACACGATCGTATTCTCGATCCAAAGCTGCCGACCAACGCAGCAAGAAAACCTCTCTCACACGCCAAATGCATCAACTCAAACGATCGTTCGACCGGGGGGATCGAACTGCATTTGGCAAATTATGTGAAGTCCAGCAAGAATTGCGAGGCATCGCTCTGCACGAGGCACGAGGGGCACAGGTGCGCGCTCGTTGCCAGTGGGCCGAAGAAGGAGAGACTTCGTCTTCCTTCTTCCTAAATCTCGAAACACATCATAAAGCCCAACAGACGATGCACTCTATACGCGATCCCGAGACTGGACTCGTACGTCACGACCCATTTGAGATCCTGGGTGTGTGGCGCTCGTATTATTCGAACCTGTTTACGGCACAGGATTGCGATCCTGTTGCGCAAGACGAAATGCTCTCTCAACTCCATCGTCGTCTGAGCACGACCGAGAGAGCAAGCTGCGAAGGCAATCTTACCCTTGAGGAGTGTTTTGAAGCTCTCAAGGGTATGCCTAAGGGTAAAACCCCAGGTTCGGATGGCTTCCCAATGGAATTCTATCACACATTGTGGCAAACCCTTGGCGCCGACTTGGTCCGTGTTCTCAACGTTGCTTTCGAGACCGGCCAACTTTCCACCTCACAGCGCAGGGGTTTGATTATCGTTCTTTACAAGAAGAACGATAAACTGGACACCAAGAACTGGCGTCCCATTAGTCTCTTAAACGTAGATTATAAGATCGCCACTAGGGCTATATCTGGACGACTTCTCGGTGTCATGGGAAGCATTATTGGACCTGACCAAACGTGCGGCGTGCGTGGCAGGTCCATTAGCGAGAATCTATTCACCATCAGAGATCTCCTCGAGTACGTCGAACGGGAAAACCTCCCCCTGGCCCTTCTCTCTTTAGACCAAGAGAAGGCATTTGACCGAGTCGATTGGGGTTTCCTGCATCGAGTACTCGAAACATTCAATTTTGGCCCAGATTTTATGAACTGGGTCAAACTATTCTATACAGACGTTGAATCTGCCATCGTCATCAACGGCTGGAC
Organism: Muricea muricata; assembly: GCA_963855995.1. Classification (NCBI taxonomy): domain Eukaryota; kingdom Metazoa; phylum Cnidaria; class Anthozoa; order Malacalcyonacea; family Plexauridae; genus Muricea; species Muricea muricata. The sequence continues at coordinate 45,834,047 of OY979716.1, read as the reverse complement.
ATCTTCTTTCTTTCGCCCCTCGCGGGGTGTTCGACAGGGATGTCCTTTGTCTCCTCTCTTGTATGTGCTCTCCATCGAGGTGCTCGCCGAGTGTATTCGTAAGTCACCGAGAATCACCGGCGTTACCATCCCGCACTCGATGGACCCATGCAAATGCTCCGGCTACGCTGATGATACGACCGTAGCCGTGACTACTGATTCATCTATAGAGGAGACGTTCAACGTCTATAATAAATTCGAACGTGCCTCAGGTGCCCGACTAAATCGCGGAAAGTCGAAAGGACTGTGGGCCGGTTCATGGAAGAATCGCCAAGATACCCCTTATGGGTTGCAGTGGGTTAAACAACTCCCACTGCTTGGAGCGACCTTCAGCGTTGGCGATTACAGCACGCCAACATGGGAACCGGCAGTTAGTAATTTGGAAACGCAACTTTCTGCTTGGGCAGGCCGCCAACTGTCTTTCCAAGGAAAGACAGTTATCATCAACAGCCTGGCTTTGTCCCAGGTTTGGCACTTATGCCACGTCTTTCCGGTGCCGTGCTGGGCCGGGAGACGTATCAGCAGGGCGGTCTGGAATTTCTTTTGGTCGGGCAAGCGAGATCTTGTGGCACGTAAAACGGTCAGCCTTCCCAAAGCCCAAGGTGGTTTTGGGGTTATCGACTTCAGGGACAAGGCTGACTCGTTCGCATTGCAGTGGCTGAAGCGCTTCTTTGCCCCTTCCGAGGGGAAATGGAAAGCCTTTTTTACTCACTTTTACATGTCGGCCTTTGACATGCAGCCACGCAATGCGCTATTATCGGAGTACTATCGCCAGCAGATGAAACAACTTCCTGCTTTCTACCAAACCATCCATAAGGTATGGCGGACCTTGGGTGGCGGCGTGGCAAATGGCGATGTACTCAGTTTAAATGCGTCTTCTGATGTTCCTCTCTTGTTAGATCAAGTCTCCTCACGGAACGTGTATGCCCTTTTGCAGGCTCGTAACAGCAAAGAGCCTCATTGCATCCAGAAATATCTGCCAATTTACGGTCAGTTGCACTGGTCTCAAACCTGGAGTCAGTTGCACATTTGCGATCTCGACCGTAAAGTGATCGATCTCAACTGGCAGATAGCACACGGCGTGCTATACACAGGTGCTCGTCTCGCGCATAGCTTCGGCATGCGCCACGTCGAGAGTCTTTGTTTCTGTCGTGCTGACGACGAGACTCTCGAGCACCTGTTCTTCGAATGCAAGCTGGCTCGCATCCTGGTTGCATGGGTATACTTCAACTTAAATACCATCAATCCAACCGCAGGTCGTTTTACCGTCGAGGAGTTGTTGTTTGGGTTTTCGGAGTCGCGACGTCGAGCAATTCCAACAATCATTATTTACATGCTTCTGGTTGTTAAACACACCATCTGGGTTGCTCGTTGCGACTTCCGATTTCGTCAGAAGACGCCGATAATTAGCGACTGTCTCAATAAAGTGATAGCTAAATTAAAATTTATTTTACAACTATTATTTAAACGGTGCAAGAGCCCTGCTCAAATACGCGCGTTTGAGTGAGAGTGGCTTGCCCGTGGTTCTTTGGGGCACTTGGAGGGTGAGGAACTTGTATTCTCCTTCTAAGTGTCGTCCTTTTAATTAATTCCCGATGTGACCTTAGCGTGTCGCATCGTCCAATCTTTTTATTATTAGTTAGATTATTCTAATTAATTGTTAATCGGTAGGGGTTCCCGTATATGTTTAGGATTGTTCGTCAATATGTCCCATTCGTCCTTATATGTTTAGGATTGTCAATATGTCCCTTCGTCAATTTATATGTTTAAGATTGTTCGTCAATATGTCCCTTTGTCCTTTATGTTAGCGCTAAATGTGGGCCAGCGCCGCGTCGCCGAAAGGAAAATAAATAGCCGGTGTCCACATTTAGTCGGGGTCAGGGATCGTCTCCCTGGTAGTTTGCGTGCCGGTGCACACCCTGAAATACGACATTCCATTGCACGATCTCTCAGCAGAGACGGACATGTCGTTTTTACAAATACAAACTTACCTGATGCGTTTAGGTTAAGTTTTTCGTCTGTATGGTTAGCCCAGCAGGCACCTTTTTGCTGTATGGTTCGCCCAGCAGTTTTTTCCTCCTGTATGGTACGCCCAGCAGGTTGTATTTTTTGTCCTCCTTTTGGAGACATTAGCTGGTAGTGCTTTACGGCCTACTAGTTTCGCGCTGTTGGGAGGTGCGTTACCTGTAGCGAGGCTTTTCTTCGGAAAAGAGCGGTCGCGAACGGGGGCCTTCCAAGTTGCATTTCACCCTGCGACCATTGCACGACCCTATTGGTGTCGGGAGCAGGACTTGCAATACAAACTTACCTGACGCGAGAGGCACCTTGATCAACTAGGAGGTCCTCTCAGGATGAGGCCCTTTCATTGCACTAACAGACTGGGTTGACTCCTGCGATTACCCCTAATGTGGGTAACTCGAGCGTAGAATTTCTGCTAGTGGGGACCTGCGTTCGCGCTCGTCCCCTTTCAATCTATGACCTTATTAAAGAACTTGAATAGCTAATTCGCATTGCGTGCGCCCGCCCGCCGCCACCAAGGTAAACAGACCGAGACAACAGCAGAGACTATTATAAAATCATGGACAGCGTGACACTACTGCATAGCGCAGTACTATGTGTCCGTCTGTCTGTCACGCACTGTCTGTCTGCCTTTGCCCCGTACTCTTTCAATGAAGTAAGTAAGTAAGTAAGTAAGTCATGCTGTTGTTGTCCAATGAACGCCGGAAAAGTTTGCGCGTGATGACGAGGGGGAAAGCCGTCGACGGCACACACGCCATATGCATGACGTGACCTGCGTGCTCGAGACGGCCTGCTCGCGTGCTCTGATGCAAACTCAACAACAAGTCACGAAAGCAGCAGCACCGCGTGCACGCACGCCAATGCGAGCGCGATAAAGGCTTGCCAAAACCGGCCAAAAGGTATCGCTTCTCGGCCTTTTGGCTAAGAAAAGTTTGCAGTTGATGGCTGATCCTGAAGCAGAAAGAAGTCTCAAGACAGAAATCTCAAGGAAGAAGTTCAAGAAAAAAGTGTCGTGCAGCCTCCTTGGTCCTTGGTTTGTTCCTGGTTCCTTGGTGTCTGCTGTTATCCTTTGGTCGTTGGTGCTTTGGCCCTGTTTGGTCTCAGTGAAGCTCCAATGGCTGGTGTTCCGTTTGCTGTTCGTGCCTTGGTGGGCACCCTCCCCGATGGTGTCCAAAGAACTCCTGAACCGATTTCACTGAAAGCTATTCTGGACGACTTTCAACGCCAACTGGAAGATGTTCCTGTTGCCCGATTTATCGAAAACATCATGCAGACCGGAGCCTCAACGTTTGTGATCCACTGCCCGACGCCCCGTGAAGCTGAGGAGGTCCGAGTTCGTGGTCTCTGCTTCCGTGGCTTCCAGATTCGTTTCTCTTATGCCAGCAACGTTCAATGGGTAAAGTTGACCCACGTAGTTAACGGTACCTCCGAGGGTACCATAAAGTCGAAGCTATCCGATTACGGTACAGTTCTCCAGATTCGCCAAGAAAAGATCCACAACGTTGGCATCTCAGTCTACTCCGTTCGCTTGGATTTGAAGAAACCGATTCCCTCGCGTATTGTTCTCAATCATGCTCCCGTAAATGTATTTTACCGAGGTCAAGTCCAGCAGTGCTACCGATGTGAACAAACGGGCCACCTATCCAAGAATTGTCCTTTCCGTCGCACCTCCCCTGCTGATGTCCCTACTCGCATTACAGGACCTTCTGCAGCCGCCACCGAGTCTGCCACTACGATTCCTGATGTCGCGATTCCTACTACTAACAACGGTGTTGTTGTTCCTCCAGCCACCTCCTCGTACCCCGCTTCTCATAAATCCTCTGTCTCTACATCCTATGAGAAAGCTCCTGGTAAGCGTCTGAGAACGACTTACCCTTCACCTGTTGCAGACCCACCGGCTACTATTACGCAGACATTGACTCAAGATCCACCAGTTATTACAACGACAACTTCATTAACCTCAACCCTGTTCGGATCCATATCCTCTACCTCGTGAAACCTTACTCCACCTACCTCTCAACCTGTTCTACCATTAACCTCGCAACCTGGTCTTACCTCGCAGGCTCCACCAACCTCTGAAACTGCCCTTACCTCGCAGAATCTACAAACCTCTCAACCTGTCCTTACCTCACAAGATCTACCAATCACTTCAACCCCTCAGCCAGTCAGTATGGGCACTACGCCTCAAATTTTCACCACCGAATCAATGTCCCCTCGACCGGAATCAGTATCCTCTGAGACCTCTTCCCAATCAGACTTTACTGAATACGCCTCCGATCTTCCGAAGGACTATAACACGTACGAACGCATCCGTTCCCGAGCAGAAACCTTTCCCGAGCAAGGCCAACCAGACCTCGTTGTTGATTTTATCAAACTGATCCCAGTCGCGGAAATGGAGCAATGGAAACGTATCTATGCGTACAGACAACCCACCAAGTGTAAGGCTGCTGGGCTGCGTTATTTCCTGGACTATTATGACCGGATGGTTGTCCCACCTGACATGGAGGAACTCACCCATCCCACGTTGACGGTTCCCGCTCTCCCTCACGGTTATACCGAAGCACCTGGACTCTCATTTACTGATTTCGAGAGGTACGAGCTACGCCGATATGTTCAAGCCCGGTTCCCAACACAGATTAACGAAGTTCCAACCTGGACTCAAGACATCATGGACAAAATTGAAGAACTTGATGATAAACTGTACGGCGCGTACCTTCTGAACTTTGTTTTTCATCACCCCGGTCATATGTCTATACTCGAAACAGATAATCAAAAGTCTCTAATAGAAAGTATTGTACTTAGAAACTATCCGCTTGTTTATGAAACTCCAGACACTCCTAGTGCTTAGTATACCGTATCTTTTATACTGGACAAATATTTAGTTACCTGTGTTTTGAACTTACTCGATGATCTTTTTAATATTCAGTGCCTTTAACTAAGCTTATCATAGCACTTAGATTTGTATATAGTTATTGTGTCAAATACAGAAATTAAAGATCAAGTGTAGTACGGTGCTCCGTAAAAAGGTCGCTGTTGAAGCGTATTTCTGTTGTTTTTTGACCATATTTTGCTTTTAAATCATTTGTAAAGGCTTTGTGCATCTATTGCGTACTTTTTGGATTATATTTTCACTCTTTGGATCGTTTTATTACTGGTTTTTTGGAGGCCCGTGTGCCTTGATTTATTATTCAATACGCTATATATTGGTTTTACTTATTTCTCTGGTTTGGATTGGTGTGCTTCCTTCAAATTTGGCCTGCGAACTGTGTTTTATGGTTGTTCTGTCCCGCTAAAGTTTCAAGTCGTTTTATCGTCCCGTTTTGGTGTTATTGTGTCCCGTATATTTTGACCGTTGGTTTTAATTTGAATTTTTGAATATATAATTGGATATCGTTAATTCGATTTTTTGGTTTATTCACAAGTCTTCGTCGTTTGTTTGTGTTGAATATACATTGCAACCTGTATTTGGAACATTTTGTTATGTTATTTGTCCCGTTTTGTTCATTCATTCGTGTGGAATAGTGATTTTGGATTTGTAGTGTACTATATAGTGTATATTGTTTACATTGTGGTCGTAACAATATTGTGTCCTGTTACTTTGGATCCGTTAGTCGTATTTATTTGGAATTTCGCTCAGGCTTGGCCCTCGTGTATATCTTCAAGGTTACCAAGTTTGGTGTCGATGACTTGTGTGGTTTTTAAATTATCGTTATTTTAAGTTCTCAACGGTCAATTATCCTTGGATTATATTTTTAAATTATGGGGAATCCCCGTATTGCGTACAGTCGCTGTATTGTCTTTTATTAACGGACGTGCGTATTGGTGTAGTCCTGTCCCATTATGTCTCAGTCCCCGTTTGTACAGTGTCCTGATTGTAGTTTTATTTCGTCCTCGCAAGGCCATCTGGGTATTCATCGATCTAAGATGCATAAATGTGCCGTCCCAGAGAATATTAAATCTGTGAACGTTGTGAGACTTTTCCCTGAGGGGAAATCCCATTACTGTTGCCTTTGCAATAATATTATTGGGTCTTTTCCGAACTTCAAGCGTCATTTTTCTACAACTCATAAGGGCATTACCCTGAATGTATCTGCCAAATGCGTTATTTGCGACTGTGAATTTACATCATCTGCTGGCGCTGGTATGCATATTAAACGCACTCATAATATTGGGAGAAACCAATCATACCCCCTTTCTCCTTCGCCTGTGATGTCATTTATTGACTATACTTTGTCGCAGAATAATTCCACCATAGTTTCGTCCCTGCGGCCTCGGAGATCGAGTCGTTTATCCTTGGTTAACTCTCCACTGTCTGGCATTAATAACTGCCCTTTGACGCGTATTACAACTTCTACCGTCCATCATGACACGTGTGATTCCCAATTTGTGAATACCTCGGTATCCCAACCTCCTCCTCAGAGCCCTTTATGTCCTATTCCCCCTCTCACTTCCAGCCCCTCATTGCCTCCTCGGTCCCTTATTAACCAGTATTGTAGTGACACTCCTCCACCTGTTCTATCTGATGTGGACCCTGACGACCTTGATGTCCTGCTTCCGTCTCCTCCCAGACCTTCTTATTCCTCATCTCCTGACAGTGATGGATTAGCTGATTTGGTGTTTCCCTCAGCTGATTGCATTGATCGCAACGTCACAATTCCTACAACCTCCCCAGTTTGTCGTTTCCCCTCCACCCATCGTCCTGTACCACCTATTACCCCTATCCATAACCCTGGCTTGTCTCCTGAAACAACGGTCGCCTTTATTGGTTGCACTGGCGTGAATGATGTTGACGTAAGCTGTCCAACCCCTGGCTTGTCTCCTGAAACAACGGTCGCCTTTAGTGGTTGCACTGGCGTGAATGATGCTGACGTAAGCTGTTCAACCTCCGGCTTGTCTCCTGAAACAACGGTCGCCTTTAGTGGTTGCACTGGCGTGAATGATGTTGACGTAAGCTGTTCCATTCTTCACCCTCCTCCCCCAATCCCGCCCAATATCCCTTCCACACCTCTCCCATCTGGTACTCCTAATTCATCTCCTACCTCATCGGTCGCCTTCAGTGGTTGTACTGACGTAGATAATGATGTGCCCCAAACCTCCCAATTCCATCCCAATACCACCATCCCTGTTGATGAAGTCTCCCACGCTGATAATACCATCAACCCTGTTCAAGCTTTCCATCATAAGTGGTCTGATATCTTCACAGACCCTGGTAATTGGTCTGACTTTTCCGACCAGTGTGAAGCGTTTGCTTAGGATGTGCTCGAGACCAGTGCGACTGTCATCGTGGGTAAAAAGAACAACCCTGCCCCTCGCCGTCCTAATCGCCCCACTGCCAGACCTGTTGCTAATAACCACCGTCCGCTTAGATACAACCCGATTGAAGCGAGACGAATCCAGAGCCTGTACAGAATTTCGAAGAAGCGTGCTGCCCGTAAAGTTATCGGTGATAATAAACCATCGTACACTGGATCTGTAGACACAGCGGAGCAATACTTCAATCGTGTATTTGACGCCCGGCCGTGTGATGTAGAAGGGATTAAACGTGGACTTCAGGACTTTGTACCAACTAATTCTGCTGATAACCATCTTGGTGACCACCTTTCACCGGGTGAAATCCTTAAGAAATTACGTTCCCTTTCTAATTCCGCCCCTGGTAAAGATCGCGTCGAGTACCGCCACCTTCGAGTTGTTGATCCAAAGTGTGAGGTCCTTGCATTAATTTTCAACCATTGCTTGGACACAAATGATGTACCCGCTTCTTGGAAACAATCGATGACCGTCTTGATTCACAAGAAAGGTGATGCCGGCGAGATTTCAAACTTCCGCCCGATAGCACTTATGAGTTGCATTTATAAGCTGTTTATGAGTGTTATGGCCAGCCGCATTGTGACGTATTCCATTGACAACAACTTACTATCAGACTGCCAGAAGAGTGCCCGTCCATCTGAAGGCTGTTATGAGCATACATTTTTGTTGCAGTCCTTGGTGTTGGACGCCAAGAGATTGCAGAAAAATGTTTTCCTGGCATGGTTAGACCTACGAAATGCGTTTGGTAGTGTTCCTCATGACGTCATCGAAATTACCCTTTCCCACCTTGGCATCCCTCCGTATGTTGTCCAACTCATTAAGAACGTGTACACTGACGCTCGCACGGTAGTTCGAACGCCCGCTGGTGAAACTGCTGCAGTTCCCATTTTATCTGGTGTCAAGCAAGGCTGTCCCTTGTCGCCCATCATCTTTAACCTCAGCGTTGAGATCATCCTCCACTCCATCCTGCTCAAAGCTAGTGATGTTGGCCCGGCAAAACACCATGACCATCCTATCTCGGTGCTGGCGTATGCTGATGACCTAGTCCTCATCGCCCGAGATAAGCGCAAGCTACAGCAGCTATTGGATGCAGCCAGTGAAGCAGCAACCCTTATTGGCTTGGAATTTTGGCCTGACAAATGTGCTTCCCTGAGTTGCACTTACTCGAAGCGTGTCACCACTGGTAATCTTCAGTTAAATGACTTTGTCGTCCAGGGCACAGTCATTCCTGCTCTTAAAGAACACGAGCATTACCGGTATCTTGGTGTCCCCATTGGTATGATGCACGACGTTGATGAACTTGATAATCTCGTTAATCGACTCTGCGATGACCTCGTCAAAATCAACGATTCCCTCCTGGCTCCATGGCAAAAGTTGGACGCCATAAGAACTTTCGTCCAACCTTGTTTAACTTTTGCCTTGCGAGCTGGTGAGCCGGACAAGTGCTCCCTAATTAAATACCGTCGAAAGTTGATTGAAGTTGTCAGGAACATTTGCAAATTACCATCCCGCGCAACCCAGGATATCACCTTCGCGTCAGCGAAAGTTGGTGGTCTTGGTCTCCACGATCCTATCCTCGAGGTAGACATCCAAACTATCGTCCAAGCCATCAAGATGTTATCCTCGTCTGACCCTGTGGTTGCAAACATTTCTAAAGCTGAACTTCGTCAGTCTGTCCGTTTTGCCGCCAGAAACAACCCTACGGTTAGTCTGATCAACGATTTCCTGTCTGGTTCCACCACTGGTCCTTTCCACCCCGACCGTATTCGTTATCGCACCCATTCGTTGTGGACCCGAGCTAGGAAAGCGTGCCGTAACCTCCGTGTAAAGTTTCAAGTCCCAGATTATGACCCCCCGTCCATCGTCCTGGAGTCTGGCCGACGCTGTAAAGCGTCCGATGCGTGTTTCCAACTCCATCGTTTCACCCAAGAATGCTCGTCGAAACGTCTTCTTGACTTGCCAGACCAGGGCAAAGTTGCGCGAGCCTTGTCATCTGATGGTTTAGCAAGTGGGTCTTCTTGGATGTACAATGGCCTCAACCTCCGCTTCAGTGATTGGCGCTTCATACATCGTGCTAGGCTTAACGTCGTCCCCACACGACAGAATATTAACCGGTGGGCTGATGATGAAAACCCGTTATGCCGTGTATGTAACACCGACCCCGAAACCTTGCCTCATATCCTTTGCCATTGCCCCACCAACATGGTCAAGATCTGTGATCGACACAACCTGATTGTTGATCGCTTGGTAAAGGCAATTCGATTTGGTGACGTCCGATTAGATCAACAAGTCGTGGGTATGAATGATGCGTGTCGGCCGGATGTCGTCATTGAGGATGGTGATGATGTTACAGTCATCGATGTAACTGTCCCATTTGAGAACGATGTAGACGCCCTTCATACTGCTGGAGCCCGCAAAGTTGAGAAATACCAACATGTCATCCCTCATTATGAACAACAGGGTAAGAGTTGCCGAGTGTATGGGTTTGTTATCGGTGCGCTTGGTGCGTGGCATCCCGCCAACGAGAAGGTTATGGACCAGATAAAAATGTCGCCACGTTATCCCAGACTCTTTCGCAAACTTTGTTGCAGTGACGCTATCCGCGGATCTGCAGACATTATTACACCCATATGTCTGTTTAAAATATTGGGCTTACCTCATATGTTGAGGTGGTTCAATCGTGTAATAGTTTTACGTATAGACACTTCGGTGCATTTTCACGTACGGTTTATTATTTAGTATGTTAGTAGTTAATGATAGAGATTACTGGATATCTCAGACATTATCAACAGTTCATTTTATTACCCTAGATTATTTTCTTCTATTGTATATAGTCCCCTATGTATCTAGGTCACTCTTTTAATCCATTATTATCATTATTGTTGTAAGTTATTTGAAAGAATAAATTCGTAATGGCTCTGTTCTTATCAGCTTAATATCTGATATGTTAGGCAATGCCTAACTCATATATTAAACTGATTTTTGGAGCTCGGCCATGGGACTTATCTTACTGAAGCTTGCTTCGCCCTGGCCACGGGTTGTCTCGGTCATTGCACTACCACCGAGAACAGCCCACCATTTATAGCAACTATAAACAATTTGAAATATGAAATAGCCGAAAACGAATACTGAACCATCGACTATGAGCAAATGAACAGCTCTGGCGGCAAAAACTGAGAACAGATACTATGCACAACTTAGAAGACTAAGTAGCGATCTCTTCTGATTCTAGATATTGATTCATACATGTATCAGTCTTGTATAGTACATAGTACATAGTACATAGTATATAGTATATAGTAGATAGTATCGTCGTATATCGTCGTATATCTAGTATATCGTCTAGCTTCTTCTATATATACAGTAGCCAGCCTATATACAGTAGCCAGCCTATAGTATATTTTGTTTTAGTTTGGAAGGGGGCTATGTGTGACGCTGAAATTTTCCGTTGCTTTCCCATGAGGCTTAGCGATCTCACTGTAGACGGCAATACTTCATGATATAGCGTAGATAAAAGCATTAAGAATTGAAATAGCTCGTATGATTTTCACGAGAAATAAACTCTATTATAAAGAGACGAGTAATGGGGAATTTGGACAAACTTTCGAGTCAGTCAGAGACTACTCTAGCTTAGTCATTTAGCCATTGGCAAACATCGATTGTGAACGAGACTCACTTCTAACATATTTTTCTCTCATTTTTTTTACAGCGAGCGAGAACGGCAAGCGATGCTCATACTTACCCAACCAAGGAGAAAGCCGATGCAAATGAGAAAAACGAAAACCACGTCCGTTTCCATTCTTGTTCGCTGAATAAAACGTGAGTGCCTGCGCTCTACAAACTCATACTTACCTGACGCGAGTCACTTGCACTCGCGTTCAGTGCTTCGACCGGGCAGTTGTGGACGTCCATGCTAGGGATTGGTGCCCTTAACACAGCTGTGCCGGATTCATTCATCATTCATCAGCTACACCCCCTTCATTGTGCTTGGTGTAGACACGCCACTCTTCTTACCCTTCTCGTAGTTTTCTTCCGCTGGGGACAGTTCGGGCTGAGGGTTAGCCTCAGTTGGTACGACTGCCAGCAAATTCCCCTTCTTTTCTTTGTCGGTCTCTTCGGAGATCGGCGGTAGGGTTAGCCTACCTTGTCTTCCGGTGTACCGGCCTAACTGGGCACCTCCCTGCTTAATTAATACACCATAGCGTATTGCGGACAAGTGTATAGGTAGAGGGTACTAGTTTTTTTTCAGTGGTTGGGCCGGTCGAGTCAGGGGACTCAAAGGTCAGGGCTAACTTTTTTCTGGTTCTTTGTCGCTTCCTGTTGGGGTTCTTGGTCATCTTTTACCTTCAGGTTTTGAGCGCGTCTTTGATAGTATTTGCATGTTGTAAATACTATCGGTAGCCTATTAAAAGGTAGTAGTTGTCTGTGGGTCAATTGTACGCAATTGCACAGGCGCCTTTTAATAGTAGGTTCTTTTAGTACTTTTTGTTTAAGTACTAAGTTTTTTGTTTTTGTTGCTTTTGGGAATTTGTCTGTTTTAATCCAGTAATTTTCTCTTGTTTTTGTCTCTAATCTATATTATTAGAGCGTGTGTGTTGTACTAGATTTTGTATATATCCTTTATTTAATTCCCTTCATTTCACCATCATAACAAGAACCATGGCTACCAGCCAGCATAATACAAGTAATAATATTCCTACTAACAATACTATTAAGTTCTCAGCTGTGGATTTCCAAAGGTGGAACCAAACCACTTCGGTGGTAAACATTCCATCCCGCATTGTAAGAACATCTAAGATCCCACAGTTGAGAAAGGAACTGATTAATGCCATTGGAGAGCGCAAGGTCGCCGCAGTACAAGCCTTGTCCCCCACGCGATATCGAATTGAGTACCGCTATTCATCGGATCGACATGCTGCCGATATTAATGGCATTGTTTTTCGGGGTATTCAACTAACCCCCCTTCCTGCGTACGAGGAAGTTAAGTCCGTTTTCGTAGACTGAGCCTCTCTACAAATGCAGGATCAATATTTATTTGATACTTTGGCACCCTACGGTCGGGTCATTTCTGTGCAACACTTGAAGGTCAATGGTTTTCCTTCCGTTCGATCCGGCACGCGTAGGGTGTCCATGGTCATAAGTAAACCCATCCCTGCAAATATAGATATAGGTGGTTTTTCGGTCTCCTTCCGTTACCGAGGGCAGCCACCGACCTGTTTCGTGTGCCAGGAGGTGGGGCATACGGGCAGGGGCTGTCCGAAGTCGCGGCGGGCCCGGAAATCCACTGAAAATAGTAAGAACGATGACAACCATACATCCAGGGATGATAATCCAATTAGTAAACCTTCATCTCCAGCCAATCTGAAGGTTCAATCTGATGGCAAAACACGGGTTGTCACGACAGCCAAGCCATCATTACAAAAGTCAGAGGAAGACTTACAAATTAAATTAAACACTAAACGGGCGGAAAAATCCGCACCTAAAGATCAGGTGGAAGTCCCTGCCCAAACCGATCTTCCTCTTCAAAAAGAAATAGAGACTGATGAGTCACCGAGTCAGCACATACAACAAATAGGTGAGAGTAAAGCTGTAGAGCCTCAGGCTGAGGCAACTTCCTCCCTTGCTCCTGTGGCCTTAATGGAGATCGAAACTTTTTCGTCTCCCCCTAGTCAACGGTCCGTCAGTGCCAAATGCGAACGATACACTAGGTGGGACGGGAAGCAGGCAATCATCACATCACCGACTGTCACTGCTCCTTCCTCCCCAGAATTGAACGGCCAGAAATGAGCTCTATTTCTACTTCTCCTCCTGCTGCCCATCTGGCTGCGTTGCGCCAGATGTTTAATCTTCCCTCGGCATCGGAAGAACCTGAGACAGGAGACGTTCCTTCTTCCTCAGTTGAGGATCATTTTCAAGTACTGGCACAACAATCTCGCTCCGTTGCTGGCTACGATGCCACTTGTACGAGTTCTTTTGTTTGTGGTTCGTCCATCTCCCGAGCATTTTACCGGGAGCGCCTACTCTGCAAATATTCTGTGCCAGCTACTCCGTCCTTCGCATTTGATGTCCATGCGTCGGTTGTCACACCTACATCTGTGCCTGCTAAATCTGCCAAACATCGTTCTTTTGGAGGCAAAGCCTTTTTATTTGATGCTGACTTGGAGGACATCCCGCTGGCAGAACGTCGTTGCCGGAAACGTCGTCGCCTCACTGAGCCCGTACCATCAGACGACGTAGATACTTGTTTGGTCGGATCATCGGTTGTTGATCCACTCCTCCATTTTGAGGATATGCCTCCTCTTTCTTCCTCCCCTACGTTAGCAACTACTGAAGTTGCCTCTAAACCATCCAGTGAGGAAGTTACGATTGAAGTCCTTGCAGAAGGGTATGCGCCTTGGGCGTCAACTCAGCCTCTTTCCTCCCCTCTGCCTAGTACCAACGACCAAAAGGACCTTAACGCCAAAAAGCAAAATAGTAAAAATCAATATAGTACGACTGTGGAGAGTGAGTCCCCGCCAGGCTCCTCTTCTCAGTCAACTAATAGTAATAATAATAATAATATACCTGCTGAGAGTGAGATTCCGCCAGTCTCCTCTCTAGCTATAGTCCCTTATCATGACAGCGATAGTCATGATAAAACTGACGATATTGTTTTAGGGAGTGACACTCCACCAGTCTCCTCCTCTTCAATGCATGGTCCAAGTACTCTTGAACCTATCTCCCCTGCTTCTCCTAGTGTGGAGGCAGGTGCCGTTCTTGACTCTGGGGAGTCATCCAATTCGCCGGAATCGCTTCACGATACTCGAGCTCCGCAGTTAATGTTTCCAACATTGCCTGTTTTTCATTTCTTAGAAAATGAATTTTAATCTTATATCAATTAATATTAACGGTCTAAATGATCATATAAAAAGAACTGCCTTTATTGATTGGCTCCATTGTATGAAGGTGGATGTCGTCTGTCTTCAGGAAACGCATGCACCTTCTCATGAATCTATTCGTTGGTGGTTCCGTAACTCAGCCTTTCACGCTGCCTCCTCTTGTTACACCAATAAAAGTGGTGGCACAGCCATTTTAGTGAAAGATACCTACAAGATATATAAAATCATCCGCGATGATACTGGACGTTTTGTCCAAGTTTTGGTATCCTTAGGGGATGAATCTCTTAGTTTTATCTCCATATATGCACCCAATAACAATCCTGCCCGCAACACCTTCTTTACCTCCATAACGGGTCTTATCGATCTGACGCGTCCTGTGTTTGTGGCTGGGGATTTTAATTCTGTTCTCGACAGCGCTCTGGATCGCAAGCGCCGTCCCTCATTCATTGACAGTGCGAGTGCGCGTGCCCAAGAGAGTGGCCCAGCTCTGGAGGCCCTCATGTCCTTTACGCAGACATACCCGCTATGGCGCACACTTCACCCACAGCGCATAGCCTACTCGTGGACGCACGGGTCTGGCACTTTTGCGTCACGTATAGATATGATATGGGCACCCACTGCAATGCAAGATTGTATTCAAGAGTGCGAATACTATCCATCATTCTTCTCGGATCACCAGTTTTTGTTTGTTAAATGTAATTTCCGTGATCCTATAATTGCTGGATCGGGGGTATGGAAATTTAACACTTCCCTGCTCCAGGATCCAGAGTACGTTTTACTTGTAAAATCGTTTTGGTCCTTCTGGGACACACAGAAAGACAACGAGGATTTTGATTCCTTGTTAGATTGGTGGGATCAGGGAAAATTCTACCTTCGTGAGGTTACTCGATCCTACTCGAAATCCAAGGCTGCACAACAACACAACCAAAAAGCCTCACTTCTTAAACGCATGCGAAAGTTGCAAGCCCTTTTTGAGGCCGGTGATCAGGCCTCCTTCGCAGCGCTATGCCAAGTTCAGCAGGAACTCCGTGGCATTGCACTTCATGAGGCTTGTGGAGCCCAAGTCCGTGCTCGTTGTCAGTGGGCGGAGGAAGGGGAGACCTCTTCGTCCTACTTCCTTAACATGGCAACAAAGAAGCATGCCAAACAGGTCATGAGGTCCATCAGGGACCCCAGCACCGGTGCAGTCTGCCACGACCCTTTTGCCATCGTGGGTGTCTGGCGGAATTATTACAAGGACCTTTTTACTGCAACACAGTGTGACCCTGTGGCCCAAGATGAACTCTTGGCCAAACTGACACGCCGCCTAGACTCTAATGAACGGGCCTCATGTGAAGGGTGTCTTACTGTGGACGAGTGTTTCCAGGCCCTTATGGGCATGAGTCGCAGTAAGACACCCGGCTCCGATGGTTTTCCCATGGAGTTCTACGTTGCTTTTTGGGACGCTCTCGGCGCTGATCTGGTCCGTGGTCTCAACCTTGCGTTTGAGACCGGCCAGCTTTCCACCTCTCAGCGCCGAGGGCTCATCATAGTACTATATAAGAAAGACGACCCTCTTGAAACCAAGAACTGGAGGCCTATCAGTCTACTAAATGTAGACTATAAAATAGCTACCCGTGCCATCTCAGGTCGTCTCTTAGGGGTCTTGGGCTCCATCATAGGTCCAGACCAAACGTGTGGTGTCCCTGGGCGCACCATTTCAGAGAATCTGTCGCTGATACGAGATCTCTTGGAGTATGTGGGTCGGGAAAATCTCCCGCTCACGCTTTTGTCTCTCGATCAGGAGAAGGCCTTTGATCGAGTAGACTGGGGTTTTCTCATCCGCATACTCTCTTCTTTTAATTTCGGTCCGGAATTTCTAAATTGGATCAGATTATTTTACAATAATATTGAGTCGGCCGTAGTTATAAATGGTTGGACTTCCTCCTTTTTTTCTCCATCTCGTGGGGTGCGGCAAGGGTGTCCGCTATCGCCCCTACTGTATGTCATAACCATCGAGGTGCTGGCCGTTAGTCTTCGGACGTCTCCGAAGCTCAGGGGCATAACGCTTCCCAATTCTTTGGAGGAACTTAGGAGTTTGGGGTACGCAGACGATACAACTGTCGCAGCTAACACTGATGATTCCATCACGGAGACATTTAATATCTACTCCACATATGAAAGTGCCTCCGGTGCTAAACTCAATAGAGGCAAATCGAAAGGACTATGGGATGGTTCCTGGAAGGATCGCACCGACGCCCCTCACGGGTTGCGTTGGGTGAAACAACTCCCGTTGCTCGGTGCGACCTTCAGCGTTGGTGATTACACCATTCCAACGTGGGAGCCAGCCGTTGCTAATTTAGAGAAACGCCTTACGGCGTGGTCGGGCAGGCAATTGTCCTTCCAGGGCAAAACCGTAATAATAAACACCCTGGCCCTGTCGCAGATATGGCACCTCTGCCATGTTTTTGTCATTCCTACATGGGCAGAGAAGCGCATAAACAAAGCCATCTGGTCCTTTTTTTGGTCGGGCAAACGCGATTTGGTTTTTCGGACCACCGTAACTCTCCCCAAATCCCAAGGGGGGTTTGGGGTGATCAATTTCGCCCTCAAAGCGGAGTCTTTTATTGTACAGTGGCTGAAACGTTTTTTTGCTCCTTCGGTGAGCAAATGGAAGTCCTTTTTTACCTTTTTTGTTTCTTCCACTTTTAGTTTAAGGCCAAGAGCTGCCCTTTTATCTTCGCAGCCTCGCCACTTGATAGTAACCCTCCCCGCCTTTTACCAGCTCCTGTTCAAGGTATGGGGGGCCTTGGATGGGGGTGAAGTGAAGGGTGGGGTGTTAAGTATATTAGCATCCTCTGACTCTCCTATTCCACTTGAGCAGCTCTCCTCCAGAAACGCATACGACGCATTACGATCGCGCAGCTACAAGCAGCCCCATTGTGTAGGTAAATTTCTGCCAACTTACGGTCCGTTGCACTGGCCCCAAACGTGGAGTCAGCTGCACATGTGCGATCTGGACCGTAAGGTTATAGATCTTAATTGGCAGGTTGCCCATGGCATTTTGTACACTGGGGCTCGCTTGGCGCACAGTTTCCACATGGCACACGTGGACAGCCTTTGCTTTTGCAGGGCAGGGGACGAAACGCTGGAACACCTCTTTTTTGAGTGTCAACTAGCTCAAATCCTAGTTACATGGGTGTTCCAGCAATTACATCACATCACCCCCCTCGCTGGTCGTTTCACTGTGGAGGAGTTGCTGTTCGGTTTTTCGGAAGTTCGTCGGCGGGCAATCCCATCCATCATCATCTTCATGCTCTTAGTCATGAAACACACCATCTGGGTTGCCCGTTGCGACTTCCGTTTCCGTCAGAGGGTGCCAGTCGCATCAAAATGCCTGAGTCAGGCTATAGCTAAATTGAAATTTATCTTGGGTTTACTTAGTAAGCGGTGTAAGTCTCCCGCTCAAATTCGCGCGTTTGAGCGGGAGTGGCTTGCCCGCGGTTCTTTGGGGCACTTTGAGGGTACAGAATTGGTCTTTGCCTTCTGAGTGTCCTTTTTTATTCTCTTTTTAATCCCGGTGTGACCTTAGCGTGTCACTCCGTCCATGGTTTTAGTATAGTTAGCTTATTTTAGCTTTTTAATTGTAGGGGCATGTAATCATAATCGAATTAGGCACGCATCTTTTGTTTGTTTTGTAACTATGTTGTTTTCCGTCCCATTTTACTGTCCCGTTCGTCAATATATCCCTTTGTCTTAAATGTTAGTGTTAAATATGTGCCAGTGCCGCGTCGCCGAAAGGGAACTAAATAGCCAGTGCACATATTTAGTCAGGGTTGGGGCTCGACTCCCCAGTTGTTTGCGTGCGGGTGCACACCCTGAAATATGGCATTCCATTGCACGCTCCCTCAGTAGGGACGGAATGGCCATCTTTAAAATATAAACTTACCTGACGCGAGAGGCACCTTGATCAACTAGGAGGTCCTCTCAGGATGAGGCCCTTTCATTGCACTAACAGACTGGGTTGACTCCTGCGATTACCCCTAATGTGGGTAACTCGAGCGTAGAATTTCTGCTAGTGGGGACCTGCGTTCGCGCTCGTCCCCTTTCAATCTATGACCTTATTAAAGAACTTGAATAGCTAATTCGCATTGCGTGCGCCCGCTCGCCGCCGCCAAGGTAAACAGACCGAGACAACAGCAGAGACTATTATAAAATCATGGATAGCGTGACACTACTGCATAGCGCAGTACTATGTGTCCGTCTGTCTGTCACGCACTGTCTGTCTGCCTTTGCCCCGTACTCTTTCAATGAAGTAAGTAAGTAAGTAAGTAAGTAAGTAAGTAAGTAAGTAAGTAAGTAAGTCGTGCTGTTGTTGTCCAATGAACGCCGGAAAAGTTTGCGCGTGATGACGAGGGGGAAAGCCGTCGACGGCACACACGCCATATGCATGACGTGACCTGCGTGCTCGAGACGGCCTGCTCGCGTGCTCTGATGCAAACTCAACAACAAGTCACGAAAGCAGCAGCACCGCGTGCACGCACGCCAATGCGAGCGCGATAAAGGCTTGCCGAAACCGGCCAAAAGGTATCGCTTCTCGGCCTTTTGGCTAAGATCTAACTAATCCTCTGGTGATTGTTCTAGATATTGAAAAGTGAAGAAAGTGAAGAAAGAAGAAGAAAATCCTGTAAAGAACCAGCAGCTGAAGAATATTGTGAAGAACCTTTTGAAGAACCGTCCAGTGGTCCTGGTGTCCTCCGTTGCGGTTGGCTTGCCCTGGTCCTGTTCCCGACCTTGGTCGCTGGTTCCTTTGGCCTGCTATTTGGTTCCCTTTTGGAGTGTCCTGCTGTCCGTGGTCCAGCTCGTGTTCGTGTGCTTTGGCCTGGATTTTCTGTATATATTTGGTGTTCGTGTGTGTTGGCGTGGACCTTCGTGTGTATTTATTGGTGTGTTCGTGTGTTCGTGTGGACCTTTCGAGTTGGTTCGTCCCAAATTGGAACCAACTCTGGTACGTTTTATCTATTCTATAATTAGTGTGGGAAAATGCCCATCTACGAACACAAGAGGGCGGTACTTTGTACCATACCCGCTATGGCCCCTACACCGGCCCCAACCCTAGCGGGGATCCTTGATGACTTGGAGAGCCAGATGGGCTCAGAAAAAATGAGAACTCTAGTCTGCAACATAATGCAGCATGGCAATAAGGCCTTTTTATTACATTTGGCCAGTATGGATCAAGTACCGGATTTCGTCGCCCACGGGTATACTTTCCGGGGGCATCAGCTACACGTCGCCCCGGTCAAAGCAACGACAATCATTGTCTTAGATAGAGTCCCTTACGGGTTGCCCAAGGAGGCGGTCACAAATGTTGTTGCGAAGTACGGCACC
Source organism: Muricea muricata (assembly GCA_963855995.1). Taxonomy (NCBI): domain Eukaryota; kingdom Metazoa; phylum Cnidaria; class Anthozoa; order Malacalcyonacea; family Plexauridae; genus Muricea; species Muricea muricata. The sequence continues at coordinate 45,814,437 of OY979716.1, read as the reverse complement.
ATTTTGGGATATAAAGCCATCACCCATAAAGGGTACAGTCTGTCTAAATTTCGGCTAGAAGTCGAACTCCGTCAGGATATCCCCAGCCGAATTAACGTGCAGGGGAATCCCATAAACGTGTTCTATAAGAATCAGCCAAGATCGTGTTTCGTGTGCCGCGAAGCCGGCCACGAGGCAAAAAACTGCCCACGTAAGGCGGGCCCTGCACGTCCCTCTAACGTCCCGACAGGTCAACGCTCCTTCGCAGCAGTTACAGCCGGGGAAAAAACACCAGCCGCCCCTTCAACCACAGGCGAAGTCCTCGCAGACCCTCCAGCAATGGAATCGTCTGAACCCAAGGTCGACGAGCCGCAATCGATGGTCGTCGAGGAGTCAACCGTAGATCCGAAGACCATACAGCCTTCGGCAGTCAACGCTCAACCCGAGCTACCCGCGCCACCTGCACAGTCGCAAGTTGAGACGGTGCCCTCCAGTGACCATACGGTCGCCCTGCCGGCCGGCGACGAGAATGTGAGTCTCCCGTCGGCTGAAGGATCTCAGAAATCCGTCAACGTCAATATGCAACCCCCGCCAGTCCAAGACGACGCGAAGTCTTCACAGACTGAAGTAGTGTCAACGCAAGAACTGTTTAAGCAGTTTGAGAACACACCGCCATCCCTCATACCACGTCCCAGCGAATTATTCGAAATGTCAGATTCTTCGCCATCCGCAGCCGAAGGTCGGAAACCCTCGTTACAGAACAAAAGAACCAAAGTACACCACCAGAAACCCACCTACAAAGCCAACGACACCCACGGCAGCAGACGCCATAAGACAAGGCCCATTATGGCCACCTCAGGCCTGAAGAAGAACTCCTCCGCCAACCGGTTCACCCTCCTCGACGTCCAAGATGAGGCCCACTAACATCTTAACCCCTAACGTGCAGGGCTTGCGTGGGCAGGCCTCTAGGGACATTTTTTTCGCTTGGATTTTGTGTTTAAATATTGATTTTCTTTGTGTGCAAGAAACGCATGCAAACTCCATCCAGGAATTCTCCTCCTGGGTGGAGGATTATAATAATAGGGCCCCGCCGCACAAGAAATTGTGTTGCGAAAGTTCACCGGGTAGCGCGCGCTCCTCGGGTGTTGCTATTCTCTTTCGCCCCCTCTTTCAGGTTAAACATGTTCGAAGGGATGACTGTGGACGCCTCATTGTTGTTGAATTTTCTGGCAACAATTTTGACTTCCAAGTCATGTGCCTATATGCGCCGAATTCTAGGGATGAAGGGCCTCATTTTTTTTAGTCCCTTTATCAGTCTATTGATCCAGACATCCCAATCGTGATGTGTGGTGATTTCAATGCAACGGTCGATCCTCATATCGATCGTTATGGATGCAATCCTGTATCCCCCTGGGCAAACAATTGGGCCTCCACTCATCGACAGTTGATGAGTACATTCGATCTCTGCGATGCTTGGCGTGCTCGTCACCCCAACGTCAAAGAGTTCACCTGGAGGAGGACAAATGCTTCCCAGGGTTCGCGTATCGATATGATCTGGTTGCCTGCGCGTTACTTGGGCCTGGTCAGGCAGATAGAAATTACACCATATCTTCGGTCTGACCATCAGTGCGTGTATCTCGAGATCGACTTCCCTTGGGGCGTCGAGCGAGGTCCCGGACTGTGGAAATTTAACGTTTCGTTACTGCAACGTGAGGCCTTTTGCACCGGAGTCGAAGAACTCTGGTGCAATTGGCGCCACGAGAAGGGGGGTTTTCTCTCCTTTCAAACTGGTACGAAGCCGGCAAAGTACGATTGCGACGGTTTGTTGTCGACTTTTCGCGTAATCTTGCGCAGGAGAACGGCGACAAATTTACCGGGTTAAATTCCAGGCTCACTGATTTAGAACGACGGGTCCAGCGTGGTGAAAATCTCTCCGCGCTTCTAGATCAGGCTAGGGCTGAGCTTGAGGAGTTTTTATCTCACCAAGCTCAGGGTGCTAAGTTACGGGCGCAGGTCCGGGAGGCTGTTGAAGGGGAGAGGTCAACGGCATATTTCCTGAGGAAGGAAAGAGTTCGAGGCCAGCAGAAACTGATCAATGCCATCCGGCGGAGTGATGGGACTGTGGTCACGAGCAAAACTGACGTTATGGATGTCTGGAGTGAATTCTATTTTCGTTTGTTCTCGTCGCAGGAATTGTCCGAAGGTGACCAAGGGCTCTCTCTCGACTCCATCGAACGTAGACTCACCCCAGCCGAATCTAGGTTGTGTGAGGGGGACCTCACCATTAAGGAATGTTCGAAAGCTCTCTCGAACATGCCATCAGCTAAATCGCCCGGGGTAGACGGTCTCCCAGCCGAATTTTTTCGGCGTTTTTGGGACACGTTGGGCCCAGATTTAGTCGAAGTTTACAACACTTGTTTTCACCACGGTCGACTCTGCCAATCCCAAAGAAACGGGGCCATCACTCTTTTGTATAAGAAGGGAGATTGCCTTGATCCGGCGAATTGGAGGCCCATCACTCTTTTGTGCGTGGACTACAAAATCGCCGCTAAGGCCCTTGGGAACCGTCTTCTGCAGGTGATCGCCTCGGTGGTTTCACCCGACCAGTCCTGTGGCATCCCAGGTCGGTCCCCTGCTGAAAACGTTAGGTTGCTTTTGGACGTAGCATGTTATGCGGATCAAAACAACACAGGAGGAGCGATCGTCTCCTTAGATCAGGAAAAGGCTTTTGACAGAGTGGAAATCTCATTCTTGATGAAAGTTTTAGAACGCATGGGATTTGGCCCGTCTTTTAGGGCATGGATTAGGTTACTCTATACCGAGGTGCACTCCGCTGTCGTCGTGAATGGTTACGTTACGGAGCCTTTTCCGGTGACCAGGGGGGTGCGCCAAGGTTGTCCACTCTCGCCTTTGTTGTACGTTCTGGCGATGGAATCGTTAGCATGCGCGGTTCGAGCTGATCCTAAGATCGACGGCTTCCCTTCACAACGTAGTGAAGCTCTCGCAGTATGCTGACGATACATCAAGCTTTGTGTGTGGCGATGCTTCTTTGCATGCGCTGTTTGGCCTGTTCGCGAAGTACGAGCGAGCCAGTGGGGCGCGCTTGAACCAAGGCAAATGCTGCGGTCTCTTGCTCGGCCCCTGGCGGACTCGTACTTCGTTCCCGGTGGATTTAAAATGGTCGTCTAGTTACATCGAGGTCCTGGGGGCGAGAATCTCTCCGGATGGTTCTCAAGACTGGGAGCCTGCGCTTAAAGCACTAGACTGTGTTTTCGTTTCCTGGCAACACCGCAGATTATCATATCGGGGGCGCGCGTTAGTTGCATGCATGCTGGGTGTTAGTCGGTTCTGGTACCTGGGTTCCACAGTGCCGGTAGGCTCTCACCTGGCCCCTAGGATGAGCACATCAGTTTTTTCCTTCGTATGGAACTATAAGAGGGAGTGGCTCAGTCGGTCTTCGGCCTCTTTACCTCCCTCCCGTGGAGGGTTGGGCACAGTTGATATTGCTTCGAAGCTAGCATCACTCCGGGTGATGTGGATTAAGCGCTTCCTTGTCGGTCATGAACATCCTTGGAAATGCCTTTTTAGGCATTTCCTTCGCCGCGTTTTTCTCTCCGAACCAGTTGAACGAGTTTTTACTTTCACATATGTCGGACTATCCACCAGGCATCGTCTGCCTATTTTTTACCAGCAAGTCCTGGACGCCTGGCTCAAGCTCGGGTCGGCCACCGTAGTCGAAAATTCTTGGGTTGTTCAAGCCGGAAATGGGTCATTACCCCTAAACGAACTAACAGCTCACCGCGCATATCTCAGACTCCGAGGTCTTACAGAACATCGCTGCACAGAACGTTTCCGCAACTACCACATCGACTGGTCGGCAATCTGGCACGATTTAGAACTCCTTTTTAAGGATAAAGCAATCTGGAAGACGAACTTTCTTCTCGCGCACGGCATTTTACCAGCAACTGATCGCCTACAGTGGTGGGGTATTGCCACACATCAGCCCCTGTGCCATTGCGGGGCCCAGGAGTCCCAAGCACATCTATTTGAACAATGTCCATTGTTACTACACGCGGTTCGCTGGTTCGAGGGGTTGCTGGCCCAATCAAGGCCACACCATCGCCTTTCGAACGCGCACGTCCGGTTTGGTTTTCCGGCCTCGGCCGGAATCCCGGCCGGATTCAAATTCCTGCTGGCAACCCTGCGCCATTACGTTTGGGTCGCGAGAAATGCGTGGCAATTTGAGGGTCTTCGTCCGGATCCTCAGGCCTTGGTCGAGAAGATCGAAGCAACGTTCCGATTTGTCTCGAGAGTCCAACAGCGAATCACTCCTGCGTCCTTTTACCAGGACGAGTGGCTCGCTGGAGGAGTGCTGGTACCTTTGTTGTCTCGGCTTGATGCTCTTGCCCCAGATGAGCGCACTCCACCCCATCTAGGGTCGGTTTAATTATGGATAATAGGCTCGGTGGTCTGGCAACAGGCCTGCTGCTTCGCATTCTAATTATGTAGCATTCCTGAGGGGGGATGTCTCACGAGCAACGCCTCGCCGTTAGGGGGAGGCGTTCTTAGGCCGTAGTCTCTCCTTTAGGACTTGAGCGGGGGGGGGAGATTTGTTTCCCTTCCCTCCTGCGTCTTTGCCGTATTTGGGGTTCGCTACCTCATCCCCGGGGAGGGGAGTGGTCTACCCGGGCTCTCCTCTCTCTCAGCGTGTTCTAGTTAGGATGTTGCTTACAGCGCTTGCGCGAGTATCGCTGCTGGTCCTTCCATTTTCCAGCCTTATTGTTAAATGTTGTGACGTCCGGTCCGCTTGGTATGCCCGGGGGTCGCCTTAGGTGGTTGTTACTGCCGGTGCATGCTGAGCACTTGTCCTGTGCTGTCCATTGTCTTGTCAGGTATGTGTTTTATTTACCTATTAAACATGGCTTGACTAGCCACTTATATCGTGAAGTGTAGCATCCGTTCAGTTTTTGGAGCAATCCATTTCGATCGTACCGTCCCGTCTCAGCATGTGTTTTTGTAGCTGATTCTATTGGCCTCGGTGATGCGGGGGTCGCCTTAATTGGTTGTACTGCCGTTTTCACCGGGGCTCATCAATTTTTGACTGTCGGCTCGCCGCAGTCTTGCACTGTGGCGGTCACGGCAGATTTTAACGTTTATTGATCTATGTTATTCCCATGGGTGCTGTTCATGTCGACGCCACAATCGTCAGTTCCATCTGTCCTTGCCATTCACCACCATAGGTTAGGGACCCCCGGGCAGGCGGGCCCTTCTGGTCCAATCGCTCGGGCCATTCACGGTTGTCATCATGGCACGGGGGAGGGGATCATACCCCCTGAAGGTCTGCGTCGCTAAGTAGCGGCCCCCCTGGGTACGGCGATATCACGGGGTCCAGGCTCCATTGCACCGTCGGAGTCGATAAGTCCCTCGTCGTTTCATCCAAAATAAGATCAAGTGTAGTATGGAGCTCCGTTGAAAGGTTTTGGTTGAAGCGTTTTTCAGTTACTTTTTGTGTATTTTTTGGTTTTAAATCATTTGTAAAAGCTCCGTTCCAATATTGTATACTACTTTGAGTTTTTTATTTCGTTTTGGATCGTTTTATTGGCGTTTTTTGGGAATTGTGTGCTACAATTATTATTCTATTCGCTTGTTTTTGGATTCACTTATATCTTTGGTTTGGCTTGGTGTCCTTCGTTTAAGTTTGGCCTGTGAACTGTGTTTTATGGTTGTTTTGTTCTGTTAATGTTTCAAGTTGTTTCACCGTTCCGTTTTGGAGTTATTACATCCCGTATATTTTGACCGTTGGAATTAATTTGAATTTTGGAATATAATTGGCTATCGTTTATTGGATTTTTGGTTTACTTACAAGTTTTGGTCGTTTGTTCGTGTTTGATTTGGATTGCTTTCTGTATTTGGAGTATTTTGATATGTTATTTGTCTCGTTTTGTACAGTTATTCGTGTGGAATAGTGATTTTGGATTTGTAGCGTATTATATAGTATATATTGTTTACATTGTGGCCGTCGCGCTATTGTGTCCTGTATCTCTGGATCCATTTGTCCTATTAATTTGGAATTTTGTACAAGTGTGGTCGTTCTGTATCTCTTCAAGTTTGCTGTGTTTGGTGTCGATGACTTTTGTGGTTTTTAAATTATCGTGATTTTAATTTCCCAACGGTCAACTGTCCTTGGATTATATTTTCAGTGTATGGGGAATTCCCGTTTTACATATTGTCGCTATATGGCCGTATATTATATAACGTGCGTGCGTGTCTAGTTCTGTCCCATTATGTCGCAGTCTCCTTTGGTCCAGTGTCCTGATTGTTGTTTTATTACCTCGTCGCAAGGTCATTTGGGTATACATCGGTCCAAAATGCACAAAACTATAGTTTCTGATAACATCACTTCGGTGAATATCGTTCGTCTTTTCCCCGAAGGTAAATCACACTACTGTTGCCTTTGTAACAACATCATCGCTTCGTTCCCGAATTTCAAGCGCCATTTCTCCACCACCCATAGAGGCATCTCCCTCAATACCTCTGCAAAGTGTTTAATATGTGACCGCGAATTCCCTACATCAAATGGTGCTGGTGTCCACATAAGGCGTGCACATAAAATTGGTAAAGATGATCCATACCCTCTTTCTCCTTCGCCTGTGATGTCATTTGTTGATTACACTCTCTCACAAAATGATTCCACCATCTCATCATCCACGCGAAGTCGTAGGTCAAGAAGAGTATCATTAACCCACTCTCCACTGTCTGGCATTACCACCTGCCCGTCACAGTGCCCTTCGTTAGTTTCCCATACACATGTATCGCTTGACACGCAACATATTAACCCATCATTTTCCCGGTCACTTATCCAAATCTCCCCTCGTCAACCAACCCCTGGTATTACATCTCCACTCCCACGACTCCTTTTTAATGAAAGTTGTAGTGACACCCCGGTACCTATCATTTCTGACGTCGATCCCAATGAAGATGATGACCTCAATTCCTCTCCTCCCAGACCTCGCTCTTCCTGCTCCCCTGATCGCACTCCTGTACCATCACCTGGCGATTCTGATTCCATCTCCAGTCCCAGTTTGATTGAGCCTAGTCCACCATCTCCTGATCCAGGGGTCGCCTTTATTGGTTGTACTGCTGAGTCGTGTATGGCCCAATCAACGTGCGGTGCTGTTCAATCCCCTACCCCACCTATACCTGAGATACCGTTAACTGGTGATGCTAATCCCATCAACAGCCCCAGTTCGACTGTGTTCCATCAACCACCTGCTGATCCAGGGGTCGCCTTCGTTGGTTGTACTGCTGAGTCGTGTTTGGTCCAGTCAAGCCACGGTACCCCTCATGGTCCCTTCTTGGTACATGATAACCCTACTAATCCCCCTGATAACCTTGCTAATAACCCTAACAACGTATCAAATCTTGAACCTTCGGTCGCCTTAAGTGGTTGCACTGTTGGGGATAGTGATGATTCTAACAATGCTACTAGTCATCCACAGTCGCAGAATGCACGTGGGAAAGAGTCGGAGTTCGTTTGTCGTTGGTATAACCGAATTTCATCGGCTGCTTCGTTTGATGATTTCTCTGCCTCTTGTGGTCAGTTTGCAGATGAGGTGGTCACGAAAGGTAAAGACATGACTAGCAACCCTCGTGGTAGACCTGCCCCGAACCCCAGAAATCGACCTCATGGGAGAGTACCAAACCGTAACCGTTGGCCATTGCAGTTCAACCCAAGAGATGCTAAGAGACTTCAGATCTTATACCGATTATCTAAGAAGAGAGCAGCCCGTCATGTATTAAATGACAACAACACCCCTTATTCTGGCACCAAAGATCGTGCTGAACAATATTTCAACGAGACTTTTTCACCCCCGACTGTTGACTTGGATGAACTTTTAGCTTCTTTAAGTGTACATGTTCCTACTGCTGCTGAAGATCCTTCGCTAATGGCTCTGATGACACAGAAAGAGATCAAGGCGAAGCTTCGGTCAATGTCGAACTCGGCCCCCGGCAAAGATAGGGTGGAATACAGGCATTTAAAACTTGTTGACCCGAACTGTAAAGTTCTCGGCGCCATCTTCAATAAGTGTCTTCGCGAACGTAGGATCCCAGCGACGTGGAAGAACTCTACCACCATCCTCATCCACAAGAAAGGCCCTGGTGATGATCCTAGTAATTTTAGACCCATCGCATTAATGTCCTGCTTGTATAAGCTATTTACGTCCATCCTATCGGCCCGTGTCTCGGATTTCGCTATTAGTAACAACTTGTTATCGTCGCAGCAGAAGAGCACCAGACCTTCGGAAGGTTGCCATGAGCATACGTTCACCCTGCAGTCTGTTGTAGCGGATTGTAAAAGAAATCGCAAGAACTGTTTCTTTGCCTGGCTAGACCTCCGAAATGCGTTTGGTAGCGTATCGCATGACACCATCTATGTTACACTTAAGCATATGGGATTTCCCCCGCATTTTATTAATCTGGTCAAAGATATTTACACAGACGCTGAAACGGTCGTTAAACTGTCCAAAGACCAAAAAACTGACCCCATCAAGGTGAATGCTGGCGTGAAGCAAGGTTGCCCAATAAGCCCGATACTATTTAATTTGACCACGGAACTTCTCATTCGTTCTGTCCAATCGCGGTGTAGTGAAAACTCTGACATTTCCTTTAAGTTACATGGTAACCCGATGTATGTCCTTGCGTACGCTGATGATCTGGTTTTGGTGAGTCGCACTCGTCATGGTCTTAAAACCTTATTAGATGATGTCTCGGTGGCTGCTAACATCCTCCAACTATCCTTCCGCCCCGATAAGTGTGCTTCCCTCTCATTAACATGTAACAGCAAACGTGAACCATCTCGTGTTGGTGATACGGTGTTTTCGGTACAAGAACGTAACATCCCTGTTCTTGCTAAAGAGGAGTCGTATCGGTATTTGGGTGTCCCGATTGGTTTGTTATACGATGCGAATGATATGCTACGAATTACGGACAAATTAATGCAAGACCTTGAAAAGATCCGTGATTCCCTACTCGCTCCGTGGCAAAAATTAGATGCAATTCGAACATTCATACAACCGTGTTTAACATATGTTCTGCGCACCTCTCCTGTGACACGTGATTCCTTAAAGACCTACAGATCAAAGTTAATTGACGTTCTTCGTTCCATCTGTCATCTCCCAAAAAGATCGTCTACACATTATTTCTTTGCCGATAAATCAGTTGGTGGACTTGGGCTCCAAGATCCTTTTGACGAGAGACATATCCAATCCATTGTCCACTCGGTTAAAATCCTATCCGCAACTGATACCCTTACTAACAACATTGCCAAAAGCCAACTTAAATCGGTGGTGTACAGATGTTTCCATCGAGACCCAACGGATGACGAAATTGATGCCTTCCTATCTGGATCAATGGACGGTGAATTAAGTAACCACAGTCGAGCCAATAATAGTCAAACGTTGTGGTCGAGATGTCGAATTGCCTGTAGAGCGATGAAAGTGAGAGTCCGTTCGGTGAATGAGAAATTTGTAATCTCAGTTGATAACTTTGCATCCTCGGCTGATCAGAAGAGTGTTGCGTTCTATTTGCATCGCCACTGCCTGAAACATCATGAACAACAGTTAAATGATCTCCCAGATCAAGGTAAAACGGCCCGTTGTTTTCAAGAGAATAAGGTTTCGTCAACTCATGGTTGGTGCTATGACGGTACTGGGATAAGATTTTGTGATTGGCGGTTCATCCATCGTGCTAGGACCAACACCCTCCCTACTAATGACGTCAAAAGTAGATGGTCGGACGAATGTTCGCCGATGTGCCGCAGATGTGGTAGCAAAACGGATACAGAAACTCTCCCGCATATCATATGTAACTGCCGACCTAATATGGTAACCATAACCAGTAGACATGATGCAGTTTTGAACAGATTGGTTAAGGAAATCAAGAAGGGTGATGTAGTAATAGATCAGACTGTTCCTGGCGCTCCAGGCGAAGACCGTCCTGACATTGTGGTTCGTGAAGGGGATACAGCTTTGATAATCGACGTAACGTGCCCGTTCGAAAATGGAAAGTCCGCGCTGTCCGTGGCTGATGGCCGTAAAAAAGCCAAATATAACTACCTTATTGACTTCTTCGCCTCGCAGAATATTCGTGCTAAGGTTTATGGTTTTGTCGTTGGCGCGCTAGGTGGTTGGTTCCCTGGGAATGAAAAAGTGTTAAACGAAATTGGAATGTCTATGTGGTATAGAACATTATTCCGAAAGCTGTGTTGTTCCGACGCAATCAAAGGATCAAGAAACATTTATGTCGAGCACCTTACCGGTGTTCCACAATAAACCTCACTACTTTTATGGTAGTTTCTATAAACATTAGTAGTTTTGCTTAGGTTAAACATTTTATAGTAAACTAGTTACTATATAGAACATTATGGGCGTTTTGTTATAGAGCATTGGACTCAAATAGAACTGAGATTTGAACTCAAATAGTTAAGATATGAAAATATTTTTGTATATATGTATATATTTGTTAATAATTCTGTTCTTATCAGCTTAATATCTGATATGTTAGGCAATGCCTAACTCATATATTAAACTGATTTTTGGAGCTCGGCCATGGGACTTATCTTACTGAAGCTTGCTTCGCCCTGGCCACGGGTTGTCTCGGTCATTGCACTACCACCGAGAACAGCCCACCATTTATAGCAACTATAAACAATTTGAAATATGAAATAGCCGAAAACGAATACTGAACCATCGACTATGAGCAAATGAACAGCTCTGGCGGCAAAAACTGAGAACAGATACTATGCACAACTTAGAAGACTAAGTAGCGATCTCTTCTGATTCTAGATGTTGATTCATACATGTATCAGTCTTGTATAGTACATAGTATATAGTATACAGTAGATAGTATCGTCGTATATCGTCGTATATCTAGTATATCGTCTAGCTTCTTCTATATATACAGTAGCCAGCCTATATACAGTAGCCAGCCTATAGTATATTTTGTTTTAGTTTGGAAGGGGGCTATGTGCGACGCTGAAATTTTCCGTTCCTTTCCCATAAGGCTTAGCGATCTCACTGTAGACGACAATACTTCATGATATAGCGTAGATAAAAGCATTAAAAATTGAAATAGCTCGTATGATTTTCACGAGAAATAAACTCTATTATAAAGAGACGAGTAATGGGGAATTTGGACAAACTTTCGAGTCAGTCAGAGACTACTCTAGCTTAGTCATTTAGCCATTGGCAAACATCGATTGTGAACGAGACTCACTTCTAACATATTTTTCTCTCATTCTTTTTACAGCGAGCGAGAACGGCAAGCGATGCTCATACTTACCCAACCAAGGAGAAAGCCAATGCAAATGAGAAAAACGAAAACCACGTCCGTTTCCATTCTTGTTCGCTGAATAAAACGTGAGTGCCTGCGCTCTACAAACTCATACTTACCTGACGCGAGTCACTTGCACTCGCGTTCAGTGCTTCGACCGGGCAGTTGTGGACGTCCATGCTAGGGATTGGTGCCCTTAACACAGCTGTGCCGGATTCAACTAGCTACACCCCCTTCATTGTGCTTGGTGTAGACACGCCACTCTTCTTACCCTTCTCGTAGTTTTCTTCCGCTGGGGACAGTCGGGCTGAGGGTTAGCCTCAGTTGGTACGACTGCCAGCACCTCCCATACTTCTTTTCTTTCTCGGTCTCTTCGGAGATCGGCGGTAGGGTTAGCCTACCTTGTCTTCCGGTGTACCGGCTTAACTGAGCACCTCCTTACATAATTATTGCACCATAGCGTATTGCGGACAGGTGTATAGGTAGAGGGAACTAGTTTTTCCGTGGTTGGGCCTGTCGAGTCTGGTGACTCAAAGGTCAGGGCTAACTTTTTTCTGGTTTCTTTGACGCTTTCCTGTTGGGGTTCATGGTCCATCTTTTCCTTCAGGTTTTGAGCGCGTCTTTTATATAGTATTTACGTTAAATACTATACTGGTAGTATTCTATTAAAAGGCAGGAGTAGGCTGTGTGGAAATCGTACTCGATTGCACAGCGCCTTTTAATAGTAGGTTAGGTTCATTAAGTTTTGTTATTTTTGGGAATTTGTTTTGAATCCAGTTATTTTCTCTTGTTTTTGTTTTCTTTCTCTACTTTGTTTTGTTAGAGAAAGCGTGTGTTGGAACTGGATATTTTGTATATATTTTCATTCCCTCCAACTCATTTTCCATCTTAAGAACCATGGCTACCAGCCAGAACAACAACATAGTAAAAAAAGTCTCCTTCTCAGCTGCGGATTTTCAGCGGTGGAATCAGACCACTTCGGTGGTTACGATTCCACAACGCCTAATAAAATCTAGTAGAATACCGCAGCTGAGAAAAGAAATAATCACAGCAATTGGGGAGCGCAAGGTTGCAGCTGTGCAAGCCTTGTCTCCCTACAAATACCGAGTGGAATTCCGTTACAGTTCCGATCGGCACGCCGCCGACATAAACGGTATTTCTTTTAGGGGAATCCATTTGCAGCCCCTACCTGCTTACGAGGAGGTCAAGTCAATTTTTGTAGATAGGGCCCCTCTACAGATGCAGGACAATATATTTTATGAGACCTTGGCACCCTACGGGAGAGTAATTTCCGTACAACATCTGAAAGTGAAGGGCTTCGAGTCCGTTCGCTCCGGCACCCGTAGGGTGTCAATGGTGCTCACAAAAGCCATACCTGCGACTATTAACATCGGGGGCTTTCTGGTGTCCTTCCGTTACCGCGGGCAGCCACCGACTTGTTTCGTGTGCCAGGAGGTGGGGCATGCGAGCAAGGGCTGTCCAAAGTCGTGGAGGGCCCAGAAAAAAGCACCAAAGCAACAGGATGGCAAAAACAATAATGACAACAACAACACACATGGTCAGGATGACCTTGTCATTAACATTAAAGGGTCAGAGCGTACTGTCTCTGCTCTCGAAAAACAACAAAAGCAGGTGGATCTCCGGGAAAAGATCAACGCGTCGAGGGCTGCCAAGTTGGCTCCCTCGAAAGCTGCCGCGTCGAGATCCACCGCGCAAGTAAACATTACTAAGGAGAAGGAGGTTGACACATTAGTGGATCAGTCCTCACAGGGGGCAAAAGCTGAGGCAGCCAAGGCTGTCCATAGCGTCACGGGCGAGGCTGATCCCATGGATACGTGCTCTCCTCCTTCTCCTCCCAAAGTCAAACGAGAGGCTGGCAAAGCTAAGGGCCGGTCTTCAAAGGGGGCGGGAGTTAAGGTAACCGCCATGGATCCACAGGATGAGGTTGCCCCTTCCGTCCCTGGCGAGGCTGGTCCGAGAGCAGTCCAGTCTCTTCGTCACAATAACAGCACGATATCAACATCTCCCCCGGCTCACCACCTGGATGCTATTCGCCAGGTGTTCGGCATGTCATCGCCCTCAGACGATCTGGAGCCGGGGGAAATTAGAGATTCTGAGCCGGAGACTGATTTCAAGTCTCTGGCTCAACAGGCACAGTCCATCGCCAATGTGGCAACGCTCGCCACGGCCACACCAGCGTCATTCGCATACAAGGGTTCTGCTCGTCCGAGTAGTTTAAGATCAACTAGGGCCAAGTCGGTCCTAGTAAGCGCACCAGAGCATGTTGCCTCTGGTGTCGCCCCTCCCTCGGTCGAGCGGTTCTCCTTTACTTTAACGACCGTCTCTGCGTCGTCCACACATGCCAGTGCCTCGAAAGTAACATCAGCGTGGACAAGGGCATATCAAGGGGCTTCGTGCCCTCCCCCTTGTCCCCCCCGACGGCCTGGCAAATTTAAGTCCAACTCGCTGCAGGAGGATGATGACATACCCTTAATGCAGCGGTGTAAGGAGCGCAAGAGACGGCGTTTGAATTTACCACCAGCGCTGGAGACCGTGGACGAGTGTTTGTTGGGGGCAAGTGTCGTTGACCCCCTCAATATGGACTGCCCTGCTTTATCATCAGTTGGGATGAGTGAGATGCCGCCAGTCTCCTCCCCTTGGATAAGCCAAACCATCGCTCAGGGTGAGGAGATGCCGCCGGTCTCCTCCCCTCAGCCTGATCCTGAGGCCGAGGCCATGTTGGTCTCGGACCCAGCATGCCACACAATTGCACCAGCTGAGGGGAGTGAGATACCGTCAGTCTCCTCCCTCACAATAGGCACCAACAGTGGTTCTGGGGTCACGCCGACCTCAGACCCTAGCACGAACATCTGCACTGGTCCTGGGGTCACGTTGATCCCGGGTCCAAGTAATAACATCAACTCGGGTTCTGGGGTCACGTTGACCCCTGACCCTAGCACGAATAATTTTAATTTAGTTGAGGGGAGCGAGATTCCGCCAGTCTCCTCCCCTCTATCTCGTTTGGAGACAGAGTCAGCGTTGGACTCCCTCTCCTTGTCCTCGAGCGTAGCTGCTGGGGATACCAACATGGGGTAGCAAACGCCACCCCCGTTCCACAGCAGCTCGTTTCCATCAGTGGTGGGGGGAGAGGGGTCACCGTTTGGCTCTGTACTCTCCACCCCCGAATTTTTGCCCTCCCCAGCATCATCAATGGGGAGGTTTGAGGCATTGATCGGTGGGGCCCCTGTGGCCTCCGTGTCCCAGTCGGAGCCGGAGCCGCTGGACTCGATTGACGCCATTAACAGGGCGATCCTCACCGATCCTACCTGTCTACAGCCCCTCATGGAGCTGCCTGAGCCTTCCTTGGAGTCCAATAATGGATCTCAAGTTAATCTCTCTCAACATTAACGGTCTGAACGACCATCTAAAGCGAACCGCACTGGTAGACTGGCTTAAGTGCATGAAGGTGGATGTGGTGTGCCTCCAGGAAACCCACTCCCCTTCGCACGAGTCTGCCAGAAGGTGGTTCGCTAACAGCGGCTATCGCGTCGCCTCCTCTTCATTAACATCAAAGAGTGCAGGCGTCGCCATCCTTGTTAAAGACAGTTACAAAATCAAGAAAATTATCAAGGATGAAGATGGCTGCTACGTTCAGGCCGTTGTGGACTTCGGGGAAGGCCAGGCTAGTTTTATATCACTGTACGCGCCGAATCGAAACCCGGCGCGTAACGTCTTCTTTGCCCAGTTAACGGGCTTAATGGATCTATCCCGGCCAACCTTTGTGGCCGGCAACCTTTCTGCCCAGCAACGGGAAAGCATCCCTGCATTGGAGTCCCTCATGTCGTTCTCGCAAACGTACCCGCTGTGGCGCCAGCTCCATCCTGGGCGCACGGCATATTCCTGGACGCATGGGGACGGTACCCATGCGTCGCGAATCGACATGGTGTGGGCTCCAACTGCACTATCTCATTACATCAAGGGGTGTGAGTACCATCCATCCTTCCTTAGCGACCACCAATATTTATTGGTGGAATTTACCTTACAACAACAATTCGACTCGGGGCCGGGGGTGTGGAAGCTGAACTCTTCGCTCCTCCAGGACCCCGAGTACCTTAATTTACTTAATTCGTTCTGGTCCCACTGGCAGTCCATGGAAAATCACGCCGATTTTCCATCCCTGATGGACTGGTGGGACCAGGGCAAGTTCTATTTGAGAGAGGTCTCCCGAACATTCGAGCGTGCAAAAGCCACCGACAAACGCGGCAGGAAGGCCTCTCTCACCAAAGAGATGCACGCCCTTAAAGAGGCGTTCGATCAGGGGGATCGAACGGCCTTCACACGCCTGTGCGCAGTCCAGCAGGAGTTGAGAGACATCGCTCTGTACGAGGCCAAAGGGGCCCAGGTTCGTGCCCGCTGCCAGTGGGCAGAGGAGGGAGAGACATCCTCCTCTTACTTCTTGAACCTGGAGTCCAAACATCATGCCCGGCAGACGATGTACTCGATACGCGATCCTGCAACTGGACTGGTCCGCCACGACCCATTTGAGATCCTAGGGGTCTGGCGGGCGTATTACGACAATCTATTTACCGCACAGGTGTGTGATCCCATCGCTCAGGACACCATGCTCTCTCAGCTGACACGTCGCTTAAGTCAGGCTGAGAGGGCTGGTTGCGAGGGGTGTCTTACCGTTGACGAGTGCTGGGCCGCCCTTTCGGGCATGCCTCACGGTAAGACACCCGGGTCGGACGGTCTCCCTATGGAGTTTTATAAAGTGTTTTGGCAGTCCCTTGGTGCTGATCTGGTCCGCGTCCTCAATGCAGCTTTTGAGGCCGGCCAGCTTTCCACCTCTCAGCGCCGGGGACTGATCATTGTTCTATACAAGAAAAACGACCCTCTCGACACCAAGAATTGGCGCCCCATTAGCTTGTTAAATGTAGATTACAAGATCGCTACTAGGGCTATTTCGGGGCGCCTTCTTGGCGTCATGCCTACCATTGTTGGTCCGGACCAGACGTGCGGTGTGCGCGGCCGGACCATTAGTGAAAATCTCGCCGGGGTGCGAGATCTATTAGAGTATGTGGAGCGGGAAGATATTCCCCTCGCCCTTCTCTCTCTCGATCAAGAGAAGGCCTTCGATCGCGTCGATTGGGGATTCCTGCTCCGCATACTCGAGACTTTTAATTTCGGGCCTCAGTTTCGCAACTGGGTCCGTCTATTTTACACGGACATCCAGTCAGCTGTCATCATAAATGGCTGGATGTCCTCGTTTTTTAACCCCACTAGGGGTGTGCGCCAGGGGTGCCCTCTGTCTCCTCTATTGTACGTCCTCTCCATCGAAGTGCTGGCGGAGTGCATTCGTGCATCCCCGAACATTGAGGGCGTGACCATCCCCCACTCGGTGGAGGGGTACAAGTGCTTCGGCTACGCAGACGACACCAGCATAGCCGTCACTACAGAGCAGTCAATGGAGGAGACCTTCTCAGTTTACTCTACATACGAGAGGGCCTCTGGCGCCAAATTAAATAGAGGCAAGTCGAAGGCTATGTGGGCTGGTTCCTGGAAGGATCGTACCGATACCCCATATGGGCTACAGTGGGTAAAACAGCTGCCACTGCTCGGTGCGACCTTCAGCGTTGGTGATTACACCACCCCAACGTGGGAGCCAGTCGTCTCCAGTTTGGAGACTCGGCTTGCCTCGTGGTCCGGGCGACAGCTGTCTTTTCAGGGGAAGGCAGTTGTCATAAACACCCTTGCACTAAGTCAACTTTATCACTTGTGTCACGTTTTCCCCATACCAGGTTGGGCGGGGAAACGCATCGATAAGGCCGTTTGGACCTTCTTTTGGTCTGGCAAACGTGACCAAGTGGCCCGGACCACAGTAACTCTCCCCAAAGCTCAGGGTGGCTTTGGGGTTGTCAATTTTCGTTCTAAAGCCGAAGCTTTTGCGCTGCAGTGGCTCAAACGTTTTTTCGTGTCCTTCGACGGGCGTTGGAGAACCTTTTTTGTTTATTTCTTCCAAAGTACTTTTAATTTAGAGCCACGCAGCGCTCTTCTAACAGCCCAGCCTCGTCGCCTTTTACGATCTCTGCCCACATTTTATCAGCTCCTTTTCAGGGTATGGCGGGCCCTGGACGGGGGTTTGATAGTGGGTAGCGACGAGCTGGGCATTAGGGTATCTTCTGACAACCCGGTCAACATCTCGCAGCTCACCTCGCGAATTACGTACACCCTCCTGCGGGCACACAATTACAAGGAGCCCCATTGCATCACGAAATTCCTTCCCACCTACGGTCCCTTGCACTGGCCCGAGACATGGCGCCAGTTGCATCTATGCAATCTGGACCGTAAGGTGGTCGATCTGAATTGGCAGATCGCTCATGGGGTTCTCTACACCGGTGCCCGCTTGGCCATCAATTTTAGAATGCGTAGAGTCGACAGTCGATGTTTTTGTGCGACTGCCGACGAGACGCTTGAACATCTCTTCTTCGAGTGCGAGCTGGCTCGCCTCTTGGTGGCCTGGGTGTACATGCATTTACATTCTATCAACCCAACCGCTGGTCGGTTTACGGTTGATGAGCTGCTTTTCGGGTTTTCGGAAGCTCGTCGCCGGGCAATCCCTTCCATCTTTCTTTTCATGCTGATGGTCATGAAACATGCCATTTGGGTTGCTCGGTGCGACTTCCGATTTCGTCAGAAGGTACCCGTTGCTTCTAATGTATTACATATCATGATTAGACGTATTAAATTTGTTTTGAATTTATTATTTAAGCGGTGCAAGTCTCCTGCTCAAATTCGCGCGTTTGAGTGGGAGTGGCTTGGCCGCGCTTCTTTGGGGCACTTGGAGGGTCCGGACCTTGTCTTCTCCTTCTAAGTGTCTCTCTTCCCTCTTTTTCTTCTTTTTAACCTTCTTGGTGGTATCCCGGTGCTATCTTCCATGGAGCACCGTCCATGTATATATATATAGTTTACATTATACACGCTTTTTAACATACGCACATATATACATTTTTTAACATTTAGTTATTTAATTTTCGGGGTTTATATAGCGCTATTTATGTCTCATTTGCAAAAGTTTCTCTTGTTATCTGTTTTATGTTGTTTTCTGCCTTGTTTTCTGTCCCGTTCGTCAGAGTGTTGTCGTGTCCATTAGCGCTAAATGTGTGCTTAACAGGCATTTAGTCGGGGTTGGGGCTCGACTCCCCAGTTGTTTTGCGTGTGGGTACACACCCCGAAATTCGGCATGCCATTGCGCAATCCCTCAATCGGGACGGCAATGTCGAATTTAGAAGTATAAACTTACCCAACCAAGGAGAAAGCCGATGCAAATGAGAAAAACGAAAACCACGTCCGTTTCCATTCTTGTTCGCTGAATAAAACGTGAGTGCCTGCGCTCTACAAACTCATACTTACCTGACGCGTTTAGGTTAAGTTTTTCGTCTGTATGGTTAGCCCAGCAGGCACCTTTTTGCTGTATGGTTCGCCCAGCAGTTTTTTCCTCCTGTATGGTACGCCCAGCAGGTTGTATTTTTTGTCCTCCTTTTGGAGACATTAGCTGGTAGTGCTTTACGGCCTACTAGTTTCGCGCTGTTGGGAGGTGCGTTACCTGTAGCGAGGCTTTTCTTCGGAAAAGAGCGGTCGCGAACGGGGGCCTTCCAAGTTGCATTTCACCCTGCGACCATTGCACGACCCTCTTGGTGTCGGGAGCAGGACTTGCAATACAAACTTACCTGACGCGAGTCACTTGCACTCGCGTTCAGTGCTTCGACCGGGCAGTTGTGGACGTCCATGCTAGGGATTGGTGCCCTTAACACAGCTGTGCCGGATTCAACTAGCTACACCCCCTTCATTGTGCTTGGTGTAGACACGCCACTCTTCTTACCCTTCTCGTAGTTTTCTTCCGCTGGGGACAGTCGGGCTGAGGGTTAGCCTCAGTTGGTACGACTGCCAGCACCTCCCATACTTCTTTTCTTTGTCGGTCTCTTCGGAGATCGGCGGTAGGGTTAGCCTACCTTGTCTTCCGGTGTACCGGCTTAACTGGGCACCTCCTTACATAATTATTGCACCATAGCGTATTGCGGACAGGTGTATAGGTAGAGGGAACTAGTTTTTCCGTGGTTGGGCCTGTCGAGTCTGGTGACTCAAAGGTCAGGGCTAACTTTTTTCTGGTTTCTTTGACGCTTTCCTGTTGGGGTTCATGGTCCATCTTTTCCTTCAGGTTTTGAGCGCGTCTTTTATATAGTATTTACGTTAAATACTATACTGGTAGTATTCTATTAAAAGGCAGGAGTAGGCTGTGTGGAAATCGTACTCGATTGCACAGCGCCTTTTAATAGTAGGTTAGGTTCATTAAGTTTTGTTATTTTTGGGAATTTGTTTTGAATCCAGTTATTTTCTCTTGTTTTTGTTTTCTTTCTCTACTTTGTTTTGTTAGAGAAAGTGTGTGTTGGAACTGGATATTTTGTATATATTTTCATTCCCTCCAACTCATTTTCCATCTTAAGAACCATGACTACCAGCCAGAACAACAACATAGTAAAAAAAGTCTCCTTCTCAGCTGCGGATTTTCAGCGGTGGAATCAGACCACTTCGGTGGTTACGATTCCACAACGCCTAATAAAATCTAGTAGAATACCGCAGCTGAGAAAAGAAATAATCACAGCAATTGGGGAGCGCAAGGTTGCAGCTGTGCAAGCCTTGTCTCCCTACAAATACCGAGTGGAATTCCGTTACAGTTCCGATGGGCACGCCGCCGACATAAACGGTATTTCTTTTAGGGGCATCCATTTGCAGCCCCTACCTGCTTACGAGGAGGTCAAGTCAATTTTTGTAGATAGGGCCCCTCTACAGATGCAGGACAATATATTTTATGAGACCTTGGCACCCTACGGGAGAGTAATTTCCGTACAACATCTGAAAGTGAAGGGCTTCGAGTCCGTTCGCTCCGGCACCCGTAGGGTGTCAATGGTGCTCACAAAAGCCATACCTGCGACTATTAACATCGGGGGCTTTCTGGTGTCCTTCCGTTACCGCGGGCAGCCACCGACTTGTTTCGTGTGCCAGGAGGTGGGGCATGCGAGCAAGGGCTGTCCAAAGTCGCGGAGGGCCCAGAAAAAAGCACCAAAGCAACAGGATGGCAAAAACAATAATGACAACAACAACACACATGGTCAGGATGACCTTGTCATTAACATTAAAGGGTCAGAGCGTACTGTCTCTGCTCTCGAAAAACAACAAAAGCAGGTGGATCTCCGGGAAAAGATCAACGCGTCGAGGGCTGCCAAGTTGGCTCCCTCGAAAGCTGCCGCGTCGAGATCCACCGCGCAAGTAAACATTACTAAGGAGAAGGAGGTTGACACATTAGTGGATCAGTCCTCACAGGGGGCAAAAGCTGAGGCAGCCAAGGCTGTCCATAGCGTCACGGGCGAGGCTGATCCCATGGATACGTGCTCTCCTCCTTCTCCTCCCAAAGTCAAACGAGAGGCTGGCAAAGCTAAGGGCCGGTCTTCAAAGGGGGCGGGAGTTAAGGTAACCGCCATGGATCCACAGGATGAGGTTGCCCCTTCCGTCCCTGGCGAGGCTGGTCCGAGAGCAGTCCAGTCTCTTCGTCACAATAACAGCACGATATCAACATCTCCCCCGGCTCACCACCTGGATGCTATTCGCCAGGTGTTCGGCATGTCATCGCCCTCAGACGATCTGGAGCCGGGGGAAATTAGAGATTCTGAGCCGGAGACTGATTTCAAGTCTCTGGCTCAACAGACACAGTCCATCGCCAATGTGGCAACGCTCGCCACGGCCACACCAGCGTCATTCGCATACAAGGGTTCTGCTCGTCCGAGTAGTTTAAGATCAACTAGGGCCAAGTCGGTCCTAGTAAGCGCACCAGAGCATGTTGCCTCTGGTGTCGCCCCTCCCTCGGTCGAGCGGTTCTCCTTTACTTTAACGACCGTCTCTGCGTCGTCCACATATGCCAGTGCCTCGAAAGTAACATCAGCGTGGACAAGGGCATATCAAGGGGCTTCGTGCCCTCCCCCTTGTCCCCCCCGACGGCCTGGCAAATTTAAGTCCAACTCGCTGCAGGAGGATGATGACATACCCTTAATGCAGCGGTGTAAGGAGCGCAAGAGACGGCGTTTGAATTTACCACCAGCGCTGGAGACCGTGGACGAGTGTTTGTCGGGGGCAAGTGTCGTTGACCCCCTCAATATGGACTGCCCTGCTTTATCATCAGTTGGGATGAGTGAGATGCCGCCAGTCTCCTCCCCTTGGATAAGCCAAACCATCGCTCAGGGTGAGGAGATGCCGCCGGTCTCCTCCCCTCAGCCTGATCCTGAGGCCGAGGCCATGTTGGTCTCGGACCCAGCATGCCACACAATTGCACCAGCTGAGGGGAGTGAGATACCGTCAGTCTCCTCCCTCACAATAGGCACCAACAGTGGTTCTGGGGTCACGCCGACCTCAGACCCTAGCACGAACATCTGCACTGGTCCTGGGGTCACGTTGATCCCGGGTCCAAGTAATAACATCAACTCGGGTTCTGGGGTCACGTTGACCCCTGACCCTAGCACGAATAATTTTAATTTAGTTGAGGGGAGCGAGATTCCGCCAGTCTCCTCCCCTCTATCTCGTTTGGAGACAGAGTCAGCGTTGGACTCCCTCTCCTTGTCCTCGAGCGTAGCTGCTGGGGATACCAACATGGGGTAGCAAACGCCACCCCCGTTCCACAGCAGCTCGTTTCCATCAGTGGTGGGGGGAGAGGGGTCACCGTTTGGCTCTGTACTCTCCACCCCCGAATTTTTGCCCTCCCCAGCATCATCAATGGGGAGGTTTGAGGCATTGATCGGTGGGGCCCCTGTGGCCTCCGTGTCCCAGTCGGAGCCGGAGCCGCTGGACTCGATTGACGCCATTAACAGGGCGATCCTCACCGATCCTACCTGTCTACAGCCCCTCATGGAGCTGCCTGAGCCTTCCTTGGAGTCCAATAATGGATCTCAAGTTAATCTCTCTCAACATTAACGGTCTGAACGACCATCTAAAGCGAACCGCACTGGTAGACTGGCTTAAGTGCATGAAGGTGGATGTGGTGTGCCTCCAGGAAACCCACTCCCCTTCGCACGAGTCTGCCAGAAGGTGGTTCGCTGACAGCGGCTATCGCGTCGCCTCCTCTTCATTAACATCAAAGAGTGCAGTCGTCGCCATCCTTGTTAAAGACAGTTACAAAATCAAGAAAATTATCAAGGATGAAGATGGCTGCTACGTTCAGGCCGTTGTGGACTTCGGGGAAGGCCAGGCTAGTTTTATATCACTGTACGCGCCGAATCGAAACCCGGCGCGTAACGTCTTCTTTGCCCAGTTAACGGGCTTAATGGATCTATCCCGGCCAACCTTTGTGGCCGGGGACTTCAATTCCGTATTGGATCCCGCCAAGGATAGGATGAGAGATCCATCTTATGTTGCTGGGCCTGCTGCCCAGCAACGGGAAAGCATCCCTGCATTGGAGTCCCTCATGTCGTTCTCGCAAACGTACCCGCTGTGGCGCCAGCTCCATCCTGGGCGCACGGCATATTCCTGGACGCATGGGGACGGTACCCATGCGTCGCGAATCGACATGGTGTGGGCTCCAACTGCACTATCTCATTACATCAAGGGGTGTGAGTACCATCCATCCTTCCTTAGCGACCACCAATATTTATTGGTGGAATTTACCTTACAACAACAATTCGACTCGAGGCCGGGGGTGTGGAAGCTGAACGCTTCGCTTCTCCAGGACCCCGAGTACCTTAATTTACTTAATTCGTTCTGGTCCCACTGGCAGTCCATGGAAAATCACGCCGATTTTCCATCCCTGATGGACTGGTGGGACCAGGGCAAGTTCTATTTGAGAGACGTCTCCCGAACATTCGAGCGTGCAAAAGCCACCGACAAACGCGGCAGGAAGGCCTCTCTCACCAAAGAGATGCACGCCCTTAAAGAGGCGTTCGATCAGGGGGATCGAACGGCCTTCACACGCCTGTGCGCAGTCCAGCAGGAGTTGAGAGACATCGCTCTGTACGAGGCCAAAGGGGCCCAGGTTCGTGCCCGCTGCCAGTGGGCAGAGGAGGGAGAGACATCCTCCTCTTACTTCTTGAACCTGGAGTCCAAACATCATGCCCGACAGACGATGTACTCGATACGCGATCCTGCAACTGGACTGGTCCGCCACGACCCATTTGAGATCCTAGGGGTCTGGCGGGCGTATTACGACAATCTATTTACCGCACAGGTGTGTGATCCCATCGCTCAGGACACCATGCTCTCTCAGCTGACACGTCGCTTAAGTCAGGCTGAGAGGGCTGGTTGCGAGGGGTGTCTTACCGTTGACGAGTGCTGGGCCGCCCTTTCGGGCATGCCTCACGGTAAGACACCCGGGTCGGACGGTCTCCCTATGGAGTTTTATAAAGTGTTTTGGCAGTCCCTTGGTGCTGATCTGGTCCGCGTCCTCAATGCAGCTTTTGAGGCCGGCCAGCTTTCCACCTCTCAGCGCCGGGGACTGATCATTGTTCTATACAAGAAAAACGACCCTCTCGACACCAAGAATTGGCGCCCCATTAGCTTGTTAAATGTAGATTACAAGATCGCTACTAGGGCTATTTCGGGGCGCCTTCTTGGCGTCATGCCTACCATTGTTGGTCCGGACCAGACGTGCGGTGTGCGCGGCCGGACCATTAGTGAAAATCTCGTTGGGGTGCGAGATCTATTAGAGTATGTGGAGCGGGAAGATATTCCCCTCGCTCTTCTCTCTCTCGATCAAGAGAAGGCCTTCGATCGCGTCGATTGGGGATTCCTGCTCCGCATACTCGAGACTTTTAATTTCGGGCCTCAGTTTCGCAACTGGGTCCGTCTATTTTACACGGACATCCAGTCAGCTGTCATCATAAATGGCTGGATGTCCTCGTTTTTTAACCCCACTAGGGGTGTGCGCCAGGGGTGCCCTCTGTCTCCTCTATTGTACGTCCTCTCCATCGAAGTGCTGGCGGAGTGCATTCGTGCATCCCCGAACATTGAGGGCGTGACCATCCCCCACTCGGTGGAGGGGTACAAGTGCTCCGGCTACGCAGACGACACCAGCGTAGCCGTCACTACAGAGCAGTCAATGGAGGAGACCTTCTCAGTTTACTCTACATACAAGAGGGCCTCTGGCGCCAAATTAAATAGAGGCAAGTCGAAGGCTATGTGGGCTGGTTCCTGGAAGGATCGTACCGATACCCCATATGGGCTACAGTGGGTAAAACAGCTGCCACTGCTCGGTGCGACCTTCAGCGTTGGTGATTACACCACCCCAACGTGGGAGCCAGTCGTCTCCAGTTTGGAGACTCGGCTTGCCTCGTGGTCCGGGCGACAGCTGTCTTTTCAGGGGAAGGCAGTTGTCATAAACACCCTTGCACTAAGTCAACTTTATCACTTGTGTCACGTTTTCCCCATACCAGGTTGGGCGGGGAAACGCATCGATAAGGCCGTTTGGACCTTCTTTTGGTCTGGCAAACGTGACCAAGTGGCCCGGACCACAGTAACTCTCCCCAAAGCTCAGGGTGGCTTTGGGGTTGTCAATTTTCGTTCTAAAGCCGAAGCTTTTGCGCTGCAGTGGCTCAAACGTTTTTTCGTGTCCTTCGACGGGCGTTGGAGAACCTTTTTTGTTTATTTCTTCCAAAGTACTTTTAATTTAGAGCCACGCAGCGCTCTTCTAACAGCCCAGCCTCGTCGCCTTTTACGATCTCTGCCCACATTTTATCAGCTCCTTTTCAGGGTATGGCGGGCCCTGGACGGGGGTTTGATAGTGGGTAGCGACGAGCTGGGCATTAGGGTATCTTCTGACAACCCGGTCAACATCTCGCAGCTCACCTCGCGAATTACGTACACCCTCCTGCGGGCACACAATTACAAGGAGCCCCATTGCATCACGAAATTCCTTCCCACCTACGGTCCCTTGCACTGGCCCGAGACATGGTGCCAGTTGCATCTATGCAATCTGGACCGTAAGGTGGTCGATCTGAATTGGCAGATCGCTCATGGGGTTCTCTACACCGGTGCCCGCTTGGCCATCAATTTTAGAATGCGTGGAGTCGACAGTCGATGTTTTTGTGCGACTGCCGACGAGACGCTTGAACATCTCTTCTTCGAGTGCGAGCTGGCTCGCCTCTTGGTGGCCTGGGTGTACATGCATTTACATTCTATCAACCCAACCGCTGGTCGGTTTACGGTTGATGAGCTGCTTTTCGGGTTTTCGGAAGCTCGTCGCCGGGCAATCCCTTCCATCTTTCTTTTCATGCTGATGGTCATGAAACATGCCATTTGGGTTGCTCGGTGCGACTTCCGATTTCGTCAGAAGGTACCCGTTGCTTCTAATGTATTACATATCATGATTAGACGTATTAAATTTGTTTTGAATTTATTATTTAAGCGGTGCAAGTCTCCTGCTCAAATTCGCGCGTTTGAGTGGGAGTGGCTTGGCCGCGCTTCTTTGGGGCACTTGGAGGGTCCGGACCTTGTCTTCTCCTTCTAAGTGTCTCTCTTCCCTCTTTTTCTTCTTTTTAACCTTCTTGGTGGTATCCCGGTGCTATCTTCCATGGAGCACCGTCCATGTATATATATATAGTTTACATTATACACGCTTTTTAACATACGCACATATATACATTTTTTAACATTTAGTTATTTAATTTTCGGGGTTTATATAGCGCTATTTATGTCTCATTTGCAAAAGTTTCTCTTGTTATCTGTTTTATGTTGTTTTCTGCCTTGTTTTCTGTCCCGTTCGTCAGAGTGTTGTCGTGTCCATTAGCGCTAAATGTGTGCTTAACAGGCATTTAGTCGGGGTTGGGGCTCGACTCCCCAGTTGTTTTGCGTGTGGGTACACACCCCGAAATTTGGCATGCCATTGCACAATCCCTCAATCGGGACGGCAATGTCGAATTTTAAAGTATAAACTTACCCAACCAAGGAGAAAGCCGATGCAAATGAGAAAAACGAAAACCACGTCCGTTTCCATTCTTGTTCGCTGAATAAAACGTGAGTGCCTGCGCTCTACAAACTCATACTTACCTGACGCGAGTCACTTGCACTCGCGTTCAGTGCTTCGACCGGGCAGTTGTGGACGTCCATGCTAGGGATTGGTGCCCTTAACACAGCTGTGCCGGATTCAACTAGCTACACCCCCTTCATTGTGCTTGGTGTAGACACGCCACTCTTCTTACCCTTCTCGTAGTTTTCTTCCGCTGGGGACAGTCGGGCTGAGGGTTAGCCTCAGTTGGTACGACTGCCAGCACCTCCCATACTTCTTCTCTTTGTCGGTCTCTTCGGAGATCGGCGGTAGGGTTAGCCTACCTTGTCTTCCGGTGTACCGGCTTATCTGGGCACCTCCATACATAATTAATACACCATAGCGTATTGTGGACACGTTTTAGGTAGTGGTCAATAGTATCTTCCGTGGTTGGGCCCGTCGAGTCGAGGAGACTCAAAGGCCACCGGGTGATCTTTTTCAGGCATCTTTGACGCTTCATTGTCGGGGTTCTTGGACTTCTTGCTTTTAACTTCGGGTTTTGAGCGCGTCTTTGGAGTGCTTCATACGATTGAAGTACTCTTCGTGGTCGCAGTAAGGGTCATCGTTTCGATCCTTGCTGTATTCTATTAAGGGACATTATTTTAGATCAGGTCTTGCGTTTGGAGTACGTGCCAGCGTAAGCGTCCCTTAATAGTAGGTAGGTTTTAGGCAACAATTGTGTTTAGTTAAGACCTAGAGTCAATTCTTTGTTTGTTTTGAAGGACTCTATTTGGAATAGAGCCTTCGTGTGCGACTCTACGGTCTTCTATTGTATATATTTTATTTTATTATAATCGTTTAAAATCACCATGGCTGCGAGCCTGAACAATATTACAGATCTGCATACTAAATCCTATGCAAATGCCAGCAAAACCAACATCAATGCTGGCATTAATACAAAATTTACAGCTGCGGATTTCCAGCGTTGGAATCAAACCACTTCGGTGGTCCATATTCCATCGCGTCTCATTAAAAACAGCAAGATTCCGCAGCTGAGAAAAGAACTTATAAATGCCGTTGGGGAGCGCAAGGTTTCTGCCGTGCAGGCCTTGTCTCCCATTAAATACCATGTCCAATATAAACATTCATCGGACCGGCACGCCGCCGAGATCAACGGCATTAGTTTTAGACGCGTGCATTTAACGCCATTGCCTGCATATGAGGAGGTCAAGTCGGTCTTCGTTGAGAAGGCTCGCCTTCATATGCAGGACAAATATCTCTATGAAGCATTGGCACCCTACGGACGCGTTATTGGCGTCCAACATTTAACAATCAAAGAATTTCCATCCGTGCGATCGGGCACGCGCAGGGTGTCAATGGTCGTGGCCAAGGCCATCCCACGCACAATTAATATTGGGGGATTTCCCGTCGTCTTTAATTACCGTGGGCAGCCCACGCAATGCTACGTATGTCAAGAGGTGGGACATGCGAGCAAGGACTGCCCAAATTCAAGACAGGGGAGGAAATTGCAACAACAACAGCAACAACAAAACCTCCCCAAAACGACGGGAAAAAATAAAGCTCAACATAACACCAAACAGAGCATAAATAAGGCAAATAACACCAAGCCTGCCTTAGGTCACGACGACCTCAAAATAAAACTGGACGGTGCCAAGCGCACCGTCCAGACAACACAAATTAAAAAGAAGTCTCCGTTGGGGGAGACAGATCTACGTAACAAACTAAATAAAAAGCAGGAGACCATGTTAAAATCTTCGGAGACAGAACAGGCTCCTGCTCCAAATTCTCTCCCAACCAAATCGAAGGCTGGCCGTGCCAAAGGCCAGTCATTGTCAAAGGGTCGATCGAGTTCTACTGATGACGTGATTGTAGACGAGGTCGCTCGATCCCCCAAGGCCGTGGCTGAGTTGATGGATACTCAGCCTTCACAGGAGACTTCTCTACAAACAACATCGCTTCCGGCTCAACATCTTGCCACTTTACGCAAGATGTTTAGCGTTCCACCGCCATCGGACGACGAATTAGAGCCGGGAGAAATCAGAGACTCATCATCCATCCAGTCAATGGATGATGAGAGATCTTCGGATCCCGCTGATCCGAAGACCAAACTGGATGGGGCCATGAAATCCATCCAGTTAAAGAGTGAGGCTGACAGTCCATTGAGAGTTCAGTCTCACTCGACTTCACCCCCTCTGACTCAGCAATTGAAACAGTTAAGATCGCAATTTAACATGCCAGCAACATCGGCTAGCGAGTCAGAGGGAATTACGGAGGCAGATTTCACGGCAAGTATCATCACGGCCGAACAACAGGCTGCTGCTGCGAAGTCTGGCCAAGTGCGCACCGCCGTGCGCACGGTAACAACGCTACGGGTTCGTAGGCGTCGAAGTGGCCTTTCTCAGGCAATAACACCAGCCACAATAACAACATCAACAACTACCTCTCGATCGAGCTCCACGATCACAACATCGACGTGGACAGAGCCGACGGGGGGTAGGGCTAAGGTCACTGCAACACAGGCAGAACTCGACAGGGACGATATTCCCCTCGCCGTGTTGCGTAACAACAAGCGACGCCGGCTCAACTCCATAACTCCTCCAGACGAGGAACTCGAATATTGTCTTTCGAGGTCATCGGTCATCGACCCCCTTGCTATCGAGTATTGGCAAACAACGCCAATTTCTTCCTTCGGGCAAACGCCATCGTTGCCCGCATTAGAGGCGCCAAGTGCTACATCGGATGTAGCACTTCAACAACAACAACAACAATCAGCTGAGGATATGTCATTAGTCCCACTGGATGGGACACTGGCAATCCCAGCAACAGCGCCGGTCGTGACAACATTAGATGTTGCACGACCAGAGCCAGAGGTCACGCTCGACCCCATGGCAACGCCCTTTGGGACGTTAATGCAAGAGGAGGAAGAAATCCTCGTCCAAGTTAGAGATGAAGGGGAGGTATCTTGGGCCTCGGAGGTCGCGTCTGACCCGCGAGGTACCCCTCCCCTAATTGGAGTTGAGATAGGGATCTTGGAGCCCGGTGAAACCGGCCCAGATCCCTCGTTGATGTACGACCCGTTAGTGGTCCCATTATCGCCGCCGGGGGGGGGAGGTAACGCCGATCTCCTCTCCTGTGCAAATCAATACGCCGGTCTTTTATAGGCCTTCAGTTGACGGGGACGAGTCGCCGCCAGGCTCGGTTGCTTCGTCAACTGATTTTTTGCCTTCCCCTGCTTCGTCGCAGGGGTTGTTCAATCGATTGGTGTGTGGCGCACCTGTTGACGCCATCGAATCTGCGCACGAGCCCACCACCATCGACGAAATTAACCAGGCAATCCTTACGGAATTGTCCAGTCCCGAGCTCCCTCTCTCACCGGAGTTTCTCCCCTTAACGCGGGAATCAAACGATGAATTTGATTTCAGTCAACATCAACGGTCTTAACGACCACACTAAGCGAACCGCCCTGGTCGACTGGTTAAAGTGTATGAAGGCTGATGTCGTGTGTCTACAAGAGACGCACACCCCTTCGCACGAATCGGCCAGGAAGTGGTTCGCCAACAGCGGCTATCGCGTCGCCTCCTCTTCATTTACATCAAAGAGTGCAGGCGTCGCCATATTAGTGAAAGATACCTATAAGATCTCTGGGATTATCAAAGATGAACATGGCCGCTTTATACAAGTCTTTATAGACTTTGGGGAGAATCAATTAAGTTTTGTCTCGTTATACGCTCCGAACACGAACCCGGAGCGTAATCGCTATTTTACATCGCTAACAGACTTAATTGATCTATCGCGCCCCGTCTTTATCGGGGGCGATTTTAACTCCGTTCTCCATCCAGAAGTGGATCGAATGAGAGATCCTTCTCACGCACCTAATCGCTTTGATCACAAGCGTGAGAGTGTTGCTGCTTTGGAGTCGCTCATGTCATACACGCAAACTTACGCGCTATGGCGTCAATTACACCCAGGACGCATAGCGTATTCGTGGACGCACGGATCGGGTGATCGTGCATCACGAATCGACATGGTGTGGGCTCCAACGGTTATGGCTGACTCGATCGAGGAATGCGAATACCATCCGTCATTCCTCACGGACCACCAGTATCTTTTGGTAAAATTCCATCTTTTGCCAAAGATAGACTCGGGCCCAGGAGTGTGGAAATTCAGCACATCCCTCCTGAAAGATCCCGAGTACGTCAGCCTGGTGAGCTCGTTCTGGTCCCATTGGCAGTCCCTCGAACATCACGAGGATTTTGCCTCGCTTATGGACTGGTGGGACCAGGGTAAATTTTATTTGAGAGAGGTTACTTGTTCGTATTCTCGTTCGAAAGCTGCCGACCAACGCAGCAAGAAAACCTCTCTCACACGCCAAATGCATCAGTTAAAAAGATCGTTCGACCGGGGGGATCGAACTGCATTTGGCAAATTATGCGAAGTCCAGCAGGAATTGCGAGGCATCGCTCTGCACGAGGCACGAGGGGCACAGGTGCGCGCTCGTTGCCAATGGGCCGAAGAAGGAGAGACTTTGTCTTCCTTCTTCTTGAATTTAGAAACACACCATAAAGCCCAACAGACGATGCACTCTATACGCGATCCGGAAACTGGACTCGTTCGTCACGACCCATTCGAGATCCTGGGTGTGTGGCGCTCGTATTATTCGAACCTGTTTACGGCACAGGATTGCGATCCTGTTGCGCAAGACGAAATGCTCTCTCAACTCCATCGTCGTCTGAGTATGGTTGAGAGAGCTGGCTGCGAAGGCAATCTTACCCTTGACGAGTGTTTTGAAGCTCTCAAGGGTATGCCTAAGGGTAAAACCCCAGGTTCGGATGGCTTCCCAATGGAATTCTATCACACATTGTGGCAAACCCTCGGCGCCGATCTGGTCCAGGTTCTCAACGCTGCGTTTGAGGCCGGCCAACTCTCCACCTCACAGCGCCGGGGTTTGATTATCGTTCTTTACAAGAAGAACGATAAACTGGACACCAAGAATTGGCATCCGATTAGTCTCTTGAATGTGGATTATAAGATCGCCACCAGGGCTATATCTGGACGACTTCTCGGTGTCATGGAAAGCATTATTGGACCTGACCAAACGTGCGGCGTACGTGGCAGGTCCATTAGCGAGAATCGATTTACCATCAGAGATCTCCTCGAGTACGTCGAACGGGAAAACCTCCCCCTGGCCCTTCTCTCTTTAGATCAAGAGAAGGCATTCGATCGAGTTGATTGGGGTTTCCTGCATCGAGTACTCGAAACGTTTAACTTTGGCCCAGATTCCATGAACTGGGTCAAATTATTCTACACGGACGTTGAATCTGCCGTCGTCATCAACGGCTGGACATCTTCTTTCTTTTGCCCCTCGCAGGGTGTTCGACAGGGATGTCCTTTGTCTCCTCTCTTGTATGTGCTCTCCATCGAGGTGCTCGCCGAGTGTATTCGTAAGTCACCGAGAATCACCGGCGTTACCATCCCGCACTTGATGGACCCATGCAAATGCTCCGGCTACGCTGACGACACTACAGTAGCCGTGACTAATGACGAATCTATCGAGGAGACGTTCAACGTCTACAACAAATTCGAACGTGCCTCAGGTGCTCGGCTAAATCGCGGAAAGTCGAAAGGAATGTGGGCCGGTTCGTGGAAGGATCGCCAGGATACCCCTTATGGGTTGCAGTGGGTGAAACAACTACCCCTGCTCGGAGCGACCTTCAGCGTTGGCGATTACAGCACGCCAACATGGGAACCAGCAGTTAGTAACTTGGAATCGCGACTTTCTGCTTGGGCAGGCCGTCAACTGTCTTTCCAAGGAAAGACAGTCGTCATCAACAGCCTGGCATTGTCCCAGGTTTGGCATTTATGCCACGTTTTCCCGGTGCCATTTTGGGCCGGAAGACGCATTAACACGGCGGTCTGGAAGTTCTTTTGGTCGGGTAAACGAGATCTTGTGGCACGTAAAACGGTCAGCCTTCCCAAGGCCCAAGGTGGTTTTGGTGTTATCAATTTCAAAGATAAGGCTGACTCGTTCGCATTGCAGTGGCTGAAGCGCTTCTTTGCCCCTTCTGAGGGCAAATGGAAAGCCTTTTTTACTCATTTTTACATGTCGGCCTTTGACATGCAGCCACGCAATGCGTTATTATCTGAGTACTATCGTCAGCAGATGAAACAACTTCCTGCTTTCTACCAAACCATCCATAAGGTATGGCGGACCTTGGGTGGCGGCGTAGCAAATGGCGATGTACTCAGTTTAAATGCGTCTTCTGATGTTCCTCTCTTGTTAGATCAAATCTCCTCACGGAATGTGTACGCCCTTTTGCAGGCTCGTAACAGCAAAGAGCCTCACTGCATCCAGAAATATCTGCCAATTTACGGTCAGTTGCACTGGTCTCAAACCTGGAGTCAGTTGCATATTTGCGATCTTGACCGTAAAGTTATCGATCTCAACTGGCAGATAGCACACGGCGTGCTATACACAGGTGCTCGTCTCGCGCATAGCTTCGGCATGCGCCACATCGAGAGTCTTTGTTTCTGTCGTGCTGACGACGAGACTCTCGAGCACCTGTTTTTCGAATGCGAGCTGGCTCGCATCCTGGTTGCATGGGTATACTTCAACTTAAATACCATCAATCCAACCGCAGGTCGGTTTACCGTCGAGGAGTTATTGTTTGGGTTTTCGGAATCGCGACGTCGAGCAATTCCAACCATCATTATTTACATGCTTCTGGTTGTTAAACACACCATCTGGGTTGCTCGTTGCGACTTCCGATTTCGTCGGAAGACGCCGATAATTAGCGAATGTCTCAATAAAGTCATAGCTAAATTAAAATTCATTTTAAACTTATTATTTAAACGGTGCAAGAGCCCTGCTCAAATTCGCGCGTTTGAGTGAGAGTGGCTTGCCCGTGGTTCTTTGGGGCACTTGGAGGGTGAGGAACTTGTATTCTCCTTCTAAGTGTCGTCCTTTTAATTAATTCCCGATGCGACCTCAGCGTGTCGCATCGTCCATTCTTTTTATTATTAGTTAGATTATTCTAATTAATTGTTAATTGGTAAGGGTTCCCGTACATGTTCGTCAATATGTCTCTCTTGTCCTTTTATGTTTAGGATTGTCAATATGTCCGTTCGTTTATTTATATGTTAGGATTGTCAATATGTCCATTTCTTTGATATATGTGTTAGGATTGTTCGTCAATATGTCCTTTTGTCTTAAATGTTAGCGCTAAATATGTTGCCGGTGCCGCGTCACCGAAAGGAAACTAAATAGCCAGTGCACATATTTAGTCAGGGTTGGGGCTCGACTCCCCAGTCGTTTGCGTGCGGGTGCACACCCTGAAATATGGCCTTCCATTGCACGTTCCCTCAGCAGGGACGGAATGGCCATCTTTAAAATACAAACTTACCTGACGCGAGAGGCACCTTGATCAACTAGGAGGTCCTCTCAGGATGAGGCCCTTTCATTGCACTAACAGACTGGGTTGACTTCTGCGATTACCCCTAATGTGGGTAACTCGAGCGTAGAATTTCTGCTAGTGGGGACCTGCGTTCGCGCTCGTCCCCTTTCAATCTATGACCTTATTAAAGAACTTGAATAGCTAATTCGCATTTCGTGCGCCCGCCCGCCGCCGCCAAGGTAAACAGACCAAGACAACAGCAGAGACTATTATAAAATCATGGATAGCGTGACACTACTGCATAGCGCAGTACTATGTGTCCGTCTGTCTGTCACGCACTGTCGGTCTGCCTTTGCCCCGTACTCTTTCAATGAAGTAAGTAAGTAAGTAAGTAAGTAAGTAAGTAAGTAAGTAAGTAAGTAAGTCGTGCTGTTGTTGTCCAATGAACGCCGGAAAAGTTTGCGCGTGATGACGAGGGGGAAAGCCGTCGACGGCACACACGCCATATGCATGACGTGACCTGCGTGCTCGAGACAGCCTGCTCGCGTGCTCTGATGCAAACTCAACAACAAGTCACGAAAGCAGCAGCACCGCGTGCACGCGCGCCAATGCGAGCGCGATAAAGGCTTGCCGAAACCGGCCAAAAGGTATCGCTTCTCGGCCTTTTGGCTAAGATCTAACTTATCCTTTTTGGTGATAGATTGAAAAAGAAAGCAAGTAAGAAGATCCTGTTATCGAAGAACCAGTAGAAGAAGTTGTTGAAGTTCCTGTCAAAGATCCCGCTTGAAGAGCCCGGTTGTTCCAGTTGGTCTTGGTCCCGCTTGTCCTGGTCCAGTTGGTTCCTGGCTGGCCTTTGGCCTGGTCCTGGTTCTGTGGTCCGGTCCTTGGTCCTGCTGTTGGTCCGGGTCTACCTCGGCCGGAGATTATCTCGTGGTCCTGCCAGTGTGTGTTTGTTCTTGGCCTGGTCCATCCTTTCGTGTGAATATATTGGTGTGGTTCGTGTGTACATATTGGTGTGGTTCGTGTGTGTGTGTGGTCTCGCGTGGACAGGATCCCTGGTCATCGAGGACACTAATAGTTGGCACTTCCCAAATTGGGGCCAACTTGGGTAACTTTATAACCTTTTTTCTTTTATATTGGGGAAATGCCTATCTACGAACATAAGCGCGCGGTACTCTGTACCATTCCCGCCTTGGCAATGGATCCCACTCCGACTTTGACGGTCATTTTAGATGACCTAGAGGGGCAAGTTGGAGCAGACGCCATGAAAAAGCTCATCTGCAACATAATGCAGCATGGTAATAAAGCCTTTTTGTTACATTTGGCTAAACCTGAACAAGTCCCTGAGTTTGTGGCCCACGGGTATACGTTCCGTGGCCACCAATTGAAAATTGACCCTGTAAGGTCATCAACGATTGTCGTGCTCGATCGGGTGCCCTATGGTTTACCCAAAGAAGCCATCACATCTGTGCTTGGAAAATTTGGCAATATTTCTAGTCTGAAGCAAATTACCCATAAAGGGTACGGTATGTCGAAGTGGCGGCTTGAAATCGAGCTTCGACAGGACGTTCCAAGCAGGGTTAACGTACAGGGTAACCCGATAAATGTATTTAACAAAAACCAACCTAGGTCTTGCTTCGTGTGCCGGGAAGCTGGTCACGAAGCAAAAAATTGCCCACGCAAGGGGGGCCCTGCACGTATCCCGCCTACAGACCACCATCCCCAGCCCTCCTTCGCACAGATAGCGGCCGGGGGGAAACCATCTACAGTTTCCACAGCGTCTGATGCTTCCATCAGCGGTCTTCCCTCTACGGTGGAGACGAGCAACCGGGGAGAGCCGCCCACAGCGGAGTCGAATTCCGGGGCTTCGGAGTCCTTACCTGACCCGCCCCCTCCACCGCGGCCACCTGCTCCGCCTGTAAAGCCGGTCCCGACCAGCGAAACGGGGCAGTTAAAACCCGCTAGTGACCCAACGGTCGTCCCGCCTGTCAGTGAAGCTCAACTCCCGCCGACAGAAGACACGAACGAGTCCTCCGAGATGGACACACAACCCCAGCCAGACATTGTGGATACTACATCTTCAGTGCCTGTAGATCCACCACCGCTCCACCTACCAACGACGCAGGAGCTGTTCCAAAAACTGGCGTCCACACCCCCGGTGCTCCGACCACGACCAGACGAACTTTCCGAAACATCCGATTCGTCTCAATCAGTCGTCCAGGAGGGGTCCAAATACCGCATACAAAAGAAGCGTGGGAAAGGCCTGAAAAACCTCCACGACGTGCCAGCATACAAGAGCTCTGCCGACACCATTCACGGGAGTAGTCGTACAAGGACCACCCCCTCCCGTCCCCCGACTTCGGGCTCGAAGCACCACTGATAACCGGCAAGATCAGCATCCCACCTGCTCACGATGAGGACCTCTCTACACCTTAAACGTGCAGGGCTTGCGTGGGCTGGCAGCTAGGGAACTGTTTTTTTCATGGGTTTTATGTTTAAATATTGATTTTCTTTGTGTGCAAGAAACGCATGCCAACTCCATCCAGGAATTCTCCTCCTGGGTGGAGGATTATAATAATAGGGCCCCGCCGCACAAGAAATTGTGTTGCGAAAGTTCACCGGGTAGCGCGCGCTCCTCGGGTGTTGCTATTCTCTTTCGCCCCCTCTTTCAGGTTAAACATGTTCGAAGGGATGACTGTGGACACCTCATTGTTGTCGAATTTTCTGGCAACAATTTTGACTTCCAAGTCATGTGTCTCTATGCGCCGAATTCTAGGGATGAAGGGCGTCAATTTTTTGAGTCCCTTTATCAGTCTATTGATCCAGACATCCCAATCGTGATGTGTGGTGATTTTAATGCAACGGTCGATCCTCATATCGATCGTTATGGATGCAATCCTGTATCCCCCTGGGCAAACAATTGGGCCTCCACTCATCGACAGTTGATGAGTACATTCGATCTCTGCGATGCTTGGCGTGCTCGCCACCCCAACGTCAAAGAGTTCACCTGGAGGAGGACAAATGCTTCCCAGGGTTCGCGTATCGATATGATCTGGTTGCCTGCGCGTTACTTGGGCCTGGTCAGGCAGATAGAAATTACACCGTATCTTCGGTCTGACCATCAGTGCGTGTATCTCGAGATCGACCTTCCTTGGGGCGTCGAGCGAGGTCCCGGACTGTGGAAATTTAACGTTTCGTTACTGCAATGTGAGGCCTTTTGCACCGGAGTCGAAGAACTCTGGTGCAATTGGCGCCACGAGAAGGGGGGGTTTTCTCTCCTTTCAAACTGGTACGAAGCCGGCAAAGTACGATTGCGACGGTTTGCTGTCGACTTTTCGCGTAATCTTGCGCAGGAGAACGGCGACAAATTTACCGGGTTAAATTCCAGGCTCACCGATTTAGAACGACGGGTCCAGCGTGGTGACAATCTCTCCGCGCTTCTAGATAAGGCTAGGGCTGAGCTTGAGGAGTTTCTATCTCACCAAGCTCAGGGTGCTAAGTTACGGGCGCAGGTCCGGGAGGCTGTTGAAGGGGAGAGGTCAACGGCATATTTCCTCAGGAAGGAAAGAGTTCGAGGCCAGCAGAAACTGATCAATGCCATTCGGCGGAGTGATGGGACTGTGGTCACGAGCAAAACTGACGTTATGGATGTCTGGAGTGAATTCTATTTTCGTTTGTTCTCGTCGCAGGAATTGTCCGAAGGTGACCAAGGGCTCTTTCTCGACTCCATCGAACGTAGACTCACCCCAGCCGAATCTAGGTTGTGTGAGGGGGACCTCACCATTGAGGAATGTTCGAAAGCTCTTTCGAACATGCCATCAGCTAAATCGCCCGGGGTAGACGGTCTCCCAGCCGAATTTTTTCGGCGTTTTTGGGACACGTTGGGCCCAGATTTAGTCGAAGTTTACAACACTATTTTTCACCATGGTCGACTTTGCCAATCCCAAAGAAACGGGGCCATCACTCTTTTGTATAAGAAGGGAGATTGCCTCGATCCGGCGAATTGGAGGCCCATCACTCTTTTGTGCGTGGACTACAAAATCGCCGCTAAGGCCCTAGGGAACCGTCTTCTGCAGGTGATCGCCTCGGTGGTTTCACCCGACCAGTCCTGTGGTATCCCAGGTCGGTCCCCTGCTGAAAACGTTAGGTTGCTTTTGGACGTAGCATGTTATGCGGACTAAAACAACATAGGAGGAGCGATCGTCTCCTTAGATCAGGAGAAGGCTTTTGACAGAGTGGAAATCTCATTCTTGATGAAAGTTTTAGAACGCATGGGATTTGGCCCGTCTTTTAGGGCATGGGGCTTTTAGGTGCACTCCGCTGTCGTCGTGAATGGTTACGTTACGGAGCCTTTTCCGGTGACCAGGAGGGTGCGCCAAGGTTGTCCACTCTCGCCTTTGTTGTACGTCCTGGCGATGGAATCGTTGGCATGCGCGGTTAGAGCTGATCCTAAGATCGACGGCTTCCCTCTTCCGGGGGGGAACAACGTAGTGAAGCTCTCGCAGTATGCTGACGATACATCAAGCTTTGTGTGTAGCGATGCTTCTTTGCATGCGCTGTTCGGCCTGTTCGCGAAGTACAAGCGAGCCAGTGGGGCGCGCTTGAACCAAGGCAAATGCTGCCGTCTCTTGCTCGGCCCCTGGCGGACTCGTACCTCGTTCCCGGTGGATTTAAAATGGTCGTCTAGTTACATCGAGGTCCTGGGGGCGAGAATCTCTCCGGATGGTTCTCAAGACTGGGAGCCTGCGCTTAAAGCACTAGACTGTGTTTTCGTTTCCTGGCAACACCACAGATTATCATATCGGGGGCGCGCATTAGTTGCATGCATGCTGGGTGTGAGTCGGTTCTGGTACCTGGGTTCCACGGTGCCGGTAGGCTCTCACCTGGCCCCTAGGATAAGCACGTCAGTTTTTTCCTTCGTATGGAACTATAAGAGGGAGTGGCTCAGTCGGTCTTCGGCCTCTTTACCTCCCTCCCGTGGAGGGTTGGGCACAGTTGATATTGCTTCGAAGCTAGCATCACTCCGGGTGATGTGGATTAAGCGCTTCCTTGTCGGCCAAGAACATCCTTGGAAATGCCTTTTTAGGCATTTCCTTCGCCGCGCCTTTCTCTCCGAACCAGTCAAACGAGTTTTCACTTTCACATATGTCGGACTATCCACCAGGCGTCGTTTGCCTATTTTTTACCAGCAAGTCCTCGACGCCTGGCTCAAGCTCGGGTCGGCCACCATAGTCGAAAACTCCTGGGTTGTCCAAGCCGGAAATGGGTCATTACCCCTCAACGAACTAACAGCTCACCGCGCATATCTCAGACTCCGAGGTCTTACTGAACACCGTTGTACAGAACGATTCCGAGACTACCATATCGACTGGTCGGCAATCTGGCACGATTTAGAACTCCTTTTTAAAGATAAAGCAATTTGGAAGACGAACTTTCTTCTAGCACACGGCATTCTACCAACAGTTGATCGCCTGCAGCGGTGGGGTATTGCCACACATCAGCCCCTGTGCCATTGTGGGGCCCAGGAGTCCCCAGCACATCTATTCGAACAATGTCCATTGTTACTACACGCGGTTCGCTGGTTCGAGGGGTTGCTGGCCCAATCAAGGCCACACCATCGCCTTTCGAACGCACACGTCTGGTTTGGTTTTCCGGCCTCGGCCGGAATCCCGGCCGGATTAAAATTCCTGCTGGCAACCATGCGCCATTACGTTTGGGTCGCGAGAAATGCGTGGCAATTTGAGGGTCTTCGTCCGGATCCTCAGGCCTTGGTCGAGAAGATCGAAGCAACGTTCCGATTTGTCTCGAGAGTCCAACAGCGAATCACTCCTGCCTCCTTTTACGAGGACGAGTGGCTCGCTGGAGGAGTGCTGGTACCTTTGTTGTCTCGGCTTGATGCCCTTGTCCCAGATGAGCGCATT
This sequence comes from Muricea muricata, assembly GCA_963855995.1. Classification (NCBI taxonomy): domain Eukaryota; kingdom Metazoa; phylum Cnidaria; class Anthozoa; order Malacalcyonacea; family Plexauridae; genus Muricea; species Muricea muricata. The sequence continues at coordinate 45,774,778 of OY979716.1, read as the reverse complement.
CCACCCCATCCAGGGTCGGTTTAATTATGGATAATAGGCTCGGTGGTCTGGCAACAGGCCTGCTGCTTTGCATTCTAATTATGTAGCATTCCTGAGGGGGGATGTCTCTCGAGCAACGCCTCGCCGTTAGGGGGAGGCTTTCTTAGGCCGTATTCTCTCCTTTAGGACTTGAGCGGGGGGGGAGATTTGTTTCCCTTCCCTCCTGCGTCTTTGCCGTATTTGGGGTTCGCTACCTCATCCCCGGGGAAGGGAGTGGTCTACCCGGGCTCTCCTCTCTCTCAGCGTGTTCTAGTTAGGATTTTGCTTACAGCGCTTGCGCGAGTATCGCTGCTGGTCCTTCCATTTTCCAGCCTTATTGTTAAATGTTGTGACGTCCGGTCCGCTTGGTATGCCCGGGGGTCGCCTTAGGTGGTTGTTACTGCCGTTGCATGCTGAGCACTTGTCCTGTGCTGTCCAATTGTCTTGTCAGGTATGTGTTTTATTTACCAGTTAAACATGGCTTGACTAGCCACTTATATCGTGAAGTGTAGTATCTGTTCAGTTTTTGGAGCAATCCATTTCGATCGTACCGTCCCGTCTCAGCATGGGTTTTTGTAGCTGATTCTATTGGCCTCGGTGATGCGGGGGTCGCCTTAATTGGTTGTACTGCCGTTTTCACCGGGGTTTCACCAATTTTTGATTGTCGGCTCGCCACAGTCTCGCGCTGTGGCGGTCACGGCAGATTCCATTGTTTATTGATCTATGTTATTCCCATGGGTGCTGTTCATGTCGACGCCACAATCGTCAGTTCCATCAGTCCTTGCCATTCACCATCATAGGTTAGGGACCCCCGGGCAGGCGGGCCCTTCTGGTCCAATCGCTCGGGCCACTCACGGTTGTCATCATGGCACGGGGGAGGGGATCATACCCCCTGAAGATCTGCGTCGCTAAGTAGCGGCCCCCCTGGGTACGGCGATATCACGGGGTCCAGGCTCCATTGCACCGTCGGAGTCGATAAGTCCCTCGTCGTTTCATCCAAAATAAGATCAAGTGTAGTATCTGTTCTTATCAGCTTAATTGGTGGACCCACAGAAGACGAAGAAAGCAAGACCCGAAGAAAGAAGACAGAAGAAGAAGGCGAAGATTAAACGAATCGTGATTGTTGTGCCGCTGCTAGGATAGGACCGCGCGCTTGGTTGGCTACCTGTCTCTGTGTCTGCCTCGGTAGTTCACAGCGATAGTTGCCAGCTAAGACTAGGCGAATATCTATACGCATTCGTGTATATAGATATTCTTAGGGTCTCTATAGTGTTGGTGAGACTTAGTTGGTTTGGTCGCTCTTCTAAGAGCGCTTTGCTTGCCTGCCGCTAGCTCCTAAGGCTATAGCGACTATCTTGGCTCCCCAGATATAGCTTTGGGTTTGAGTATCTTTCGGCCGTGTATAAACGATCTATACGCGTGTCCTTACACATGTCTGGCTTGAAACTCGAGTGTGTCGATCTCTTTTGCTTATATTCTCCCAAGGATATAGCAAGCTTGCTCGGCCGAGTTTGTTGTTTATACAGACTATACGGGTTTCCCTGCTCTGAGGTTTGAAGACAACTCAAGGGCAAGCGAATTTTGCTTGTTGTATTCGCTTTCCCTTCCCGTATAGTGTTTGTTTACGTTTCGACCCACGCACATTATAAATTCACAACAACCTAGGTCTCGCTTCAAGATACGACACGGGTTGCGAATACTGCGGTATTTTGCTGCCTTACTTGTCCCCCGACCCTGTGGTCTGCCTACAGCTCGGAGGTCACTTGTGAACTATTTTTGAAGCGAGTTTTTTCTCCTCGCTCATGCGAGTTTGAGATATACAGTCAGTCCGGTGTATACACGGTAAGTACAAAACACGTGGCCTCCCACGCGGTTTTGTATTTGCATATAACTGTTGTCTGGTAGCGTCCCCACGCAACGACCCACGACAATTAGTTATATTTGTGTGTAATACACTACAGTACAGGTCTCCCCCACGCTTGTGGGGTATTTTGAGGCAAAGTAAAGGCTAAGGCGTGCTGTCGCCCTCGTCTTCCTGTGCTGTCTTGTTTGGCCAATTCTCTTAAATTACAGCACTCTGTGGCCGCCCTTTGGTCTCGGAGTTATCCTACACGCTAGTCGGCGTACCGCGTGTATCAGGGTTTACAAGCTTGCTCTTAATATCGCTCTTGATGATTGTTTGTTTTCCAAAGACTCAAGATGGCCTACAACATGAATGCTATAATTCTTCGCTGCACCGTACCTTTCCCAAAGACGGGACTCCCATGTCCTGTATGCAATCGGAAACAACGAAACACGTCCAGCTTCAAGACACACGCGAGAAAAGTACACAGAACCCTGGATGCCCAGACTCCCACCACGTGCTCGGAATGTTCTCGCGAATTCATCACCTACCAAGCCGCCTCAGCCCACCTACGGTTGTACACATCAAGTGCCAAAATCGCCCACCAAGACACCCGCCACCGAGATATCGCTACCACCAAGAACAGAAGACATGATGAGCGAAGCCCTCAACCGATCTCCACCCCTAACGTGCCGTACTCTACCCAGACACAACCTCAGCCTAAGCTCACCCACCACCCAAGAGCTCATCCGTCAATGCCTGGACTTCACACCAAAGACCCCGGACCTCAGATCACCAGCATCCAGCCCCGAGGCAACTCCCCACATCACAACTCCACCGTCCAGGTCTCCATCACCGGACATCGCTCCCCCCATGCCACTGCACAGCCAAGCAACGATCTGCCCAAATCCAGACAGACAGATTGAAGAGATGATCAAATACCTCCGACGAACCTGCCGCCCAAATCGAGAACCAAAATCACCCGTGTTCTCACCTCCAGCAACTCCGCCTGTCCACCAGTCTTCCCCAGCCCGAGAGCACCAAACCAACCTTGAAAACCTACGAAATGCCCTGGCCGAAGACGAATCGCTCGACGAGACCCAAGGCATTCCTTCCCAACCGCCACGTCCACCCAGTCCTGTGGAACCACAACCGCCGGTACCACAGCGCCATGAAAACGACATCCCACCCACCAATCTACCAGACCCACCGAGTTTTCCCGAGGCAGACGACTCATTGGAAATCCAATTACCAACAACAGCAAGCGCCCACCTGCAAGAATTCCAGGCACATTGGGCCACCACCTTTGCCACGGACCTCACCTGGGAGGACTTCTCAGAACAATGCTCCCTGTTCGCTGATGCCACTCGCACCCTAGCCAACAACCTCAGAATGCCACATAATCAAACCAATGCTGCATCCCACAACCAAAACACCACCACAACACACCAACCTCGGGGAAACCGACCCACCAGACGTTTCAACCCTGCTGAAGCCCGAAGGATCCAGGGCATGTACCGACATTCCAAAAAGCGTGCTGCACGGAAGATCCTGGCCAATAACACCACCACCTATGCTGGCTCGAAACAGACCGCCCAAGATTTCTTCACCGCCACCTTCGCCCATCGACCGTGCAACACTGACACCCTTCTCCACCACCTACAAAATGCGGTGCCCACCGTTGATGAAGAAAACAACCACCTCGCGGACCCCATCTCTGAAGATGAAATTCAAGCCAAACTCCGCTCCGCAGCCAACACATCACCGGCCCCGACCGTGTCGAGTATCAGCACCTTAAACGAACGGACCCCCAGTGTAAGATCCTTGCGGCCATCTTCAACCGATGCCTCCGCCAGCAAGACGTACCCCAAGCGTGGAAAGACGCCACCACCGTCCTCATCTACAAAAAGGATGACCCAACCGATCCCTCTAACTTCCGGCCTATTGCACTCATGTCATGCATATATAAGCTATTCATGGGTGTAATAGGTAAACGTGTAACCTACTGGGCTATCCACCACCAGATCCTGTCCGACGAACAGAAGAGCGCTCGACCCTCCGAAGGATGCTGTGAACACACTTTCTTACTCAAGTCTGTCATCCGAGACTCTCGAGTCAACAAACGTTCCACCTACGTCGCCTGGCTTGACCTGCGCAATGCTTTTGGGAGCATCCCCCACAGCGCCATTCGAACCACCCTCCGCCACGTCGGAATCCCTGAGACCCTCGTCGCGCTAATCTCTAACTCGTATACTGGAGCCTCCACCACCGTCCGAACATCCACCGAAACCACTGACCCGGTACCCATCCTGTCCGGTGTCAAACAGGGTTGCCCCCTCAGCGCAATCCTGTTTAACCTTTGCATCGAAGTAATCATACGCGCCATCAAGATCAAGGCGGCCCCCCTCCCTCGAAATCAAACGCTCCACCATTATGAAACCCTGCTGTCCTGCCTTGCCTACGCCGATGACCTGGTTCTGATCGCACGCACCAAAGAAGCACTACAGTCCCTCCTTGACGTTGCATCCCTCCATGCCTCTGTACTTGGGCTCGAATTCCGACCGGATAAATGCGCCACCCTCGCCATTGTCCAACGAAAAGGCGAACCAACCCGGATTGACCCACATCGCTTTACCATCCAGCAAACACCAGTCCCAGCCCTTGCAGCTGACGAATCGTACCGCTATCTTGGTGTACCCATCGGCCTGATCCATAATATTGATGACCTGGACAGCATCTTACCACAACTGATCACCGATCTCGAAGCCATCCGATCATCCCTCCTCGCGCCTTGGCAAAAGTTAGATGCAATTCGAACCTTCCTCCAACCCGCCCTCACGTACGCCTTACGCACCGGAGATCCAAAGAAAAAGTCCCTTGATGACTACCAAAAATCCCTCATCCGCGTCCTCCGCGACATCTGCTGCCTCTTTCAACGATCCAGCCAAGCCTACTTCTTTGCCTCCAAATGTACCGGATGCCTAGCCCTACAAGACCCCAAAGCCGAAGCTGACGCCCAGTGCATTGTGCAAGCATTGAAAATCCTGTCGTCTGCCGACCCGACCACCCGCGCCATTGCACGAGCTGAACTCCGAGCTGTAGTCCGAAGATCGACCAAATCGAACCCCACCAACAACCTCCTCTCCACCTACTTATCTGGCAGCACTGACAAACCTCTTGACCACCTATACTACACCAACTCCTCCTTGTGGTCCCGATGTCGCAACGCCTGCCGTAGGCTGAAAGTAACCTTCCACCTCTCAGACCAGGATGAACCAGCCATTTCCTCGGAAGATTCCAACCGCATCCGTGCCAAGCTCGCCACACGTTTCCTCCGTAACCTGATCCAAGAGCATCATGCCACTAGCCTGTTAGCACTTCCCGACCAAGGCAAAGTTGCCAAATGCCTCAGCAATGACAAATACGCCAATGGGTCCACATGGCATAACACCGGCTTGAACCTAAGATTCAAAGACTGGCGATTCATCCATAAGGCTCGACTCAACTGCCTACCAACCAATGCAACGAAAGCCCGATGGTCGAACACCTCGCCCACCTGCCGACACTGTGCCGAGACCGAGACCCTACCGCACGTCCTGAACCACTGTCGCCCCGAACTTATTCACATCCGTGAACGGCACAATCAAATCGCGACACGAATCACCGATGCCATACGTTTTGGCCAAGTCACAACCGACCGCACCATCCGAGAGTCTGGACTGCCACTGCGACCCGACATCGTCGTTGAAGAAGACGACCGTATCCTGATAATCGACGTAACCTGTCCCTTCGACAATGGAGCCGCCGCACTCGACGAAGCCGCCCAAGCCAAAATCACAAAGTATGAACCTCTGAAACAACACTGCCTCTCTACCGGAAAACGATGTGAAATCCTGCCGTTCGTTGTTGGCTCGCTCGGTACCTGGTATCCCTAGAATGACCACCTCCTGTCACAGCTTGGCATGACAACACGCTACAGAACCTTGTTCCGAAAGCTGTGCTGCACCGACGCCATCCAGAAGTCTTGCGACATATACCGCAACCACATGGGATGGGACAACCGAACTGGATGAAAAGTACTAGACTCTTCGGGGCTATGCTTCGGCATAGTCCCTCCTTAATTAGGTCTTTATACAGTGCACTAGGCACGCATGTACTTTTAACATTTTCATTTGGACTCCGTTTTTTGTTTTCTTTCCCCTCTTTTACGCACACACTAGTACGCCACTCGGGCACATGACTTTAGGTAGGACATGAGTGAGCCCCACTCATGATCTGACATTTCAAATTGCATGGATCCAAATTCTCAGTAAAACACTTAGGTATTATCTTCCAGCCATAGCTTAGGACTTAGGACAACATTAAAATGTGTCTGATCCACTCTGTCCCAATTATAGCCAGCTTAAGACGGACTCCATCACTTTAGAAATTGAAAAATAAGAAACTCTGTTCTTATCAGCTTAATATCTGATATGTTAGGCAATGCCTAACTCATATATTAAACTGATTTTTGGAGCTCGGCCATGGCACTTATCTTACTGAAGCTTGCTTCGCCCTGGCGACGGGTTGTCTCGGTCATTGCACTACCACCGAGAACAGCCCACCATTTATAGCAACTATAAACAATTTGAAATATGAAACTGCGAGTACCGCCAAGGTAAACAGACCGAGACAACAGCAGAGACTATTATAAAATCATGGATAGCGTGACACTACTGCATAGCGCAGTACTATGTGTCCGTCTGTCTGTCACGCACTGTCTGTCTGCCTTTGCCCCGTACTCTTTCAATGAAGTAAGTAAGTAAGTAAGTAAGTAAGTAAGTAAGTAAGTAAGTAAGTAAGTAAGTAAGTAAGTAAGTAAGTAAGTAAGTAAGTAAGTAAGTAAGTAAGTAAGTAAGTAAGTAAGTAAGTAAGTAAGTAAGTAAGTAAGTAAGTAAGTAAGTAAGTAAGTAAGTAAGTAAGTAAGTAAGTAAGTAAGTAAGTAAGTAAGTAAGTAAGTAAGTAAGTAAGTAAGTAAGTAAGTAAGTAAGTAAGTAAGTAAGTAAGTAAGTAAGTAAGTAAGTAAGTAAGTAAGTAAGTAAGTAAGTAAGTAAGTAAGTAAGTAAGTAAGTAAGTAAGTAAGTAAGTAAGTAAGTAAGTAAGTAAGTAAGTAAGTAAGTAAGTAAGTAAGTAAGTAAGTAAGTAAGTAAGTAAGTAAGTAAGTAAGTAAGTAAGTAAGTAAGTAAGTAAGTAAGTAAGTAAGTAAGTAAGTAAGTAAGTAAGTAAGTAAGTAAGTAAGTAAGTAAGTAAGTAAGTAAGTAAGTAAGTAAGTAAGTAAGTAAGTAAGTAAGTAAGTAAGTAAGTAAGTAAGTAAGTAAGTAAGTAAGTAAGTAAGTAAGTAAGTAAGTAAGTAAGTAAGTAAGTAAGTAAGTAAGTAAGTAAGTAAGTAAGTAAGTAAGTAAGTAAGTAAGTAAGTAAGTAAGTAAGTAAGTAAGTAAGTAAGTAAGTAAGTAAGTAAGTAAGTAAGTAAGTAAGTAAGTAAGTAAGTAAGTAAGTAAGTAAGTAAGTAAGTAAGTAAGTAAGTAAGTAAGTAAGTAAGTAAGTAAGTAAGTAAGTAAGTAAGTAAGTAAGTAAGTAAGTAAGTAAGTAAGTAAGTAAGTAAGTAAGTAAGTAAGTAAGTAAGTAAGTAAGTAAGTAAGTAAGTAAGTAAGTAAGTAAGTAAGTAAGTAAGTAAGTAAGTAAGTAAGTAAGTAAGTAAGTAAGTAAGTAAGTAAGTAAGTAAGTAAGTAAGTAAGTAAGTAAGTAAGTAAGTAAGTAAGTAAGTAAGTAAGTAAGTAAGTAAGTAAGTAAGTAAGTAAGTAAGTAAGTAAGTAAGTAAGTAAGTAAGTAAGTAAGTAAGTAAGTAAGTAAGTAAGTAAGTAAGTAAGTAAGTAAGTAAGTAAGTAAGTAAGTAAGTAAGTAAGTAAGTAAGTAAGTAAGTAAGTAAGTAAGTAAGTAAGTAAGTAAGTAAGTAAGTAAGTAAGTAAGTAAGTAAGTAAGTAAGTAAGTAAGTAAGTAAGTAAGTAAGTAAGTAAGTAAGTAAGTAAGTAAGTAAGTAAGTAAGTAAGTAAGTAAGTAAGTAAGTAAGTAAGTAAGTAAGTAAGTAAGTAAGTAAGTAAGTAAGTAAGTAAGTAAGTAAGTAAGTAAGTAAGTAAGTAAGTAAGTAAGTAAGTAAGTAAGTAAGTAAGTAAGTAAGTAAGTAAGTAAGTAAGTAAGTAAGTAAGTAAGTAAGTAAGTAAGTAAGTAAGTAAGTAAGTAAGTAAGTAAGTAAGTAAGTAAGTAAGTAAGTAAGTAAGTAAGTAAGTAAGTAAGTAAGTAAGTAAGTAAGTAAGTAAGTAAGTAAGTAAGTAAGTAAGTAAGTAAGTAAGTAAGTAAGTAAGTAAGTAAGTAAGTAAGTAAGTAAGTAAGTAAGTAAGTAAGTAAGTAAGTAAGTAAGTAAGTAAGTAAGTAAGTAAGTAAGTAAGTAAGTAAGTAAGTAAGTAAGTAAGTAAGTAAGTAAGTAAGTAAGTAAGTAAGTAAGTAAGTAAGTAAGTAAGTAAGTAAGTAAGTAAGTAAGTAAGTAAGTAAGTAAGTAAGTAAGTAAGTAAGTAAGTAAGTAAGTAAGTAAGTAAGTAAGTAAGTAAGTAAGTAAGTAAGTAAGTAAGTAAGTAAGTAAGTAAGTAAGTAAGTAAGTAAGTAAGTAAGTAAGTAAGTAAGTAAGTAAGTAAGTAAGTAAGTAAGTAAGTAAGTAAGTAAGTAAGTAAGTAAGTAAGTAAGTAAGTAAGTAAGTAAGTAAGTAAGTAAGTAAGTAAGTAAGTAAGTAAGTAAGTAAGTAAGTAAGTAAGTAAGTAAGTAAGTAAGTAAGTAAGTAAGTAAGTAAGTAAGTAAGTAAGTAAGTAAGTAAGTAAGTAAGTAAGTAAGTAAGTAAGTAAGTAAGTAAGTAAGTAAGTAAGTAAGTAAGTAAGTAAGTAAGTAAGTAAGTAAGTAAGTAAGTAAGTAAGTAAGTAAGTAAGTAAGTAAGTAAGTAAGTAAGTAAGTAAGTAAGTAAGTAAGTAAGTAAGTAAGTAAGTAAGTAAGTAAGTAAGTAAGTAAGTAAGTAAGTAAGTAAGTAAGTAAGTAAGTAAGTAAGTAAGTAAGTAAGTAAGTAAGTAAGTAAGTAAGTAAGTAAGTAAGTAAGTAAGTAAGTAAGTAAGTAAGTAAGTAAGTAAGTAAGTAAGTAAGTAAGTAAGTAAGTAAGTAAGTAAGTAAGTAAGTAAGTAAGTAAGTAAGTAAGTAAGTAAGTAAGTAAGTAAGTAAGTAAGTAAGTAAGTAAGTAAGTAAGTAAGTAAGTAAGTAAGTAAGTAAGTAAGTAAGTAAGTAAGTAAGTAAGTAAGTAAGTAAGTAAGTAAGTAAGTAAGTAAGTAAGTAAGTAAGTAAGTAAGTAAGTAAGTAAGTAAGTAAGTAAGTAAGTAAGTAAGTAAGTAAGTAAGTAAGTAAGTAAGTAAGTAAGTAAGTAAGTAAGTAAGTAAGTAAGTAAGTAAGTAAGTAAGTAAGTAAGTAAGTAAGTAAGTAAGTAAGTAAGTAAGTAAGTAAGTAAGTAAGTAAGTAAGTAAGTAAGTAAGTAAGTAAGTAAGTAAGTAAGTAAGTAAGTAAGTAAGTAAGTAAGTAAGTAAGTAAGTAAGTAAGTAAGTAAGTAAGTAAGTAAGTAAGTAAGTAAGTAAGTAAGTAAGTAAGTAAGTAAGTAAGTAAGTAAGTAAGTAAGTAAGTAAGTAAGTAAGTAAGTAAGTAAGTAAGTAAGTAAGTAAGTAAGTAAGTAAGTAAGTAAGTAAGTAAGTAAGTAAGTAAGTAAGTAAGTAAGTAAGTAAGTAAGTAAGTAAGTAAGTAAGTAAGTAAGTAAGTAAGTAAGTAAGTAAGTAAGTAAGTAAGTAAGTAAGTAAGTAAGTAAGTAAGTAAGTAAGTAAGTAAGTAAGTAAGTAAGTAAGTAAGTAAGTAAGTAAGTAAGTAAGTAAGTAAGTAAGTAAGTAAGTAAGTAAGTAAGTAAGTAAGTAAGTAAGTAAGTAAGTAAGTAAGTAAGTAAGTAAGTAAGTAAGTAAGTAAGTAAGTAAGTAAGTAAGTAAGTAAGTAAGTAAGTAAGTAAGTAAGTAAGTAAGTAAGTAAGTAAGTAAGTAAGTAAGTAAGTAAGTAAGTAAGTAAGTAAGTAAGTAAGTAAGTAAGTAAGTAAGTAAGTAAGTAAGTAAGTAAGTAAGTAAGTAAGTAAGTAAGTAAGTAAGTAAGTAAGTAAGTAAGTAAGTAAGTAAGTAAGTAAGTAAGTAAGTAAGTAAGTAAGTAAGTAAGTAAGTAAGTAAGTAAGTAAGTAAGTAAGTAAGTAAGTAAGTAAGTAAGTAAGTAAGTAAGTAAGTAAGTAAGTAAGTAAGTAAGTAAGTAAGTAAGTAAGTAAGTAAGTAAGTAAGTAAGTAAGTAAGTAAGTAAGTAAGTAAGTAAGTAAGTAAGTAAGTAAGTAAGTAAGTAAGTAAGTAAGTAAGTAAGTAAGTAAGTAAGTAAGTAAGTAAGTAAGTAAGTAAGTAAGTAAGTAAGTAAGTAAGTAAGTAAGTAAGTAAGTAAGTAAGTAAGTAAGTAAGTAAGTAAGTAAGTAAGTAAGTAAGTAAGTAAGTAAGTAAGTAAGTAAGTAAGTAAGTAAGTAAGTAAGTAAGTAAGTAAGTAAGTAAGTAAGTAAGTAAGTAAGTAAGTAAGTAAGTAAGTAAGTAAGTAAGTAAGTAAGTAAGTAAGTAAGTAAGTAAGTAAGTAAGTAAGTAAGTAAGTAAGTAAGTAAGTAAGTAAGTAAGTAAGTAAGTAAGTAAGTAAGTAAGTAAGTAAGTAAGTAAGTAAGTAAGTAAGTAAGTAAGTAAGTAAGTAAGTAAGTAAGTAAGTAAGTAAGTAAGTAAGTAAGTAAGTAAGTAAGTAAGTAAGTAAGTAAGTAAGTAAGTAAGTAAGTAAGTAAGTAAGTAAGTAAGTAAGTAAGTAAGTAAGTAAGTAAGTAAGTAAGTAAGTAAGTAAGTAAGTAAGTAAGTAAGTAAGTAAGTAAGTAAGTAAGTAAGTAAGTAAGTAAGTAAGTAAGTAAGTAAGTAAGTAAGTAAGTAAGTAAGTAAGTAAGTAAGTAAGTAAGTAAGTAAGTAAGTAAGTAAGTAAGTAAGTAAGTAAGTAAGTAAGTAAGTAAGTAAGTAAGTAAGTAAGTAAGTAAGTAAGTAAGTAAGTAAGTAAGTAAGTAAGTAAGTAAGTAAGTAAGTAAGTAAGTAAGTAAGTAAGTAAGTAAGTAAGTAAGTAAGTAAGTAAGTAAGTAAGTAAGTAAGTAAGTAAGTAAGTAAGTAAGTAAGTAAGTAAGTAAGTAAGTAAGTAAGTAAGTAAGTAAGTAAGTAAGTAAGTAAGTAAGTAAGTAAGTAAGTAAGTAAGTAAGTAAGTAAGTAAGTCGTGCTGTTGTTGTCCAATGAACGCCGGAAAAGTTTGCGCGTGATGACGAGGGGGAAAGCCGTCGACGGCACACACGCCATATGCATGACGTGACCTGCGTGCTCGAGACGGCCTGCTCGCGTGCTCTGATGCAAACTCAACAACAAGTCACAAAAGCAGCAGCACCGCGTGCACGTACGCCAATGCGAGCGCGATAAAGGCTTGCCGAAACCGGCCAAAAGGTATCGCTTCTCGGCCTTTTGGCTAAGATTGATTGTGGGAATTTCGTTCAAGAAATTTGTTGCTCGTTGGAACAGTTACTTAAGAAGAATCTTGGTGCTGCTATCGCTTGTGGTTTTTGGATTACAGGAAGCAGAAGCTCTTGAAGACTTACTCGATACTGGTGAACAGAAGTCCGTTTGCTCTCCTGGTCACCGTTGCCTGTGGTCAAGAAGTCTTGGTCCCGTTGGTCCGGCTCCTTGGCCCGTTCCTTTTTGTGTTTTGCGCACGCGCACTGGGCGTGTGTCGTGAGTAATTTTTTGTCTTTCTCTTGTGTGTGCACCACAAGCCTTGCGCTTCTGGTTGCTAATATAAAGACGTGTAAGCGGGTGTGTTTTTAATTTTTTCGAGGGTCTGTTCCCGAACCCGGGGGTCCGTTAGGGGACAATCGGAAGGGAGGAGGTCCTTTTTCGTCTGTCACGAATTGTTGTCGGGGGGAGGTGCATGACCGATCCCTGTCGCCTGGCTCTTCGTGTTCTTGTTGTGAGGCGGTGGTTCTTTTTGCACCCGTTTCACGGTACTCATTTTATACATATTTTATTCTTTGTTTTATTACTATTGTATGCAATATGCGTATTCCGTTCGCGAATCGTACCGCGGACGTCGATTTGCCGGCTGCTCCCGGACAGCCGAAAGTCACCATCAAAAACATCATTGATGATTTTAGGGCACAGGTCCCTTCCAACTTTGCAGCGCTTTTTGAAGCGTTTGTCCTTTTATCCCCACGGAAAGTGCGGGTTACTTGCCGCTCTCCGCGAGCACTCGAGGAAGTGCAACATCTGGGTTTGGCTTTTCGGAATCGGGAGGTCACATTTCACCCCTGTCGCACGGCGAAGTGGGTGAATGTGACCCGTCTTAGTTATGGGATCCCACCTGAAGCCGTGCAGGCGGCACTCAGCCCTTATGGCAAAGTACTTAATTTAAAAATGGACTCATATCAGGGGGTGTACATGGGGGTACGTAATGTCCTCATGGAGATTACAACACCAATTCCGTCCAACATTCGCATCGCTGATCACTGGTGCAATGTCTTTTACCCTGGTCAGGTGCCTACCTGTTTTCGGTGTAGGCAATTGGGGCACACTCGAGCTAAGTGCCCTGTAACTAATGATATTCAAGCGCCTCCTGTCGTTGACGCTGCGGCAAACGAGGCACCTCTTCCTTCTCCTGCGCGGCGTGCTGCCGTCGAGGAGGTCGTTGGTAATGTACTAGACCGCGTATTATCTGGTCGGCCCACCTTTGCTGAGGTGGTTGGTTTGGGGGCAGGGTCGGGTACTTCCGACGGTCCCGCGGTGGCAACTGAACCTAGTTTAGTGCCTAATAATGAAGAAGTCACATGCGATGTGGCTGATGGGGGTCAAGATAAGGCCCCTCCTCCTAGGCAAGATCTCTGTGATTCCGGTTCAGAATCTGACGATTCTGACTTTTCTGATATTTTGAAAGATGCTACGCGTGTGGGTGAGGCCTACTTTGGCAAACGCGAGCGGGTTGGGGCTGGGTCTGATGATTCGGATCCAGAGCTTTCCCATGCACAGAAGAAAGGCAAGGAGATCCAGAAGGCTTTAGATTGCTTGCAGCCATGTCAGGATGAGAGCGAGGCTCTCGCGGTGGACGTTGCTGCAACGGTTCCCATCCCTTCGGACGATGATGATGATGATGATGATGATTCCACTTTGACTTTGATTACGGATACCCCCACGGACCCTGATATTGGACATGATACTAGCTTGACGACGGACTCTGCTAAAATGACTACTCCTCTTCCCAAACCTACTCAAAGTGGGGGTAATACATCTCAGTCTTCTTCTGAGAGCGCTCCTTGGATCCGTACACGTTCGAGACCTACTCCTCCTGTGGCCCCTTCGAGGGCCCATAAGTGTTAATTTTTTGTCCCTCTACTTTAATTTTTTACATTCATAGAATCGGTAGAGGTTATTACTTTAAATTGCCAGGGACTGCGGTCCTCGGATAGCCGAGACACTCTGTTTTCTTGGCTCAATTGTTGCGGGGTGGATTTTCTCTGTCTTCAGGAAACCCACTCCACCTCCTCTAAGGAATTTTCTCGATGGTTGCGTTTGGCCATCGATAGTAAATTACTGTCTTCTGCCTATTCCTGTATATCGTCTCCTGGGACTAATCGTAGCTGTGGTGTTGCGATTGTGTTTAAGTCCCACCATGTTTTAACTTCTTCGCAGTCTGATCAGCAGGGGCGCTTTGTCTGCGGGCAATTTACTGTGGCTGATCAGACCTTCTCCTTATGCAACGTCTATGGTCCGAACACGGCTCGTGAGGGGGGCTTGTTCTTTGAATCCCTTTATCCGGTGTTGGATCCGGATCTACCGGCTATTGTCTGTGGAGATTTCAACACTGTTGTCGACCCACATCTCGATCGTCGTGGGTGTAATATTTTTTCTCCGTGGGCATATAATTGGTCTGCTACGTTGGCCACTTTTATGTCCACGTTTTCTCTTTCTGATGCTTGGCGTCGCCTTAATCCTAACGCCGAAGAATATACGTGGCATCGGCCACATTCCAGACAGGCATCCAGATTAGATATGTTCTGGCTTGCCTCCTTTTTTCTCCCTTTTATTTTGGCGGTGGACATTCTCCCCTTTTTCCGTTCCGACCATTCCTATGTCTATTTGAAATTTTCTCTACCTGGGGTCGTTCATCGTGGTCCTGGTGTTTGGAAGTTGAATACTTCTCGTATGAGCGACCCTTCCTTCACCCTCATGATCACTCGTTTTTGGGAATCATGGCAGGCCGAGAAGCGGTCATTTTTCTCTCTCACTGCCTGGTGGGACGCTGGCAAGGTGCATTTGCAGCGTCTCATTAAGTCTTTCTCCAGGAGGCGGGCTTCCACTTATCGCAAGCAGGTCCGGTCTCTGGAAAAGACCCTTTATTTTCTAAACCGACGGTCGGAGAATGGGGAGGATGTTGCCGGCCTTTTATCTGACGTAAAGTCCGAACTGGAAGAGCTGCATCGCCAGCGTGCTCGAGGTTGTTGTCTTCGTGCTGGGGTGCAATGGGCGGAAGAGGGAGAGGCCTCGACCGCCTACTTTTTTAACTTGGAGCGAAAGCGCGGCCAGGAACGGCTTTTTTCTGCTATTCGCACTCTGGGCGGTCTTGTTGTTCGTTCTGTTGCTCTCATTGCTAGGGCTTGGGTCTCTTTTTACGTGTTGTTGTTTACGGCCCAGCCCTTGGTGGTGGGGGAGCAGGACTTTTTTCTGTCCCAGCTTGCTCGACGTCTGTCTGCAGCTGAGCGCGCTTTGTGTGAGGGCGAGCTCACTTTGGAAGAATGCAAAGCTGCCGTTGATGGTATGGCTAGTGGGAAGTCTCCTGGTGTGGATGGTCTTCCTGCTGAATTTTATCAGCGTTTCTGGCCGTTGCTCGGTAAAGACCTCGTCGAGGTTCTTAATTACGCCTATAAGTCTGGTCGTCTTTCTCCGTCTCAGCGTTCCGGGTTGATTACCCTTCTTTATAAGCGTGGTGATCACCTGGAGATGAAGAATTGGTGTCCTATCACGCTCCTGTGTGCGGACTATAAGATTGCGGCAAAGGCGATTGCTAATCGTCTCCTGGTTGTCTTGCCTACCGTTGTTCATCCCGATCAATCTTGTGGTGTTCGAGGTCGGGATCCTGTGGTTAACCGACGTATGTTGCAGGATCTCATCAATGATGTCAATCATCGCGGTTTGGGAGGGGCTGTTTTGTCCCTTGATCAGGAGAAGGCCTTTGATCGGGTTGATTGGGGCTTTCTCCTGAGGGTTTTGGAACGAATGAACTTTGGTTCGTCTTTTTGTAAATGGGTCAGTCTCTTTTACACACAGATCTCCTCCTCCGTTCTGGTGAATGGGGAAAAGTCTGATCCGTTTTTTGTTTCTCGGGGAGTTCGACAGGGCTGTCCTCTCTCCCCTCTTTTATATGTTTTGATGGCTGAGACTATTGCCTCAGCCATCCGTAATGATCCACACATTGATGGTTTCTCTTTACCTGGTCGTCGGTGTATTAAGGTGTGTCAGTACGCCGACGATACCTCTATCATTGTAATGTCTGACTTCTCTCTGGAAGCGGTATTTAATCTCTTCCAACGTTACGAGCGTGCGTCGGGAGCGAAGCTCAATGTGACCAAATCTCATGGGTTGTTGCTTGGCACTTGGGCTTCTCGTACATCTCTCCCTGTTGCTTTGGATTGGTCCTCACACTCCATTACGGTGATGGGGGCCAAACTGATGAACGAGCTGGACGACTCCAACTGGTCTGCTCCTTTGGTGGAACTCGAACAGACTTTGGACATTTGGCGTCAGCGTCGCCTGTCGTATCACGGTCGTGCCTTGGTGCTCAATTCGTTGGGTTTGAGTACTTTTTGGTACCTAGCCTCTTTTTTGACCATGTCTTTCATGGTCCAAACAACCATTAATTCTATTGCCTTTTCTTTCCTTTGGAATGGGAAGCGCGAGCGCGTTGCTCGTTCTTCTCTTACCCAACCTTCCTCCTCTGGTGGCCTCAATGTTGTGGATCTCAGACTTAAACTTGCTGCGTTTCACGTCATCTGGGTTCGGCGTCTGGTTCAGGCACCGGACCATCCTAGCTTTTTCTTTTTCTCGCGTGCTTTGCGCGTGGCCTTTGCCGGACGCTCTCTCCAGCAAATCCTTCTTCTTCCCGCCCCGTCTCAGACCGCGATGAATCTTCTTCCTCCCTTTTTCCGTTCCGTTATGTCTGCCTGGTTTCGTCTGTCTCGTCGATTGGAGAATGGCAACATCGTCGTCGATGGCTCCGGCTCCGTGGTCCCGTTGGCGTCCCTGTCCGTCCGTTTCGTGTACCGGCAGTTTTCCCGTCAAGTTCGCGAGGATCATCGTTGCGTGGCGAAGTTCCGTTCGTGGGGTTTGCCCGTCGAGTGGTCCAGCGTTTGGTCCAGCCTCCACCTCTGGTCCTTTGTTCGTCCCGCCCGAGATACCAACTGGCTCATCGCCCATGGGGTGCTTCCAACTGCCGATCGCCTGATCCGGTTTGGTGTCCGTATCCACCCGTCCTGCCACTGTGGTCAAGTGGAGAGCCTGCTCCATCTGCTCGTCGAGTGTCCCGTTGCCAAACGCCTCATCGCCTGGTACCAGTCCTGGGTCCACCGCGTCGTTCCTCGCCTGGCCCGTCCGACTCCGTCGCAGATCCTTCTTGGGTATGACAAGTCGGTCAAGATCCCACCAGTCTTCCCGTGTCTTCTTGGCATCATCCGTCACCGCCTGTGGATCGCTCGGAATGCCTTCCGTTTCGATGGTTCGCCGGTGGTGTTTACTTCCATCTTGTCGCTGGTCAAGTCGTCGTTGCGGTTCGCCCTCCGTGTGCAGCAGCGGCATTGTCCTCGCGATCTCTTCATGGAGTCATGGTTGGCTGGTGGTGTTCTGGGTCATGTCACGCCAGACAACATCATTGCATTCTCTGCAGGTTTTTCTTAATGTAGTGCCGTCCTGTCTGCTTTGCATGCCCGGCGGTCGCCTTCAGTGGTTGTTACTGCCGGTGCTTGCCTAGCAATTGTCCTGTGCCGTCCATTGTCCTTTTGTCCGGTATGTTTTAATCTTAATTAGAGTACTTAATATTTAGGTTCTATGTTTTCTGTTCGTTCTGTCTTATTGTTTTGTCTATTTTTTGTTTCACATGCATTAGTACATAGCTTCGGTTCGGTTTCGGCGTAATCCGTGGCCTCCTCACGGGCAGCGGGCTTATTCGTCTAAGTGCAGTATCTGTTCCGGCCGGTGGCTCAGTTTTTTCGGTTCATTTCATATTTCATTTTGATTGTAACGTCCCGTCTCAGCAGGTGTATGTAGCTGAGTATTTTCGGCCTTAGTTTACTGGCCGTCCTTTTAGGTGTATGTCTGTCTCAGCGTGTGTTTGTAGCTGAGCCTATTGGCCTTGGAGCCTCGGCCTCTAGGATGTGGGGGTCGCCTTAAGTGGTTGTACTGCCACACTCCCGGGGGGTGGGGGGTATAGGTGGTTTAGGTTAATTTTTGACTGGCGGCTCGCTTCAGCCTTGTGCTGTAGTGGTCACGTCAGGTTCTCAATTTTTGTCGGTGCTCGGAACCCATTGAGGTTGCTTTGATGGCGCATCCTAGCCAGATATCATGTTGTTCCACCATCCACAATCATAGGTTAGGGACCCCCAGCAGGCGGTCGCTTCACGTCCAAATGTCCGGCCACTCATGGTAGTCATCATGGCACAGGAGAGGGGATCATACCCCCTGAAGGTCTGCGTCGCTGAGTAGCGGCCTCCTTGGGTACGGCGATAGCACGGGGTCCAGGTTCCATTGCACCGTCGGAGTCATCAAGCCCTTCGTCGTATAACTCAAAACCAGATATAACTTATCCACTGGTGATAGAGTGAAGACGAAGAACGAAGAACAAGAGCAAGACAAGCAAGAAAAGAAAACCTGACCGTTTTAGAAGATCCTGATTGAAGACTGTGACGAAGTTTTGGTGTGCCTAGCAGTTGCAGTTGGTCTCGTGTGCTGTCCAGTTGGCTTGGCCTTGGTCCTGTCCTTTGGTCCTGCCTGCTGGCCGTGGTCCTTCTTGGCCTGTCCTTCTTGGCCTGTCCTTCTTGGCCTGTCCTTCTTGGCCTTTCCTTGCGTGGTGGTCCAGCCCGTGTCCGTGTGGTTTTGGCTCGGCCTCTTTTGTATATATTGGTGTGTTCGTGTGTGTGCGTGTCGACTTTTTGGACAACTCGTGTTGGTTCATCCCAAATTGGGGCCAACCGTGGTAACTTTATACATTTATTTTACTAATACTTACAATGCCAATTTACGAGAACAAGAGGGCAGTGATATGCACGATACCCTCTTTGGCACTAAAGCCAGCCCCCACCCTGGCGGGTATTTTAGACGACCTAGAGGGGCAAATTGGCTCGGAACGTATGAAATCCTTGGTATGTAATATAATGCAACATGGAAGCAAGGCTTTCCTACTCCATCTGGCTAGCCCGGACCAGATCCCGGAATTTGTCGCCCACGGGTACACCTTCAGGGGGCATCAGCTCAACATTCAGCCGGTGAAATCAACAACAATAGTTGTGCTAGACCGAGTACCGTACGGTCTACCCTCCGCAGCGATCACGACCGCCGTGGTAAAATACGGCACAGTCTCGTCCCTTAAGGCCATTACTCATAAGGGGTACGGAATGTCCAAATATCGCCTTGAAATAGAACTCAAGCAAGACATTCCGAGCAGCATTAATATTCAAGGCAACCCACTCAATGTGTTTTACAAGAACCAGCCTCGATCCTGCTTCGTTTGTCGCGAGGCAGGCCACGAGGCCCGTAACTGTCCACGTAAGGGGGGCCCTGCACGTTTCCCCGACCCACCACCCGGTACTCGCTCCTTCGCGGAGATTGCGGCTGGGGCCAAACCGCCTGTCATCCCCACCCCTACAGATAACGACAACCCACATCCTCCCTCGGCAGTGGAATCTAGAACGAAGTCAAAAGAAGGCGATCAACCCGAGATGGACGTGGAGGAGTCCTCTGCCACCACGACCTCAGAGATTGTCCCGCCTGCGGAGGGCGAGTCCATACTACCTCCTCCACCCCCAGCGCCGGTCCCACCTGCTCTGCCTGCCGTGGCTCCGGAGTCCTCATGCGACCAAACGGTCGTGCCGCCAGTCAACGATGAGAATGTGTCTCTCCCGTCGACCATAGAATCCAGCAGTGATGCACATCCCCCGCCAGTCCTCGACATCCACATGCTCTCGATGACTGAAGTACCACCATCACCGGATCTCCTCAAACAATTTGAAAATACCCCCCGTCCCTCCAACCCCGTCCTGGTAACGTATCTGAACCGTCAGATCCCTCTCAACTTACTATCGACCAGATGACACCCAGCCAGTTACAAAGCCCGCGATCCAAAGCCACGAAACGCAAAACCACGTCTACAAAGCGCCTGTCTCATACCCAACACGGCAGTGGACGTAACAGGACCAACCCCTCCATGATCACCAGCAGTAAGAAGAGAAAGTCTTCCACCGCCAAACGGTCCTCCCCTCCACAGACAACCGATGAGGAACACTAAAATCTTAACCTTAAACGTGCAGGGTCTGCGTGGGCAGGCCTCAAGGGATGTGCTATTTGCATGGGTTTTATGTTTAAATATCGATATTCTCTGTGTGCAAGAAACGCATGCAAACTCCATCCAGGAATTCTCCTCCTGGGTGGAGGATTATAATAATAGGGCCCCGCCGCAAAAGCAATTGTGTTGCAAAAGTTCACCGGGTAGCGCGCGCTCCTCGGGTGTTGCTATTCTCTTTCGCCCCCTCTTTCAGGTTAAACATGTTCGAAGGGATGACTGTGGACGCCTTATTGTTGTTGAATTTTCTGGCAACAATTTTGACTTCCAAGTCATGTGCCTATATGCGCCGAATTCTAGGGATGAAGGGCGTCAATTTTTTGAGTCCCTTTATCAATCTATTGATCCAGACATCCCAATCGTGATGTGTGGGGATTTTAATGCAACGGTCGACCCTCCTGTCGATCGTTTCGGATGCAACCCTGTATCCCCCTGGGCAAACAATTGGGCCTCCACTCATCGACAGTTGATGAGTACATTCGATCTCTGCGATGCTTGGCGTGCTCGTCACCCCAACGTCAAGGAGTTCACCTGGAGGAGGACAAATGGTTCCCAGGGTTCGCGTATTGACATGATCTGGTTGCCTGCGCGTTATTTGGGCCTGGTCAGGCAGATAGAAATTTCACCGTATCTTCAGTCTGACCATCAGTGCGTGTACCTCGAGATCGACTTCCCTTGGGGCGTCGAGCGAGGTCCCGGATTGTGGAAATTTAATGTTTCGTTACTGCAACCGGAGGCCTTTTGCACCGGCGTCGAAGAACTCTGGTGCAACTGGCACCGCGAGAAGGGGGGTTTTCTCTCCTTTCTAATTGGTACGAGGCCGGCAAAGTACGATTGCGACGGTTTGTTGTCGACTTTTCGCGTAATCTTGCGCAGGAGAACGGCGACAAATTTGCCGGGTTAAATTCCAGGCTCGCTGAATTAGAACGACGGGTCCATCGTGGTGAAAATCTCTCCGCGCTTCTAGATAAGGCTAGGGCTGAGCTTGAGGAGTTTTTATCTCACCAAGCTCAGGGTGCTAAGTTACGGGCGCAGGTCCAGGAGGCTGTTGAAGGGGAGAGGTCAACGGCATATTTCCTCAGGAAGGAAAGAGTTCGAGGCCAGCAGAAACTGATCAATGCCATTCGGCAGAGTGATGGGACTGTGGTCACGAGCAAAACTGACGTTATGGATGTCTGGAGTGAATTCTATTTTCGTTTGTTCTCGTCGCAGAAATTGTCCGAAGGTGACCAAGGGCTCTTTCTCGACCCCATCGAACGTAGACTCACCCCAGCCGAATCCAGGTTGTGTGAGGGGGACCTCACCATTGAGGAATGTTCGAAAGCTCTTTCGAACATGCCATCAGCTAAATCGCCCGGGGTAGACGGTCTCCCAGCCGAATTT
Source organism: Muricea muricata (assembly GCA_963855995.1). Classification (NCBI taxonomy): domain Eukaryota; kingdom Metazoa; phylum Cnidaria; class Anthozoa; order Malacalcyonacea; family Plexauridae; genus Muricea; species Muricea muricata. The sequence continues at coordinate 45,753,747 of OY979716.1, read as the reverse complement.
CTTCGGCGTTTTTGGCACACGTTGGGCCCAGATTTAGTCGAAGTATACAACTCTTGTTTTCACCACGGTCGACTTTGCCAATCCCAAAGAAACGGGGCCATCACTCTTTTGTATAAGAAGGGAGATTGCCTTGATCCGGCGAATTGGAGGCCCATCACTCTTTTGTGCGTGGACTACAAAATCGCCACTAAGGCCCTAGGGAACCGTCTTCTGCAGGTGATCGCCTCGGTGGTTTCACCCGACCAGTCCTGTGGTATCCCAGGTCGGTCCCCTGCTGAAAACGTTAGGTTGCTTTTGGACGTAGCATGTTATGCGGACCAAAACAACATAGGAGGAGCGATCGTCTCCTTAGATCAGGAGAAGGCTTTTGACAGAGTGGAAATTTCATTCTTGATGAAAGTCTTAGAACGTATGGGATTTGGCCCGTCTTTTAGGGCATGGATTAGGTTACTCTATACCGATGTGCACTCCGCTGTCGTCGTGAATGGCTTCGTTTTGGAGTCCTTTCCGGTGACTAGGGGGGTGCGCCAAGGTTGTCCACTCTCGCCTTTGTTGTACGTTCTGGCGATGGAATCATTGGCATGTGCGGTCCGAGCAGATCGAAAGATCGACGGCTTCCCTCTCCCGGGGGGGAACAACGTAGTGAAGCTCTCGCAGTATGCGGATGATACATTAAGCTTTGTGTGTAGCGATGCTTCTTTGCATGCGCTGTTTGGCCTGTTCGCGAAGTACGAGCGAGCCAGTGGGGCGCGCTTGAACCAAGGCAAATGCTGCGGTCTCTTGCTCGACCCCTGGCGAACTCGTACTTCGCTCCCGGTGGGTTTAAAATGGACGTCTAGTTACATCGAGGTCCTGGAAGCGAGAATCTCTCCGGAGGGTTCTCAAGACTGGGAGCCTGCGCTTAAAGCACTAGACTGCGTTTTCGTTTCCTGGCAACACCGCAGATTATCATATCGGGGGCGCGCGTTAGTTGCATGCATGCTGGGTGTTAGTCGGTTCTGGTACTTGGGTTCCACGGTGCCTGTGGACTCTCACCTAGCCCCTAGGATAAGCAGATCAGTTTTTTCCTTCATATGGGACTATAAGAGGGAGTGGCTCAGTCGGTCTTCGGCCTCTTTACCCCCCTCCCTTGGAGGGCTGGGTGCTGTTGATATTGCTTCGAAGCTGGCATCACTCCGGGTGATGTGGATTAAGCGCTTCCTTGTCGGTCGCGAACATCCTTGGAAATGCTTTTTTCGGCATTTCCTTCGCCGCGCTTTTCTTGCCGAACCAGTTGAACGTGTTTTTAGCTTCTCCAATGTGGGCCCATCTACTAGGCGACGAATTCCACATTTTTATCAGCAAGTCTTGGACGCGGGATTCCGACTTGGGACAATCATTCGGGTTGAAACCGTCTGGGTGGTTTGCTGCAACCGCCACCTACAAATTCCACTAGACGACCTTTCTGCACATCGCGCTTAACTTCAGTTTCGCGGGCACTCTACACCTTGTTGCGTCAACACGTTCAAGGTCTATAACATCAACTGGCGTTCAATCTGGAACGATCTCGATATCTATTCCATCAACAAACCAATTTGGAAAACAAATTTTCTATTAGCCCACGGTATTTTACCCACAACGGACCGCCTCTAACGGTGGAAGATGGCGATCCACCAGCCCACCTGCCATTGTGGAGAATCGGAATCTCAAACGCATATATTCGAACAGTGTCCTTCACTACTATACGCGGTTCACTGGTTCGAGGGGTTGCTGGCCCAATCAAGGCCACACCATCGCCTTTCGAACGCACACGTCCGGTTTGGTTTTCCCGCCTCGGCCGGATTAAAACTCCTGCTGGCAACTCTGCGCCATTACATTTGGGTCGCTAGAAATGCGTGGCAATTTGAGGGTCTTCGTCCGGATCCTCAGGCCTTGGTCGAGAAGATCGAAGCAACGTTCCGATTTGTCTCGAGAGTCCAACAGCGAATCACCCCTGCCTCCTTTTACGAGGACGAGTGGCTCGCTGGAGGAGTGCTGGTACCTTTGTTGTCTCGGCTTGATGCTCTTGTCCCAGATGAGTGCACTCCACCCCATCTAGGGTCGGTTTAATTATGGATAATAGGCTCGGTGGTCTGGCAACAGGCCTGCTGCTTCGCATTCTAATTATGTAGCATTCCTGAGGGGGGATGTCTCACGAGCAACGCCTCGCCGTTAGGGGGAGGCTTTCTTAGGCCGTATTCTCTCCTTTAGGACTTGACCGGGGGGGGAGATTTTTTTCCCTTCCCTCCTGCGTCTTTGCCGTATTTGGGGATCGCTACCTCATCCCCGGGGAGGGGAGTGGTCTACCCGGGCTCTCCTCTCTCTCAGCGTGTTCTAGTTAGGATTTTGCTTACAGCGCTTGCGCGTGTATCGCTGCTGGTCCTTCCATTTTCCAGCCTTATTGTTAAATGTTGTGACGTCCGGTTCGCCTGGTATGCCCGGGGGTCGCCTTAGGTGGTTGTTACTGCCGGTGCATGCTGAGCACTTGTTCTGTGCTGTCCATTGTCTTGTCAGGTATGTGTTTTATTTATCTATTTAACATGGCTTGACTAGCCACTAATATCGTGAAGTGTAGTATCTGTTCAGTTTTTGGAGCAATCCCTTTCGATCGTACCGTCCCGTCTCAGCATGTGTTTTCGTAGCTGATTCTATTGGCCTCGGTGATGCGGGGGTCGCCTTAATTGGTTGCACTGCCGTCTTTCACCGAGGTTTTACCAAATTTTAACTGTCGGCTCGCCGCTGTTTTTTGCTGCGGCGGTCACAGCAGATTTAATGTGTTTCTTGATCTATGGTTCCCAAGGGTGCTGTTCATGTTGACGCCACAATTGCCAGTTCCATCTGTCCTTGCCATTCACCAATCATAGGTTAGGGACCCCCGGGCAGGCGGGCCCTTAAGGTCCAAATGCTCGGGCCATTCACGGTTGTCATCATGGCACGGGGGAGGGGATCATACCCCCTGAAGGTCTGCGTCGCTAAGTAGCGGCCCCCCTGGGTACGGCGATATCACGGGGTCCAGGCTCCATTGCACCGTCGGAGTCGATAAGTCCCTCGTCGTTTCATCCAAAATAAGATCAAGTGTAGTATCTGTTCTTATCAGCTTAATATCTGATATGTTAGGCAATGCCTAACTCATATATTAAACTGATTTTTGGAGCTCGGCCATGGGACTTATCTTACTGAAGCTTGCTTCGCCCTGGCCACGGGTTGTCGCGGTCATTGCACTACCACCGAGAACAGCCCACCATTTATAGCAACTATAAACAATTTGAAATATGAAATAGCCGAAAACGAATACTGAACCATCGACTATGAGCAAATGAACAGCTCTGGCGGCAAAAACTGAGAACAGATACTATGCACAACTTAGAAGACTAAGTAGCGATCTCTTCTGATTCTAGATGTTGATTCATACATGTATCAGTCTTGTATAGTACATAGTATATAGTATACAGTAGATAGTATCGTCGTATATCGTCGTATATCTAGTATATCGTCTAGCTTCTTCTATATATACAGTAGCCAGCCTATATACAGTAGCCAGCCTATAGTATATTTTGTTTTAGTTTGGAAGGGGGCTATGTGTGACGCTGAAATTTTCTGTTGCTTTCCCATAAGGCTTAGCGATCTCACTGTAGACGGCAATACTTCATGATATAGCGTAGATAAAAGCATTAAAAATTGAAATAGCTCGTATGATTTTCACGAGAAATAAACTCTATTATAAAGAGACGAGTAATGGGGAATTTGGACAAACTTTCGAGTCAGTCAGAGACTACTCTAGCTTAGTCATTTAGCCATTGGCAAACATCGATTGTGAACGAGACTCACTTCTAACATATTTTTCTCTCATTCTTTTTACAGCGAGCGAGAACGGCAAGCGATGCTCATACTTACCCAACCAAGGAGAAAGCCAATGCAAATGAGAAAAACGAAAACCACGTCCGTTTCCATTCTTGTTCGCTGAATAAAACGTGAGTGCCTGCGCTCTACAAACTCATACTTACCTGACGCGAGTCACTTGATTCGCGTTCAGTGTCTTCGACCGGGCAGTTGTGGATCGATGCTTGAGATTGGTTCTCATAACACAGCTGTGCCGGAATCAACGAGCTACACCCCCTTCATTGTGCTTGGTGTAGACAACTCCATCACCCTTCCCTTCTTGTAGTATACTTCCGCTGGGGACAGTCGGGCTGAGGGTTAGCCTCAGTTGGTACGACTGCCAGCACCTCCCATACTTCTTTTCTTTGTCGGTCTCTTCGGAGATCGGCGGTAGGGTTAGCCTACCTTGTCTTCCGGTGTACCGGCTTAACTGGGCACCTCCCTGCATTTTTTATTTGCACACAGTCCACACGTGTATAGGTAGAGGGAACTAGTTTTTCCGTGGTTGGGCCTGTCGAGTCTGGTGACTCAAAGGTCAGGGCTAACTTTTTTCTGGTTTCTTTGACGCTTTCCTGTTGGGGTTCATGGTCCATCTTTTCCTTCAGGTTTTGAGCGCGTCTTTAGTCTATTAAAAGGCCGGATTAGTCAGTCTGTGGGACAATTGTATTCAATTGCACAGAGGCCTTTTAATAGTAGGTTAGTTAGGTTAAGTGAAGTTTTGTTTTTTGTTGGGAATTTGTTTATCCAGTTATTTTTTCTTGTTTTTCTTTTCTCTAATTTATTTTCATTAGAGAAAGTGTGTGTTGAACTGGATTATCGTGTATATATTTCTATTTAATTCCCTTTGTTCACAACTTATCCTAACCATGGCCACTAGCCAGAATAAAAGCAACACAGTAAAAACAGTCTCCTTCTCGGCTGCGGATTTTCAGCGGTGGAATCAGACCACTTCGGTGGTTACGATTCCACAACGCCTAATAAGATCGAGTAAAATCCCGCAGCTGAGAAAAGAATTAATTCAGTCAATTGGGGAGCGCAAGGTTGCAGCTGTGCAAGCCTTGTCTCCCTATAAATATCGCGTGGAATTCCGTTATAGTTCTGATCGGCACGCCGCCGACATAAACGGGATTTCTTTTCGGGGCATACACTTGCAGCCCCTGCCTGCCTATGAGGAGGTCAAGTCGATCTTTGTAGATAGGGCCCCTCTACAGATGCAGGACAATATATTGTATGAGACCTTGGCACCCTACGGGAGAGTAATCTCCGTACAACATCTTAAAGTGAAGGGCTTCGAGTCCGTTCGCTCCGGCACCCGTAGGGTGTCAATGGTGCTAACCAAGGCCATCCCTGCGACTATTAACATCGGGGGCTTTCTGGTGTCCTTCCGTTACCGCGGGCAGCCACCGACTTGTTTCGTGTGCCAGGAGGTGGGGCATACGGGCAAGGACTGTCCAAAGTCTCGGCGGGCCCAGAAAGCTGCCCAGCAACAACAACAACAGGGTGGCAAAACCAAGAAACAAGGTCAGGAGGACCTTAAAATAAAAATTCAAGGGTCCGAGCGCACTGTCTCGGCCCTTACGAAGAAACAACAGCAGGTGGATCTCCGTGAAAAGATCGACGCGTCGAGGGCTGCCAAGTTGGCTCCCTCGAAAGCTGCCGCGTCGAGATCCACCTCGCAAGTAACCATTACTAAGGAGAAGGAGGTTGACACATTAACGGATCAGTCCTCACAGGGGGCAAAAGCTGCGGCAGCCAAGGCTGTCCATAGCGTCACGGGCGAGGCTGATCCCATGGATACGTGCTCTCCTCCTTCTCCTCCCAAAGTCAAACGAGAGGCTGGCAAAGCTAAGGGCCGGTCTTCAAAGGGGGCGGGAGTTAAGGTAACCGCCATGGATCCGCAGGATGAGGTTGCCCCTTCCGTCCCTGGCGAGGCTGGTCTGAGAGCAGTCCAGTCTCTCAATAACAATAAACCGAAAATATCAACATCTCCCCCGGCTCATCACCTGGCTGCTATTCGCCAGGTGTTCGGCATGTCATCGCCGTCGGACGATCTGGAGCCGGGGGAAATTCGAGACTCAGAGCCGGAGACTGATTTTAAGTCTTTGGCTAAGCAGGCGCAGTCCATCGCCAAGGTGGCAACGATCGCCACGACAGCGCTCACCGCGGCCACATCAGCGTCATTCATTGGCAAAGGTTCTGCTCGTCCGAGCGGTTTACGATCAACCAGGGCCAAGTCGGTCCTGGTCAGTGCACCAGAGGATGTCGCCTCTGGTTGCGCCCCCCCCTCGGTCGAGCAGTTCTCCTTTTCGCTCACGACCGTCTCAACAACATCAACCGTAAATGCCAGTGCCTCCTCAGTACAATCAGAGTGGACAAGGTCGTATCGAGGTGCTGTGAGCCCTCTCCCTTGTCCCCCCCGGAGGCCTGGCAAGTGCAAGTTCGACTCGCTGCAGGAGGACGATGATGTCCCATTGCTGCAGCGTAGATTGGCACGCAAGAGACGGCGAGGCCATTTAACATCATCGGTCGAGGCCGTGGACGAGTGTTTGTCGGGGTCCAGTGTCGTGGACCCCCTTAGCATGGGCTGCCCTGCCCTTACATCAGGTAGGGGGAGTGAGATGCCGCCAGTCTCCTCCCCCCCGTCTAGCCATACCATCGTTGAGGTTGAGGAGATGCCGCCAGTCTCCTCCCCTCAGGTTGATTCTGGGACCGAGGCCATGTTGGTCTCGGGCCCAGCAGGCCATACAATTGCACCAACTGAGGGGAGCGAGGTACAGTCAGTCTCCTCCCTCACAATAAACACTAACATCGGATCTGGAGTCACGCTGACCTCAGATCCAACGAATAACATATGCACTGGTCCTGGGGTCACGTCGACCCCAGGTCCAAGACACACTATCAATCCTGGTTCTGGGGTCACGTCGACCCCAGACCTTACAAATAATAATAACAATTTAATTGAGGGGAGCGAGATTCCGCCAGTCTCCTCCCCTCTATCTCGCTTGGAGACAGAGTCAACGTTGGACTCCCTCTCCTTGTCCTCGAGCGTAGCTGCTGGGGATACCAACATGGGGTGGCAAACGCCTCCCCCACTCTACAGCAGCTCGTTTCCATCAGTGGTGGGGGGAGAGGAGTCACCGTTTGGCTCTGTACTCTCCACCCCCGAATTTTTGCCCTCCCCAGCATCATCAATGGGGAGGTTTGAGGCATTGATCGGTGGGGCCCCTGTGGCCTCCGCGTCCCAGTCGGAGCCGGAGCCGCTGGACTCGATTGACGCCATTAACAGGGCGATCCTCACCGATCCTACCTGTCTACAGCTCCTCATGGAGCTGCCTGAGCCTTCCTTGGAGTCCAATAATGGATCTCAAGTTCATCTCTCTAAACATTAACGGTCTGAACGACCATCTAAAGCGGACCGCACTGGTAGACTGGCTTAAGTGCATGAAGGTGGACGTGGTGTGCCTCCAAGAGACCCACTCCCCTTCGCACGAGTCTGCCAGAAGGTGGTTCGCTAACAGCGGCTATCGCGTCGCCTCCTCTTCATTAACATCAAAGAGTGCAGGCGTCGCCATCCTTGTTAAAGACACGTATAACATCAAGAAAATTATCAAGGATGAAGATGGCCGCTACGTTCAGGCCGTTGTGGACTTCGGGGAAGGCCAGGCCAGTTTTGTTTCATTGTACGCGCCGAACCGTAACCCGGCGCGTAACACTTTTTTCGCCAGTTTGACTGGTCTTATTGATTTGTCCCGGCCAACCTTTGTGGCCGGGGACTTTAATTCAGTATTGGATCCCGCTAAGGACAGGATGAGAGATCCATCTTATGTTGCTGGGCCTGCTGCCCAGCAACGGGAAAGCATCCCTGCATTGGAGTCCCTCATGTCGTTCTCGCAAACGTACCCGCTGTGGCGCCAGCTCCATCCTGGGCGCACAGCATATTCCTGGACGCACGGGGACGGTACCCATGCGTCGCGAATCGACATGGTGTGGGCTCCAACTGCCTTATCCAATTACATCAAGGGGTGTGAGTACCATCCATCCTTCCTTAGCGACCACCAATACTTATTGGTGGACTTTACATTGAATCCACAATTTGACTCGGGGCCGGGGGTGTGGAAGCTGAACGCTTCGCTCCTCCAGGACCCCGAGTACCTTAATTTAATTAATTCGTTCTGGTCCCACTGGCAGTCCATGGAAAATCACGCCGATTTTCCATCCCTGATGGACTGGTGGGACCAGGGCAAGTTCTATTTGAGAGAGGTCTCCCGAACATTCGAGCGTGCAAAAGCCGCCGACAAACGCGGCAGGAAGGCCTCTCTCACCAAAGAGATGCACGCCCTTAAAGAGGCGTTCGATCGGGGGGATCGAACGGCCTTCACGCGCCTGTGCGCAGTCCAGCAGGAGTTGAGAGACATCGCTCTGTACGAGGCCAAAGGGGCCCAGGTTCGTGCCCGCTGCCAGTGGGCAGAGGAGGGAGAGACATCCTCCTCTTACTTCTTGAACCTGGAGTCGAAACATCATGCCCGGCAGACGATGTACTCGATACGCGATCCTGCAACTGGACTGGTCCGCCACGACCCATTTGAGATCCTAGGGGTCTGGCGGGCGTATTACGACAATCTATTTACCGCACAGGTGTGTGATCCCATCGCTCAGGATACCATGCTCTCTCAGCTGACACGTCGCTTAAGTCAGGCTGAGAGGGCTGGTTGCGAGGGGTGTCTTACCGTTGACGAATGCTGGGCCGCCCTTTCGGGCATGCCTCACGGTAAGACACCCGGGTCGGACGGTCTCCCTATGGAGTTTTACCAAATATTTTGGCAGTCCCTCGGTGCTGATCTGGTCCGCGTCCTCAATGCAGCTTTTGAGGCCGGCCAGCTTTCCACCTCTCAGCGCCGGGGACTGATCATTGTTCTGTATAAGAAAAACGACCCTCTCGACACCAAGAACTGGCGCCCCATTAGTTTACTTAACGTAGATTACAAAATCGCTACGAGAACCATTTCGGGGCGCCTTCTTGGTGTCATGCCTACCATCGTTGGTCCGGACCAGACGTGCGGTGTGCGCGGCCGGACCATTAGTGAAAACCTCGCCGGGGTGCGAGATCTACTAGAGTATGTGGAGCGGGAAGATATTCCCCTCGCCCTTCTCTCTCTCGATCAAGAGAAGGCGTTCGATCGTGTGGATTGGGGCTTCCTGCTCCGCATACTCGAGACGTTTAATTTCGGGCCCCAGTTTCGTAACTGGGTCCGTCTATTTTATACGGACATCCAGTCAGCTGTCATCATAAATGGCTGGATGTCCTCGTTTTTTAACCCCACTAGGGGTGTGCGCCAGGGGTGCCCTCTGTCTCCTCTATTGTACGTCCTCTCCATCGAAGTGCTGGCGGAATGCATTCGTGCATCTCCGCAAATTCAGGGCGTGACCATCCCCCACTCGGTGGAGGGGTACAAGTGCTCCGGCTACGCGGACGACACCACCGTAGCCGTTACTACGGAGCAGTCGATAGAGGAGACCTTTTCAGTCTATTCCACCTACGAGAGGGCCTCTGGCGCCCAATTAAATAGGGGCAAGTCGAAAGCTATGTGGGCTGGTTCCTGGAAGGATCGCACCGATACCCCGTATGGGTTACAGTGGGTAAAACAACTGCCACTGCTCGGTGCGACCTTCAGCGTTGGTGATTACACCACCCCAACGTGGGAGCCAGTCGTCTCCAGCTTGGAGACTCGGCTTGCCTCGTGGTCCGGGCGACAACTGTCTTTTCAGGGGAAGGCAGTTGTCATAAACACCCTTGCACTAAGTCAACTTTATCACTTGTGTCACGTTTTCCCCATACCAGGTTGGGCGGGGAAACGCATCGATAAAGCCGTGTGGACCTTCTTTTGGTCAGGCAAACGTGACCGAGTGGCCCGGACCACAGTAACTCTCCCCAAAGCACAGGGTGGCTTTGGGGTAGTAAACTTTCGACACAAAGCCGAAGCTTTTGCGCTGCAGTGGCTCAAGCGTTTTTTCGTGTCCTCCGACGGGCGTTGGAGGACCTTTTTTGTTTATTTCTTTCAAAGTACTTTTAATTTAGAGCCACGCAGCGCTCTTCTAACAGCCCAGCCTCGTCGCCTTTTACGATCTCTGCCCACATTTTATCAGCTCCTTTTCAGGGTATGGCGGGCCCTGGACGGGGGTTTGATAGTGGGTAGCGACGAGCTGGGCATTAGGGTATCTTCTGACGACCCAACCAACATCTCGCAGCTCACCTCGAGACATACGTACACCCTTCTGCGGGCACACAATTACAAGGAACCCCATTGTATCACGAAATTCCTTCCCACCTACGGTCCCTTGCACTGGCCCGAGACATGGCGCCAGTTGCATATTTGCGATCTGGATCGTAAGGTGGTCGATCTGAATTGGCAGATCGCACATGGGGTTCTCTACACAGGTGCCCGCTTGGCCATCAACTTTAGAATGCGTGGAGTCGACAGTCGTTGTTTTTGTGCGACTGCCGACGAGACGCTCGAACATCTCTTCTTTGAGTGCGAGCTGGCTCGCCTCTTGGTGGCCTGGGTGTACATGTATTTACATTCTATCAACCCAACCGCTGGTCGGTTTACGGTTGATGAGCTGCTCTTTGGGTTTTCGGAAGCTCGTCGTCGGGCAATCCCTTCCATCTTTATTTTCATGCTGATGGTCATGAAACATGCCATTTGGGTTGCTCGGTGCGACTTCCGATTTCGTCAGAAGGTACCCATCGCTTCGAATATTTTACATATAGTCATTCGGCGTATTAAATTTGTTTTGAATTTATTATTTAAGCGGTGCAAGTCTCCTGCTCAAATTCGCGCGTTTGAGCGGGAGTGGCTTGGCCGCGGTTCTTTGGGGCACTTGGAGGGTCCGGACCTGGTCTTCTCCTTCTGAGTGTCTCTCTTCTCTCTTTTTCTTCTTTTTAACCTTCTTGGTGGTATCCCGGTGCTATCTTCCATGGTGCACCGTCCATGTATATATATATATAGCTAGGTACACTACATAACACAAGTACACATAGGTAATTATACACACACATATATATACATTTTTTAACTTTTAGTTATTTTAATTTTCGGGGTTTATAGCGCTATTTATGTTCCACGAATTATATGTTGTTTTCTGCCTTGTTTTCTGTCCCGTTCGTCAGAGTGTTGTCGTGTCCATTAGCGCTAAATGTGTGCTTAACAGGCATTTAGTCGGGGTTGGGGCTCGACTCCCCAGTTGTTTTGCGTGTGGGTACACACCCCGAAATTCGGCATGCCATTGCACCATCCCTCAATCGGGACGGCAATGTCGAATTTAGAAGTATAAACTTACCCAACCAAGGAGAAAGCCGATGCAAATGAGAAAAACGAAAACCACGTCCATTTCCATTCTTGTTCGCTGAATAAAACGTGAGTGCCTGCGCTCTACAAACTCATACTTACCTGACGCGAGTCACTTGCACTCGCGTTCAGTGCTTCGACCGGGCAGTTGTGGACGTCCATGCTAGGGATTGGTGCCCTTAACACAGCTGTGCCGGATTCAACTAGCTACACCCCCTTCATTGTGCTTGGTGTAGACACGCCACTCTTCTTACCCTTCTCGTAGTTTTCTTCCGCTGGGGACAGTCGGGCTGAGGGTTAGCCTCAGTTGGTACGACTGCCAGCACCTCCCATACTTCTTTTCTTTGTCGGTCTCTTCGGAGATCGGCGGTAGGGTTAGCCTACCTTGTCTTCCGGTGTACCGGCTTAACTGGGCACCTCCTTACATAATTATTGCACCATAGCGTATTGCGGACAGGTGTATAGGTAGAGGGAACTAGTTTTTCCGTGGTTGGGCCTGTCGAGTCTGGTGACTCAAAGGTCAGGGCTAACTTTTTTCTGGTTTCTTTGACGCTTTCCTGTTGGGGTTCATGGTCCATCTTTTCCTTCAGGTTTTGAGCGCGTCTTTTATATAGTATTTACGTTAAATACTATACTGGTAGTATTCTATTAAAAGGCAGGAGTAGGCTGTGTGGAAATCGTACTCGATTGCACAGCGCCTTTTAATAGTAGGTTAGGTTCATTAAGTTTTGTTATTTTTGGGAATTTGTTTTGAATCCAGTTATTTTCTCTTGTTTTTGTTTTCTTTCTCTACTTTGTTTTGTTAGAGAAAGCGTGTGTTGGAACTGGATATTTTGTATATATTTTCATTCCCTCCAACTCATTTTCCATCTTAAGAACCATGGCTACCAGCCAGAACAACAACATAGTAAAAAAAGTCTCCTTCTCAGCTGCGGATTTTCAGCGGTGGAATCAGACCACTTCGGTGGTTACGATTCCACAACGCCTAATAAAATCTAGTAGAATACCGCAGCTGAGAAAAGAAATAATCACAGCAATTGGGGAGCGCAAGGTTGCAGCTGTGCAAGCCTTGTCTCCCTACAAATACCGAGTGGAATTCCGTTACAGTTCCGATCGACACGCCGCCGACATAAACGGTATTTCTTTTAGGGGCATCCATTTGCAGCCCCTACCTGCTTACGAGGAGGTCAAGTCAATTTTTGTAGATAGGGCCCCTCTACAGATGCAGGACAATATATTTTATGAGACCTTGGCACCCTACGAGAGAGTAATTTCCGTACAACATCTGAAAGTGAAGGGCTTCGAGTCCGTTCGCTCCGGCACCCGTAGGGTGTCAATGGTGCTCACAAAAGCCATACCTGCGACTATTAACATCGGGGGCTTTCTGGTGTCCTTCCGTTACCGCGGGCAGCCACCGACTTGTTTCGTGTGCCAGGAGGTGGGGCATGCGAGCAAGGGCTGTCCAAAGTCGCGGAGGGCCCAGAAAAAAGCACCAAAGCAACAGGATGGCAAAAACAATAATGACAACAACAACACACATGGTCAGGATGACCTTGTCATTAACATTAAAGGGTCAGAGCGTACTGTCTCTGCTCTCGAAAAACAACAAAAGCAGGTGGATCTCCGGGAAAAGATCAACGCGTCGAGGGCTGCTAAGTTGGCTCCCTCGAAAGCTGCCGCGTCGAGATCCACCGCGCAAGTAAACATTACTAAGGAGAAGGAGGTTGACACATTAGTGGATCAGTCCTCACAGGGGGCAAAAGCTGAGGCAGCCAAGGCTGTCCATAGCGTCACGGGCGAGGCTGATCCCATGGATACGTGCTCTCCTCCTTCTCCTCCCAAAGTCAAACGAGAGGCTGGCAAAGCTAAGGGCCGGTCTTCAAAGGGGGCGGGAGTTAAGGTAACCGCCATGGATCCACAGGATGAGGTTGCCCCTTCCGTCCCTGGCGAGGCTGGTCCGAGAGCAGTCCAGTCTCTTCGTCACAATAACAGCACGATATCAACATCTCCCCCGGCTCACCACCTGGCTGCTATTCGCCAGGTGTTCGGCATGTCATCGCCCTCAGACGATCTGGAGCCGGGGGAAATTAGAGATTCTGAGCCGGAGACTGATTTCAAGTCTCTGGCTCAACAGGCACAGTCCATCGCCAATGTGGCAACGCTCGCCACGGCCACACCAGCGTCATTCGCATACAAGGGTTCTGCTCGTCCGAGTAGTTTAAGATCAACTAGGGCCAAGTCGGTCCTAGTAAGCGCACCAGAGCATGTTGCCTCTGGTGTCGCCCCTCCCTCGGTCGAGCGGTTCTCCTTTACTTTAACGACCGTCTCTGCGTCGTCCACACATGCCAGTGCCTCGAAAGTAACATCAGCGTGGACAAGGGCATATCAAGGGGCTTCGTGCCCTCCCCCTTGTCCCCCCCGACGGCCTGGCAAATTTAAGTCCAACTCGCTGCAGGAGGATGATGACATACCCTTAATGCAGCGGTGTAAGGAGCGCAAGAGACGGCGTTTGAATTTACCACCAGCGCTGGAGACCGTGGACGAGTGTTTGTTGGGGGCAAGTGTCGTTGACCCCCTCAATATGGACTGCCCTGCTTTATCATCAGTTGGGATGAGTGAGATGCCGCCAGTCTCCTCCCCTTGGATAAGCCAAACCATCGCTCAGGGTGAGGAGATGCCGCCGGTCTCCTCCCCTCAGCCTGATCCTGAGGCCGAGGCCATGTTGGTCTCGGACCCAGCATGCCACACAATTGCACCAGCTGAGGGGAGTGAGATACCGTCAGTCTCCTCCCTCACAATAGGCACCAACAGTGGTTCTGGGGTCACGCCGACCTCAGACCCTAGCACGAACATCTGCACTGGTCCTGGGGTCACGTTGATCCCGGGTCCAAGTAATAACATCAACTCGGGTTCTGGGGTCACGTTGACCCCTGACCCTAGCACGAATAATTTTAATTTAGTTGAGGGGAGCGAGATTCCGCCAGTCTCCTCCCCTCTATCTCGTTTGGAGACAGAGTCAGCGTTGGACTCCCTCTCCTTGTCCTCGAGCGTAGCTGCTGGGGATACCAACATGGGGTAGCAAACGCCACCCCCGTTCCACAGCAGCTCGTTTCCATCAGTGGTGGGGGGAGAGGGGTCACCGTTTGGCTCTGTACTCTCCACCCCCGAATTTTTGCCCTCCCCAGCATCATCAATGGGGAGGTTTGAGGCATTGATCGGTGGGGCCCCTGTGGCCTCCGTGTCCCAGTCGGAGCCGGAGCCGCTGGACTCGATTGACGCCATTAACAGGGCGATCCTCACCGATCTTACCTGTCTACAGCCCCTCATGGAGCTGCCTGAGCCTTCCTTGGAGTCCAATAATGGATCTCAAGTTAATCTCTCTCAACATTAACGGTCTGAACGACCATCTAAAGCGAACCGCACTGGTAGACTGGCTTAAGTGCATGAAGGTGGATGTGGTGTGCCTCCAGGAAACCCACTCCCCTTCGCACGAGTCTGCCAGAAGATGGTTCGCTAACAGCGGCTATCGCGTCGCCTCCTCTTCATTAACATCAAAGAGTGCAGTCGTCGCCATCCTTGTTAAAGACAGTTACAAAATCAAGAAAATTATCAAGGATGAAGATGGCTGCTACGTTCAGGCCGTTGTGGACTTCGGGGAAGGCCAGGCTAGTTTTATATCACTGTACGCGCCGAATCGAAACCCGGCGCGTAACGTCTTCTTTGCCCAGTTAACGGGCTTAATGGATCTATCCCGGCCAACCTTTGTGGCCGGGGACTTCAATTCCGTATTGGATCCCGCCAAGGATGGGATGAGAGATCCATCTTATGTTGCTGGGCCTGCTGCCCAGCAACGGGAAAGCATCCCTGCATTGGAGTCCCTCATGTCGTTCTCGCAAACGTACCCGCTGTGGCGCCAGCTCCATCCTGGGCGCACGGCATATTCCTGGACGCATGGGGACGGTACCCATGCGTCGCGAATCGACATGGTGTGGGCTCCAACTGCACTATCTCATTACATCAAGGGGTGTGAGTACCATCCATCCTTCCTTAGCGACCACCAATATTTATTGGTGGAATTTACCTTACAACAACAATTCGACTCGGGGCCGGGGGTGTGGAAGCTGAACGCTTCGCTCCTCCAGGACCCCGAGTACCTTAATTTACTTAATTCGTTCTGGTCCCACTGGCAGTCCATGGAAAATCACGCCGATTTTCCATCCCTGATGGACTGGTGGGACCAGGGCAAGTTCTATTTGAGAGACGTCTCCCGAACATTCGAGCGTGCAAAAGCCACCGACAAACGCGGCAGGAAGGCCTCTCTCACCAAAGAGATGCACGCCCTTAAAGAGGCGTTCGATCAGGGGGATCAAACGGCCTTCACACGCCTGTGCGCAGTCCAGCAGGAGTTGAGAGACATCGCTCTGTACGAGGCCAAAGGGGCCCAGGTTCGTGCCCGCTGCCAGTGGGCAGAGGAGGGAGAGACATCCTCCTCTTACTTCTTGAACCTGGAGTCCAAACATCATGCCCGGCAGACGATGTACTCGATACGCGATCCTGCAACTGGACTGGTCCGCCACGACCCATTTGAGATCCTAGGGGTCTGGCGGGCGTATTACGACAATCTATTTACCGCACAGGTGTGTGATCCCATCGCTCAGGACACCATGCTCTCTCAGCTGACACATCGCTTAAGTCAGGCTGAGAGGGCTGGTTGCGAGGGGTGTCTTACCGTTGACGAGTGCTGGGCCGCCCTTTCGGGCATGCCTCACGGTAAGACACCCGGGTCGGACGGTCTCCCTATGGAGTTTTATAAAGTGTTTTGGCAGTCCCTTGGTGCTGATCTGGTCCGCGTCCTCAATGCAGCTTTTGAGGCCGGCCAGCTTTCCACCTCTCAGCGCCGGGGACTGATCATTGTTCTATACAAGAAAAACGACCCTCTCGACACCAAGAATTGGCGCCCCATTAGCTTGTTAAATGTAGATTACAAGATCGCTACTAGGGCTATTTCGGGGCGCCTTCTTGGCGTCATGCCTACCATTGTTGGTCCGGACCAGACGTGCGGTGTGCGCGGCCGGACCATTAGTGAAAATCTCGCCGGGGTGCGAGATCTATTAGAGTATGTGGAGCGGGAAGATATTCCCCTCGCCCTTCTCTCTCTCGATCAAGAGAAGGCCTTCAATCGCGTCGATTGGGGATTCCTGCTCCGCATACTCGAGACTTTTAATTTCGGGCCTCAGTTTCGCAACTGGGTCCGTCTATTTTACACGGACATCCAGTCAGCTGTCATCATAAATGGCTGGATGTCCTCGTTTTTTAACCCCACTAGGGGTGTGCGCCAGGGGTGCCCTCTGTCTCCTCTATTGTACGTCCTCTCCATCGAAGTGCTGGCGGAGTGCATTCGTGCATCCCCGAACATTGAGGGCGTGACCATCCCCCACTCGGTGGAGGGGTACAAGTGCTCCGGCTACGCAGACGACACCAGCGTAGCCGTCACTACAGAGCAGTCAATGGAGGAGACCTTCTCAGTTTACTCTACATACGAGAGGGCCTCTGGCGCCAAATTAAATAGAGGCAAGTCGAAGGCTATGTGGGCTGGTTCGTGGAAGGATCGTACCGATACCCCATATGGGCTACAGTGGGTAAAACAGCTGCCACTGCTCGGTGCGACCTTCAGCGTTGGTGATTACACCACCCCAACGTGGGAGCCAGTCGTCTCCAGTTTGGAGACTCGGCTCTCCTCGTGGTCCGGGCGACAGCTGTCTTTTCAGGGGAAGGCAGTTGTCATAAACACCCTTGCACTAAGTCAACTTTATCACTTGTGTCATGTTTTCCCCATACCAGGTTGGGCGGGGAAACGCATCGATAAGGCCGTTTGGACCTTCTTTTGGTCTGGCAAACGTGACCAAGTGGCCCGGACCACAGTAACTCTCCCCAAAGCTCAGGGTGGCTTTGGGGTTGTCAATTTTCGTTCTAAAGCCGAAGCTTTTGCGCTGCAGTGGCTCAAACGTTTTTTTGTGTCCTCCGACGGGCGTTGGAGGACCTTTTTTGTTTATTTCTTCCAAAGTACTTTTAATTTAGAGCCACGCAGCGCTCTTCTAACAGCCCAGCCTCGTCGCCTTTTACGATCTCTGCCCACATTTTATCAGCTCCTTTTCAGGGTATGGCGGGCCCTGGACGGGGGTTTGATAGTGGGTAGCGACGAGCTGGGCATTAGGGTATCTTCTGACAACCCGGTCAACATCTCGCAGCTCACCTCGCGAATTACGTACACCCTCCTGCGGGCACACAATTACAAGGAGCCCCATTGCATCACGAAATTCCTTCCCACCTACGGTCCCTTGCACTGGCCCGAGACATGGCGCCAGTTGCATCTATGCAATCTGGACCGTAAGGTGGTCGATCTGAATTGGCAGATCGCTCATGGGGTTCTCTACACCGGTGCCCGCTTGGCCATCAATTTTAGAATGCGTGGAGTCGACAGTCGATGTTTTTGTGCGACTGCCGACGAGACGCTTGAACATCTCTTCTTCGAGTGCGAGCTGGCTCGCCTCTTGGTGGCCTGGGTGTACATGCATTTACATTCTATCAACCCAACCGCTGGTCGGTTTACGGTTGATGAGCTGCTTTTCGGGTTTTCGGAAGCTCGTCGCCGGGCAATCCCTTCCATCTTTCTTTTCATGCTGATGGTCATGAAACATGCCATTTGGGTTGCTCGGTGCGACTTCCGATTTCGTCAGAAGGTACCCGTTGCTTCTAATGTATTACATATCATGATTAGACGTATTAAATTTGTTTTGAATTTATTATTTAAGCGGTGCAAGTCTCCTGCTCAAATTCGCGCGTTTGAGTGGGAGTGGCTTGGCCGCGCTTCTTTGGGGCACTTGGAGGGTCCGGACCTTGTCTTCTCCTTCTAAGTGTCTCTCTTCCCTCTTTTTCTTCTTTTTAACCTTCTTGGTGGTATCCCGGTGCTATCTTCCATGGAGCACCGTCCATGTATATATATATAGTTTACATTATACACGCTTTTTAACATACGCACATATATACATTTTTTAACATTTAGTTATTTAATTTTCGGGGTTTATATAGCGCTATTTATGTCTCATTTGCAAAAGTTTCTCTTGTTATCTGTTTTATGTTGTTTTCTGCCTTGTTTTCTGTCCCGTTCGTCAGAGTGTTGTCGTGTCCATTAGCGCTAAATGTGTGCTTAACAGGCATTTAGTCGGGGTTGGGGCTCGACTCCCCAGTTGTTTTGCGTGTGGGTACACACCCCGAAATTGGGCATGCCATTGCACAATCCCTCAATCGGGACGGCAATGTCGAATTTAGAAGTATAAACTTACCCAACCAAGGAGAAAGCCGATGCAAATGAGAAAAACGAAAACCACGTCCGTTTCCATTCTTGTTCGCTGAATAAAACGTGAGTGCCTGCGCTATTGAAACTCATACTTACCTGACGCGAGTCACTTGCACTCGCGTTCAGTGCTTCGACCGGGCAGTTGTGGACGTCCATGCTAGGGATTGGTGCCCTTAACACAGCTGTGCCGGATTCAACTAGCTACACCCCCTTCATTGTGCTTGGTGTAGACACGCCACTCTTCTTACCCTTCTCGTAGTTTTCTTCCGCTGGGGACAGTCGGGCTGAGGGTTAGCCTCAGTTGGTACGACTGCCAGCACCTCCCATACTTCTTTTCTTTGTCGGTCTCTTCGGAGATCGGCGGTAGGGTTAGCCTACCTTGTCTTCCGGTGTACCGGCTTATCTGGGCACCTCCATACATAATTAATACACCATAGCGTATTGTGGACACGTATTAGGTAGTGGTCAATAGTTTCTTCCGTGGTTGGGCCCGTCGAGTCGAGGAGACTCAAAGGCCACCGGGTGATCTTTTTCAGGCATCTTTGACGCTTCATTGTCGGGGTTCTTGGACTTCTTGCTTTTAACTTCGGGTTTTGAGCGCGTCTTTGGAGTGCTTCATACGATTGAAGTACTCTTCGTGGTCGCAGTAAGGGTCATCGTTTCGATCCTTGCTGTATTCTATTAAGGGACATTATTTTAGATCAGGTCTTGCGTTTGGAGTACGTGCCAGCGTAAGCGTCCCTTAATAGTAGGTAGGTTTTAGGCGACAATTGTGTTTAGTTAAGACCTAGAGTCAATTCTTTGTTTGTTTTGAAGGACTCTATTTGGAATAGAGCCTTCGTGTGCGACTCTACGGTCTTCTATTGTATATATTTTATTTTATTATAATCGTTTAAAATCACCATGGCTACGAGCCTGAACAATATTACAAATCTGCATACTAAATCCTATGCAAATGCCAGCAAAACCAACATCAATGCTGGCATTAATACAAAATTTACAGCTGCGGATTTCCAGCGTTGGAATCAAACTACTTCGGTGGTCCATATTCCATCGCGTCTCATTAAAAACAGCAAGATTCCGCAGCTGAGAAAAGAACTTATAAATGCCGTTGGGGAGCGCAAGGTTTCTGCCGTGCAGGCCTTGTCTCCCATTAAATATCACGTTCAATACAAACACTCATCGGACCGGCACGCCGCCGAGATCAACGGCATTAGTTTTAGAGGCGTGCATTTAACGCCATTGCCTGCATATGAGGAGGTCAAGTCGGTCTTCGTTGAGAAGGCTCCCCTTCATATGCAGGACAACTACTTGTATGAAGCATTGGCACCCTACGGACGCGTTATTGGCGTCCAACATCTAACAATCAAGGGTTTTCCCACCGTGCGATCTGGCACGCGTAGGGTGTCAATGGTCGTGACCAAGGCCATCCCACGCACAATTAATATTGGGGGATTTCCCGTCGTATTTAATTACCGTGGGCAGCCCACGCAATGCTACGTATGTCAAGAGGTGGGACATGCGAGCAAGGACTGCCCAAATTCACGACAGGGGAGGAAATTGCAACAACAACAGCAACAACAAAACCTCCCCAAAACGACGGGAAAAAATAAAGCTCAAAATAACATCGAGAAGAGCAAAAATAAGGCAAATAACACGAAGCCTGCCTTAGGTCACGACAAACTTAAAATAAAACTGGACGGTGCCAAGCGCACCGTCCAGACAACACAAAACAAAAAGAAGTCTCCGTTGGGGGAGACTGATCTAAGAAATAAATTAAATAAAAAGCAGGGAGTTGTGCTAAAATCCTCAGAGACAGAGCCATCCCCTGCCAGTAAATCTCTCCCAACTAAATCGAAGGCTGGCCGTGCCAAAGGCCAGTCATTGTCCAAGGGTCGATCGAGTGCTACCGATGACGTGATTGTAGACGAGGTCGCTCGATCCCCCAAAGCCGTGGCTGAGTTGATGGATACTCAGCCTTCACAGGAGACTTCCCTACAAACAACATCGCCCCCGGCTCAACATCTTGCCACTTTACGCAAGATGTTTAACGTTCCACCACGATCGGACGACGAATTAGAGCCGGGAGAAATTAACGACTCATCATCCGTCCAGTCAATGGATGATGAGAGATCTTCGGATCACGCTGATCCGAAGACCAAACTGGATGGGGCCACGAAATCCATCCAGTTAAAGAGTGAGGCTGACAGTCCATTGAGAGTTCAGTCTCACTCGTCTTCACCGCCTCTGACTCAGCAATTAAAAGAACTAAGATCCAAATTCAACATGCCAGCAACATCGGCTAGCGAGTCAGAGGGAATTACGGAGGCAGATTTCGCGGCCAGTATCATCACGGCCGAACAACAGGCTGCTGCTGCGAAATCTGGCCAAGTGCGCACCGCCGTGCGCACGGTAACAACGCTACGGGTGCGTAGGCGTCGAAGTGGCCCTTCTCAGGCAATAACACCAGCCATAGTAACAACAACTACCTCTCGATCGAGCTCCACGATCACAACATCGACGTGGACAAAGCCGACGGGAGGCAGGACTAAGGTCACTGCAACACAGGCAGAAATAGACAGGGACGACATTCCCCTCGCCGTGTTGCGTAAGAACAAGCGACGCCGTCTCAGCTCCGCAACTCCTTCAAAAGATGAGGAACTCGACTGTTGTCTTTCGGGGTCGTCGGTTATCGACCCCCTTGCTATCGAGTATTGGCAAACAACGCCAATTTCTTCCTTCGGGCAAACGCCATCGTTGCCCGCATTAGAGGCGCCAAGTGCTACATCGAATGTAGCACTTCAACAACAACAACAACAACAACAACAATCAGCTGAGGATCTGTCATTAGTCCCATTGGATGGGACACTGGCAATCCCAGCAACAGCGCCAGAGCCAGAGGTCACGCTCGACCCCATGGCAACGCCCTTCGGGGCGTTAATGCAAGAGGAGGAAGAAATCCTCATCCAAGTCAGAGATGAAGGGGAGGTATCTTGGGCCTCGGAGGTCGCGTCTGACCCGCGAGATACCCCTCCCCTAGTTGGAGTTGAGATAGGGATCTTGGAGCCCGGTCAAATCGGTCCAGATCCCTCGTTGATTTACGACCCGTTAGTGGTCCCATTATCGCCGCCGGGGGGGGAGGTAACGCTGATCTCCTCTCCCGTGCAAATAAACACGCCGGTCTTTTATAGACCTTCGGTTGACGGGGACGAGTCGCCGCCAGGCTCGGTTGCTTCGTCAACTGAGTTTTTGCCTTCCCCTGCTTCGTCGCAGGGGTTATTCGATCGATTGGTGTGTGGCGCACCTGATGACGCCATCGAATCTGCTCGCGAGCCCACCACCATCGACGAAATTAACCGGGCAATCCTTACGGAATTGTCCAGTCCCGAGCTCCCTCTCTCGCCGGAGTTTCTCCCCTTAACGCTGGAATCAAACGATGAATTTGATTTCAGTCAACATCAACGGTCTTAATGACCACACTAAGCGAACCGCCCTGGTCGACTGGTTAAAGTGCATGAAGGCTGATGTCGTGTGTCTACAAGAGACGCACACCCCTTCGCACGAATCGGCCAGGAAGTGGTTCGCCAACAGCGGCTATCGCGTCGCCTCCTCTTCATTTACATCAAAGAGTGCAGGCGTCGCCATACTAGTAAAGGATACCTATAAGATCTCTAGGATCATCAAAGACGAACATGGCCGCTTTATACAAGTCTTTATCGACTTTGGGGAGAATCAATTAAGTTTTGTCTCGTTATACGCTCCGAACACGAACCCGGAGCGTAATCGCTATTTTACATCGCTAACAGACTTAATTGATCTATCGCGTCCCGTCTTTATCGGGGGCGACTTTAACTCCGTTCTCCATCCAGAAGTGGATCGAATGAGAGATCCCTCTCACGCACCTAATCGTTTTGATCACAAGCGTGAGAGTGTTGCTGCTTTGGAGTCGCTCATGTCATACACGCAAACTTACGCGCTATGGCGTCAATTACATCCAGGACGCATAGCGTATTCGTGGACGCACGGATCGGGTGATCGTGCGTCGCGAATCGACATGGTGTGGGCTCCAACGGTTATGGCTGACTCGATTGAGGAATGCGAATACCATCCGTCATTCCTCACGGACCATCAATATCTTTTGGTAAAATTCCATCTATTACCAAAAGTCGACTCGGGCCCGGGAGTGTGGAAATTCAATACATCCCTCCTGAAAGATCCCGAGTACGTCAGCCTGGTGAGCTCGTTCTGGTCCCATTGGCAGTCCCTTGAACATCATGAGGATTTTGCCTCAATTATGGACTGGTGGGACCAGGGTAAATTCTATTTGAGAGAGGTTACGCGATCGTATTCTCGATCCAAAGCTGCCGACCAATGCAGCAAGAAAACCTCTCTCACACGCCAAATGCATCAACTCAAACGATCGTTCGACCGGGGGGATCGAACTGCATTTGGCAAATTATGTGAAGTCCAGCAAGAATTGCGAGGCATCGCTCTGCACGAGGCACGAGGGGCACAGGTGCGCGCTCGTTGCCAGTGGGCCGAAGAAGGAGAGACTTCGTCTTCCTTCTTCCTCAATCTCGAAACACATCATAAAGCCCAACAGATGATGCACTCTATACGCGATCCCGAGACTGGACTCGTACGTCACGACCCATTTGAGATCCTGGGTGTGTGGCGCTCGTATTATTCGAACCTGTTCACGGCACAGGATTGCGATCCTGTAGCGCAAGACGAAATGCTCTCTCAACTCCATCGTCGTCTGAGTACGGCCGAGAAAGCAAGCTGCGAAGGCAATCTTACCCTTGAGGAGTGTTTTGAAGCTCTCAAGGGTATGCCTAAGGGTAAAACCCCAGGTTCGGATGGCTTCCCAATGGAATTTTACAACACGTTCTGGCAAACCCTTGGCGCCGACTTGGTCCGTGTTCTCAACGTTGCTTTCGAGACCGGTTAACTTTCCACCTCACAGCGCAGGGGTTTGATTATCGTTCTTTACAAGAAGAACGATAAACTGGACACCAAGAACTGGCGTCCGATTAGTCTCTTAAACGTGGATTATAAGATCGCCACTAGGGCTATATCTGGACGACTTCTCGGTGTCATGGGAAGCATTATTGGACCTGACCAAACGTGCGGCGTACGTGGCAGGTCCATTAGCGAGAATCTATTTACAATCAGAGATCTCCTCGAGTACGTCGAACGGGAAAACCTCCCCCTGGCCCTTCTCTCTTTAGATCAAGAGAAGGCATTCGATCGTGTTGATTGGGGTTTCCTGCATCGAGTACTCGAAACGTTTAATTTTGGCCCAGATTTTATGAACTGGGTCAAACTATTCTATACCGACGTTGAATCTGCCGTCGTCATCAACGGCTGGACATCTTCTTTCTTTCGCCCCTTGCGGGGTGTTCGACAGGGATGTCCTCTGTCTCCTCTCTTGTATGTGCTCTCCATCGAGGTGCTTGCCGAGTGTATTCGTAAGTCACCGAGAATCACCGGCGTTACCATCCCGCACTCGATGGACCCATGCAAATGCTCCGGCTACGCTGACGATACGACCGTAGCCGTGACTACCGATTCATCTATAGAGGAGACGTTCAACGTCTACAATAAATTTGAACGTGCCTCAGGTGCCCGACTAAATCGCGGAAAGTCGAAAGGAATGTGGGCCGGTTCGTGGAAGGATCGCCGAGATACCCCTTATGGGTTGCAGTGGGTTAAACAACTCCCACTGCTGGGAGCGACCTTCAGCGTTGGCGACTACAGCACGCCAACTTGGGAACCGGCAGTTAGTAATTTGGAAACGCGACTTTCTGCTTGGGCAGGCTGCCAACTGTCTTTCCAAGGAAAGACAGTTATCATCAATAGCCTGGCTTTGTCCCAGGTTTGGCATTTATGCCACGTCTTTCCGGTGCCGTGCTGGGCCGGGAGACGTATCAGCAGGGCGGTCTGGAATTTCTTTTGGTCGGGCAAGCGAGATCTTGTGGCACGTAAAACGGTCAGCCTTCCCAAAGCCCAAGGTGGTTTTGGGGTTATCGACTTCAGGAACAAGGCTGACTCGTTCGCATTGCAGTGGCTGAAGCGCTTCTTTGCCCCTTCCGAGGGCAAATGGAAAGCCTTCTTTACATATTTTTACATGTCGGCATTCGACATGCAGCCACGCAATGCGCTATTATCTGAGCAGTATCGCCAGCAGATTAAAGAACTTCCTGCATTCTACAAAACCATCCACAAGGTATGGCGGACCTTGGGTGGCGGCGTAGCAAATGGCGATGTGCTCAGTTTAGATGCGTCTTCTGATGTTCCTCTTAGTTTGGAGCAAATCTCCTCACGGAACGTGTATGCCCTTTTGCAGGCTCGTAACAGCAAAGAGCCTCATTGCATCCAGAAATATCTGCCAATTTACGGTCAGTTGCACTGGTCTCAAACCTGGAGTCAGTTGCACATTGGCGATCTTGACTGTAAAGTCATCGATCTTAACTGGCAGATAGCACACGGCGTGCTATACACAGGTGCTCGTCTTGCGCATAGCTTCGGCATGTGCCACATCGAGAGTCTCTGCTTTTGTCGTGCTGACGACGAGACTCTTGAGCATCTGTTCTTCGAATGCGAGCTGGCTCGCATCCTGGTTCCATGGGTATACTTCAACTTAAATACCATCAATCCAACCGCAGGTCGGTTCACCGTCGAGGAGTTGTTGTTTGGTTTTTCGGAGGCACGATGTCGAGCAATTCCAACAATCATCATCTACATGCTGTTGGTTGTTAAACATACCATCTGGGTTGCTCGTTGTGACTTCCGATTTCGTCAGAAGACGCCAATTATTAGCGAATGCTTAAACAAAGTAATAGCAAAGCTAAAATTTAATTTAAAATTATTATTTAAACGGTGCAAGAGCCCTGCTCAAATACGCGCGTTTGAGCGAGAGTGGCTTGCCCGTGGTTCTTTGGGGCACTTGGAGGGTGAGGAACTTGTATTCTCCTTCTGAGTGTCGTCCTTTTAATTAATTCCCGATGCGACCTTAGTGTGTCGCATCGTCCATTCTTTTTATTATTAGTTAGATTATTCTAATTAATTGTTAATTGGTAAGGGTTCCTGTATATGTTTAGGATTGTTCGTCAATATGTCCCCTTCGTCCTTATATGTTTAGGATTGTCAATATGTCCCTTCGTCAATTTATATGTTTAGGATTGTTCGTCAATATGTCCCTTTGTCCTTTTATGTTAGCGCTAAATGTGGACCAGCGCCGCGTCGCCGAAAGGAAAATAAATAGCCGGTGTCCACATTTAGTCGGGGTCAGGGATCGTCTCCCTGGTAGTTTGCGTGCCGGTGCACACCCTGAAATACGACATTCCATTGCACGATCTCTCAGCAGAGACGGACATGTCGTTTTTACAAATACAAACTTACCTGACGCGTTTAGGTTAAGTTTTTCGTCTGTATGGTTAGCCCAGCAGGCACCTTTTTGCTGTGTGGTTCGCCCAGCAGTTTTTTCCTCCTGTATGGTACGCCCAGCAGGTTGTATTTTTTGTCCTCCTTTTGGAGACATTAGCTGGTAGTGCTTTACGGCCTACTAGTTTGGCGCTGTTGGGAGGTGCGTTACCTGTAGCGGGCTTTTCTTCGGAAAAGTGCGGTCGCGAACGGGGGCCTTCCAAGTTGCATTTCACCCTGCGACCATTGCACGACCCTCTTGGTGTCGGGAGCAGGACTTGCAATAAAAACTTACCTGACGCGAGTCACTTGACTCGCGTTCAGTGCCTTTATCCTTGTACCTGAGGATTATCGATGCTGGGTAGTGGTTGCCCTAACTCCGGGTATAAGGAATACAACTAGCCGTGCCCCCTAGGTGCTTGACACGGACATTCCCTATCTTACACTTCTCGTAGTTTACTTCCGCTAGGGACAGTCGGGCTGAGGGTTAGCCTCAGTTGGTACGGCTGCCAGCAAATTCCCATACTTCTTTTTTTTGTCGGTCTCTTCGGAGATCGGCGGTAGGGTTAGCCTACCTTGTCTTCCGGTGTCCCGGTTTAACTGGGCACCTCCGTGCATTTTTTACACCATAGCGTATTGCGGACACGTTCTAGGTAGTGGTCACTAGTATCTTCCGTGGTTGGGCCCGTCGAGTCGCAGAGACTCAAAGGCCACCGGGTGATCTTTTTCAGGCATCTTTGACGCTTCATTCTCGGGGTTCTTGGACTTCTTGCTTTCAACTTTGGGTTTTGAGCACGTCTTTGGAGTGCTTCATATAATTGAAGTACTCTTCGTAGTCGCAGTAAGGGTCATCGTTTCGATCCTTGCTGTATTCTATTAAAGGACACTATTAAGATCAGGTCTTGCGCTTGGAGTACGTGCCAGCGTAAGAGTCCTTTAATAGTAGGTAGGTTATAAACGAAATTTGTGTTTAGCGAAGACCTAGAGTCATCTCCTTGTTTGTTTTGAAGGACTCTATTTGGAATAGAGCCTTGGTGTGCGACTCTAAGGTCTTTATTGTATATATATTAGTATAATCGTTTAAAATCACGATGGCTACGAGCCTGAATTTACATAAATCTTATGCAAATGCTAGCAGCAATAACAACATGACTGCTAGCACATCTATCAAATTTACAGCTGCGGATTTCCAGCGTTGGAATCAAACCACTTCGGTGGTCCATATTCCATCGCGTTTAGTTAAAAACAGTAAGATTCCGCAGCTGAGAAAAGAACTAATCAATGCCGTTGGGGCACGCAAGGTTTCTGCCGTGCAGGCCTTGTCGCCCATTAAATACAACATCCAGTACAAACATTCATCGGACCGGCACGCCGCCGAGATCAACGGCATTAGTTTTCAAGGCGTGCATTTAACACCCATTGCCTGCATACGAAGAGGTCAAGTCGGTCTTCGTTGAGAGGGCTCCCCTTCATATGCAGGATAATTACATATACCAAGCATTGGCACCCTACGGACGCGTTATTGGCGTCCAGCATTTAACCATCAAGGAATTTCCATCTGTGCGATCAGGCACGCGCAGGGTGTCAATGGTCGTGACCAAGGCCATCCCACGCACAATTAACATCGGGGGATTTCCCGTCGTGTTTAATTACCGTGGGCAGCCCACGCAATGCTACGTATGTCAAGAGGTGGGACATGCAAGCAAAAACTGCCCAAAATCAAGACAGGGGAGGAAATTAAACCAACAACAACAACAACAACAACAACAAAACCTCCCCAAAGCGACGGGAAAAAATAAAGCTCAAAATAACATCAAACAGAGCACTAATAAGGCAATTAACAACAATAAGCCTGCCTTAGGTCACGACGACCTCAAAATAAAACTGGACGGTGCTAAGCGCACGGTCCAGAAAACACAAAATAAGCAGAAGTCTCCGTTGGGGGAGACAGATCTAAGAACTAAATTAAATAAAAAGCAGGAGACCATGTTAAAATCTTCGAAGACAGAACAGGCTCCTGCTTCTAAATCTCTCCCAACCAAATCGAAGGCTGGCCGTGCCAAAGGCCAGTCATTGTCAAGGGGTCAATCGAGTGTTACTGATGACGTGATTGTAGATGAGGTCGCTCGATCCCCCAAAGCCGTGGCTGAGTTGATGGACACTCAGCCTTCAAAAGAGACTTCTCTAATAACAACATCGCCCCCGGCTCAACATCTTGCAACTTTACGCAAGATGTTTAACGTTCCCACACCATCGGATGACGAATTAGAGCCGGGTGAAATAAGAGACTCATTATCCGTCCAGTCAATGGGTGATGAGAGATCTTCGGATCACGCTGATCCAAAGACCAAACTGGATGGGGCCACCAAAACCATCCAGTTAAAGAGTGAGGCTGACAGTCCATTGAGAGTTCAGCCTCACTCGACCTCACCACCTCTGACTCAGCAACTTAAACAATTAAGATCACAATTTAATATGCCCATAAAATCGGCTAGCGAGTCAGAGGGAATCACGGAGGCAGATTTCGCGGCCAGTATCATCGAGGCCGAACAACAGGCTGCTGCGAAATCTGGCCCAGTTCGCACCGCCGTGCGAACAATCACAACGCTACGGGTTCGTAGGCGTCGAAGTGGCCATTCTCAGGCAACAACACCAGCCACAATAACATCAACAACTACCTCTCGATCGAGCTCCACGATCACAACATCGACGTGGACAAAGCCGACGGGGGGTAGGGCTAAGGTCACTGCAACACAGGCAGAAACAGATAGGGACGACATACCCCTCGAGCGACCCCGACTCAACTCCAAACCTCCAGATGAGGAACTCGACTATTGTCTTTCGAGGTCATCAGTCATCGACCCCCTTGCTATCGAGTATTGGCAAACAACGCCAATTTCTTCCTTCGGGCACACGTCACCGCCCGCATTAGAGGCGCCAAGTGCTACATTAGATGTAGCACTTCAACAACAACAACAACAACAACAATCAGCTGAGGATTTGTCATTAGTCCCATTGGATGGGACACTGGCAATCCCAGCCACAGCGCCGTTCGTGACAACATTGGATGTTGCACGACCAGAGCCAGAGGTCACGCTCGACCCCATGGCAACGCCCTTTGGGGCACTAATGCAAGAGGAGGAAGAGATCCTCATACAAGTTCGAGAGGAAGGGGAGGTATCTTGGGCCTCCGAGGTCACGCCTGACCTACGAGGTACCCCTCCCCTAATCGGAGTTGAGATAGGGATCTTGGAGCCCGGTGAAATCGGCCCAGATACCTCACTTATATACGACCCGTTAGTGGTCCCACTATCGCCGCCAGGGAGAGAGATGTCGCCGATCTCCTCTCCCGAGGCTATAAATACACCGGTCTTTTACAGACCTTCAGTTGAGGGGGACGAGTCGCCGCCAGGCTCGGTTGCCTCGTCAACTGATTTTTTGCCTTCCCCTGCCTCGTCGCAGGGGTTGTTCAATCGATTGGTGTGTGGCGCACCCGTTAACGCCATTGAATCTGCGCACGAGCCCACCACCATCGACGAAATTAACCGGGCACTCCTTACGGAGTTGTCCAGTCCCGAGCTCCCTCTCTCACCGGAGTTTCTCCCCTTAACGCTGGAATCAAACGATGAATTTGATTTCAGTCAACATCAACGGTCTTAATGACCATACTAAGCGAACCGCCCTGGTCGACTGGTTAAAGTGTATGAAGGCTGATGTGGTGTGTCTACAAGAGACGCACACCCCTTCGCACGAATCGGCCAGGAAGTGGTTCGCCAACAGCGGCTATCGCGTCGCCTCCTCTTCATTTACATCTAAGAGTGCAGGCGTCGCCATATTAGTAAAAGATACCTATAAGATCTCTAGGATCATCCAAGACGAACATGGCCGCTTTATCCAAGTCTTTATAGACTTTGGGGAGAATCAATTAAGTTTTGTCTCGTTATACGCTCCGAACACGAACCCGGAGCGTAATCGCTATTTTACATCACTAACAGACTTAATTGATCTATCCCGCCCCGTCTTTATCGAGGGCGACTTTAACTCCGTTCTCCATCCAGAAGTGGATAGAATGAGAGATCCCTCTCACGAACTTAATCGCTTTGCGCACAAGCGTGAGAGTGTCGCTGCATTGGCATCGCTCATGTCATACACGCAAACTTACGCGCTATGGCGTCAATTACATCCAGGACGCATAGCGTATTCGTGGACGCACGGATCGGGTGATCGTGCGTCGCAAATCGACATGGTGTGGGCTCCAACAGTTATGGCTGACTCGATTGAGGAATGCGACTACCATCCGTCATTCCTCACGGACCATCAGTATCTTTTGGTGAAATTCCATCTTTTGCCAAAGATAGACTCGGGCCCAGGAGTGTGGAAATTCAATGCATCCCTCCTGAAAGATCCTGAGTACGTCAGCCTGGTGAGCTCTTTCTGGTCCCATTGGCAGTCCCTTGAACATCACGAGGATTTTGCCTCGATTATGGACTGGTGGGACCAGGGTAAATTTTATTTGAGAGAGGTTACACGTTCGTATTCTCGTTGTAAAGCTGCCGACCAACGCAGCAAGAAAACCTCTCTCACACGCCAAATGCATCAGTTAAAAAGATCGTTCGACCGGGGGGATTGAACTGCATTTGGCAAATTATGTGAAGTCCAGCAGGAATTGCGAGGCATCGCTCTGCACGAGGCACGAGGGGCACAGGTGCGCGCTCGTTGCCAGTGGGCCGAAGAAGGAGAGACTTCGTCTTCCTTCTTCTTGAACTTAGAAACACACCATAAAGCCCAACAGACGATGCACTCTATACGCGATCGGGAAACTGGACTCGTCCGTCACGACCCATTTGAGATTCTGGGTGTGTGGCGCTCGTATTATTCGAACCTGTTTACGGCACAGGATTGCGATCCTGTTGCGCAAGACGAAATGCTCTCTCAACTCCATCGTCGTCTGAGTACGGCCGAGAGAGCAAGCTGCGAAGGCAACCTTACCCTTGAGGAGTGTTTTGAGGCTCTCAAGGGTATGCCTAAGGGTAAAACCCCAGGTTCGGATGGCTTCCCAATGGAATTTTACAACACATTGTGACAAACCCTTGGCGCCGACTTGGTTCGCGTTCTCAACGTTGCTTTCGAGACCGGCCAACTCTCCACCTCACAGCGCAGGGGTTTGATTATCGTTCTTTATAAGAAGAACGATAAACTGGACACCAAGAATTGGCGTCCGATTAGTCTCTTGAATGTGGATTATAAGATCGCCACTAGGGCTATATCTGGACGGCTTCTTGGTGTCATGGGAAGCATTATTGGACCTGACCAAACGTGTGGCGTACGTGGCAGGTCCATTAGCGAGAATCTATTTACGATCAGAGATCTCCTCGAGTATGTCGAACGGGAAAACCTCCCCCTGGCCCTTCTCTCTTTAGATCAAGAGAAGGCTTTTGACCAAGTTGATTGGGGTTTCCTGCATCGCGTACTCAAAACATTTAACTTTGGCCCAGATTTTATGAACTGGGTCAAATTATTCTATACAGACGTTGAATCTGCCGTCGTCATTAACAGCTGGACATCTTCCTTCTTTCGCCCCTCGCGGGGTGTTTGACAGGGGTGTCCATTATCTCCTCTCTTGTATGTGCTCTCCATCGAGGTGCTCGCCGAGTGTATTCGAAAGTCACCAAGGATCACCGGCGTTACCATCCCGCACTCAATGGACCCATGCAAATGTTCCGGCTACGCTGACGACACTACCGTAGCCGTGACTACCGATTCATCTATAGAGGAGACGTTCAACGTCTATAATAAATTTGAACGTGCCTCAGGCGCCCGACTTAATCGCGGAAAGTCGAAAGGAATGTGGGCCGGTTCGTGGAAGGATCGCCAGGATACCCCTTATGGGTTGCAGTGGGTGAAACAACTACCCCTGCTCGGAGCGACCTTCAGCGTTGGCGATTACAGCACGCCAACATGGGAACCAGCAGTAAATAGCTTGGAAACACGACTTTCTGCTTGGGCAGGCCATCAACTGTCTTTCCAAGGAAAGACAGTCGTCATCAATAGCCTGGCACTGTCCCAGGTTTGGCATTTATGCCACGTCTTTTTGGTGCCATTTTGGGCCAGGAGACGCATTAATATGGCGGTCTGGAAGTTCTTTTGGTCGGGCAAACGAGATCTTGTGGCACGTACAACGGTCAGCCTTCCCAAAGCCCAAGGGGGTTTTGGGGTTATTAATTTCAAAGATAAGGCTGACTCGTTCGCATTGCAGTGGCTGAAGCGCTTCTTTGCCCCGTCTTAGGGCAAATGGAAAGCCTTTTTTATGCAATTTTACATGTCGGCATTTGACATGCAGCCACGCAATGCGCTATTATCTGAGTACTATCGCCAGCAGATGAAACAACTTCCTGCATTCTATCAAACCATCCATCGGGTATGGCGGACCCTGGGTGGTGGCGTAGTCAATGGCGATGTGCTCAGTTTAAATGCGTCTTCTGATATTCCTCTTCCGTTAGATCAAATCTCCTCACGGAATACGTATGCTCTTTTGCAGGCTCGTCACACCAAAGAGCCTCACTGCATCCAGAAATATCTGCCAATTTACGGTCAGTTGCACTGGTCTCAAACCTGGAGGCAGTTGCACATTTGCGATCTCGACCGTAAAGTTATCGATCTCAACTGGCAGATAGCACACGGTGTGCTTTACACAGGTGCTCGTCTCGCGCATAGCTTTGGCATGCGCCATATAGAGTCTGCTTTTGTCGAGCTGATGACGAGACTCTCGAGCATCTGTTCTTCGAATGCGAGCTGGCTCGCATCCTGGTTGCATGGGTATACCCCAACCCAAACACAATCAACCCAACCGCAGGTCGGTTTACCGTTGAGGAGCTATTATTTGGGTTTTCGGAGGCACGACGTCGAGCAATCCCAACAACCACCACCCACATGCTGTTGGTTGTCAAACACACCATCTGGGTTGCTCGTTGTGACTTCCGATTTCGTCAGAAGACGCCGATAATCAGCGAATGTCTAAATAAAGTTATTGCAAAATTGAAATTTATTTTACATTTATTATTTAAACGGTGCAAGAGCCCTGCTCAAATACGGGCGTTTGAGCGAGAGTGGCTTGCCTGTGGTTCTTTGGGGCACTTGGAGGGTGAGGAACTTGTTTTCTCCTTCTAAGTGTCGTCCTTTTATTAATTTCCCGATGTGACCTTAGCGTGTCACATCGTCCATTCTTTTTATTGTTAGTTAGATCGTTATTATTCTAATTGTTAATTGGTAAGGGTTCCCGTACATGTTCGTCAATATGTCCCGTTTGTACTTGTATGTTTAGGATTGTCAATATGTCCGTTCGTTTATCTATATGCTAGGATTGTCAATATGTCCCCTTTGTTGATATATGTGTTAGGATTGTTCGTCAATATGTTCTTTTGTCTTAAATGTTAGCACTAAATATGTTGCCAGTGCCGCGTCGCCGAAAGGGAACTAAATAGCCGGTGCACATATTTAGTCAGGGTTGGGGCTCGACTCCCCAGCCGTTTGCGTGCGGGTGCACACCCTGAAATGTGGCCTTCCATTGCACGTTCTCTCAGTAGGGACGGAATGGCCATCTTTAAAATACAAACTTACCTGACGCGAGAGGCACCTTGTCAACTAGGAGGTCCTCTCAGGATGTGGCCCTTTCATTGCACTAACAGACTGGGTTGACTCCTGCGATTACCCCTAATGTGGGTAACTCGAGCGTAGAATTTCTGCTAGTGGGGACCTGCGTTCGCGCTCGTCCCCTTTCAATATATGACCTTATTAAAGAACTTGAATAGCTAATTTGTATTGAGTGCGCCGCCGCCAAGGTAAACAGACCGAGACAACAGCAGAGACTATTATAAAATCATGGATAGCGTGACACTACTGTATAGCGCAGTACTATGTGTCTGTCCGTCTGTCACGCACTGTCTGCCTTTGCTCCGTACTATTTCAATGAAGCAAGCAAGCAAGCAAGCAAGCAAGCAAGCAGGCAGGCAGGCAGGCAGGCAGGCAGGCAGGCAGGCAGGCAGGCAGGCAGGCAGGCAGGCAGGCAGGCAGGCAGGCAGGCAGGCAGGCAGGCAGGCAGGCAGGCAGGCAGGCAGGCAGGCAGGCAGGCAGGCAGGCAGGCAGGCAGGCAGGCAGGCAGGCAGGCAGGCAGGCAGGCAGGCAGGCAGGCAGGCAGGCAGGCAGGCAGGCAGGCAGGCAGGCAGGCAGGCAGGCAGGCAGGCAGGCAGGCAGGCAGGCAGGCAGGCAAGCAAGCAAGCAAGTCGTGTTGTTGTTGTTGTTGAACGAACGCCGGAAAAGTTTGCGCGTGATGACGAGGGGGAAAGCCGTCGACGGCGCACACGCCATATGCATGACGTGACCTGCGTGCTCGAGACGGCGTGCTCGCGTGCTGCTGCGCGCGAGCAACTCTGATGCAAACCAGTCAACACAACAACAAGAAGTCACGAAAGCAGCACCGCGTGCACGCACGCCAATGCGAGCGCGATAAAGGCTTGCCGAAAGCAGCCAAAAGGTATCGCTTCTCGGCCTTTTGGCTAATGAAGATCATCGTGTAAGAAGACGAAGCTGGTGCGAAGCATTGAAGATTGAAGAAAGAAGAACGAAGAAGGAAAAAAGCAGAACGTGGAGCGAAGAAAGAAGAACGAAGCAAGAAGCAAGAAGATCCATTGCTGACTTCTGGTTCTGGTAGCGGGTCCTTGGTCCTGGTTCAGCTGGCGTTTTGGTTGAAGCCCTCCTGGCCTGGCTCCTGGTGTCCACCGGCCCTCGCTGCTGATTGGCCCGCTGTTCCTGGTTCTGGTGTAGCCGACAGCGCTCGCGTGGCTCGCTCTGGTCCTGTTAGAGTGGGAGCCTCTCTTTAAGATAATTTCTGGTGTGTGCAACGCAGTTACCTGCAACATAGTGTGCAACGGCGCATATTCTGCGCATTGGTGGACTGTTGATCAGGCTCATCCCAAATTTTGGGGCTTGATCGGAAAGTATTCTTTTTCTTTTACTTGTGTTTTGTGTGTTGTGAGTTGAACGCGCTCACGCGGGTGGATTTAATAGGTTCTTCGTGGGTTGTTCCTGAACCCAGGGGTCCATTAGGGGGCAACTGGAAAGGAGGGGCCTTTTCTTTTCTTGTCGTTTATTTTTGAACGGGGGGAGGTGCGTGGCCGATCCCCGTTAGCCAGGTTTCTCGCTCTTGAACTGGCGGTTCTCGGTTGTTACGACCCGCGAACATTAGCGTTCATGATTAGCGTTTCTTGTAATATACAAAAGCTTGTCTAATAAAATAATTAGTGTATCTGGATATTGTAATTGGTTTAATTTAAAAAAATACATATTGAATTTAGTCTGTAACATCCCCACTGTTTGGGTGTGGTCATACGAGTCTAGTCCTCCATTGACGTACATACCTTAAGGTGCATAGTTCGTGTAAGTGTAAGCTTGTATCATGCGAATCCCGTTTGCAAATCGCACAGCGGATGTTGAGCTTCCAGCTACTCCTAGACAGCAAAAAGTAACTGTGAAGTCAATCATTGATGAGTTTCGTTCACAACTCCCGAGTAATTTTGAGGCCCTCTTTGAGGCATTCGTGTTGCTGTCACCGAAGAAGGTTCGGGTTACCTGTCGCAATAATCGTGCTCTCGAGGAAGTAAGCCACCTCGGCCTCTCTTTTAGAAATTCCCCGGTAGTTTTTCACCCATGCCGATTAGCGAAGTGGGTTAACATTACTCGATTAAGTTATGGCATTCCAGACCAGGCCATTATTGAGGCGCTTAACCCTTATGGTAAGGTCCTCAGCGTTAAGATGGACACATATCAGGGTGTTTATATTGGTATAAGAAATGTTCTTATCGAAATTACCACGCCCATTCCGTCATCCCTTAGAGTGGCGGACCACTGGTGTAACGCCTTTTATCCGGGCCAAACACCGACATGTTTTGCTTGTCGCAAAATAGGACATACCAGGGCTACTTGTCCTGAGGCCCATGCCCCTCCCGCTCCTGCGGAAGACAATAGGATCGACCCTGCGGTCGAGAAGAATGATCACGTCGATGGGGACGCAAATGAAATGGGAGCCCCGGCAGCTCTTGTAGCTCCGGCCACTTATGCCTCGGTGGTAAGCAATACTTCCCAGGTATGTGAGGAAATAGACCAGGTTGTGCTTGCCGACCTGCCCTCCTCGTCTGACATTCCCGCAAATCAAGATAGGGCCTCTACTGATGTTATTGAGACTCACGATCCTGTTCAGGATCTCCTTAAGCAAGCTGATGTCATAGCTGAGGAGGATAACGTAGATCGACTCCAAGAGGCCATTGCAACTGAATCTGATGTACTTCTAGAAGCTGAAAACAGTAATGAAGACTGTGACAAGGAGACGGACCGTAATGTGGGCTCTGAGACAGCCCAGTGTGCTTCTGTCGAAGTGGCTAAGGTTGGCAGTGATAATTGGAGCCCTAGTCATGATGAGGATGTTAATGATGAGGTTTCAGTGGAAGCTGATGTTGTGAAAAATGATAATAAAGATGAGGAGATTAGTGATGATGAAGATCAAAGCAATGATGATGAGGATAAGGGTATCGAAGATGAGGAGGATGATGAGGCTTTTGAAGATGCGCAAGCCCATCCTGACGCAGAGTGGTTTTCTCGCAAGTGAGATCGCACTGATGACAGCTCTTCCGATAGTTCGGAGAGTTCGTTTTCCCATCATCAGAAGAAAGGCAAAGTTCTTCAGGCGGCCCTTACCTCTATAAAGCAACCCTTAGATCCTTATAATCTTAAATTGCCCGATTCCCCGGAACTGATAACGGACGACCCCCATAACCCCGATTCTGATGACGACATATCCAGCCCTTTCGCGGACACTGAATCAACGGACTACCCATTAACCCAACCTACCCCTATACGTAAAGTCCACGCTGTTTCGCAGCAGTCTACTTCTTCTCTTGATGTTTTCTTGTCTAAGAAAGCAACCCGTCCACGACCAGTATTCGGCACTGGTCGAGTAACCAGATCTCAAGCCGCATCTCAGTCGCGCGGCAACTCCTCCGTTTAACTGTTTGGTCTCAAGTATCATGTCTCGATCGATATTTTGTCCTGTCAATCATCTACTACAATGGCTACAAACGATCAGTCAACCTGTAATGTGGAAGTCATTACTCTGAACTGCCAGGGACTACGTTCCAAGGACAATCGTGACACCTTGTTTGCTTGGCTCAATTGCACAAAAGTGGATTTTCTTTGCCTGCAAGAAACCCACTCGACCTCGCAGACAGAGTTCTCCTCCTGGCTTAGATCAGCTACCGAAGACGGACTGCTATTAAACTCGTATTCTTGTCTATCTTCCCCAGGGACGAACCGTAGTAGTGGGGTAGCCATAATCTATAATCGACGTTATGTTGTATCTTCTTGTTACGCTGACCGACAAGGCCGGCTCATCAGTGCTCAGTTCACCTTGGCGAATAATGTATTCCAGATTTGCAATGTTTATGCGCCAAATTCCTCGGCTGAGGGCGCTCAATTTTTCGAATCACTCTACCCGATTATTGATTCGGACATCCCGTGCATTCTCTGCGGCGATTTCAACACCGTTGTCGACCCGCTTAAAGACCGCCGTGGTGGTAATCCATTGTCCAAGTGGGCCTATAATTGGTCAGGCACTCTTACCAACCTTATGTCTACCTTCGATCTCCGAGATGTGTGGCGTCTGCATCATCCCACAACAACCGCCTTCACTTGGAATCGTGCTAATTCGGTTCAAGCATCTAGGTTGGACATGTATTGGTTTAGCGCTTTTTTTCTCCCTTTTGTTTCGTCGGTCGACATTTTTCCCTTTTTTCGATCTGATCACTCGTACGTTTATTTGAAATTTTCATTACCCAATACCATCCATCGTGGTCCAGGTGTATGGAAGCTTAATGTAACCCACCTCAAAGACCCAGCTTTTATTCGTCTCGTGGAAGAATTTTGGAATTTCTGGTCAACTGAGAAGCCTTTCTTCTTTTCGATTAGTGCTTGGTGGGACGCCGGCAAGGCGCGCCTTCGTCACAAGATTCGCATTTTTTTGTCCAAAAAAGCTGCTACTACCCGCAAACGCCTTTCTTCACTTGAGCACACGCTGTTCCTCTTAACTCGCAGAGCCAATTTGGGCGAAAACGTCACGCCCTTAATTAGCGACACCAAAGCTGAGATAGAAACCATACACCGACAACAGGCAAGGGGTTGTCGTATTCGAGCAAATGTTCAATGGGCAGAGGAAGGGGAAGCCTCCAACAAATACTTCCTTAATTTGGCAAAAAGCAAAGGACAATCGCGCTTATTCGCGGCAATTAGGACGGTGAATGGCCTGATCGTCACATCGTTTGTGCTTATCCTGCGCGCGTGGGTGTCCTTTTATGTGTCTCTTTATACAGCCGACACTTTACAAGTGAAGGAACAAGATTTCTTTCTTTCGCACATCAACCAGAAACTGTCCGAAGCGCAACGTGAGCTTTGCGAAGGTGAGCTCACTTTCGATGAAT
Organism: Muricea muricata; assembly: GCA_963855995.1. Taxonomy (NCBI): domain Eukaryota; kingdom Metazoa; phylum Cnidaria; class Anthozoa; order Malacalcyonacea; family Plexauridae; genus Muricea; species Muricea muricata. The sequence goes on along the minus strand of OY979716.1, from coordinate 45,715,201 downwards.
GCAAATTAGCATTGGACGCCATGGCAACGGGCAAATCTCCTGGCTTAGACGGCTTCCCAGCCGAGTTCTATCACCGCTTCTGGCCCTTGATAGGGCGCGATTATGTGGAGGTAATGAATTCCTGTTATTCCGCGGGCTCCCTCACGGCATCGCAACGCGGGGGATTAATTACCTTGCTATATAAGAAAGGGGATCGGCTGAATATGAAAAATTGGCGACCCATTACCCTCCTCTGCGTAGATTATAAAATTGCCAGCAAAGCCATCGCAAATCGACTGCTTACTGTCCTCCCTTCCCTTATCCATACGGACCAGTCTTGCGGCGTTAAAGGCCGCAATCCCATTGTCAACAACCGCTTGCTACAGGATGTAGTCGACGATCTCAACCAACGTGGTATAGGTGGAGCCGTCCTCTCTCTCGACCAAGAGAAAGCGTTTGACAGAGTGGACTGGTCATACCTTCTCCGTGTCTTACATCGTATGAACTTCGGGGACTCCTTTTGCAAGTGGATTTCTATCTTTTACGCGCGCATTTCGTCCTGCGTTCTGATCAATGGCGTAACGTCTGAAGCCTTTTATGTCTCTCGAGGTGTGCGGCAAGGTTGTCCTCTCTCGCCTCTCCTGTACGTAGTCATGGCGGAGACCATCGCATGTGCAATACGATCTAATGCTGCAATTGATGGCGTCTGTCTCCCGGGTAACAGATGTGTCAAAATCTGCCAATACGCCGATGACACGTCCCTTATCGTCCTTTCGGACAGGGCATTGATAGAAGTATTTGATACATTCCGCCGATATGAGTTCGCGTCAGGCGCCAAACTGAATGTTAAAAAATCCCACGGTCTATTGGTAGGTCCATGGAAGACTCGGGCCAACCTTCCTATTCAGCTACAGTGGTCTTCAACTGGCATCACTGTAATGGGCTTTCATTTAACTAATGGGGAGGACACTGTATCCTGGCAAGCTCCCATCGAGCAGTTTAAATCCGTGCTTGCCTCCTGGACGTCGCGACAACTGTCCTTCCAGGGCCGCGCCTTGGTGACCAATACACTCGGTCTCAGTATTTTTTGGTACCTCTCGTCGTTCCTTTCCATGCCTGACTCCGCTGTATCGCGTATTAATTCTCTCGTCTATTCGTTTATTTGGAACAAAAAGCGGGAGTGGCTTGCGCGTACAACGGTAACCCAGCGACCCTTTCAAGGGGGACTCGGCTTGGTCGACCTCAAGCGCAAAATCAGTGCACTACATGTCATGTGGATCCGCCGTCTTGTCGAGCACAGTGCCCTTTCTTCGCTATTCTATTTTAAACATTACCTTCGGGTCGCCTTTGCGGGACGTACCGTTGACCAAATCTTAATGCTCCCCAGTCCGTCTCAGAGTGCTTTAGATCTGCTGCCAAAATTTTATCGGTCTGTCATGGAATCTTGGTTCCGTTTGACTCGCTCGGTGGAGAACGGGGAAATTGTGGTGTCTGGGCCCGGTGCCTCTTCCTGCTCGCTTCGCTCCATTACCACCCGGTACATCTATCGGCAGTTGTCCCGTCTTGACTTGACCGAACATCGCTGTGTTGCGAAATATCGAACTTGGGGCCTGACTGTCGAGTGGCGCACAGTCTGGCTGAACTTGCACTTGTGGCACTTCATACGTCCTGTACGCGACACCAACTGGTTGATAGCACACGCTGTTCTCCCCACTGCTGACCGGCTAATCCGTTTTGGGATGCAAGTGGACCCCCTGTGTCATTGCGGCCAGTCGGAATCTCTGGTCCACCTTTTTGTTGAATGCCAACTGGCAAAACGGTTGTTCGCATGGTACCAATCGTGGGTTCATCGAGCTCAGCCATGCCTAACGCGTCCCTCACCCAGTCAAATCCTGATTGGATATCACCATTCCGTACGCATACCCCCGGTTTTTCCTTGTCTTTTGGGGATAATACGACATCAAATCTGGGTCGCTCGTAATGGTTTTCGCTTCGATCAACGACCTGTCATATATGGCGATATTTTACATCGAGTTAAATCCTCTTTGCGCTTCACTTTGCGCATCCAACAACGCCATTGTCCTTGGGATCGCTTTTCTGAGCTATGGCTGGCCAGCAATGTCCTCGGGTTTATTTCGGAGGAGGACATCATTGTTTTTTCGGAGGAGCTCTGGTAAGTTCCTTGAACGTTTTCCGTCCTATATTAGAGGTGAGTCCAATTCACAATGTTTAATAGTACACGTATGATCTTGGGGGAGGGGAGCAAAGTGTGGTATCTGTTCTTTTGGAGCGTTTCATTTCGCAGTTCATTTTTCATTTTGACTTCGTCCATATAAGGTCACCTTAGCCAGTTATCACCTGTTATCGCCCATATAATACCGTAGGTTAGGGACCCCCGGGCAAGCGGACCCATTTGGCCCAAATGCCCGGGCCACTCATCGGCAGAGATCATGGCACAGGAGAGGGGATCATGCCCCCTGAAGATCTGCGTCGCCTGTAGCGGCCTCCTTGGGTGCGGCGATATCACGGGGTCCAGGCTCCATTGCACCGTCGGAGTCGATAAGCCCTTCGTCGTTCAACTCAAAATAAGATCAATGTGTCGGAACTCCCCTCGCATTTCGGTCTCGTCAAAAAGGGTACCCTTAGCAACTTATACCCGACTGGCCAAATTACCCGCATAAAGCGGCCAAATGGCGGACGGTATAAAGGGATCATCGAGCTGCACTGCGATTAAATCTTGGGCTACGAGAGCACCCAAAAGGTTCAAGTGACGAAGCACCACGAGGTATGACTTCATTGCATCGCTAGTTGGAGCTACTAGCAGTCGTCGAAGCTCCTATCTGATCTCGCCTCAAAAGCAGATCAAGTGATTGAAAAAGTGGTATTTTCGCGAGTGCTGCTTTTTATGCGAGGGAGAGAGTGTACAAAGGTCACGGTGCAACGTGGTTTTTTAAACGAGCTAGTCCGGAGTGTAACGGTCACGGTACACTTGTGGAAAAGGGGCAGGAGCCCGAAGTCAACTTTTAGGTGGGTGTACGTGTGGGAAGCTCCCTAGCCCGAGGCCAGGACCTGGGGATTCACGTCCTCAGGACCCCACCCGAGGGCCGGATAGGCGGACTGCTCGTCGCTGACCCTAGAACTCCATTGGATACGACGCGCGTCACGTCGAGTCGCGTCATGTCACGACCAAGATCTTTACTTTTAACCCTGGAGGACCCACCAGCCGAAGCCACCGTAGATGGCCCAGCTGTCCTCCGAAAGGTGATCTACAACAGCCTGAAAGACGGCGGTGTAAATATGGACACGTTAGAAGGTATCGAGTGTTTTAGTCAGACGACATGGTATATCGTCTTTAAAACGAGAATTGCAAAAACGGAAGCCAAAGATACACAAATCGAACTTTATGGAAAAACATATACGCTAGCAAGCGCAGAATATCAACGACCAAGGATCTCGTATACATGGGTCCGACTTTATGGTTTTCCCCTAGATACGGACAGTAAATACCTAGAAAAGACAATGTCACTGTATGGGGAACTATTTGCGATTACGGACGAAATAGACGGACGACTCCAAATTAAGACGGGCGTAAAACTGGCACAATTTACTAGTGTAAAGGGTAATATTCCTTCGTTTATACACGTCGGAAGACACCGAGTACGAACAGCGTATCGTGGACAAATCAAGACATGTAGAAACTGCCACAAAGAGGGCCACATGGTAAAAGACTGCACAGCCGGCCGTGTGTGTAAACAGTGCGGGGAACCGGGGCACACGAAAGCTGACTGCCCCGAAAAAATATGTTTTCAATGTCTGGGGAAAGGTCACGAAGTACATGAATGCCCAGAATACCTTAGAGGCTTTCCTAGTTTAGGAGAAACAACAGAGCTAACCGAACAACCAGACCCACGTCAAAACGTGGAACCCGATTTAACCCCTATGACCACCGATGGCCCGACTTGCGAACAGGCAGACTGGGGAGACGAAACCGAACCAACTTCAACTGAATCCAGCCACCTAACCCCGAAAAACCACATACCTGAGCAACGTGAGGTGCTTACCACCACTACCGAGACGACTGACCCGGCCAAGGAGACCACAACGTCCACCTCAGCAGAGATCCCACTGACCAACGACGCCCCGACAAAGAACTCAGACCACCAACCTAGCGACCTTGCTCCTACAACAGTAATGGAAACATCCCCCCCCAACGGCGAAGTCACACCAGTCGACCCCCCGATACCGCCCCTCCCGAACGATTCAACAGACTCTTCGGGTGGAGAAGACGAACCCCCCCTGAAGACGTCAAAGACAACAAGAACCACCAGAGCCGTCTCACCTGGAAAATTGGGCAAAATGGTTACGGCTAGTTCAAAGAAAAAGAAAAAGAAATCGAAAGGGAACAGCCCGGCTGTTAACGTAGCCGGGGGAAGAAATCGGAACCCATTTACAAAGTAATACATTCAAGTGTATCAGTCTAAACGTAAACGGAATGGCAGAAAAACCGAAAAGAGACAGAAATTTCGATTTTATTAAGAATTTTAAAGCGGATATCTATTTACTACAAGAGACACATAATGATAATGACGGACATGAAAAACAATGGGCAGCAGAATGGGGAGGTCGATGCTTGTGGAGTAGGGGAACAAACAGAAGCAAGGGGGTGGCAATTTTGCTACCACCTGGCTCCAATATGCACATCAGCAACATTCGGAGGGAAACTGAAGGCAGGATACTTGCAGCAACCTTGACAGACCAGGACAATAATCTTCAGCTGAATATTATGAACGTTTACGCACCAAACATTCCGCGAGAACGCCAAACTTTTTTTGACAAACTATGGCAATATAAACCGGGAGATACGAATATACTTCTTGCAGGAGATTTCAACTGTATCGAGACGCCCGAGTTGGACAAGCAAGGGGGAAATCCGGCCAGCGGTAGGCAGGGCATAGTAGAACTAAATCAGTTCGTTGACCACAACGACCTTCACGATACATGGCGCAAGAGCCACCCGAATGACAGGTTATATACATGGCACAACAAGGATTTCACTTTACGATCCAGATTGGACAGGTGGTACACGAAAAGCAGTGCAAAGACTCACACATCAATCCGGGCATGCCCTTTCTCGGATCATTCGGTCATTGAGCTCATACTAACTGAACCGCTTGGCTCGAAACGGGGAAAAGGGGTTTGGAAAATCAACCAGCAAGTTATCGACGACCAAAGCTTCCAACGGGATATACGTGCCTTCCAAAAATTTTGGCAGGGCAAGAAAACTGACTTTCCATCGTTACAGGAATGGTGGGACCAAGCAAAATGTGATTATAAAGCGATCGCCATTACACACGCCGTCCGGAAGAGTCGCAACAGGGACCGTGATTTACGCGAGTTAATAAACGAGTTGAACACTCTCCAGTGTCAGAACCACCCGGATGCATCAGCCATTGACGATGCGAAAAGAAAGATCGAGGAAATAGAGACATGCAAACTCGAAGGCATCAAAATACGAAGTAGAGCGTCCTGGCTCGAGGAAGGGGAGCGACCAACGAAGTTCTTCTTCAGCTTAGAGAAACGCAAGCAAGAGAAAGCACGTATCACCAAACTCCGGATCGAGCAGACAGTAGTAACCACCGACAAAGACATCCTAGCCGAAGCGCAGAGATTTTATCAACAACTTTACAGCCACTACAATGGAGATAGCGATTTACAACACGAACTCCTTGAGCTTTTGGAGAAACAACTCTCGGCGGAGACGAAGGAATCGTGTGAAGGGCCAATCACGGAAGCCGAAATGACGACAGCGAGAAAGAAAATGCACATGAACAAGTCTCCAGGACCAGATGGCTTGACCACAGAATTCTACCACACTTTTTGGAATGATCTCGCCCCGGACCTGCTGGAAGTGTACAACGACAATTTCCTTCGAGGACAAATGTCTAAATCACAACAAGAGGCGTTGCTACGGCTATTGCATAAAAAAAATGAACGAGAACTATTAAGCAACTGGCGTCCGATATCACTCCTAAACACGGACTATAAGATCTTGGCAACTGTATTAGCAAATCGCCTTAGGGCCGCACTGCCAGAGGTGATACATCCCGATCAAACATGTGGAATACCCGGACGTACTATTTATGATACGGTGTTGCGTCTACGCGACATGGCATATGAAGCCACGGCTAAACACTCGAACTTGATTCTCATCAGTCTTGACCAAGAAAAAGCGTTCGACCGAGTGGATCGGAATTATCTCTTTAACATTCTTGTCAAAATGAATTTTGGAACAACCTTCATTCGATGGCTGAAAACCATGTACGCAGGTGCAAACTGCAAAATTATTAACAACGGCTGGCTCTCCGAACCGGTTTTTTTGGAACGGGGAGTGCGTCAGGGGTGTCCTCTGTCGTCACTTTTATATACGATCGTCTTTGAAACTCTAACCAATGCCATACGCAGAAACCCAAGAATTGAAGGAGTACCCCTCCCAGGGAACACGCAACACAGTAAGACCACAGCGTATGCGGATGATGCCACTCTCACTCTCAAAGACGATCTGTCAGTCACACGGGCTTTTGACGTCATAAACACTTATGAGAAGGCAAATGGCAGTAAACTGAACATGACCAAAACGGAAGGTGTGTACGTGGGCCAACAAGCGGGACGCGACCATGGTCCAGTACCAATCAAATGGAAAACCGATAACATTACAGCACTAGGAACGAAGATTGGAAATGACATGCGACAGGACTGGGATAAAGCAGCAGACAGACTAGAAACAACCTTATCACGATGGCGGGAACGCCGGCTATCATGCAAGGAAAAGGCAGTCATCATCCAGACATATGCGATTGCGCAGATCGTTTATTTGGCCAGCATGTTCTTGATTCCCGACGTTCACATTACCCGGATACATCGAGCAATTTTTCAGTTCCTATGGCACACTAAAAACGAGCTAGTTTCGCGTGCGACATGCCACCTCCCGCTCAATCAAGGTGGGCTGGGCATCCCAGACATACACACAATCAGAACCTTTTGCATGATCAAATGGCTCAAGCATCTTACTAACCAGACAATACAAACTAAATGGTCAAACTACGGCCGTTACTGGGCAGGACACACCTTAGGATGCATCAAAAGTGACTGGAGATGGCTCCGATCAAACACAGTCCCGCATGGGGACCCCCACAACGCGCCAAAATGGTACCGAACGATATTAGACTTTGTCTCAAAACATTGTAAAACCCTAGCTGAAACACCTGACGACAACCTTACCAACCGATTCCTGAAACTATTGATCCGAGACCCCCACCAACCTCGTTGTGTGGCCGAATGGAATCGATTGATCCATCCACCGCCGACCATCCCATGGAACCAGCTGTGGGCGTCAAAATGTTCTAACCACGTCAAAGAATTCATATGGCGACTATCACACCGTGTCCTACTTACTAAAGCATATTTACGTCAGTGGGGAATGTCGGTCAGTCCGGCATGCCCCTTTTGTCCACGCCGCGAGGACTCCTTCCACGCACTGGTACAGTGCCAACGGGCTCAGAACACTTGGACCGCAATACAACCACTTCTTACGGCAATAGCGGGTCACCCACTTACAATAGACTTGGAAGCTCTTGTGTTTCGTCGGGCTTTGCCCACCATATCACCGGCAGATGAACTGTGTTTCTATATTATAGCCACCACCGCTGAAAACCTATGGAAAACTCGTAACAACAGAATTTTTGACAAGAAAACACCCTTGAGAAACGTGGCTCAGGATACGTTACGAATGATCAGACACCATATTCAGACTGACTTTTATATTAACCCTAACCGGGTTGAACTCTTCTGGAGTCACAAGAAAACTCTCGCCGAGATAAACAATGGGCTGCTAGTCCTCAAGATATAAAGTAAATTACGTTTTAAACAGTTATAAACATTGATCACTTTTCGATAAGACAGTAGTCGGTTTGATCTAAGTAGAGTAGTTTGATTTTCTTTGTACACAGACAATTTGTAAATAAATCTTTTAAACACAAAAAAAAAAGTATCTGAAGATCACATTGAAGAATTGTTTGTTGCTGAATCTGAAGACAGTTGAAGATCTGAAGACTTGAAGAACCTGACGACTATTGGCATCTAGAAAAGTTCCAGCGCTGTTGTGATATCGTCTAGTGTCCCGGTCAAGAAGTTTGGCGCCTTGTTGGTCCTGCTCCTTGGCCTGGTTCCTGGCCTTGGTCTGTTGTCCTGATCAGGAAGTTTGGTGCCTTGTTCGGTGTAGCTCTTTGGCCAGGTTCGCGTGGTTTGCATCGTGTGCCGCCAAGACGTGGTTCCCGTGCTCTCTTAGGAACGTCCAGCGTCTCGGTCAAGTGGCCCAGCCTAGGTGGACCTCCTGTTTGTCTTGGAATATTTTTCTGGGTTTTTCGCGCGCGCATTGGGCGCGTGGCGTGAGTTTATTATTTCTATACTTATTTTAGTGTGCGCACCCTACGCTATACAGCAATTGGGCGCAGGAATTATCATATTCGCGGGCGGGTGTTATAAATTTCGAGGGTCTGTTCCTGATCCCGGGGGCCCATCAGGGGGCAATCGGTAAGGAGGGGGTCTTTTTCGTCTTTTTGCTTTTTGTGTACGGGGGGAGGTACGTGGCCGATCCCCGTAGTCTGGCTTTCTGTCTCTGTGCAGGCGGTGGTTCTTTTCCCGCCCGCAATTTGCCTATTCTATAATATATATTATAAATCGCCTATTGTATATTACAATTTATACTTGGTGTATTCTTTTGTGAGTATTTTAGTATGCGTATACCATTCGCCAATCGTACGGCGGATGTTGATTTGCCCGCTGCCCCAGGGCAGCCTAAAGTGACGGTACGGGCTGTCATAGATTCTTTTCGGGAGCAACTTCCCAGTAATTTTTCTAATTTATTCGAAGCGTTTGTGTTACTTTCACCTCGAAAGGTGCGGGTTACGTGCCGTACCCCGCACAATCTAGAGGAGGTGCAAAATTTAGGTCTTACTTTTAGATCTGCGCGGGTCACGTTCCACCCTTGCCGTACTGCCAAGTGGGTGAATGTGACCCGTTTAAGCTATGGTATACCAAATGAGGCCTTACAGGCTGCACTTAGCCCTTTTGGGAAAGTCTTAAATGTTAAAATGGCCTCCTATCAGGGGGTTTATGTAGGGGTGCGAAACGTTCTCATGGAGATTTCCACGCCCATCCCTTCGTCCCTTAAAATCGCAGAACACTGGTGTAACGTGTTCTACCCTGGGCAAATCCCTACGTGTTTTAACTGCAGACGAAATGGTCATACTCGGGCAAATTGCCCACTTACTCAGCCAGAGGTCCCCGCTGTTGACGCTACGGCAATAGCTGATCCAATACTCCTTTCACCTGCGCGTCGGGATCTTGTTCATGAACTTCTGGGCTCCGTCGTAGAGCGCGTTGCGGCTGGTCCAGCCAGTTATGCCCAAGTAGTTGTTTCCCCAGGCGTTACTAAACCGGTCCCCGAGTTGGAGACCGCTGTCGAGGGTCAAAATCTAGATCCTGATTTAAAAATTGAGGAAGTGGCCAAGAGGCCACTTTCTTCTAGTTTGCCGGATTCGGCACAAAAGGCTGATGCCGATAAGAGCACCCATGAGGGTGTGGTCGATTCAAATTTACCGGGTTTGCCCATGGGGCATACGGGTATGGATGATAATACTTCCGCGACTTCCGATAGTGAGTCTGTGGAGAGTGATGACGACTTCTTCGATGTTGAACCGGTTACTGAACTATCCTCGTTGAAACGATCTCGACCACCGGAGGGCAGTTCCGAGTGTTCGGATAGTTCTCTTTCTCCCACTTCCAAAAAAGGCAAGGAGATACAGGTAGAGCTTCTTGAGATGTGCGATGCACATGTTTCGACCTTGGCAGCCGCGGCGGCCTTGCCTCTTCCTGACAATGTCGATAGCGATATAGACTTGTTTTCAGATAAAGATTCGAATAACCCCATTGACCCCGATTATGTTGACGATAATTTAAGCACGGTAACGGACCCTGACACTACGGATTACCCCTTAACTCAACCCACTCCAGTTCGCCGTATTGGTAAAACACTTTCCCAGTCTTCAGAGAGTCTCTATTTTACTCGTCGATCCACTAAACCGGATCTGAGAGGTACCGGGTGTGGTGCTCGCACCCGGTCTCAATCTCACTCACGTTCATTATCTGACTTTTAAACTCTTTCTTGATGGCTACTAACAACTCTAATCCTAGTTCTCTCGAAGTCATATCCCTGAATTGCCAGGGATTACGTTCATCTGACAATCGTGATACATTGTTTTCATGGCTTAATTGCTGTAAAGTCAACATCTTGTGTCTACAAGAAACACATTCTGTGTCTCAAACGGAGTTTGAGGGATGGGTGAAAGCGGCTCAAGATAATGGGGTGCTTTCACGCAATTATTCGTGTGTCTCATCACCTGGTCGGGACCGCAGTTGCGGAGTCGCTATTCTTTATGATTCTTGCCTATCTCTTTCTTCGTGTGCGAGGGATCGGCATGGCCGACTCCTCTGTACACAGTTCACATCGAACTCCAAAACATTCCAAGTCTGTAATATTTATGGCCCAAATAAGGCCAAAGATGGTGATGTCTTCTTCGAATCTTTATACCCAGTGTTGGACTTTGACTTACCCTGCATTCTATGCGGTGATTTCAACACGGTGGTCGACCCATACATGGACCGTCGGGGTTGTAACCCCACCTCTCCGTGGGCTTATAATTGGTCACGGACCCTCACAAATTTAATATCCTGTTACGATCTTCAGGATATCTGGCGGGTAAAACATCCGGGCGATTATGCCTTTACTTGGCAACGACCAAACGGGGCGCAAGCGTCTCGATTAGATATGTTTTGGCTTTGTTCGTTCTTTTTGCCTTTGGTATTGTCGGTGGACATCTTCCCTTTCTTTCGCTCTGACCATTCATACGTGTTTCTTAAACTCTCTTTGCCTACCCATATTCCTCGCGGGTCGGGAGTTTGGAAATTTAATTGTGATCTTTTGAAAGATCACCATTTTGTCGTTATGGTTACCCAGTTTTGGGAGCGCTGGCAGGCCGAGAAGCGGTCTTTCTTCTCACCAAGTGCGTGGTGGGATGCGGGTAAAACCCGCTTGAAAATTCTTATTCGTGATTATTCTCGCAAGCAAGCTAGAACCTTTCGCCAACGTATTGCGTCCTTTGAGCGCACCTTGCGCTTTCTTCATCGTCGGGCGGAGGATGGGGAAGATGTTGTGCGGGAACTCGCTGACACTAAACAGGAACTCGAGGAATTGCACCGTCAGCGTGCGCAAGGTTGTTGTATCCGCGCTCGGATCCAATGGGCTGAGGAGGGTGAGACCTCCTCTTATTTCTTTTCCCTAGAGCAGAAACGGGGCCAGTCACGTCTATTTTTGGCCATTCGCAGTCTCAGTGGTCAAGTCGTTTCTTCTGTCGCCCTTATAGCACGAGCCTGGGTCTCATTTTACCTTATTTTATTTTCTGCCATTTCATTAGATCCTGGACATCAGGATTTTTTTCTTTCTTTCATTCGGCAGCACTTGTCTCCTGCCGAACGTGATTTATGCGAGGGCGCGCTTACACTTGCAGAGTGCAAGGCAGCGCTCGATAGCATGCCGCACGGGAAGACTCCTGGGTTAGATGGGCTTCCTGCTGAATTTTATCAACGGTTTTGCCCTCTGATGGGGCAGGATTACGTCGATACCATGTCTTATTGCTATACTTCCGGTTGTCTTTCGGCGTCTCAACGCTCCGGGTTGATCACTCTTCTTTTCAAACGAGGTGATCGCCTGGAGATGAAAAACTGGCGACCTATTACTTTACTTTGTGTCGATTACAAAATTGCTAGCAAAGCTATCGCTAATCGTCTTCTGCAGGTGTTGCCTTCGGTGATCAGCCCTGACCAAAGTTGTGGGGTCAAGGGCCACAACCCTACTTTAAATAGTCGTATGTTACAGGATATTGTCTCCGATCTAAACAATCGCGGCCTAGGGGGCGCTGTCCTTTCATTAGACCAAGAAAAAGCCTTCGACCGCGTCGATTGGGGCTATCTCCAGCGTGTCCTCGCTCGAATGAACTTTGGGCCTTCCTTTTGCCAATGGATTTCTTTATTTTACACTGGCATTTCTTCCAGTGTTCTGGTTAACGGTCACTGTTCTGATTTCTTTTTTGTCTCTCGGGGTGTCCGCCAGGGGTGCCCTCTTTCACCTCTGCTTTACATCATTATCGCCGAGACTATGGCGTGTGCCATTCGCGCGGATCCCCTCATCGATGGCTTTGTCTTACCTGGCAACCGGCGGGTTAAACTCTGTCAGTACGCTGACGACACTACCATCTTTGTCATGACCGATCGCGCGTTATGTCGCGTGTTTGAGATTTTTCAGCGCTATGAGTTGGCCTCAGGGGCTAAACTTAATGTTAGTAAGTCCCACGGGTTGCTGATTGGGTCATGGGCTTCCCGTGCTCAATTACCGATTACACTGCAGTGGTCTTCTGAGTCCATCATAGTCATGGGCTCGCGCCTGGCGAATACTATTTCCGACGAATCATGGAAGGCTCCGGTCGAAAAACTGGACTCGGTTCTCTCCTCATGGCGTACTCGGGGGCTGTCTTTCCATGGTCGGGCATTAATTGTCAACATGATGGGTCTGAGTGTTCTGTGGTACCTGGCCTCCTTTTCAGTGATGCCCGATAACGTGCTCCGTCTAGTGAATTCGTTGATTTTCTCATTCATTTGGCAAAAGAAACGGGAACAACTCCGCCGAGTGTCGGTCACACAGCATCCCAGCCAGGGTGGCCTAGGTGTCGTCCATGTTTCACATAAGATACAAGCTCTTCACGCTATTTGGGTGCGCCATCTATTGGAATACCAGGATCAACCCTGCATGTTCTTTTTCCAACACTACCTCCGGGTCGCCTTTGCCGGCCGACCGGTTAGCCAGATTTTGCTATTGCCGGCGCCATCCCGCACTGCTCTTAATCTCTTGCCCCCATTTTATCGGTCGGTGATGTCTTCTTGGTTTTCCCTTTCACGACGATGGGAGGGCGATGACATTGTGGTTGCTGGTCCTGGTACCACAGTTTGCCCTCTTAGATCTCTCACTGTTCGTTTCGTTTATCGCGAATTAGTTCGTCTTTCCAATGTCGCACACCGCTGTGTCTCCAAATATGAGACTTGGGGCATAACCGTCGAATGGCATTCAGTTTGGCGTAACCTTCAGCTTTGGCGTTACGTTCGCGAGGTGCGCGACACCAATTGGAAAATCGCGCACGGCATATTACCCACCGCAGACCGGCTTTTACGATATAACTCCACGATTGATCCTTGTTGCCATTGTGGTCAACACGAGTCGCTGGTGCACCTGCTCGTCGAGTGCCCTTTAGCCAAACAACTGTTTGCTTGGTATCAGACCTTGGTCCGTCGTGCCTTTCCTCAACAGCATCGTCTTACCACATCGGAGATCATGGTTGGCTACGATTCATCCATTGCCCTACCACCCGTCTTTCCTTGCCTTTTGGGACTTATTCGTCACCGTATTTGGATAGCACGCAATGGTTGGTGTTTTGATCAGTCCCCAGTTGAATATCGATCTGTATTGGCACACGTGTCTTCCTCGCTTCGGTTCGTGCTGTCCGTGTTCCATCGCCGCTGCCCGCGCGACTTTTTTATAGCGTCCTGGTTGGCTGGTGGCATATTCGGTCACCTGTCTCCTGACGACGTCCTGGTTTTCGGAGCTGAATTATTGTAATCTGTATTAGTCCGCTTGTCATGCCCGGGGGTCGCCTTAATTGGTTGTCACTGCCGGTGTATGACAGGCTCTTATTGTCCTGTCTTGTCCAAATGGTTCATTCCGTGATTGCTTGTTTAGTGTTTGTTTTGTACAATATTTTTGTTAAGTGACCATTCGTTCTTGTCTGGTCCCTGGCCTCTGCGAGGCGGGGGTCGCCTTAACGGGTCGTACTGCCGTTTTCTCAACGAGGTTTCAGGTTTAGTTAATGTTTGACTGTCGGCTCGTCGTAGCCTTGCGCTGCGTCGGTCACGGCAGGTTTTCAATGTTTCTTAGGTCTTAGTTCCCCATGGGTGTTGTTCATGTTGACGTCACACATTGCCAGTTTCATCCGTTTTTACCATTCACCACCATAGGGTAGGGACCCCCGGCAGGCGGGCGCTTCGCGTCCAAATGCTCGGGCCATTCACGGTTGTTATCATGGCATGGGGGAGGGGATCATACCCCCTGAAGGTCTGCGTCGCTAAGTAGCGGCCTCCCTGGGTACGGCGATATCACGGGGTCCAGGCTCCATTGCACCGTCGGAGTCACCAAGCCCCTCGTCGTTTAACTCAAAATAAGATCAAGTGTAGTATGGAGCTCCGTTGAAAGGTTTTGGTTGAAGCGTTTTTCAGTTACTTTTTGTGTATTTTTTGGTTCTAAATCATTTATAAAAGCTCCGTTCCACTGTTGTATACTACTTTGGGTTTTTTTATTTTGTTTTGGATTGTTTTATTGGCGTTTTTTGGGAATTGTGTGCTGTAATCATTATTCTATTCGTTTGATTTTGGATTTACCTATATCTTTGGTTTGGATTGGTGTCCTTGGTTCAAATTTGGCCTGCGAACTGTGTTTTATGGTTGTTTTGTACTGTCAAAGTTTCACGTTGTTTTATCGTCCCGTTTTTGAGTTACTGCGTCCCGTATATTTTGACCGTTGGAACTAATTTGAATTTTGGCATATATAATTGGTTATCTTTTATTGGATTTTTGGTTTATTTACGTGTTTTGGCTGTTTGTTCGTGTTGGATTTGGTCTGCGATTTGTATTTGGATCATTTTGATATGTTATTTGCCCCGTTTTGTACATTTATCCGTGTGAATCAGTGATCTTGGATTTGTAGTGTATTATATCGTATATACTGTTTACATTGTGGCCGTATCGTTATTGTGTCCTGTTAATCTTGAGCCATTTGTCCTATCAATTTGGAATTTTGTACAGTGGTTGTTGTCCTGTATATCTCCAAGATTACCGAGTTTGGTGTCGTTGGCTTTTGTGGTTTTTGAATTATTGTTATTTTTTATTTCCCAACGGTCAACTGTCCTTGGATTATATTTTCAGTGTATGGGGAGTTCCCGTTTTACATATTGTCGCTATATGGCCGTCTATTATATAACGTGCGTGCGTGTCTAGTTCTGTCTCATTATGTTGCAGTCTCCGTTTGTCCAGTGTCCTGATTGTTGTTTTATTACCTCGTCGCAAGGTCATTTGGGTATACATCGGTCCAAAATGCACAAAACCGTAGTTTCTGATAACATCACTTCGGTGAATATCGTTCGTCTTTTCCCCGAAGGTAAATCACGCTACTGTTGCCTTTGTAACAACATCATCGCTTCGTTCCCGAATTTCAAGCGCCATTTCTCCACCACCCATAAAGGCATATCCCTCAATACCTCTGCGAAGTGTTTAATATGTGACCGCGAATTCCCTACATCAAATGGTGCTGGTGTCTACATAAGGCGTGCACATAAAATTGGTGAAGATGATCCATACCCTCTTTCTCCTTCGCCTGTGATGTCATTTGTTGATTACACTCTCTCACAAAATGATTCCACCATCTCATCATCCACGCGAAGTCGTAGGTCAAGAAGAGTATCATTAACCCACTCTCCACTGTCTGGCATTACCACCTGCACGTCACAGTGCCCTTCGTTAGTTCCCCATACAGATGTATCGCTTGACACGCAACCTATTAACCCATCATTTTCCCGGTCACTTATCCAAATCTCCCCTCGTCAACCAACCCCTGGTATTACATCTCCACTTCCACGACTCCTTTTTAATGTAAGTTGTAGTGACACCCCTGTACCTATCATTTCTGACGTCGATCCCAATGAAGATGATGACCTCTATTCCTCTCCTCCCAGACCTCGCTCTTCCTGCTCCCCTGATCGCACTCCTGTACCATCACCTGGTGATTCTGATTTCATCTCCAGTCCCAGTTTGATTGAGCCTAGTCCACCATCTCCTGATCCAGGGGTCGCCTTCACTGGTTGTACTGCTGAGTCGCGTATGGCCCAATCAACGTGTGGTGCTGTTCAATCCCCTACCCCACCTATACCTGAGATATTGTTAACTGGTGATGCTAATCCCATCAACAGCCCCAGTTCGACTGTGTTCCATCAACCACCTGCTGATCCAGGGGTCGCCTTCGTTGGTTGTACTGCTGAGTCGTGTTTGGTCCAGTCAAGCCACGGTACCCCTCATGGTCCCTCCTTGGCGCATGATAACCCTACTAATCCCACTGATAACCTTGCTAATAACCCTAACAACGTATCAACTCTTGAACCTTCGGTCGCCTTAAGTGGTTGCACTGTTGGGGATAGTGATGATTCTAACAATGCTACTAGTAATCCACAGTCGCAGAATGCACGTGGGAATGAGTCGGAGTTCGTTTGTCATTGGTATGACCGAATTTCATCGGCTGCTTCGTTTGATGATTTCTCTGCCTCTTGTGGTCAGTTTGCAGATGAGGTGGTTACGAAAGGTAAAGACATGTCTGGCAACCCTCGTGGTAGACCTGCCCCGAACCCCAGAAATCGACCTCATGGGAGAGTACCAAACCGTAACCGTCGGCCATTGCAGTTCAACCCAAGAGATGCTAAGAGACTTCAGATCTTATACCGATTATCTAAGAAGAGAGCAGCCCGTCATGTATTAAATGACAACAACACCCCTTATTCTGGCACCAAAGATCGTGCTGAACAATATTTCAACGAGACTTTTTCACCCCCGACTGTTGACTTGGATGAACTTTTAGCTTCTTTAAGTGTACATGTTCCTACTGCTGCTGAAGATCCTTCGCTAATGACTCTGATGACACAGAAAGAGATCAAGGCGAAGCTTCGGTCAATGTCGAACTCGGCCCCCGGCAAAGATAGGGTGGAATACAGGCATTTAAAACTTGTTGACCCGAACTGTAAAGTTCTCGGCGCCATCTTCAATAAGTGTCTTCGCGAACGTAGGATCCCAGCGACGTGGAAGAACTCTACCACCATCCTCATCCACAAGAAAGGCCCTGGTGATGATCCTAGGAATTTTAGATCTATTGCGTTAATGTCCTGTTTGTACAAGCTATTTACGTCCATCCTATCGGCCCGTGTCTCGGATTTTGCTATTAGTAACAACTTGTTATCGTCGCAGCAGAAGAGCGCCAGACCTTCGGAAGGTTGCCATGAGCATACGTTTACCCTGCAGTCTGTTGTAGCGGATTGTAAAAGAAATCGCAAGAACTGTTTCTTTGCCTGGCTAGACCTCAGAAATGCGTTTGGTAGCGTATCGCATGACGCCATCTATGTTACACTTACGCATATGGGATTTCCCTCGCATTTTATTAATCTGGTCAAAGATATTTACACAGACGCTGAAACGGTCGTTAAACTGTCCAAAGACCAAGAAACTGACCCCATCAAGGTGAATGCTGGCGTGAAGCAAGGTTGCCCAATAAGCCCGATACTATTTAATTTGACCACGGAACTTCTCATTCGTTCTGTCCAATCGAGGTGTAGTGAAAACTCTGACATTTCCTTTAAGTTACATGGTAACCCGGTGTATGTCCTTGCGTATGCTGATGATCTGGTTTTGGTGAGTCGCGCTCGTCATGGTCTTCAAACCTTATTAGATGATGTCTCGGTGGCTGCTAACATCCTCCAACTATCCTTCCGCCCCGATAAGTGTGCTTCCCTCTCATTAACATGTAACAGCAAACGTGAACCATCTCGTGTTGGTGATACGGTGTTTTCAGTACAAGAACGTAACATCCCTGTTCTTGCTAAAGAGGAGTCATATCGGTATTTGGGTGTCCCGATTGGTTTGTTATACGATGCGAATGATATGCTACGAATTACAGACAAATTAATGCAAGACCTTGAAAAGATCCATGATTCCCTACTCGCTCCGTGGCAAAAATTAGATGCAATTAGAACATTTATACAACCGTGTTTAACATATGTTCTGCGCACCTCTCCTGTGACACGTGATTCCTTAAAGACCTACAGATCAAAGTTAATTGACGTTCTTCGTTCCATCTGTCATCTCCCAAAAAGATCGTCTACACACTATTTCTTTGCCGATAAATCAGTTGGTGGACTTGGGCTCCTAGATCCTTTTGACGAGAGACATATCCAATCCATTGTCCACTCGGTTAAAATCCTATCCGCAGCTGATACCCTTACTAACAACATTGCTAAAAGCCAACTTAAATCGGTGGTGTACAGATGTTTCCATCGAGACCCAACGGATGACGAAATTGATGCCTTCCTATCTGGATCAATGGACGGTGAATTAAGTAACCACAGTCGAGCCAATAATAGTCAAACGTCGTGGTCGAGATGTCGAATTGCCTGTAGAGCGATGAAAGTGAGAGTCCGTTTGGTGAATGAGAAATTTGTAATTTCAGTTGATAACTTTGCATCCTCGGCGGATCAGAAGAGTGTTGCGTTCTATTTGCATCGCCACTGCCTGAAACATCATGAACAACAGTTAAAAGATCTCCCAGACCAAGGTAAAACGGCCCGTTGTTTTCAAGAGAATAAGGTTTCGTCAACTCATGGTTGGTGCTATGACGGTACTGGGATAAGATTTTGTGATTGGCGGTTTATCCATCGTGCTAGAACCAACACCCTCCCTACTAATGACGTCAAAAGTAGATGGTCGGACGAATGTTCGCCGATGTGCCGCAGATGTGGTAGCGAAACGGATACAGAAACTCTCCCGCATATCATATGTAACTGCCGACCTAATATGGTAACCATAACCAGTAGACATGATGCAGTTTTGAACAGATTGGTTAAGGAAATCAAGAAGGGTGATGTAGTAATAGATCAGACTGTTCCTGGCGCTCCAGGCGAAGACCGTCCTGACATTGTGGTTCGTGAAGGGGATACAGCTTTGATAATCGACGTAACGTGCCCATTCGAAAATGGAAAGTCCGCGCTGTCCGTGGCTGATGACCGTAAAAAAGCCAAATACTACCTTACCTTATTGACTTCTTCGCCTCGCAGAATATTCGTGCTAAGGTGTATGGTTTCGTCGTTGGCGCGCTCGGTGGTTGGTTCCCTGGGAATGAAAAAGTGTTAAACGAAATTGGAATGTCTATGTGGTATAGAACATTATTCCGAAAGCTGTGTTGTTCCGACGCAATCAAAGGATCAAGAAACATTTATGTCGAGCACCTTACCGGTGTTCCACAATAAACCTCACTACTTTTATGGTAGTTTATATAAACATTAGTAGTTTTGCTTAGGTTAAACATTTTATAGTAAACTAGTTACTATATAGAACATTATGGGCGTTTTGTTATAGAGCATTGGACTCAAATAGAACTGAGATTTGAACTCAAATAGTTAAGATATGAAAGTATTTTTGTATATATGTATATATTTGTTAATAATTCTGTTCTTATCAGCTTAATATCTGATATGTTAGGCAATGCCTAACTCATATATTAAACTGATTTTTGGAGCTCGGCCATGGGACTTATCTTACTGAAGCTTGCTTCGCCCTGGCCACGGGTTGTCTCGGTCATTGCACTACCACCGAGAACAGCCCACCATTTATAGCAACTATAAACAATTTGAAATATGAAATAGCCAAAAACGAATACTGAACCATCGACTATGAGCAAATGAACAGCTCTGGCGGCAAAAACTGAGAACAGATACTATGCACAACTTAGAAGACTAAGTAGCGATCTCTTCTGATTCTAGATGTTGATTCATACATGTATCAGTCTTGTATAGTACATAGTATAAAGTATATAGTAGATAGTATCGTCGTATATCGTCGTATATCTAGTATATCGTCTAGCTTCTTCTAGCTAGACGGAGCTAGCAGTAGCCAGCAGTAGCCAGCCTATATACAGTAGCCAGCCTATAGTATATTTTGTTTTAGTTTGGAAGGGGGCTATGTGTGACGCTGAAATTTTCCGTTGCTTTCCCATAAGGCTTAGCGATCTCACTGTAGACGGCAATACTTCATGATATAGCGTAGATAAAAGCATTAAGAATTGAAATAGCTCGTATGATTTTCACGAGAAATAAACTCTATTATAAAGAGACGAGTAATGGGGAATTTGGACAAACTTTCGAGTCAGTCAGAGACTACTCTAGCTTGGTCATTTAGCCATTGGCAAACATCGATTGTGAACGAGACTCACTTCTAACATATTTTTCTCTCATTCTTTTTACAGAAGCTGGTGATGCCTTCGGCTCAAGCATACTCCCTTTGAGAGTAAGCCAGCCAAGAGTCCAGATCGTTTAATCTTTTCGCCGTCTTCTTCGCCTTCGGAACTGCTGTCTTGTTCTGCTCCGGTTGGTCTGCTGCCTTGGATTTCGTCCGCAACGGTCTTCGGTGTCTTCGTATTGCCAGATCAATTAAGCTGATAAGAACAGAAATTTTTTATTAATCTTAAATAAAGTTTACAAGCGAATATAGATAATAAGTTGCGAACTATTCACATCAATAGTGGATACTACTCTGTCCGTTTCTGAAGTTGGAAAATAATATATAAAAAACACTATGCTAGAAAACTAATGAAGGTTCGTACCTAATAATGATGGCATATAAGATGCATGCTACAGTAAGAACTACCAAATAAGTTATATACAAAGTAAAAGTACTGACACTTTCTTTTGTGTGCACCCGTACTATATACTGAAAATAACAAGCTATGAATTAATTTAAGGACAATAAAAGATTGTTTAAATATGTATATAAAGTTTAATATTGGGGGACACCTGAGAGGTGTTCCACATAAATGTTACGGGAAACTTTAATTGCGTCAGCACAACACAGTTTCCTAAAAAGAGTTCGATAGCGACGACTCATATATATTTCGTCCAGCGCCTTCTCATTCCCAGGGTACCACGAACCCAAGGCACCAACCACGAAACCAAACACCTTAGCAGACATACCCAACAAGCGGAAATGGTCAACAAGATAACGATATTTATCCACTTTACGTTGGGCTGTCTCACTTAACGCGTCATGACCATTGTCAAAGGGGCACGTGACGTAGATAATAGTGACTTTAGAGCCATCCGTGATGACCAGATCAGGGCGATTATTGCCAGGAGCACCCGGGACCACTTTGTCAACTGAGAAAGATCCACGATGGATTGATTTAGAGAGCCTTTCCAAAATAGCATTATGGCGACGGGTGATGGAGGGCATATTGGGTGGACAATGACAGACGATGTGTGGGAGGGTTTCATTATCACCGAGGCTCTGGCACTTCCGACAGGTAGGGGAGTGACCACCAGAAAAACGACTTTTAACATCGTTCGTGGGAAGGGTATTCGTGCGCGCCCGATGGATAAAGCGCCAATCACAGAAACGGATGCCCGTGCCGTCATAGGACCAGTTGTTGGTGGATGGGAATTGAGACGATTGGAGACAACGGGCCACTTTACCTTGGTCAGGCAGGGATTTAAGAATGACAGAATGCTTCTCCAAACATGCGCGATGAAGGTACGCCGCAACAGATTTGGCTTTGGAGGAAGAGTTGTCATTAACGCTGACAGAAGGATCCGTGAGGGCATTAGAGAAAGTTACATGAAGGGCTTTTGCGGAAATTCGGCAGCACGACCATAATGTTTGACTATTATTGGCGCTGGAATGGTTATTCAAACCACCTTCATTAGATCCAGAGAGGAAGTTATCAATCTCATCATCTGATGGATTACGGTGGATACAGCGGTACACGACTGATTTCAACTGTCCGTTAGCAATCTGATGGATGAGAGGGTCCGCTGACGATAGAATTTTCACCGTATGGACGATTTTCTGGACATGTCTCTCATCGAACGGATCTTGTAGGCCCAAACCACCCACTGATTTACTCGCAAAGAAATAGGACACCGACGAACGATTGGGGAGCCGGCAGACCGCTCTGAGGACTTGGATTAACTTCGACCGGTAGGTGGAAAGGGATTCACGGGTGACAGGGCAGGCACGAAGGGCATAAGTAAGATCTGGTTGGATAAAGGTCCTAATGGCATCTAATTTTTGCCATGGTGCCAGGAGAGAATCACGCAATTTCTCAAGATCTTTAATAAGTCTCTCCGTAATGGAATTCATGTCATCGGCGTCATAAATTAACCCAATGGGGACACCCAGGTACCGGTATGATTCTTCT
Source organism: Muricea muricata (assembly GCA_963855995.1). NCBI lineage: Eukaryota > Metazoa > Cnidaria > Anthozoa > Malacalcyonacea > Plexauridae > Muricea > Muricea muricata. Next base: position 45,693,006 of record OY979716.1, on the reverse strand, counting down.
TTTGCTAGGCAAGGAACATCATGACCCTGAACTTGGAAAACAAAGGAGGATACTCTAGAGGTTTCCCGTTTTGAACATGTCAACGAAATTGAAGCACATTTTTCCGGACGAAACACGAGACTAAGAACATCAGCAGCTTTCGACACCACGTTCAGCAACTCCTGCAGACCCTGCCTAGTGCGACTAATAAGAACAAGATCATCAGCATAGGCAAGGACTGATATAGGTTGGCCATGCAATTGGAACGGAATGGTGGAGTTCTCAACACATTTCGATTTAACAGTCCGTATTAACAGTTCTGATGACAAATTGAACAATATCGGACTGATGGGACATCCTTGTTTAACACCAGCATGTATTGGGATCAGATCAGTTTCGTCCAACTTCGAAGTTTTGACCGTGGTGGAGGCATTGGTGTATATATCCTTGATGAGATCAATGAGGGAAGATGGAAACCCCATATGGGACAAAGTGGTGTAAATAACTTCATGAGAGATACTCCCAAAAGCATTCTTGAGGTCCAACCAGGCCAGGAAACAGTTCTTTTGGTTTCGTTTACAATCAGCCACGATGGATTGCAAAGTGAAAGTATGTTCATGGCATCCTTCTGCTGGTCTAGCGCACTTCTGCTCAGCGGACATCAAGTCATTTGTAATGGCAAACGAAGTGACTCTCATAGCAAGAAGGGAAGAGAACAACTTGTAAATGCAAGACATCAACGCAATTGGTCTAAAGTTGCTAGGGTCATTGCAATCACCTTTCTTGTATATTAGGATGGTTGTGGCATGTTTCCAAATGAGAGGGATTTTCCGCTCGACCAGACATCGGTTAAATAGGACCTGAAGTAAGGAACCATCGGGATCAACCAACTTAAGATGGCGATACTCGACTCTATCACTACCAGGGGCAGAGTTGGACATTGACACGAGTTTGGCCTTGATCTCCTTATTGGTGAACGGGGTCATAAGGTTTGGATCGACGTTAGTTGATGGAACATGTTCACGAAGGGACTCCAAAACCTCATCAATGTTCACATGCTTCGCAGCAAAAGAGTCAGAGAAATGGTGGTGGGCTTGATCTTTAGAGCCAGTGTAAACCACATTGTTTTCCCGAAGAATTTGACGAGCCGCTCGTTTCTTAGATAACCGAAACAGCGTCTGGATTCGTCTTGCCTCTCGAGGGTTGTTATGGATACGAGCTCGGCGTGGATGGGGATCACTACGATTCGGTCGATGGGACGCTGGTCGAGGAGGTCCACGAGAGCCAGAAGAACGGTTGGACATACTTTTGCCCCTCTCAAGCACAGCCGAGGCAAGATCTTCACAGACACGGCAAAAGCTGTCGAAATCAACAGCCGAGGATAGTTTGCTGGACCATTCAGTGACAAACTCAGGGACATTTTCAACATCCGGATTAGGATTGAAGGGGATATCATCATTTTGGTCAGAAGAAGGAGAAAGGGAGGGGTTGGTAAAGGGCGAGGTCACAGATGATGGATATGGGGTTAAGGTAGGTAAGGAACTATGCAGTGGGGATTGATGGTTAGCCATACCACTACCGATAGCTGGGGTGAGGGATGGAGAGGACAAAACGGGGGATATTGGAGTGCATACGTCAGTACAACCACTGAAGGCGACCGTTGTAACAGGGGAAGGTTGGCAATCGGGACTCGGGATATGAGATGTCAACATAACTGGAGATGGAAATAAATCACCCGGATTAATGATATCAGAAGGAGGTACAGCTGCAAGAGGAGTCATGGGAGTCGGAGGGAGGGGAGTTGATGGAATAAATGGAGGGGCCTCAACGTTCAAATCAGTACAACCAACTAAGGCGACCAAAGATTCGGAGACAGGACCAGTAACAATGGACGAGGATGAACAGGGTCTAGGAGGGGAGGAGGGTAGAAAATCATCTTCATACCCTGGTTCAATTTCAGCGAGGACAGGTGAGGGGTCATTATTAGGTGTAGATGAAACAGGGTTAACATATCCAGACTCAGACTTGTCAGGATCATCGTTGATAGCAGTGGAACACTGAAAGGGGCTGGTGGTAATGCCCGACAGCGGAGAGTTCACGATTGGGTATTGTTCTTGAGCTACGACTACGCACAGAGGAAACTATGGGTGAAGATGAATTATCAACATAGGATCGCACCGGCTGAGGAGAATGAGGGTAAGGATCATCTTTTCCAATCTTATGCGTGCGTTGGATGTGAACACCAGCACCAGTCGGCTTAGAGAACTCCCGATCACAAATGACACACTTGGCTGATACCTTAAGGGTAATTCCTTTATGCGTTGTTGAAAAATGGCGTTTAAAATTAGGAAAAGACGCAATGGTGTTATGGCAAAGGCAGCAGTAATAAGGCTTTCCTTCAGGGAAAAGTCTAACAATGTTCACGGAGTTGATATTTTCAGGAACAGAACATTTATGCATCTTCGAACGATGTATACCTAAATGGCCTTGCGACGATGATATAAAACTACAATCAGGACACTGAACAAACTGGGACTGCGACATAATGGGACAGTACTAGACAAGCACGCGATGAAATCAATAAAGGATAATACAACAACAGTACGAAATACGGGGATTCCCCATAATCGGCGAATATATTCGGAGGACAAATGACCGTTGAGAAAATAAAATCACGATAATTCAAAAACCACGAAAGTCCTCGACACCAAACGTGACAAACTTGATGAGATACAGGACAACCACACTTGGACAAAGTTACAAGTTAATCAGACCAGTACAGCCAGAGATACAGGACACAATAGCGTGACTGCCACAATGTACACGATATATACTATATAATACACTACAAATCCAAAATCACTATTCCACACGAATAACTGAACAAAACGAGACAAATAACATATCAAAATTCTCCAAATACAGAAAGCAATCCGAATCAAACACGAACAAACGACCAAAACTTGTAAGTGAACCAAAAATCCAATATACGATATCCAATTATATATGCCAAAATTCAAACTAAAACCAACGGTCAAAATATACGGGACGCAGTAACTCCAAAATGGAACGGTGAAACAGCTTGAAACTTTGACAAGACAAAACAACCATAAAACACAGTTCACAGGCCAAATTTGAACGAAGAACACCAAGCCAAACCCAAGATATAAGCGAATCAAAAATTAAGCGGATAGAATAATAATTGTAGCACACAATTCCCAAAAAACGCCAATAAAACGATCCAAAACGAAATAAAATAATCAAAGTAGTATACAATAGTAAACCGGAGCTTTAATAAATGGTTTAAAACCAAAAAATACACAAAAAATAACTTAAAAACGCTTCAAAACGAACCTTTCAACAGAGCTCCATACTACACTTGATCTGCTTTTGAGGCGAGATCAGATAGGAGCTTCGACGACTGCTAGTAGCTCCAACTAGCGATGCAATGAAGTCATACCCCGTGGTGCTTCGTCACTTGAACCTTTTGGGTGCTCTCGTAGCCCAAGATTTAATCGCCGTGCAGCTCGATGATCCCTTTATACCGTCCGCCATTTGGCCGCTTATGCGGGTAATTTGGCCAGTCACGGTATAAGTTGCTAAGGGTACCCTTTTTGACAGACCAAAATGCGAGGGGAGTTCCGACACATTGATCTTAGCCAAAAGGCCGAGAAGCGATGCCTTTTGGCCGGTTTCGGCAAGCCTTTATCGCGCTCGCATTGGCGTGCGTGCACGCGGTGCTGCTGCTTTCGTGACTTGTTGTTGAGTTTGCGTCAGAGCACGCGAGCAGGCCGTCTCGAGCACGCAGGTCACGTCATGCATATGGCGTGTGTGCCGTCGACGGCTTTCCCCCTCGTCATCACGCGCAAACTTTTCCGGCGTTCATTGGACAACAACAGCACGACTTACTTACTTACTTACTTACTTCATTGAAAGAGTACGGGGCAAAGGCAGACAGACAGTGCGTGACAGACAGACGGACACATAGTACTGCGCTATGCAGTAGTGTCACGCTATCCATGATTTTATAATAGTCTCTGCTGTTGTCTCGGTCTGTTTACCTTGGCGGCGGTGGGCGGGCGCACGCAATGCGAATTAGCTATTCAAGTTCTTTAATAAGGTCATAGATTGAAAGGGGACGAGCGCGAACGCAAGTCCCCACTAGCAGAAATTCTACGCTCGAGTTACCCACATTAGGGGTAATCGCAGGAGTCAACCCAGTCTGTTAGTGCAATGAAAGGGCCTCATCCTGAGAGGACCTCCTAGTTGATCAAGGTGCCTCTCGCGTCAGGTAAGTATGAGTTTGTAGAGCGCAGGCACTCACGTTTTATTCAGCGAACAAGAATGGAAACGAACATGGTTTTCGTTTTTCTCATTTGCATCGGCTTTCTCCTTGGTTGGGTAAGTTTATACTTCTAAATTCGACATTGCCGTCCCGATTGAGGGATTGTGCAATGGCATGCCGAATTTCGGGGTGTGTACCCACACGCAAAACAACTGGGGAGTCGAGCCCCAACCCCGACTAAATGCCTGTTAAGCACACATTTAGCGCTAATGGACACGACAACACTCTGACGAACAGGACAGAAAACAAGGCAGAAAACAACATATAATTCATGGAACATAAATAGCGCTATAAACCCCGAAAATTAAATAACTAAAAGTTAAAAAATGTATATATGTGTGTATGTTAAAATGTATGTGTGTAATGTGAACTATATATATATATACATGGACGGTGCACCATGGAAGATAGCACCGGGATACCACCAAGAAGGTTAAAAAGAAGAAAAAGAGGGAAGAGAGACACTCAGAAGGAAAAGACAAGGTCCGGACCCTCCAAGTGCCCCAAAGAACCGCGGCCAAGCCACTCCCGCTCAAACGCGCGAATTTGAGCGGGAGACTTGCACCGCTTAAATAATAAATTTAAAACAAATTTTATCCTAAGAATCGCTATGTGTAATACCTGCGAAGCAACGGGTACCTTCTGACGAAATCGGAAGTCGCACCGAGAAACCCAGATGGCATGTTTCATGACCATGAGCATGAAACCAAAAATAGAAGGGATTGCCCGACTACGAGCTTCCGAAAACCCAAAGAGCAGCTCGTCAACCGTAAACTGACCAGCGGTTGGGTTGATGGAATGTAAGTACATGTACACCCAGGCCACCAAGAGGCGAGCCAGCTCGCACTCGAAGAAAAGATGTTCAAGCGTCTCGTCGGCAGTCGCACAAAAACAACGACTGTCGACTCCACGCATTCTAAAGTTGATGGCCAAGCGGGCACCTGTGTAGAGAACCCCATGTGCGATCTGCCAATTCAGATCGACCACCTTACGATCCAGATCGCAAATATGCAACTGGCGCCATGTCTCGGGCCAGTGCAAGGGACCGTAGGTGGGAAGGAATTTCGTGATACAATGGGGTTCCTTATAGTTGTGTGCCCGCAAGAGGGTGTACGTGTTTCGCGATGAGAGCTGCGAGATGTTGACCGGGTTGTCAGAAGATACCCTAATGCCCAGCTCGTCGCTACCCACTATCAAACCCCCGTCCAGGGCCCGCCATACCCTGAAAAGGAGCTGATAAAATGTGGGTAGTGATCGTAAAAGGCGACGAGGCTGGGCTGTTAAAAGAGCGCTGCATGGCTCCAAATTAAAGGTGATTTTAAAGAAATAAACAAAAAAGGTCCTCCAACGCCCGTCGGAGGACACGAAAAAACGTTTGAGCCACTGCAGCGCAAAGGCTTCGGCTTTATAGCGAAAATTTACTACCCCAAAGCCACCCTGTGCTTTGGGGAGAGTTACTGTGGTCCGGGCCACTCGGTCACGTTTGCCTGACCAAAAGAAGGTCCACACGGCTTTATCGATACGTTTCCCCACCTAACCTGGTACGGGAAAAACGTGACACAAGTGATAAATCTGTGATAGTGCTAGGGTGTTTATGACAACTGCCTTCCCCTGAAAAGACAGCTGTCGCCCGGACCACGAGGCAAGCCGAGTCTCCAAGCTGGAGACGACTGGCTCCCACGTTGGGGTGGTGTAATCACCAACGCTGAAGGTCGCACCGAGCAGTGGCAGTTGTTTTACCCACTGTAACCCATACGGGGTATCGGTGCGATCCTTCCAGGAACCAGCCCACATAGCTTTCGACTTGCCCCTATTTAATTGGGCGCCAGAGGCCCTCTCGTAGGTGGAATAAACTGAGAAGGTCTCCTCCATCGACCGTTCTGTAGTGACGGCTACGGTGGTGTCGTCCGCGTAGCCGGAGCACTTGTACCCCTCCACCGAGTGGGGGATGGTAACGCCCTGAATTTGCGGAGATGCACGAATGCACTCCGCCAGCACTTCGATGGAGAGGACGTACAATAGAGGAGACAGAGGGCACCCCTGGCGCACACCCCTAGTGGGGTTAAAAAACGAGGACATCCAGCCATTTATAATGACAGCTGACTGGATGTCCGTATAAAATAGACGGACCCAGTTACGAAACTGGGGCCCGAAATTAAACGTCTCGAGTATGCGGAGCAGGAAGCCCCAATCCACACGATCGAATGCCTTCTCTTGATCGAGAGAGAGAAGGGCGAGGGGAATATCTTCCCGCTCCACATACTCTAATAGATCTCGCACCCCGGCGAGGTTTTCACTAATGGTCCGGCCGCGCACACCGCACGTCTGGTTCGGACCAACAATGGTAGGCATGACACCAAGAAGGCGCCCCGAAATAGTTCTCGTAGCGATTTTGTAATCTACGTTAAGTAAACTAATGGGGCGCCAGTTCTTGGTGTCGAGAGGGTCGTTTTTCTTATAAAGAACAATGATCAGTCCCCGGCGCTGAGAGGTGGAAAGCTGGCCGGCCTCAAAAGCTGCATTGAGGACGCGGACCAGATCAGCACCGAGGGACTGCCAAAATGTTTGGTAAAACTCCATAGGGAGACCGTCCGACCCGGGTGTCTTACCGTGAGGCATGCCCGAAAGGGCGGCCCAGCATTTGTCAACGGTAAGACACCCCTCGCAACCAGCCCTCTCAGCCTGACTTAAGCGACGTGTCAGCTGAGAGAGCATGGTGTCCTGAGCGATAGGATCACACACCTGTGCGGTAAATAAGGTGTCGTAATACGACCGCCAGACCCCTAAGATGTCAAATAGGTCGTGGCGGACCAGTCCAGTTGCAGGATCGCGTATCGAGTACATCGTCTGTCGGGCATGATGTTTCGACTCCAGGTTCAAGAAGTAAGAGGAGGATGTTTCTCCCTCCTCTGCCCACTGACAGCGAGCACGAACCTGGGCCCCTTTGGCCTCGTACAGAGCGATGTCTCTCAACTCCTGCTGGACTGCGCACAGGCGTGTGAAGGCCGTTCGATCCCCCCGATCGAACGCCTCTTTAAGGGCGTGCATCTCTTTGGTGAGAGAGGCCTTCCTGCCGCGTTTGTCGGCGGCTTTTGCACGCTCATATGTTCGGGAGACCTCTCTCAAATAGAACTTGCCCTGGTCCCACCAGTCCATCAGGGATGGAAAATCAGCGTGATTTTCCATGGACTGCCAGTGGGACCAGAACGAATTAATTAAATTAAGGTACTCGGGGTCCTGGAGGAGCGAAGCATTCAGCTTCCACACCCCCGGCCCTGAGTCAAATTGTTGTTGTAAGGTAAAGACCACCAATAAATATTGGTGGTCTGAAAAAAACGAGGGGTGATAGTCACACCCTTTGATGTTGTTGCTTAATGCGGTTGGAGCCCACACCATGTCGATCCGCGACGCCTGGGTCCCGTCCCCGTGCGTCCATGAGTATGCTGTGCGCCCAGGATGGAGATGGCGCCACAGCGGGTAGGTTTGCGAGAACGACATGAGGGACTCCAACGCTGCAACGCTTTCCCGTTGCTTAGCCGATGGTCCAGCAACATATGTGGGATCGCGCATCCGATCTAATGGCGGATCCAATACAGCATTGAAGTCCCCGGCCACAAAGGTTGGCCGGGATAAATCAATAAGACCAGTTAAACTGGCAAAAAAAGTGTTACGCGCCGGGTTACGGTTCGGCGCGTACAATGAAACAAAACTGGCCTGGCCCTCCGTGAAGTCCACAACGGCCTGAACGTAGCGGCCATCTTCATCCTTGATGATTTTTGTGATTTTGTAACTGTCTTTAACAAGGATGGCGACGCCTGCACTCTTTGATGTTAGTGAAGAGGAGGCGACGCGATAGCCGCTGTTAGCGAACCACCTTCTGGCAGACTCGTGCGAAGGGGAGTGGGTCTTTTGGAGGCACACCACATCCACCTTCATGCACTTAAGCCAGTCTACCAGTGCGGTTCGCTTTAGATGGTCGTTCAGACCGTTAATGTTTAGTGATACGATCTTGAGATCCATTATTGGACTCCAAGGAAGGCTCAGGCAGCTCGATGAGGAGCTGTAGACAGGCGAGATCGGTGAGGATCGCCCTGTTAATGGCCTCGATCGTGTCCAGCAGCTCCGGCTCCGACTGGGACACGGAGGCCACAGGGGCCCCACCGATCAATGCCTCAAACCTCCCCATTGATGATGCTGGGGAGGGCAAAAATTCAGGGGTGGAGAGTACAGAGCCAAACGGTGACTCCTCTCCCCCCACCACTGATGGAAACGAGCTGCTGTAGAGTGGGGGAGGCGTTTGCCACCCCATGTTGGTATCCCCAGCAGCTACGCTCGAGGACAAGGAGAGGGAGTCCAACGTTGACCACGCTTGGCAAAAATGCATGCAAAATCGCCAATATGCGATATGCATATCCAGCGGTTATTCAAGTGAAAATATCCAATATTGGCTGCCTAGATGAAGTAGTCCGCTTCATTCTTTCAAAATGGCGAACTACTGCTATAAACGCAATAAAGAATAAAACCCAACATTTTGGCAAATGATACAAAATTTGGCGAAACTAAATAGAAGAGATGTGGTACATGAATCATGAGCATTTTACTGTTGATGAACTCTGGCGTGACAGTGAGCTACGGCACGTTTTTCTTCTGTGAAGACTGCTGTGGTTGTATTCTGAAGTGAATCTGATTACCTGAATATAATGTGCAAGTTTTAGCAAAATCTATTCAGGATATTTGTGGAAAAAAAATTTTGTTTACAAGTTTTTACCTGTTGGGTATTCTGGAGAAGCAGTCATGAAAAGAAATAGCTCGCTAAATTGCGCATTTGGGTCATAAAATGTAGGATTGAAAATTTGAAATGACATGTATGAATTTGTAAACAAAATTTACCTTATCATTATAAAGCATAGCCATCAAAATATAAAGTAAAGCAAGGAAGCTTTCCATTTTCATCCTTGCAATTACATATGAAATAGTATATAAATGTACATATGGCATACGAACAATATGGTTGGACAATAGACACAGTAATCTTGTGCTGTGTGAGATGTTTTGATAATACAAGAACTCTGATGTTATAGCAAGTAACAATGCTCAAGGGAAAAAAGATAGCTGGGTGAGTGGGAAGTTCTTAATGACCTACCTTACTTCATTCCTTTTTAGTACTTTAGTGCAATAAATGTGGTATTCCTGTTATTCCCCAACCATTCCCCTTGCCCACCAAACTCAAAACATGATCAGACAATTATGGAAAAATTCTCAGACTTTTATCTATTATATACTGTTTAGTAACTAATTTATTAGGTGTCAGGATGTACAAGTGTTTTGTTTATAATCAATACTTTTAGTGTACAGTAATTCATATAATGGTTGTAATTGGTCTATTTTACAATTATATATTATTTATTATATACAGTGTCTTTTACTGTTTTAGTTTACTTTGTATTCTCATTGGTTTGGACTTTTAGTATGCATAAGCAAGATAAAACTCTTTCCTTGACAAGTAAAGGGAGTGTTTATCATCCATTGGGCTCAAACAACAAAGTAAGATTGGGTTTGCCAATTGACTATGGTGAAAGACCATGACATTCACAAATAAATTTGTACAGCAATAGAGTGAATAATGAACAGTATGGCAGCACTATATAGCTTTACAAAGTGCAATTCCATACATGCATTGTGTTGACAGATCCTTGAGTTAGGCTATTCTACAATGCCCCCTCCACTTTCCACCACTTTGATCCACTGAGATTGATCTATTTCTGGCCATTGTTTAGTACTGTACAATGCAAGTAAATGGCCCCAAATTTATTGGCACATGATTAATTGTGAAGGAAAGAATTTTTATGTCAATCAGCAAGTGACACATGCTATTAATTCTATTTGTTGACCAAAAATTCAGTGCCCCCTTTTCCTCATTCAGTAATATTGTTTAACATTAGAAAAGGCAAAATAATTTAACAGCATGCATTGGAGCACATCAAAAGAACTTTTGTGCTGCTATATCTATGAAATTGCCCTTTCAAGTATTTCATTAATTGTTCTTTGAACTGGCTGGCAAAGGCCTGCTTGGATTGAGAGCACACATAGGTTGTGGTAAAGACTTTTGCTGCCAGCTGATGTAGTCAGGTAAATAATGACCTAAAGAAGACAAACCCAGTGTCACTCTGGTGTGTCAGCAATCAAGATGCAATGTAGTGATGAGCTGACTGCCTGTGTGATTTTAATAAAAGCACACACACACAGGATGAATTTTCCATGTTGCTGCTGCAGTGTATTTAAAAACAAATCTGACCCTTTCCCCATTTTAGGTAGTAAAATAAGATGACCTGATTTCTTAATAACACATTTGGAAATCAAGTGTCAACACATCTCAATCACAGACTCTGTCACTTCATATATAATAAAACTAAATGTATTGGCCAGCTCGTGAATTCTTCACATGATACAAAAAAGAGCTGAAATACTTTGTAATACTACCATAGAACTGGAAAAATGTCGCGTAGGTATTTACTACCAAATGTGGAAGGCCAGTATTTTAAAATAGAAACAATACGTAAAAATATAATTTGCCTAAATGTACAAAGTACAAACAAATAGACATATGGTCATACAAGAGAAATCTGTCAGAAAATGGGCCTGATTACCGATAAATAACACCCAAAAGTTTATTTACCTCTTAATCTAAATGATTTATCCAGTATCCTCTGTTTTTTGCTTTCTTTGACAGTCTTTATATCCGTTTCTCTACTTCATATGTGTGCAGACAATCAATTGTTACCACTGGAGTTCCAGATATCACCCGTAAAACATGCCCTTTTTTATGACTTTATAAAACAAAACTTTGAAAACAAAAAACATACGATTTTAAGTTCCCATCTTAACTTTAAAAATACGCAAAAAATTTTACGATCGGAGTTAAAATAAAAAAGATATAACTAGCCGAAAATTGCGATTTTTTTCTAAAATTCGCAATTCACCCGATTCGCGCACGCACCCTCGAAGCAAAATTCGTTCACAGAAAGGGAAACAACGTAACCATAGCAACTTTGGTATCAAAATTATCCTCGTAATTCCCGCTTTCAAATTTCACTAGGTTTCCTATACTCCCCGACAACCCTAAACGTCTAGCACCGCTCGAAATATTGCGCAATTTTAGAAGGCAGTTTAGTCACCAGTCTCCCGTTAATTTACGCACGGACGGTAAAAAATTGGGACATTTTGAATTGGCGATTTTGCATACATTTTTGCCAAGCGTGGACTCTGTCTCCAAGCGAGATAGAGGGGAGGAGACTGGCGGAATCTCGCTCCCCTCAACTAAGTTAAAATTATTGGTGCTAGGGTCCGGGGTCGACGTGACCCCAGAGCCCGAGTGGATATTATTACTTGGACCCGGGATCAACATGACCCCAGGACCAGTGCAGATGTTTGTGCTAGGGTCTGAGGTCGGCGTGACCCCAGAACCACTGTTAGTGCCTATTGTGAGGGAGGAGACTGACGGTATCTCGCTCCCCTCAGTTGGTGCAATTGTATGGCCTGCTGGGCCCGAGACCAACATGGCCTCGGTCCCAGAATCAACCTGAGGGGAGGAGACTGGCGGCATCTCCTCAACCTCAGCGATGGTATGGCTAGACGGGGGGGAGGAGACTGGCGGCATCTCACTCCCCCCACCTGATGTAAGGGCAGGGCAGCCCATGTTAAGGGGGTCCACGACACTGGACCCCGACAAGCACTCGTCCACGGCCTCGACCGATGATGTTAAATGGCCTCGCCAGTCTACGCTGCAGCAATGGGACATCATCGTCCTCCTGCAGCGAGTCGACCTTGTCCACTCTGATTGTACTGAGGAGGCACTGGCATTTACGGTTGATGTTGTTGAGACGGTCGTGAGCGAAAAGGAGAACTGCTCGACCGAGGGGGGGTGCAACCAGAGGCGACATCCTCTGGTGCACTGACCAGGACCGACTTGGCCCTGGTTGATCGTGAACCGCTCGGACGAGCAGAACCTTTGCCAATGAATGACGCTGATGTGGCCGTGGTGAGCGCTGTCGTGGCGATCGTTGCCACCTTGGCGATGGACTGCGCCTTCTTAGCCAGAGACTTAAAATCAGCCTCCGGCTCTGAATCTCGAATTTCCCCCGGCTCCAGATTGTCCGACGGCGATGGCATGCCGAACACCTGGCGAATGGCAGCCAGGTGCTGAGCCGGGGGAGATGTTGATATTTTCGGTTTATTATGTTTGAGAGACTGGACTGCTCTCAGACCAGCCTCGCCAGGGACGGAAGGGGCAACCTCATCCTGCGGATCCATGGCGGTTACCTTAACTCCCGCCCCCTTTGAAGACCGGCCCTTAGCTCTGCCAGCCTCTCTTTTGATTTGTGGAGGTGAAGGAGGAGAGCACGTATCCATGGAAACAGCCTCGCCCGTGACGCTATGGACAGTCTTGGCTGCCTCAGCTTTTGCCCCCTGTGAGGACTGTCCCAGTAATGTGTCAGCCTCCTTCACCTTATTTGTACGCGAGGTGGACCTCGACGCGGCAGCTTTCGAGGGAGCCAACTTGGCAGCCCTCGACGCGTCGATCTTTTCACGGAGATCCACCTGCTGTTGTTTCTTAGTTAGGGCCGAGACAGTGCGCTCGGACCCTTGAATTTTAATTGTAAGGTCCTCCTGACCTTGTTTATTTTGTTTCTTACTGCCACCCTGTTGTTGTTGTTGCTGGGCAGCTTTCTGGGCCCGCCGAGACTTTGGACAGTCCTTGCCCGTATGCCCCACCTCCTGGCACACGAAACAAGTTGGTGGCTGCCCGCGGTAACGGAAGGACACCAGAAAGCCCCCGATGTTAATGTTCGCAGGGATGGCTTTACCTAAGACCATGGACACCCTACGGGTGCCGGAGCGAACGGACTCAAAGCCCTTCACTTTAAGATGTTGGACTGAAATGACTCTCCCGTAGGGCGCCAAGGTCTCGAACAAAATATTGTCTGTCATTTGGAGGGGTGCCCGATCTACAAAGACCGACTTCACCTCCTCGTAGGCGGGTAGGGGCTGTAGGTGTATGCCACGAAATGCGATGCCATTAATGTCAGCAGCGTGTCGATCAGAGCTGCGACGAAATTCTACCCTGAATTTGAAGGGAGACAAGGCTTGCACAGCCGCAACCTTGCGCTCCCCAACTGATTGAATGAGTTCTTTTCTCAGCTGCGGGATTTTACTCGATCTTATCAGGCGTTGTGGAATCGAAACCACCGAAGTGGTCTGATTCCACCGTTGGAAATCCGCAGCCGAGAAGGTAACTGTTTTTATGGTGTTGGTATTATTCTGGCTAGTAGCCATAGTTAGGATAAGTTTAGAACAAAGGGAATTAAATAGAAATATATACACGATAATCCAGTTCAACACACACTTTCTCTAATAAAACTCAATTAGAGAAAAGAAAAACTAGAAAAAATAACTGGATAGACAAATTCCCAACAAAAAACAAAACTTCACTTAACCTAACTAACCTACTATTAAAAGGCCTCTGTGCAATTGAATACAATTGTCCCACAGACTAACTAATCCGGCCTTTTAATAGACTACAGACGCGCTCAAAACCTGAAGGAAAAGATGGACCAAGAACCCCAACAGGAAAGCGTCAAAGATACCAGAAAAAAGTGATCCCTGACCTTTGAGTCTCCTCGACTCGACAGGCCCAACCACGGAAAAACTAGTTCCCTCTACCTATACACGTGTGGACTGTGTGCAATAAAAAATGCAGGGAGGTGCCCAGTTAAGCCGGTACACCGGAAGACAAGGTAGGCTAACCCTACCGCCGATCTCCGAAGAGACCGACAAAGAAAAGAAGTATGGGAGGTGCTGGCAGTCGTACCAACTGAGGCTAACCCTCAGCCCGACTGTCCCCAGCGGAAGAAAACTACGAGAAGGGTAAGAAGAGTGGCGTGTCTACACCAAGCACAATGAAGGGGGTGTAGCTAGTTGAATCCGGCACAGCTGTGTTAAGGGCACCAATCCCTAGCATGGACGTCCACAACTGCCCGGTCGAAGCACTGAACGCGAGTGCAAGTGACTCGCGTCAGGTAAGTATGAGTTTGTAGAGCGCAGGCACTCACGTTTTATTCAGCGAACAAGAATGGAAACGGACGTGGTTTTCGTTTTTCTCATTTGCATCGGCTTTCTCCTTGGTTGGGTAAGTATGAGCATCGCTTGCCGTTCTCGCTCGCTGTAAAAAGAATGAGAGAAAAATATGTTAGAAGTGAGTCTCGTTCACAATCGATGTTTGCCAATGGCTAAATGACTAAGCTAGAGTAGTCTCTGACTGACTCGAAAGTTTGTCCAAATTCCCCATTACTCGTCTCTTTATAATAGAGTTTATTTCTCGTGAAAATCATACGAGCTATTTCAATTCTTAATGCTTTTATCTACGCTATATCATGAAGTATTGCCGTCTACAGTGAGATCGCTAAGCCTTATGGGAAAGCAACGGAAAATTTCAGCGTCACACATAGCCCCCTTCCAAACTAAAACAAAATATACTATAGGCTGGCTACTGTATATAGACTGGCTACTGTATATATAGAAGAAGCTAGACGATATACTAGATATACCACGATATACGACGATACTATCTACTGTATACTATATACTATGTACTATACAAGACTGATACATGTATGAATATACATCTAGAATCAGAAGAGATCGCTACTTAGTCTTCTAAGTTGTGCATAGTATCTGTTCTCAGTTTTTGCCGCCAGAGCTGTTCATTTGCTCATAGTCGATGGTTCAGTATTCGTTTTCGGCTATTTCATATTTCAAATTGTTTATAGTTGCTATAAATGGTGGGCTGTTCTCGGTGGTAGTGCAATGACCGAGACAACCTGTGGCCAGGGCGAAGCAAGCTTCAGTAAGATAAGTCCCATGGTCGAGCTCCAAAAATCAGTTTAATATATGAGTTAGGCATTGCCTAACATATCAGATATTAAGCTGATAAGAACAGATCTTAAAAATTTATTCAATATCCCAGTATTTACATTGTTATGTTGTGAGGTGTTTACACTAAGGTTCTATATACATAGAGAATAATATATATATATATACAGATAAATAGGTTATCATAACCATATTTAAATGATCAAACATGGAAAAGTTCGAGCCTAATACTAGCTTGGAAAATAAATAGTATGACTGTCCGATTTAAAACTATGATAATTATAACTGTCCGTCAAATGTAGACATACAATAATCTCCTCTACTAAAAATAGCAAAACAATGTAGCCTGGCGAATCTAATATCCACCTGACTCTACACTAATATGATTATAATAAATGTCAGCAGAATGCTTAATAGCATCACTGCAACACAGCTTTCTAAACAGTTTTCTGTAGCTAAGTGTCATTCTCAACTGGTTGAGGACAAGTTCATTATGCAGGTGCCAGGTGCCTAACGCACCAACCACAAAACCAAAGACACGACACGACTTCCCACGCTGTCTATAGTGATCAATGAGGTGGGAATATTTAGTGATTTTCCTTTCTTCCGCTAAATCCAACGCATCATCTCCATTATCAAATGGGCAGACGACATCAATCACAACCACTTGATTACCTTCTTGAATGACAATATCTGGTCGACAGTCATCATCTAGGTCAGGGATCCTTTGGTCTATCCGGACGTCACCGAACCTGATGGCTTGAGTAAGTCTGCTCATCACCGCATTATGTCTCTCTCGAACTTGGGGTAGGTTTGTCGGACAATGGCAGAGGACATGAGGTAGGGTTTCCAAATTGGTGTTGCACACTCGGCAGGTCGGGGACTGGAGGTCATCCCATCGATGCTTGTTTTGGTTTGTAGGGACAAGGTTGAGACGCGCACGATGTATAAATCTCCAATCCTTAAACCGGATGTTAAGGCCAGAGTATGTCCAGGAGGAGCCATTACCAAAGAGGTCTTTCACAAGGGCACGGGCCACTTTACCTTGGTCAGGCAGCGACATTAGTTTGACACAGGCACGATCTTGTACTAGCTCGTGTAATTTCTTACATGCTACTCTCGCTAACATCGGAGGCCCAGAGTCATTGGTAAAATACGGAGGGGCTTGATCTGGGACATTAAACGATAACTTGAGGTTACGACTGGCCTTTCGAGCACGAGTCCAAAGCGAATGGGTGCGGTATCTTATGGTGTCAGGGTGGAAGGCACCTTGCGTTGAACCAGAGAGGAACTCACGCAACAACTCCGGAGACGGTTCAGCTCAAGCTGCAAAACGGACCGATTGCCTTAATTCTGCTTTAGCAATATTAGAAACCAAGGGATCATTGGATGAGAGCATTTTGATAGCTTGAACAACTGTTTGAACATCAACTTCAACCAATGGATCCTGTAACCCAAGGCCGCCAACCTTCTTGCTGGCAAAAATGATGGATTGCGTGGCACGGGATGGGAGGTGGCAGATGTTGCGAACAGTTTGGATCAACTTTTGTTTGTATGACACGAGTGATGCTTTCTCGGGTTCACCAGCACGTAAGGCAAAGATGAGTGAAGGCTGGACGAACGTTCTTATCATGTCCAATTTCTGCCAAGGGGCAAGAAGCGATTCATTGATCTTATCCAAATCACCACACAGTCCATCCACAAGACGGTCAATCGAATCAACATCCTTCATTAAACCCATGGGGACGCCGAGGTACCGGTAATGTTCGTGTTCACTTAGCGCAGGCATTACCCGATCTTGGATTTTAAAGTCATGGAGTTGGATATTTCCCTCAACACGCTTAGAATAAGTGGCACATAACGAGGCACACTTATCCTGACGAAATTCAAGACCAATCAACGTGGCCACCTCACTAGCGCTGTCCAGGAGTAGTTGTAGACTCTTCGCGTCACGAGCAATTAGGACCAAATCGTCCGCATACGCCAAGACCGATATAGGGCAGCCATGATGTTTTGCTTGGCCCACGGATTTGGCTTTGGCTAAGATGGCACGAAGAATAATCTCAACACTCAGATTAAACAATATGGGCGAAAGTGGGCAACCTTGCTTTACACCAGATAATATCGGGATGGCAGAGGTAACGCCAGCGGGCGTACGGACAACCGTGGTGGCATCGGTGTAGACATTCATGACGAGATCAATCAACGACTGGGGGACATTCAGGTGGGATAATGTTAACCGGATGACATCATGGGGTACACTTCCAAAAGCGTTGCGCAAATCTAACCAAGCCAGGCATAAATTCTTCTGGAGTCTCTTTGCATCAAGCAACAACGACTGCAACAGGAACGTATGCTCATAGCATCCTTCACTGGGTCTAGCACTCTTCTGGCTATCCGATAACAGGTCGTTCACAATGGCGAAATCAACAAGACGATTAGCAATGACACTCATGAAGAGTTTGTATATGCAACTCATCAGAGCAATCGGGCGAAAGTTGGAAACGTCACGGGAGTCGCCTTTCTTGTGTATCAGGATAGTGGTGGCCGATTTCCATTGTTTTGGGACATCATTTTCCTCCAGGCACCGGTTATAGATCGCACATAAGATTTTGCATTTGGGGTCCACTGCACGAAGGTGGCGATACTCCACATGGTCGGCACCGGGCGCTGAGTTGGAAAGGACGCGCAGTTTCTTCTTGATTTCATCCGGTGTTAACGGGTCAGCGAGGTGATTATCAGCCGGACCAGATGGAACAAAGTCATTGAGACCATTGTTAACACCATCAACATCACAATCTTTCGGGCCAAAAACACGCGTGAAGAACTCATTGGCATCATCCACCGTACCATCAAACGAGGGTTTACTATCACTTAGGACTTTCCGAGCCGCACGTTTCTTAGATAGGCGATATAGGCTCTGCAGACGTCGGGCTTGAATTGGGTTGTAACGCAGCTCTCTCCTATCAGGATTAACTGGCCTCGCCGATGGGCGTTATGCACGACGTGGGGCGTGAGTCGTCTTCCTTTTGAAATCATCATCGCTGGTTTTGATAACATCATCAGCAAATAGGTCACAGTTTGTAGAAAACTGGTCCCAATCATCATTCGCAGAGAAGACCGTAAACCACTTAGCTTGGAAGTTATTAACAGGGTTAGGGGGCTCGGTGCTGGGTGATGGACTAGTTGTGGGCGTATCAGGCGGCATAGGGAGATCCACTACAGAGGCGACCACAGGCGATGGAATGCTACTAAAGGTCAGTGGATGATGAGTATGGGCTGTGAATGGGGATGACGTGGGAATGTCAGGAGAACAACTTAAATCCACATTCTCGACAGTGCAACCACTTAAGGCGACCGAAGGTTCAGAGGAAAGTTGAATAGTTGGTGGGGGGGTGGCAGGTGGAAAGGGTGCGAGGAGGGATGGGGTCTGACCAGATGGAATAGTCGTATCAGCATCAACGTTCCAATCAGTACATCCATTTAAGGGGACCAACGGAGCTGGATCTGGTACTAGGTCGGGGAGGGGGGAACTGGAGGGTCTAGGGGGAAAAGGTGAGGGAAGATCATCAACATCATCAGGGTCAACGTCAGATAGTACAGGTGGCGGGGACCTTGGGGGAGGAATGATGGTTGATGGGCATGTAAGTGAGGTGTTGACATATTGCGAATCAAATGTATTATCTCCATTCGACGAAGGGCAGGTGTTAATGCCAGACAGTGGTGAATTTATCAATGATAAACGACTGGAACGTCGAGAACTCGTTGAATGGAAAGTAGAATTATTTTGAGATAATTCCATATCGACATAGGACATTACTGGCGAAGGAGACACGGGGTAAGGGTCATCTTTACCGATTTTATGGGCACGTTTCAGAAGAACACCAGCGCCAGTAGACTTTGCAAACTTGCGATCACAAATTAGGCATTTAGCAGAGACTTTAAGAGCAATACCTTGGTGGGTGGTTGCAAAGTGGCGTTTGAAATTTGGAAACGACGCGACGATATTATTACACAAGCAACAATAATGGGACTTTCCCTCCGGGAAAAGCCTAGTAATGGACACAGTTTTGATGTTGGCATCAACGTCAGACCTATGCATTTTAGATCTGTGTACTCCAAGATGGCCCTGCGAGGCTGCAATGAAACTACAATCACAACATTTTACGAACGGAGACTGCGACATACTGGCACACTACTATGCACGCACGAATGTTATATACTAGAAGACAGTACAGCGACAGTACGTAATACGGGAATTCCCCAAACTCTGAAAATATACTCCGATGACAGTTGACCGTTGAGAAATTAAAAAAGCAATAATTCAAAAACCACAAAAGCCAACAACACTAGACTCGGCAATCTTGAAGACATAGAGGACAACAACAACTGTACAAAGTTCCAAATTAATAGGACAAATGGATCCAGAGTAACAGGACACAATAACGATACGGTCACAATGTAAACAGTATATACGATATAGTACACTACAAATCCAAAATCACGAATTCACACGGATAAATGTACAAAACGGGGCAAATAACATATCAAAATGATCCAAATACAAATTGCAAACCGAATCCAACACGAACAAACAGCCAAGACACATAAATGAACCAAAAATCCAATATACAATATCCAATTATATATGCAAAAATTCAAATTAAAACCAACGGTCAAAATATACGGGACGTAATAACTCCAAAACGAAACGGTGAGACAACTTGAAACTTTGACAGGACAAAACAACCATAAAACACAGTTCGCAGGCCAAATTTGAACGAAGGACACCAAGCCAAACCAAAGATATAAGCGAATCCAAAAACAAGCAAATAGAATAATAATTGTAGTACACAAGTCCCAAAAAACGCCAATAAAACGATCCAAAACGAAATAAAATACTCAAAGTAGTATACAATATTAAAACGGAGCTTTTATAAATGGTTTAAAACCGAAAAATACGCAAAAAGTAACTGAAAAACGCTTCAAAACGAACCTTTCAACGGAGCTCCATACTACACTTGATCTTAGCCAAAAGGCCGAGAAGCGATACCTTTTGGCCGGTTTCGGCAAGCCTTTATCGCGCTCGCATTGGCGTGCGTGCACGCGGTGCTGCTGCTTTCGTGACTTGTTGTTAAGTTTGCATCAGAGCACGCGAGCAGGCCGTCTCGAGCACGCAGGTCACGTCATGCATATGGCGTGTGTGCCGTCGACGGCTTTCCCCCTCGTCATCACGCGCAAACTTGTCCAAATTCCCCATTACTCGTCTCTTTATAATAGAGTTTATTTCTCGTGAAAATC
Source organism: Muricea muricata (assembly GCA_963855995.1). Classification (NCBI taxonomy): domain Eukaryota; kingdom Metazoa; phylum Cnidaria; class Anthozoa; order Malacalcyonacea; family Plexauridae; genus Muricea; species Muricea muricata. The sequence continues at coordinate 45,672,452 of OY979716.1, read as the reverse complement.
ATACGAGCTATTTCAATTCTTAATGCTTTTATCTACGGGTCAGATGGATTCCCCATGGAGTTCTACATTACTTTTTGGAAAGCTCTCGGCGCTGATCTGGTCCGTGTTCTCAATCTTGCATTTGAGACCAGCCAGCTTTCCACCTCTCAGCGTCGAGGACTCATTACTGTACTTTATAAAAAAGACGACCCTGTAGAAACCAAGAACTAGGGTGTCCGTTATCCCCACTACTTTATGTCCTATCAATCAATGTGCTTGCCGTCTGTCTTCGGACGTCTCCAAAACTAACAGGCATTACACTTCCAAATTCATTGGAGGAGTTTAGGAGCTCAGGGTATGCCGACAATACGACTGTCGCGGTCACCACAGATGACTCCATAGAGGAGGTCTTTAACATGGATTGTGCAACATCATGCAGCATGGCAACAAGACCTTCCTATTACACTTGGCCAGTCCGGAGCAGGTGCTTGATTTTGTCGCTCATGGGTACAATTTCAGAGGACACAAACTTCACATAGCCCCTGTTAAATCCACCACCATAGTTGTTTTGGATCGAGTCCTCTACGGTCTAACTGAGGCGGCAGTTAAGACTGCCGTTGCTAAATATGGCACCGTTTCGGGAGCCATAATATAAGGATATCATATGTCATAAAGGATATCATAAAGGATATCATAAAGGATATCATGTGTCAAAATTCCGGCTGGAGATAGAACTCCGCCAGGATATCCCCAGTCGAATTAACATCCAGGGGAACCCTATTAACGTCTTATATAAAAACCAGCCACGGTCTTGTTTTGTGTGCCGCGAAGCCGGCCACGAGGCTAAAAACTGCCCACGTAGGGTGGGCCCTGCATGCCCTCTTAACAAACCAACAGGTCCGCTCTCCTTCGCAGAGATTATGGCTGGGGCAAAAACCCCTGCTATCCCTGAACACACGGACGAGGTCATTGCCGACCCCCCCTTGACAAAGGAGCCTGGGCAGCAACCCAAAGCAGCTGAACCAACAACGATGGTCGTGGAAGAGTCCGCTGCTCTCACGGAGCCGAAGACCATCTCGCTTTCAGAAGTCCAGTTGGTCCCACCTCCTCAACCCGAGCCATTTGCACCACCAGCTCAGCCTGTTGTCGAGACAAACCCCTCAAGCGAGCATACGGTCGTCCCGCCAGCCGGCGACAAGAACGTGCGTCCCCTGTCGGTTGAAGAACCCAACATGGATACTCACCCTCCGCCAGTCCTAGACGACCTCGAGTCCTCGACGACTGCAGAACCATCAACTCAAGAACTGTTCAAACAGCTCAAAAATACACTGCCTACCCTCCAACCACGTCCAAGTGTCGTCTCCGAACTGTCAGATCCTTCTCAATCTGCGACAGGTACGGCGACATCCAGTCCATTGAAGAGCCTCCGGTCAAAATCTACAAAGCGCACAACCACGTCTCTTAAACGCCTGAGTAGCACCCTACATGGCAGTGGACGCAACAAGACTCTCCCCTCCATGGCCACCAGCGGGAAGAAGAAGTCCTCCATCGCCAAACAGTCCACTCTCCCAAAGAACCCCGATGAGGAAGACTAACATTCTAACCCTTAACGTGCAGGGCTTGCGTGGGCAGGCCTCTAGGGATATGCTATTTGCATGGGTTTTATGTTTAAATCTTGATTTTCTCTGTGTGCAAGAAACGCATGCAAACTCCATCCAGGAATTCTCCTCCTGGGTGGAGGATTATAATAATAGGGCCCCGCCGCACAAGCAATTGTGTTGCAAAAGTTCACCGGGTAGCACGCGCTCCTCGGGTGTTGCTATTCTCTTTCGCCCCCTCTTTCAGGTTAAACATGTTCGAAGGGATGACTGTGGACACCTTATTGTTGTCGAATTTTCTGGCAACAATTTTGACTTCCAAGTCATGTGCCTATATGCGCCGAATTCTAGGGATAAAGGGCGTCAATTTTTTTAGTCCCTTTATCAATCTATTGATCCAGACATCCCAATCGTGATGTGTGGGGATTCTAATCCAACGGTCGATCCTCATGTCGATCGTTTCGGATGCAACCCTGTATCCCCCTGGGCAAACAATTGGGCCTCCACTCCATCGACAGTTGATGAGTACATTCGACCTCTGCGACGTTTGGCATGCTCGTCACCCCAACATCAAGGAGTTCACCTGGAGGAGGACAAATGCTTCCCAGGGTTCGCGTATCGATATGATCTGGTTGCCTGCGTGTTACTTGAGCCTGGTCAGGCAGATAGAAATTTCACCATATCTTCAGTCTGACCATCAGTGCATGTATCTCGAGATCGATTTCCCTTGGGGCATCGAGCGGGGTCCCGGACTGTGGAAATTTAACGTTTTGTTACTGCAACGTGAGGCCTTTTGCCCCGAAGTCGAAGAACTCTGGTGCAATTGGCGCCGCAAGAAGGGGGTTTTTATCTCCTTTCAAATTGGTACGAAGCCGGCAAAGTACGATTGCGACGAAGAACGTTGACAAATTTGCCAAGTTCAATTCCACGCTAGCTGATTTAGAATGACGGGTACATCATGGTGAAAACCTCTCCGCGCTTCTAGATGAAACTAGGGCTGAGCTGGAGGAGTTTTTATCTCACCAAGCTCAGGGTGCTAAGTTACGGGTGCAGGTCCAGGAGGCTGTTGAAGGGGAGAGGTCAACGGCATATTTCCTCTGGAGGGAAAGATTTGAGGCCAGCAGAAACTGATCAATGTCATTCGGCGGAGGGATGGGACTGTGGTCACGAGCAAAACTGACATTATGAATGTCTGGAGTGAGTTTTATTTTGGTTTGTTCTTGTCGCAGGAATTGTCCGAAGGTGACCAAGGGCTTTTCTTGACTCCATGGAACGTAGACTCACCCCAGCCGAATCCAGGTTGTGTGAGGGGGACCTCACCATTGAGGAATGTTCAAAAGCCCTTTCGAACATGCCATCAGCTAAATCGCCCGGGGTAGACGGTTTCCCAGCCGAATTTTTTCGGCGCTTTTGGGACACGTTGGGCCCAGGTTTAGTGGAAGTATACAACTCTTGTTTTCACCACGGTCGACTTTGCCAATCCCAAAGAAATGGGGCCATCACTCTTTTGTATAAGAAGGGGGATTGCCTTGATCCGGCGAATTTGAGGCCCATCACTCTTTTGTGTGTGGACTACAAAATTGCCGCTAAGGCCCTAGGGAACCGTCTCCTGCAGGTGATCGCCTCGGTGGTTTCACCCGACCAGTCCTGTGGTATCCCAGGTCGGTCCCTGCTGAAAACATTAGGTTGCTTTTAAACATAGCATGTTATGCGGACCAAAACAACATAGGAGGAGCGATCGTGAGAAGATCAGGAGAAGGCTTTTGACAGAGTGGAAATCTCATTCTTGATGAAAGTTTTAGAATGCATGGGATTTGGCCCGTCCTTTAGGGCATGGATTAGGTTACTCTATACCAACGTGCACTCTGCAGTCGTCGTGAATGGCTTCGTTTCAGAGTCCTTTCCGGTGACTGGGGGGTTGCGCCAAGGTTGTCCACTCTCGCCTTTGTTGGACGTTCTGGCGATGGAATCATTGGCATGTGCGGTTTGAGCTGATCCTAAGATCGACGGCTTCTCTCTCCCGGGGGGAACAATGTAGTGAAGCTCTCGCAATATGCTGATGATACATCAAGCTTTGTGTGTAGCGATGCTTCCTTGCATGCGCTGTTTGGCCTGTTCGCGAAGTATGAGCGAGCCAGTGGGGCGCGCTTGAACCAAGGCAAATGCTGCGGACTCTTGCTTGGCCCCTGGCGGACTTGTACTTTGTTCCCGGTGGATTTAAAATGGTCGTTACCTCGAGGTCCTGGGGGCGAGAATCTCTCCAGAGGGTTCTCAAGACTGGGATCCTGCCCTTAAAGCACTAGACCGTGTTTTCGCTTCCTGGCAACACCGCAGATTGTCATATCGGGGCGCGCGTTAGTTGCATGCATGCTGGGTGTTATTCGATTCTGGTACTATAATATCGACTGGCCCTCTATTTGGCACGACCTTGACAATTATTTTATCGATAAACCCATTTGAAAAACCAACTTTTTGCTGGCCCATGGGATATTACCAACAACTGACTGCCTCCAACGGTGGGGGATAGCAATCCATCAGCCCCTCTGCCATTGTGGAGATACAGAAACACAAAAGCACCTACTAGAACAGTGTCCCCTGTTATTATACGCAGTTCGCTGGTTCGAGGGGTTGCTGGCTCACTCAAGGCCACACCATCGCCTTTCAAACACACACGTCCGGTTTGGTTTTCCGGCCATGGCCGGGATTCCAGCCGGATTTAAATTTCTGCTGGCAACCCTGCGCCACTACATTTGGGTCGCTAGAAATTCGTGGCAATTGAGGGCCTTCGTCCAGATCCTCAGGCCTTGGTCGAGAAGATCAAAGCAACGTTCCGATTTGTCTCGAGAGTCCAACAGCGAGTCGCTCTCACCTCCTTTTACGAGGACGAGTGGCTCGCTGGAGGAGCACTGGTACCTTTGCTGACTCGGCTTGATGCTCTTGTCCCAGAGGAGCGCACTCCAGCCCGTCCGAGGTCGGTTTAATTATGGTTAGTTGGCTCGGTGGTCTGGACAACAGGCCTGCTGCTTCGCATTCTAATTATGTAGCATTCCTGGGGGGGATGTCTCACGAGCAACGTCTCGCCGTTAGGGGGAGACTTTCTTAGGCCCAATTTTTTCCTTTAGGATTTGAGCAGGAGGGAGACGGTCCGTCCCCTCTCTTCTCTGCGCACTTTGCCGTAATTGAGGTTTGCTACCTCATCTCCGGGGAGGGGAGTGGTCTACCCAGGCTCTCTCTCTCAGTGTGTTCCAGTTAGGTTTTTTGCTTACAGCGCTTCCGCGTGTGTCGCTGCTGGTCCTTCGATTTCCAGCCTTTTTGTTAAATGTTGTGATGTCCCGTCCGCCTGGTATGCCCGGGGGTCGCCTTAGGTGGTTGTTACTGCCGGAGCATGCTAGGCACTTGTCCAGTGCTGTCCATTGTCACTTTGTCAGGTATGTTTTTTATTAATTTATTTACTTTAAGTGACCTTTAACATCGCATGCACTCTGAAGCATAGTATCTGTTTGGTTTTGCAGTTCCCTTTTCGATTGTAATGCCTCGGTGATGCGGGGGTCGCCTTAATTGGTTGTACTGCCGTTTTTCATCAGGGTTTCATTAATTTTTGACTGTCGGCTCGTCATAGTCTTGCACTGCGTCGGTCACGGCAGAATTTCAATGTTTCCTTATCTGCGTTTTCCCATGGGTGCTGTTCATGTTGACACCACAATCGTCAGTTCCATCTGTCCTCACCATTCACCATCATAGGTTAGGGACCCCCGGGCAGGCGGGCCCTTTTGGTCCAAATGCCCGGGCCATTCACGGTTGTCATCATGGCACGGGGGAGGGGATCATACCCCCTGAAGGTCTGCGTCGCTAAGTAGCGGCCCCCCTGGGTACGGCGATATCATGGGGTCCAGGCTCCATTGCACCGTCGGAGTCAATAAGTCCCTTGTCGTGTCATCCAAAATAAGATTGATTGGTGAAGTTCTTAAAGAAGAAACTTGATCGTTGGTGAAGTTCTTAAAGAAGAAACTTGGTGCTGTTCTTATTGTGGTTACTGAAGACTGGTACAGGAAGCAGAAGCTTTTGAAGAAAATCCAATCCTGTTGGGCTGAAGACCGTTTGCTGTGCTGTTGAACGTTGCCTGTGGTCAAGAAGTCTTGGTCCCGTTGGTCCAGCTCCTTGTCATATTCCTTTTGTTGTCTGCGCACGCGCACTGGGCGTGTGGGCACAGGTCCCATCAAATTTCACAACGCTTTTCGAAGCGTTCATACTACTATCTCTGCGGAAGGTGCGGGTTATTCGCCACTCTCTGCGTGCACTTGAAGAGGTACAACATCTAGGCCTCGCTTTTAGGAATAGGGACGTCACATTTCACCCCTGTCGCACGGCGAAGTGGGTGAATGTGACCCGTCTTAGTTACAGGGTGCCACCTGAGGCTTTGCAGGTGGCACTAAGCCCTTATGGGAAAATTCTGAATGTTAAAATGGACTCTTACCAGGGGGTATACGTGGGGGTACAGAATGTACTCATGGAAATTGCCACACCTATACCATCTAATATTCGCATTGCTGACCATTGGTGTAATGTGTTCTACCCAGGTCAGGTGCCCACTTGTTTTCCGTGTCGGCAATTGGGGCATACTCGTGCTAAGTGCCCTCTAGCAAATAATGTTAATGAACCTCCTGCCATTGACGCTGCAGCAGATGAGGCACCCCTCCTTCTCCTGCACGGCGTGCTGCCGTCAAGGAGTTAGTTGATTTTGTTTTGTTTTGTCTAACTGGTCTGGCCACCTTCGTTGAGGTGGTCGGTTTGGGGGCAGGGTCGGGTACCTCCGACGGCCCTGAATTGGCGACTGAACCAGGTTCAGTGCCTGATAATATAGATGTAGGATGCGATGTGGCTGATAGGGGTCAAGATCGGACCCCTCTTCCCGAGAAGGATCTTGTTGATTCTGGCTTGGAATCGGATAGTTATGATATTGTTACGGATGCCACGCGTGTGGGTGAGGCCTACTATGGCAAACGGGAGCGTGCTGGGACTGGGTCTAATTATTCGGATCCAGAGCTTTCCCAAGCACGTAAGAAAGGTAAGGAGATCCAGGCGGGTCTTCATCAGTTGCAGTGCTGTCAGGATGAGGGCGAGGCTCTGGCAGTGGACGTAGCCGCAACGGTTCCCTTGCCATCAGATGATGATGATGATGATGAAACGAATTGGACCCTAATAACGGATACCCCCACAGACCCCGATCCCAAAAATAATAGCACGAATATGGACTCTTCTCTAATGACCACTCCTGTTCCTAAACCTACTGTGACTAAAACTAGGGGTACTACATCCCAGCCTTCTTCTGGGAATGATCCTTGTGTTCGTAAGCCTACCAGACCTCCTCCTCTTTCGGCCTCTCAGAGGGCCCCTAAATGTTAATTTTTTGTCCTTCCACTCTATTTCACATTCATAGAGTCAGTAGAGATTATTACCTTAAGCTGCCAAGGACTGCAGTCCTCTGTTAGCCGGGACACTTAGTTCTCATGGCTCAATTGTTGTCTTCAGGAAACCCACTCCACCTCTTCTAAGGAATTCTCTTGGTGGTTGCGTTCGGCCATCGATAATTAACTATTGTCTTCTGCTTATTCCTGTATCTCGTCTCCTGGGACTAATCGTAGCAGTGGTGTTGCGATTGTGTTCAAGTCCCAGCATTTACTAACTTCTTCTCAGTCTGATCAGCAGGGGCGTTTTGTCTGCGGGCAATTTACTGTTGCTGATCAGACCTTCTCTTTATGTAATGTTTATGGTCCGAACAAGGCTCGTGAGGGGGCCTTGTTTTTTGAATCTCTTTATCCGGTGTTGGATCCGGATATACCGTCAATTGTCTGTGGCGATTTTAATACCGTTGTGGACCCACATCTCGATCGTCGCGGGTGTAACGTTTCTTCTCCATGGGCGTATAATTGGTCTTCTACATTGACCACTTTTTCTCTATCTGATGTTTGGCGTTGGCTTCATCCTGACGCGGTGGAATATACTTGGCATCGGCCAAATTCTAGACAGGCATCCAGATTAGATATGTTCTGGATTGCCTCTTTTTCTCCCTCTTCTTTTGGCGGTGGACATTCTCCCCTTTTTCCGCTCCGACCACTCATATGTATATTTGAAATTTTCTTTGCCTGGGGTCGTTCATCGTGGTCCTGGTGTTTGGAAGTTGAATACTTCCCACATGAGCGACCCTTCCTTTATTTTGATGATTACTTGTTTTTGGGAATCGTGGCGGGCCGAGAAGCGGTCATTCTTCTCCCTAACTGCTTGGTGCGATGCTGGTAAGGTGCGCTTGCAGCGTCTCATTAAGTCTTATTCCAAGAGGCAGGCTTCCACTTATCGGAAGCAGGTCCGGCCTCTGGAAAGGACACTTTACTTCCTTAACCCTCGGTTGGAGAATGGGGAGGATGTTGTGGGACTTATCTGAGACAAAGTCCGAATTGGAAGAACTGCATCGCCAGCGAGCTCGAGGTTGTTGTCTTCGGGCTGGAATGCAATGGGCGGAAGAGGGAAAGGCCTCGACCACATACTTTTTTAACTTGGAGCGAAAGCGCGGCCAGGAACACCCTCTCTATGCTATTTGCACTCTGGGTGGTCTTGTTGTTCACTCTGTTTCTCTCATTGCTAAGGCTTGTGGGTCTCTTTCTATGTGTTGTTGTTTACGGCCCAGCCTTTGGTGGTGGGGGAGCAGGACTTTTTTCTGTCCCGGCTTACTAGAGGCTTGTCTGCAGCTGAGCGCGCTTTGTGTGAGGGAGAGCTCATTCTGGAGGAATGCAAAGCCGCCGTTGATGGTATGGCCAGTGGGAAGTCTCCTGGTGTGGATGGTACCAACGTTTCTGGCCGTTGCTCGGTGAGGACCTCGTCGAGGTTCTCAATCACTCGTATACATCTGGTCGTCTTTCTCTTTCTCAACGTTCTGAGTTGATTACTCTTCGTTACAAGCGTGGTGATCACCTGGAGATGAAGAATTGGCGTCCTATCACGCTCCTGCGTGCGGACTACAAGATTGCAGCGAAGGCGATTGCTAATCGTCTCCTTGAAGTGTTACCTACCGTCGTCCATCCAGATCAATCTTGTGGTGTTCGAGGCCGGGATCCTGACCGGGATTCGAGACCATTGCCTCTGCCATACGTAGTGATCCACACATTGATGGTTTCTCTCTACCTGGTCGTCGGTGTATTAAGTTGTGTCAATACGCCGACGACACTTCTATTATTGTGATGTCAGACTTCTCTCTTGAAGCTGTCTTTAAACTTTTTCAACGCTACGAGCGTTCGTCGGGAGCGAAGCTCAATGTGACCAAGTCTCATGGGTTGTTGCTTGGCACTTGGGCGTCAGCGTCGCCTGTCCTATCACGGTCGTGCTTTGGTGCTCAATTCTCTGGGTTTGAGCACCTTTTGGTACCTCGCCTCTTTCTTGACCATGTCTTCCACGGTCAAGAAAGCCGTTAGTTCTACTGCCTTTTCTTTTATTTGGAATGGGAAGCGTGAGCGCGTTGCTCGTTCTTCTCTCACCCAACCTTCCTCTTCTGGTGGCCTCAATGTTGTGGGTCTGAATAATAAAACTAGTGCGTTTCATGTTATTTGGGTTCGGCGTCTGGCTCAGGCACCGGACCATCCTAGTTTCTTCTTCTCCTCGCGTGCTTTGCGAGTGGCCTTTGCTGGACACTCTCTCCAGCAAATCCTTCTTCTCCCAGCCCCGTCTCCGACCGCGATGAATCTTCTTCCTCCTTTTTTCTGTTCTGTCATGTTGGCCTGGTTTTGTCTGTCTCGTCGCCTGGAGAATGGCAACATCGTCGTCAATGGCTTCGGTTCCGTGGTCCCGTTGGCGTCCCTGTCCATCTGCTTTGCGTACCGGCAGTTTTCCCGTCTGGCTCTCCGCTTGACCACATTGGCTCATCGCCCATGGTGTCCTTCAAACCGCCGATCATCTGATCTGTTTTGGAGTACGAATCCACCCGTCCTGCCACTGTGGTCAAGCAGAGAGCCTGATCCATCTGCTCGTCAAGTGTCCTGTTGCCAAACGCCTCCTCGCCTGGTGCCAGTCCTTGGTTTGCAGCGTTGTTCCTCACCTGGCCCATCCGACTACATCGCAGATCCTTCTTGGGTACGACAAGTCGGTCAAGATTCCACCAGTTTTCCCGTGCCTCCTCGGTATCATCCGTCACCGCCTGTGGATCGCTCGGAATGCCTTCCATTTCGATGGTTCGCCGGTGGTGTTTAGCTCCATCTTGTCGTTGGTCAAGTCGTCATTGCGGTTCACCCTGCGTGTGCAGCAGCGGCATTGTCCTCGCGATCTCTTCGTGGAGTCATGGCTGGCTGGTGGTCTTCTGGGTCATGTCACGCCAGACAACATCGTTGCCTTTTCTCCAGGTTTTTCTTAATGTTGTGTTGTCCTGTCTGCTTGGCATGCTCGGGGGTCGCCTTAAGTGGTTGCTACTGCCGGTGCATGCTTAGCACTTGTCCTGTGCCGTCCACAGTCATTCTGTCCTGTATGTTTTAGTATTAATTACAGTAATTAATATCAACATAGTACTTTTCTTTATTTAGGTTTTATGTTTTCTGTTTGTTCTGTCCTATTGTTTTGTCTTGCATGATCTATTTATTATTTATGTAGCATGCATTAGTACCTAGCTTCGGTTCGGTTTCAGCGTGATCCGTTGTCTCCTTGTGGGCAGCGGAGTTATTGTTATTCTAAGTGTAGTATCTGTTCAGGCCGGCAGCTCTGATTTTTCAAGTGCAGTTCGGTTCATTTCATTTCGCACACGAAGACGAAGTTTAGTGTCTGTTCTATTTCGATTGTAATGTCTCGTCTCAGCAGGTGTTTGTAGCGGAGCCTATTGGCCTTGGAGCCTCGGCCTCTAGGATGTGGGGGTCGCCTTAGGTGGTTGTACTGCCACAATCCCGGGGGGTTGGGGGTCTAGGTTTCTTAGGTAAATTTTTGACTGGCAGCTCGCTGCAGCCTTGTGCTGTAGCGGTCACGTCAGGTTATCAATTTTTGTCGGTGCTCGGAACCCATTGAGGTTGCTTTGATGGCGCATTCTAGCCAGTTATCATGTCATTCAAGCATCCACCATCATAGGTTAGAGACCCCCGGCAGGCGGACGCTTCACGTCCAAATGTCGGGCCACTCATGGTAGTCATCATGGCACAGGAGAGGGGATCATACCCCCTGGAGGTCTGCGTCGCTGAGTAGCGGCCTCCTTGGGTACGGCGATAGCACCGTCGGAGTCATCAAGCCCTTCGTCGTATAACTCAAAACCAGATCAAGTGTAGTATGGAGCTCTGTTAAAAGGTCGTTGTTGAAGCGTATTTCAGTTGTTTTTTGTCTTAATTTTGTTTGTAAACCATTTGTAAAGGCTCCGTTCATCTATTGCGTACTTTTTGGATTTTATTTACACTATTTGGAACATTTTATTTCTGTTTTTGGGGGCCCGTGTGTCCTCATTTATTATTCGTTACGCTTGATATTGGATATACTTATTTCTCCACTTTGGCTTGCTGTCCTTGGTTCAAATTTGGCCTGTGAACTGTGTTTTATGATTGTCCTGTCCTATTAAAGTTTCAAGTCGTAGTGTCGTCCCGTTTTGGTGTTATTCCGTCTCGTATAGTTTGACCGTTGGTATTAATTTGAATTTTTGCATACATACAATTATGTATGTATATCTTTTATTGGATTTTTGGTTTATTTACAAGTATTGGTCGTTTGTTCGTGTTGGATCCGGACTGCAATCTGTATTTGGAACATTTTGATATGCTATCGTGTGAAATAGTGATCTTGGATTTGTAGTGTATTATGTACTATATATTGTTTACAATGTGGCAGTATCGCTATTGTGTCCTGTATCTCTGGATCTATTTGTGTTATTAACTTGGAACTTTGCACAAGTGTGGTTGTTGTGTTTGTCGTCAAGATTGTTAAGTTTGGTGTTGATGACTTTCGTGGTTTTTTAAATGATCGTTATTTTAATTTCTTAACGGTCATTGTCCTAGTCTTGGATTCTATTTTCAGAATATGGGGAATTCCCGTATTATGTACTGTCGATGTATTGTCTTTTATTATTATACGTCCTCGTATAGTACTATCTCATGATGTCGCAGTCTCCGTTCGTCCAGTGTCCTGATTGTAGTTTTATTTCCTCGTCGCAGGGTCATCTGGGTATACACAGGTCCAAGATGCACAAATCTTGATAACATCAATTTGGTGAATATCGTTCGTCTTTTCCCGGAAGGAAAATCCCACTACTGTTGCCTGTGTAACAATATTATTGCTTCTTTCCCTAATTTCAAGCGTCATTTTTCCACCACCCACAAAGGAGTGTCCCTAAACATCTCTGCAAAGTGTTTGATATGTAATCGTGTCTTCTCTAAATCGAGTGGTGCTGGTGTCCATGTCAAGCGTGTGCACAAAATCGGTAAAGATGATCATTACCCCCTCTCTCCTTCGCCTGTGATATCTTTTGTAGATTACACCCTGTCACAAAATAATTCCACCATAGCATCATCCACGCGAAGTCGTAGGTCAAGAAGAGTATCATTAACTCATTCTCCGCTGTTCGGCATTACCAGCTGCCCGTCACAGTGTCCCTCGTCAACCTCCCATGATGTTGTTTCGTTTGCCACGCAGCATGTTAACCCACCATTTTCTAGATCCCTCATCCAGATCTCTCCTCGTCAGACTTCCCCTGGTAATACATGTTCACTTACATGTTCCCTTTTTACTGATAGCTCCAGTGATACTCCTGTACCTGTCCTTTCTGACATAGACCTCGATGAAGACCATGACCCCTGTCCCTCTCCTCCTAGACATCATTATTCCTGCTCCCCTGATCATGTTTCCGTACCTGAATCATTGGTCGCCTTAGCTGATTATACTGACTTGAACGTTAATGCTGATCCTTTCTGTCATAATGGTCAATCCCTTTCCGACTACTCTCCGTCACCTTCTACTTTCCCTGGTCCAAACCCGTGTTCATCTCCTGAAACAACGGTCGCCTTCAATGGTTGCACTGGAGTGGATGGTTTGACTTGAGCCACCTAAATCACCCTCCCCCTTTCTTTTTACCTGCCACCCCCAACAACGTATCCGGAATGTCTCCTGATCCGACGGTCGCCTTAAGTGGTTGTACTGGAGTGGATGGCGATATGGATGCCAGTTGCCCTGATCCAACTCCCTCAACTTTTCCATCAACTACCCCTATACATTCCCTAGTTCCTGATATCCCTCCCTTACCATATCTCCTCATCCAACGGTCGCCTTAACTGGTTGCACTGATGTATATGGTGATGCTTCCCAAACCCCTTTACCTCATACCAATTATTCACTTCCTGACGATGATGGAAGTGTTAGTCCTTCCCGGAAGCCAACCTCTACCATCAACAATCCAATTCAGGCTTTCCATGACAAATGGTGTGATGCATTTACTAATCCTGGTGATTGGTCTAACTTTTCTGAGCAATGCACAGCATTTGCTAAGGACGTGATTGAAACGAGTGCAAAAGTCTTACCTAATAAGAAACAAAATCATGCCCCTCGTCGTCCCAATTGCCCTTCTTCCAGACCTGTCAATAACAACCGACGTCCGCTAAGATATAACCCTATCGAAGCAAGGAGAATCCAGAGTCTGTATAGAATATCTAAGAAACGTGCAGCCAGGAAAGTTAGTGGTGTTAACAAACCATCTTATACAGGAACTGTTGAAAATGCGGAACAATTCTTTACTAACGTATTCAGCGCCAGAGCATGCGACAAAGAGGGCATCAAACGCGGACTAAACGATTCTGCCCCTAGTCCTTCTGACAATCACCTTGATGACTATCTTACACCTGGTGAAATCTTAAAAAAGTTACGTTCTTTGTCGAATTCTGCTCCTGGAAAAGATCGAGTTGAATACCGTCAATTGAGAGCTGTTGATCCTAAATGTGATGTTCTTGCTATATTGTTCAACCATTGCCTGGATGGTAATGATGTACCGGCAACGTGGAAAGAATCGTTGACTTATTCACAAGAAAGGTGATGCTGGCAAGATCTCCCACTTCCGTCCCATAGCCCTTATGAGCTGCATTTATAAATTATTTATGAGTGTTATGGCTAACCGCTTGGTGAATTTTGCTATTGACAATGATCTTCTCTCGGCCTGTCAGAAAAGCGCAAGACCATCAGAAGGGTGTTACGAACATACGTTCCTACTTCAATCCCTTGTTCTTGATGCCAAACGGCTACAGAAAAACGTTTTCCTGGCATGGCTTGATCTGAGAAATGCATTTGGTAGTGTCCTGCATGATGTCATTGAGATCACCCTTACTCACCTTGGTGTCCCCCAATCTGTCGTTGAGCTCATCAAGAATGTCTACACCAACGCCCACACGATTGTTCAAACTCCCTCGGGTGAAACTGGTGAAATTCCCATAATATCGGGGGTCAAGCAAGGTTGTCCGTTGTCGCCAATCCTTTTCAATCTTAGCGTTGAGATCATACTCTGTTCCATCTTACTGAAAGCTAATGAAGTTGGCCCGGCAAAGCATCATGACTATCCCATCTCTGTCCTAGCTTATGCTGATGACCTTGTGCTAATCTCGCGTGATAAAGCTAAACTTCAACGTTTACTCAACGCGGCCAGTCAAACTGCTACGCTCATTGGCGTGGAATTTCACCAAGACAAGTGTGCTTCGCTCAGCTGTACCTATTCCAAATGTGTAACGACAGGTAACATCCAACTCAATGATTTCGTGGTGCAAGGCAAAGTCATCCCTGCTTTGAAACAACATGAGCACTACAGATACCTTGGTGTCCCGATTGGTGAAATGCATGATGTTGATGACATTAACAACCTTGTTGACCAACCTTGCAAAGACCTTGATAAGATCAATGCATCCCTGTTAACACCTTGGCAAAAACTGGATGCCATAAGAACCTTTGTCCAACCGTGCCTAATGTTTGCCCTACGTGCTGGTGAGCCAGAGAAAGCCTCCTTGCTAAAGTACCGCCGGAAAGTCATTGATGTCGTGAGATTTATCTGCAACCTTCCTTACCGAGCAACGCAACATGTCATCTTTGCGACAGCTAGAGCTGGTGGACTCGCCCTCCAAGATCCCATCCAGGAGGTGGACATTCAAATCATTGTCCAGGCGATAAAGATGTTATCTTCGGCCGACCCAGTTGTTGTGAATATCGCTAAAGCTGAACTCCGACAGTCAGTCCGTTTTGCGGCAAGAGCTAACCCCACTGCCACCCTTGTTAGCGATTTCTTGTCAGGTTCCACGCAGGGAAATTTCCATCCTGACCGTATCCAATACCGAACCCACTCCCTCTGGACTAGAGCTCGTAAAGCTTGTCGGAATCTTCGTGTTAAGGTTGAGGTCCCTGACTATAACCCCCCATCCATTGTCCTTGAGTCCGGGCGCCGATGCAGAGCAAAAGATTCATGCCTCCAACTACACCGCATGATCCAAGAACGTGCAGCTAATCGGTTAGTAGACTTGTTTGATCAAGGTAAAGTCGCTAGAGCATTACTTCTTGCGGATAGTTTGGGATCTGCTTCATCGTGGACGTATAGTGGACTTAACATCCGATTTAGTGATTGGCGATTAATCCACCGTGCAAGGCTGAACGTCGTCCCCACCGAGCAAAATATTAGTCGATGGGATGATGATGTAAATGCTGTGTCGTGTGTGTAACATTGATCCGGAAACTCTGTCCCACAAATATGGTGAAGAACCGTGTGAGACATGACCTCATTGTTTCAAGACTAGCCAACTCCATCAGATTTGGGAACGCCAGACGGGATCAACAAGTGGCCGGACTAGATGACACATGTCGCCCTGATATTTTGATTGAAAATGGAAACGAAGTCACTGTCATCGACGTCACAGTCCCTTTTGAAAATAGTTCGGATGCCCTTCAAGCTGCAGAAGATCGCAAAATTCAGAAATATGCTCATATCGCCCAGCATTTCATGAGAATGGGAAAGAACTGCAGAGTATTTGGATTTGTTGTTGGCTCCCTAGGTGCTTGGCATCCTCATAATGAGAAGACCGAATTCAGATGTCACCTAGATATCGTAAATTATTTAGAAAACTTTGCTGCAGTGACGCCATATGCGGATCTGCAGATATCTATCTTAGTCATATGAATGTTTTAAATTAGATGTAGAGTTATAATACGTGTTATTTTGCATGCAGTTATTATAATTTATTTTTGTACTTAGTTAAACGTATAGTCGCTTATGTGTTATATTTTCGTGAACATTGATTCATAGTTCATAATAGTTTAAGGCAAAACATTTTCAGGAATGAACAATAGAAGTTTAAAGTAGTAATATAGATAACCCGAAGATTATGCTATATGAGACACTTTTACCAGTTATACCCATTAGCAGTATATTATTATTTTGTATATATTGAACCCCTATGTATCTAGGATTCTTCTTACTTTTCCATTATTATAACCATTGTTGTAAATTTTGGAAAAAATTGTAATAAATATATCTGTTCTTATCAGCTTAATATCTGATATGTTAGGCAATGCCTAACTCATATATTAAACTGATTTTTGGAGCTCGGCCATGGGACTTATCACTGAAGCTTGCTTCGCCCTGGCCAGGGGTTATCTCGGTCATTGCACTACCATCAAGAACAGCCCACCCGTTTATTTTGAAATATGGAATATAAAGTGAAAAAGTATGAAATCGACTATGAAATGAACAGCTCCGGCAAAACTGAACAGATACTATGCACTTAGAAGAATAAGTACTGATCTCTTTATTATAGATCTTAATTCATATGTATCTCTTGTCTTGTATGTATATATATATTTTCTCGTTGTTTGCAAGGGGGCTATGGGTCACGCTGAAATTTTCCGTTGCTTTCCCATAAGGCATAGCAATCTCAATGTAGACAGCAATACTTCATGATAGAACATTGATAAAAGCATTAAGAATGAAATAGCTCGTATGATTTTCAACAATCAGTAGAAAGAAACTCTATTATAAAGAAATGAGTAATGGAGAATTTGGACAAAACTAGTCAGAGTCTAGCCTAGTAATCAGGTTTTAGTAATTTCCACACAGATTGTGAGCGGGACTCACTTCTAACATATTTCTGCCTTATTCTTTTTACAGCGAGCCACAACGGCAAGCGATGCTCACACTTACCGAATCTGGCCAGGCAAGGATGAACCATGCAAATTAGAGTGCTGCACAACAACCACGTCCGTTTCCATTTTTGTTGGCTGAATAAAACCTGAGTGCCTGTGCTATTGAAACTCATACTTACCTGACGCGTTTAGGTTAAGTTTTTCGTCTGTATGGTTAGCCCAGCAGGCACCTTATACTGTATGGTTCGCCCAGCAGTTTTTTTCCTCCTGTATGGTACGTCCAGCAGGTTGTATTTTTTGTTCTCCTTTTGGAGACTTTAGCTAGTAGTGCTTCACGGCCTACTAGTTTCGCGCTATTGGGAGGTGCGTTACCTGTAGCGGGCTTTTCTTCGGAAAAGTGCGGTTTCGCGAACGGGGGCCTTCCAAGTTGCATTTCATCCTGCGACCATTGCACGACCCTCTTGGTGTCGGGAGCAGGACTTGCAATACAAACTTACCTGACGCATTTAGGTTAAGTTTTTCGTCTGTATGGTTAGCCCAGCAGGCACCTTATACTGTATGGTTCGCCCAGCAGTTTTTTTCCTCCTGTATGGTACGCCCAGCAGGTTGTATTTTTTGTCCTCCTTTTGGAGACTTTAGCTAGTAGTGCTTGACGGCCTATTAGTTTCGCGCTATTGGGAGGTGCGTTACCTGTAGCGGGCTTTTCTTCGGAAAAGTGCGGTTTCGCGAACGGGGGCCTTCCAAGTTGCATTTCATCCTGCGACCATTGCACGACCCTCTTGGTGTCGGGAGCAGGACTTGCAATACAAACTTACCTGACGCGTTTAGGTTAAGTTTTTCGTCTGTATGGTTAGCCCAGCAGGCACCTTATACTGTATGGTTCGCCCAGCAGTTTTTTTCCTCCTGTATGGTACATCCAGCAGGTTGTATTTTTTGTTCTCCTTTTGGAGACTTTAGCTAGTAGTGCTTCACGGCCTACTAGTTTCGCGCTATTGGGAGGTGCGTTACCTGTAGCGGGCTTTTCTTCGGAAAAGTGCGGTTTCGCGAACGGGGGCCTTCCAAGTTGCATTTCACCCTGCGACCATTGCACGACCCTCTTGGTGTCAGGAGCAGGACTTGCAATACAAACTTACATGGCGCGAGTCACTTGTACTCGCATTCAGTGTCTTCGACCGGGCAGTTGTGGACGTCCATGCTAGGGATTGGAGCCCTTAACACGACTGTGCTGGATTCAACTACAATCCTGGAGAAAACTATTGACTACACTAATTATTTGCTCGACATGTGCGTACCTAATGAAAAAACATCAAACTAGACCCCTCAATTTACCCCCTCACCCCCAAAACAATGTTGAATCTGTAAGAAATGAAAACAACATTGATCGGTGGGTGAATGGGGGAGGTTTGCTCTATGTAATAACAATGAGCTAAGAAAATGACAATATTAGGAAAAGTGTCGTCAATGTTTTGTCCAGGATTGTCGGAAATTTTGTAAAATTTTGAAAACTTGCGATGTTGATTAATTTCAATTTTTTTTATTTTGTGCTCAGAAAGAATGTCGGACATACACATGGCCTTGTTAATATGTCAAAAGATACATCTCTCTCATTGAAACGTTACAAATAGAATTATATTTTTTGTATCACCTAAAGAGGGAATAATGTGAAATTGCGATAAACACATGCTGATCAGTTTGCAAAAACGTGAAAGCTCGAACATACATGAAGTAAGCAATATTTTTACATAATAAGCAATAAATGACCTTTAGGTCAGAAATAGTCTTTGGAAAATAGTGGGTCACTTTTAAATTGTCTTGTAGTCTGGCACCTTCTCACGATATGAAGCAATTGTGCCGTTTATGAATGAATGAACAATATCATAATAATATACAGAACTGCTGAATCAACGTGTTATATTCAGTAACCAATAGGTTCTAGCGCTAACTTGCAACATATTTACATAGTAGAAATACTTGACAGAAAATCATAAAACAAAATTGATTACTTTAACTAAGCGAAGTCAATATAGAGGGATAGAATTACATGTGACGCAATGTAATATTCACGGTACACCACACGCGCAAGCACTGAATTGGCCGTATTTTGGCACGACTTACATTAGATCGTAAGATTGAAGGTGGAATTACTCCTACAAGTGATTATTAGTATTTTCACGTTTTTGTATAATTTAGAAATCCTTTAGTTTAAGAAATCTCAACGGTTCACCATTTTCCGGCATAGAAATAACTATTATTATATATTCTAATTTCTCACGGTGCACCAATGGTGCACCGTCTGCGTGCGCAATTTCCATAGTAACAATCACTTTAACAGTTCGCCAATTTCAAAATAACACCTTTGGTCAATACGTCAACTGGGAAAAGTTTATAGTTGGGACACGATTACTCCGCTAGCCGTACAAATTCAGTCAATGTGAATGTTTTATAAGGAACAAATGCGCGATACATGCAGTACAATATTAATTCAACTCAGTCCAAACTATGATACAGCCAAACTAGTAATATACTTGCACATATACTAAACTGCTTAGCTTGAATCTTATAGTTTGATAGTAAACATAATAATCTATCTACAATGCCCGGTTTTAATCTTAATCGCTTGCCTTTTTCTTATCTGCTTATTAAATATAAATACACCAGTTGCATGAGAATTCAATATACATGCAGTTTAGCAAGTTAGTTGCCTATCATAAGCTCCTGCATATTTATGCTTACGATTATTACAAAAATCACCACTGGTTAGTTACACTACCCAAAATATTGAAATTAAAGGTATAAACAGACATATACAAAACACTAAAATTCTGTGGGACAATTATACGCAATTGCGCAGGCGCCTTTTAATAGTAGGTTCTTTTAGTGCTATTTCAAGCACTAAGTTTTTGTTTTTGTTGCTTTTGGGAATTTTGTTTGTTTCTTATCCAGTAATTTTTTCTCGTTTTTCTTTCTCTAATTTATTTATTAGAGAGTGTGTGTTGTACTGGATTTTGTATATATAGTATATTAATTCCCTCCTTTTCCATCATAACAAGAACCATGGCTACCAGCCAGAACAATAATAATAATAATGACATAAACATTAGTTCAAACAACACAATAAAGTTCTCGGCTGTGGATTTCCAAAGATGGAATCAAACCACTTCGGTGGTGAACATTCCATCCTGCATTGCAAAACAGTCTAAGATCCTACAGTTGAGAAAAGAACTGATTAATGCCATTGGGGAGCGCAAGGTAGCTGCAGTACAGGCTGTTTCGGACGTAGTAGCTAAGACAATGATTATTTTATTCTGTTAATTTATACGAGTAATTTATGCATGTTGATTTACATATTTAATCTGATTACCCGCTGATTCATTGATGATTCGCATGCCGTAATTCGATATAGGATAAGAATAGCTTTGCGCAAAGTCTGCGACAATAACAAAATGCGCTCAGACGTTTAGAAAAAATCGAACAGAGATAGTTACAGGCTGTAGAGATCCACTCTTCAGGTATCGTAAATCATTGATTAATGCAAGTTTTGAATCATTTACACCATGTAATCCAATGAAATATTAATGTAGTTTAATTGTATTTAATCACTTTCAGAATTAATGATATGATATATAATGTCCAATTTCAAATATAATTACTGAAAAATCTCTACGGTTTGGGTATGATTTCATTCATTGGCAACAAGTTCTGAAGAAGCGTTTACATGAAGACGTGGTGCCGAGTTAGCAGGCAGTTTTTGGTTATCTGGATGAAATCATGAGCGACAACGAAGGGCAAAGTGGGTCAGTCGAAGCGACGCAAACAACATCACAAAGTGTTGGTGAGTCAAACGCAAAAGCGGGCGAGCAGCTCAAGAAACGGCGCGCACAACTACGAGGTAAGGTCACCAGATCAATTAATAGAATAAAGAAGTTTATCGAGCAAGGCGCGGAGATGCGCAAACGAATTGAAAAGGAAATTTTACAAGTTCGTAAAGATTTTGACTTAGCGCGTGAGTGTCATGCAGAGATGTACGAATATGTTGACGAGAGTCAAATCTCTACTATGGACGATTGGGAGGACGTTTTAACTAATGATTTCTATGACGTTGAAGAGACGGTAGAAAACTTCCTTCAGTCAATCTCTGAACCAAAACCCGCTAACACAATGTCTTTAACGAGCGAACAGACATCTGAACAATCCATGACGAACAATAAAGCTAGTTCTGTCGACGCGGGTGGTAGTAGCGAGGAAGTAAATAATACAGCCCCAGGGGAAAATACGGTCGAAGTTAGTCAGTCTCAGTCAGAGCCAAATCTTGAAGCAAACGAAATGGTGCCTAAAACGAGTTTAGACATTCTAGAGCCTGAAAATGCAATAAATACAAACTCCGAAATCGCCAGCGACATTTTGAAATCTAAAGCCAATTATAACCTGTCATCACCCCGATCATTCGACAGTTGGATAGATAATTTAAGCGAGTTTACGGAAACGATTGTATCAGCGAATGATTCAGAAATGTCTATCGCCGAAGCGTTGTACAAATTAGAGGCCAGTAAGGACATTCCGACTATCAAATTAATGAAATACGATGGAAGTCCATTGACCTACGTTGAATTTATCGACCGATTTAAGCTACTTATTTACGACAAGCCCCATCTCTCGGATGATGTGAGGATGGCGCAACTAAAAATGCATTTAGTCGGACGTGCCGAGCGAGTGATAAGCGGTTTGGGCTCTCAGGGAGCAATGTACGCAACGGCGTTAAAAACAATCAAGGAACATTTTGGTCAGCCAAGCGTAATTGCTAGAGCCTATATAACGAAGCTGGTCGACAATCAAAAAATACAAACCAACGATAGACAGTCTTTACAAGAGCTATCTTTTGATGTAATTAATTGCGTCGCGGTATTAAAGCAAATTAATCATCTGGCAGATGTCAATGCGACAGAAAACCTGCGCAAAATTATTACTAGGTTGCCTGACCACTTGATTGACAAGTGGAAAGGCGTGGCTTCCGATCTGCGAGAAAAGGGCGAAACCCCATCACTCCAGCATATCGGACGGTTTATACGAAAGCATGTTAAAGCAGAATTCGATCCAGACTTCGGCGACATACAGAAGTCTGACAAACGGCGGCCATTGCGAGGTATCCACTCCGATCAGAAGGATTTCAAGAAGCCCCTGAAATGTTACGTGTGCTCCGAAGAACATCGTGTCGTAGAATGCCCGACATTTTCCGGTTGTACGATCGAGCAGAAAGTTCAACACGTCAGGGACCAAAGATTATGTTTCTCTTGCCTTAACCGAGGTCACGTGACAAAGGATTGCAAGTCGAAGGTGAAATGTGACGTCAACGGCTGTTCTCGTTTCCATCACCATCTACTCCACCAAGACCCACCTCCACCACATACTTCTCGCCTCAGTTCTGCAACGTCAGCGCTCAACAAAGAGAGCATTATGCCAGTAGTTAGAGTACGATTCAAGTCGAAGAACGGTAACATTCGAGAAGGAAATGTCCTTATTGACAGCGGCGCGGGTACGACGGTCATTCGAAAGAATTTCGCTAAGGCTCTCGGGTTACAAGGACGAAAGGAACGTATCGACATAGCGGTTGTTGGTGGTGAAAGAATTACACAAGACGATAGTAGACGAGTCAAATTTTGGATTTCCCCACTTCACGGTGATGTGACCTACCCTGTCGAAGCTCATGAGTTGGATCAAACTATCATTAACGTTCCCGTCCTAAATCGAGATTGGTTGAAGTCGTTTGATCACTTAAGTGACATCGAGTTTCCTCATAGTTCCGGCCCCGTAGACCTAATCCTCGGTGTACAGTACAGCCACCTCCACGCAGAGAGTGAGGTCCGTCAAGGTTTGCCGTTCCAGCCCGTCGCGAAACGTACGAAATTAGGATGGCACGTGATCGGCCCAGACAATGCCCACAGCTCGACATCGGCTTATTTGAACTTTGTCAAGAAAATTGATTAAGAGAAATTCTACGACTTCGAGACACTTGGAGTTAGAGCGCCTGATTGCAACTGCCCAGAAGAGATCATGACAAGAGAGGGAAGAAAGACGATAGAGTTGTTTGAGTCGTCCTGTAGAAAGCTTGATGGAAGATACGAAATAGGTCTCCCGTGGAAGAAAGATCCCGCCAAACTCCCCAACAACTTCTCCCTAGCAAAGCAACGCCTGGAGTCTTTGGAGAGAAGCTTGTTAAGAAATCCCGACAAGGCGACAAGATACAGCAACGCCATACGTGAGTACGAAACCAACGGTTGGGCTCGTAAATTGTCAGAAGCAGAAATAAAGAATACCGAAGGTCCTGTATATTATCTACCGCACCATGGTGTATATCGGCCAGACAAAAAGAGTACACCGCTACGAATCGTATTCGATCCCGCCTGTCCTTATAAAGGAATTTCGTTAAATTCCTTTCTCCACAAAGGCCCGTGCCTAATCGGAAATTTACTTGGCGTTCTCTTGCGTTTTCGAGAAGAAGCAGTCGCATTTGCCGGAGATATATCGAAAATGTTCCTACAGATCCGTTTACCCGAAAGTGATTGTCAAGTCCACAGATTCCTGTGGAAAGAGATGGAAACGACAAGGGAGCCCACAATCTATGCCCTTCTTCGCGTCACGTTTGGCGACAAGCCTTCACCAGACATGGCGAGCTTTGTCATGATAAAGATGGCAAAGGAACACGAGAATTCCGCTCTCGAGGCTTCGAAGATCATAGAACGCGATCGATACGTTGACGATCTAATCCGCTCTTGTCCCTCGGTGAATGACGGCCTACAGAGAATCGAAGACATAGAGAAAATACTGAAAACGGGTGGTTTCCGGATAAAGGAGTGGCACTGCTCATCAAAGAAGTTAAGGGAGTGCTTAACTAAAGAAGGAAGACCATCCAGCCAACAACCCCCTGAGTCACCCTTGGTTAACAACATTTCAAAACCCATAGAAGATCCTTCTGACACGAACCAAGTACATCTGGATGGAGAGCAGGGAGTGAAAGCTCTGGGAGTATCATGGAACCCTAGCACGGACACTATCAATTTCCAGGTAAAATTAAGTGAAAAGGAGGTTCACACCAAGCGGAGCATCTTGTCCAACATCTCCAGATTGTTTGATCCGCTAGGCCTTGCGTCAGTCGTCACCATTAAGGCAAGAATCGCGCTTCAAGGGATCTGGAAAATGAAGAAGTTCGGATGGGACGATCCTCTTCCCAAAGAAATGCAATCGAACTGGAGAAAGCTATTCGCAGAAATTGCAAACCTGAACACGGTTCAGTTCCCTCAATGCCTTCAGCCGCATGCGTCCACGGAAGCCCAGAACTCCATGTTTTCGCCGACGCCAGTATTTTTGCGTTTGGTGCAGCAGCATACCTGGTTTGGCCTACATCCACTGGAAGAGAAGTGCGCCTTGTATCGGCCAAGGCCAGAGTAGCACCCCTTTGCCAAACGACGATACCTCGTCTTGAGCTTATGGCAGCCCTCATAGCGACAAGACTGGCAAAGACCATCTGCAACGAGTTCAAGATTAAGCCAGCCCGCGTAGTATTGTGGTCAGACTCGATGATCGTGTTAGCATGACTCCGCTCAGAATCCACAGCGTTCAAATCCTTTGTCGGTGTACGAGTCGCAGAAATTCAGTCAACGTTTGAATCCGCCACCTGGCGCCACGTTCCATCAGACCTCAACTCAGCCGACGATCTCAGTCGCGGAATTACAGTCTCCGAAATGAATGGAAGGTGGATGAACGGTCCCGTGTTCCTGACGAAAGAACTCGAGGAATGGCCAATCGAAACAAGCGAGACACCGTCTGATGTTCCCGAAGTAAAGCTAAGAAAACCCTTGTTTGTTCTTCAATCAAAGCCCACCGCCTTTATGGACCCATCAAGATATTCGAATTGGCCGAGACTTTGTCGAGTGACAGCCTACTGTTTTCGTTTCATCAGAAACACTAAATCTCACAGTGTATCCGCCAATCCCCTTCTTCCAGAAGAAATAGAGTCCGCCGAGCGTTATTGGGTCAAGGAGGTACAACGCGAGTTGGGAAACTGGAAAGAACAGTACAAAGAGTTAACACCCTTTGAGAAAGACGGAGTTGTTCGTGTAGGAGGGAGACTAGCTCGATCACCCTTGACTTACGACGAATCCCACCCTGTGTTGTTGCCAGCAGATCACGTGATATCGAATCTAATTGTTCGAGATTGTCATAACCGTGTTCTCCATGCAGGTCGAGAACGCACACTATGTGAAACACGCAGAAAGTTCTGGATTCTGCGGGGTAGAAATCTGGTCAAGAAGGTGTTGAGAGATTGCGTGACATGTCGGAAGCTCCGCCAGTACCCATACTCCACCCTGATGGCCAACTTACCACCAGAGAGATTGCAGTTGTTTTCTCCACCATTTTCTGTCACCGGAGTAGACCTTTTTGGCCCATTTTGGCTCAAATACGGAAGAAACAAGAAAATAAAGAGCTGGGGAGCCGTGTTTACCTGTGCTACGGTCCGTGCCATTCATCTGGAAATCGTTCAAGACTTGTCGGCAGAAGCATTTTTGCACGCTCTTCGCCGTTTTGCAGCCCATCACGAATGGCCCATGACGATGATATCAGATAACGGAACTTCGTTTGTCGGCGCTGAGAGCGAACTAAAGCGGATTTTTAAGGAAGAGAAACAACAGATTGAAGATTTCATCGTCACTCGCAAGATAAAGTGGAAATTCAACACGCCTCAGAGTCCGCATCAGGGAGGGTTCTTCGAGAGTATGGTCAAGCTGACAAAGAAAGCATTGCGTGTGATTGTTGGTCAACAAACGCTGTCATGGAATGAGATGTCGACAGTGTTTGCCGAAGTCGAATCCCTCGTTAACAGCCGCCCTCTTGGTCAACCTTCTAACGATGCAAATGATTTACAACCTCTTACCCCGAACCACCTAGTCCTTGGTCGTGCGACTGCTGATATCCCACCTCATCCCTTCCAAGAAGCAACGACCTATCGAAAGCGATTCGAGTATGTCCAGTCACTGGTGCAATTGTTTTGGAGCCGTTTCCAGAGAGAGTATCTACAAACTCTGATGCAACGAACCAAATGGAAGCGGAAAGAACGACCGTTGAAGATCGGCGACGTTGTGCTAATGGTTGATGAAAACGTCAATCGAGGAAAATGGAATCTCGCACGAGTTATTGAAGTGTTTCCGGGTAACGATGGCGTGATACAAAATGTGAAGCTAAAAACGAAGACCGGAGAGTATAAGCGATCAGTCCAGAAGTGTTGTCCGATTCTAGAAGAAGAAGTTTCAGCTTAGTGGCGGCCCGGAGGGTTGTTTCGGACGTAGTAGCTAAGACAATGATTATTTTATTCTGTTAATTTATACGAGTAATTTATGCATGTTGATTTACATATTTAATCTGATTACCCGCTGATTCATTGATGATTCGCATGCCGTAATTCGATATAGGATAAGAATAGCTTTGCGCAAAGTCTGTGACAATAACAAAATGCGCTCAGACGTTTAGAAAAGCTCGAACAGAGATAGTTACAGGCTGTAGAGATCCACTCTTCAGGTATCGTAAATCATTGATTAATGCAAGTTTTGAATCATTTACACCATGTAATCCAATGAAATATTAATGTAGTTTAATTGTATTTAATCACTTTCAGAATTAATGATATGATATATAATGTCCAATTTCAAATATAATTACTGAAAAATCTCTACGGTTTGGGTATGATTTCATTCATTGGCAACACAGGCCTTGTCCCGCACTAGATATAGGATAGAATACCGTTACTCCTCAGATCGGCATGCTGCCGATATTAATGGCATAGCTTTTCGGGGTATTCAATTGACACCCCTTCCTGCATATGAGGAAGTTAAGTCGGTTTTTGTCGACCGTGCCCCTCAGCAAATGCAGGACCAACATCTCTTTGATACTTTGGTGCCCTACGGTCAGGTCATTTCTGTTCAGCATTTGAAGGTCAAAGGTTTTCCTTCAGTTCAATCCGGTACGCGTAGGGTGTCCATGGTCATTAATAAACCCATCCCTGCAAATATAAATATAGGTGGTTTTCTGGTTTCCTTCCAGTACCGAGGGCAGCCACCAACCTGTTTCGTCTGCCAGGAGGTGGGGTATATGGGCAGGGGCTGTCCAAAGACGTGGCGGGCCTGGAAATCTGCCGATAATAATAATAACAACAATAATAGTAAACCTACCGGGGATGGTAGTAATAAACACATTAGTCAACCTTTAGCTCAAGATACTGAAGGTTAAATCAGATGGCAAAACACGGGTTGTCACGACAACCAAGCCATCAACGAAATCAGAGGAAGATTTAAGAATAAAACTTAATACTAAACGGGCGGCTACACCTGCACCTAAAGATCAGGTGGCAACCACTGCCTAAACGCATCTTCCTCAACGAAACGAAATAGAGGCTGATGAGCCACAAAATCAGCAAATAGTAAGAGAGGGTAGGAGTAACGATGTAGAGCCAAATGCTGAGGCGACTTCCTCCCTCTCATCTGTTACCTTAATGGAGATAGAGCCTTACTCATCTCCTCCTCATAAACGGTCCATTAGCGCCAAACACCAACGATATACTAGATGGGACGGGAGTCAGGCAGTCATATTATCACTGACTGTTGCTGTTCCCTCCTCCCCAGAACCTGATCGACCCGAAATAACCTCTATTTCCACGTCTCCTCCTGCTGCCCATCTGACTGTACTGTGCCAGATATTTCATCTTCCTCCAAAATCGGAAGAATCTGAGACAGGAGACGTCATTTCTTCCTCAGTGGAAGAGCAATTTGAAGTACTGGCACAACAGTCCCAATCTGTTGCTGGCTACGATGCCACTTGTACAAGTTCGTTTGTTCGTGGCACATCTATATCCCAAGCATTCTACCGGGAACGCCTACTCTGCACATATACTGTGCCAGCTACTCCCTCCTTCGCATTTGATGTTAATGCGTCAGCTGCAGCACCTACATCTGTGTCTGTTAAATCTGCCAGACATTGGCACTTTGGAGGCAAAGCTTCACTATCTGATGCCGACGATGATCTAGACAATATCCCGTTGGCGGAGTGTCGCCGCCGGAAACGTTGTTGTCTCGCTGATCCTGTTCCACCAGACAACGTTGATTTTTGCTTGGCTGGATCATCGGTTGTTGATCCACTCCTCCATTTTGAGGATCTGCCTCCTCTTCCTTCCTCCCCTACGTTGACAACTTCTGAGGTTACCTTGGAGGTGCCATCTGTGTCGCCTAACGAGGAAGTTACGGTAGAAGTCCTTGCAGAAGGGTATGCACTTGGGTGTCAGCCCAGCCTCATTCTTCCCCTCTGCCAAGTACCAATGACCACAAGGACCCTAAAAACAAAGAAAATAATAAATATAGTACGACTGTGGAGAGTGAGTCCCCGCCAGGCTCCTCTTCTCAGTCAAAAATAGTAATAGTAATAATAATATATCTGCTGAGAGTGAGATCCCGCCAGTCTCCTCTCTGGCCTTAGTGACATATCGTGACAAAGATAGTGAAGATATCATTCCAGATATAGATTTAGGGAGTGACATTTCATCTCTTTCTATCTCTTTCTGTAATCTATGTACACTTATATATTTTGTTGTTGTTTGCAAGGGGGCTATGGGTCACGCTTAAATTTTCCGCTGCTCTCCCATAAGGCTTAGCGATCTCACTGTAGGCAGCAATACTTCATGATAGAACATTGATAAAAGCATTAAGAATGAAATAGCTCGTATGATTTTCAAAAATCAGTAGAAAGAAACTATATTTTAAAGAAATAAATAAGTAACGGAGCATTTGGATTGAACTAGTCCTCTAGCTTATTAACGTTTTAGCAATTTCTACTCATTGATCGCGAATGGGACTCACTTCTAACATATTTCTGCCTTATTCTTTTTACAGTGAGCAACAATGGCAAGCGATGCTCACACTTACCGAAGCTGAGAGATGAAATGCAAATGGGGTACATGAGAGAGCACGAGTGTGCAGGCAGAACCACGTCCGTTTCCATTCTTGTTGGCTGAATAAAACGTGAGTGCCTGCGCTATTGAAACTCATACTTACCTGGCGCGTTTAGGTTAAGTTTTTCGTCTGTATGGTTAGCCCAGCAGGCACCTTTTTGCTGTATGGTTCGCCCAGCAGTTTTTTCCTCCTGTATGGTACGCCCAGCAGGTTGTATTTTTTGTCCTCCTTTTGGAGACATTAGCTGGTAGTGCTTTACGGCCTACTAGTTTCGCGCTGTTGGGAGGTGCGTTACCTGTAGCGAGGCTTTTCTTCGGAAAAGAGCGGTCGCGAACGGGGGCCTTCCAAGTTGCATTTCACCCTGCGACCATTGCACGACCCTCTTGGTGTCGGGAGCAGGACTTGCAATACAAACTTACCTGGCGCGAATCACTTGATTCGCGTTTCAGTGTCTTCGACCGGGCAGTTGTGGATCGATGCTTGAGATTGGTTCTCATAACACGACTGTGCCGGAATCAACGAGCTACACCCCCTTCATTGTGCTTGGTGTAGACAACTCCATAACCCTTCCCTTCTCGTAGTTTACTTCCGCTGTAGGCGGTAGGGTTAGCCTACCTTGTCTTCCGGTGTACCGGCTTAACTGGGCACCTCCCTGCATATTTTTCGCACATAGTCCACACATGTATAGGTAGAGGGAACTAGTTTTTCCGTGGTTGGGCCGGTCGAGTCTGGTGACTCAAAGGTCAGGGATAACTTTTTTCTGGTTTCTTTGACGCTTTCCTGTTGGGGTTCTTGGTCCATCTTTTCCTTCAGGTTTTGAGCGCGTCTGTAGTCTATTAAAAGGCCGGATTAGTTAGTCTGTGGGACAATTGTATTCAATTGCACAGAGGCCTTTTAATAGTAGGTTAGTTAGGTTAAGTGAAGTTTTGTTTTTGTTTTTGTTGGGAATTTGTTTATCCAGTTATTTTTTCTTGTTTTTCTTTTCTCTAATTTATTTTTATTAGAGAAAGTGCGTGTTGAACTGGATTATTGTATATATTTCTATTTTGTTTAATTCCCTTTGTTCTTAACTTATACTAACTATGGCTATTAGCCAGAATCACAACAACACTTTAAAAACAGTTACCTTCTCAGCTGCGGATTTCCAGCGGTGGAATCAGACCACTTCGGTGGTTTCGATTCCACAACGCCTAATAAGATCGAGTAAAATCCCGCAGCTGAGAAAAGAATTAATTCAATCAGTTGGGGAGCGCAAGGTTGCGGCTGTGCAAGCCTTGTCTCCATTTAAGTACAGGATCGAATTCCGTCGTAGTTCAGATCGGCACGCCGCCGACATAAACGGAATTTCGTTCCGGGGCATCCATTTGCAGCCCCTCCCCGCATACGAGGAGGTTAAGTCGATCTTCGTGGACAGAGCCCCCTTGCAAATGCAAGACAACATTTTGTTTGAGACCTTGGCGCCCTACGGGAGAGTTATCTCTATTCAACATCTAAAAGTGAAGGGCTTTGAGTCCGTTCGCTCCGGCACCCGTAGGGTGTCCATGGTCTTAACTAAAGCCATTCCTGCTACTATAAACATCGGAGGTTTCTTGGTGTCCTTCCGTTACCGCGGGCAGCCACCAACTTGTTTCGTGTGCCAGGAGGTGGGGCATACAGGCAAGGACTGCCCAAAGTCTCGGCGGGCCCAGAAATCGGCTAAACAACAACAACAAGAACAGGATGGCTCTAAAAACATCACACACAAACAAGGTCATGAGGACCTCAAAATTAATGTCCAAGGGTCAGAGCGTACTGTCTCTGCCCTTGCTAAACAACAACAGCAGGTGGATCTCCGGGAAAAGATCAACGCGTCGAGGGCTGCCAAGTTGGCTCCCTCGAAAGCTGCCGCGTCGGGATCCACCTCGCAAGTCAATATTATTAAGGGGAAGGAGGTTGACGCATCGCAGGGTCAGTCCTCGCAGGGGGCAAAAGCTGAGGCAGCCAAGACTGTCCATAGCGTCACGAGCGAGGCTGATTCCATGGATACATGCTCTCCTTCTCCTCCAAAAGTTAAACGAGAGGCTGGCAAAGCTAAGGGCCAGTCTTCAAAGGGGGCGGGAGTTAAGGTCGTTGCTAAAGACCCGCAGGGTGAGACTGCCCCTTCCGTCCCTGGCGAGGCTGGTCTGAGAGCAGTCCAGTCTCTCAACAATAATAAAACTAAAATATCAACATCTCCCCCGGCTCATCACCTGGCTGCTATTCGCCAGGTGTTCGGCATGTCATCGCCATCGGACGATCTGGAGCCGGTGAAAATTCGAGACTCCGAGTCAGAGACAGATTTCCGGTCTCTGGCCAAACAGGCGCAGTCCATAGCTACTGTGGCAACGCTCGCCACGGCCACGCCAGCGTCATTCCAGTACAAGGGTTCTGCTCGTCCGAGTAGTTCGAGATCAACCAGGGCCAAGTCGGTCCTGGTGAGCGCACCCGAGGATGTTGCCTCAGGGGTTGCTGCTCCCTCGGTCGAGCAGTTCTCCTTTAAGCTAACGACCGTCTCAACATCAACCGTAACGGCCAGTGCCTCCTCAGTACAATCAGAGTGGACAAGGGCGTATCGAGGTGCCGTGAGCCCTCTCCCTTGACCCTCCCAAAGGCGGCCTGGCAAATCTAAGATCGACTCGCTGCAGGAGGATGATGACATCCCTTTACTGCAGCGGAGTCAGGAACGCAAGAGACGGCGTTTGTCTTCCACGCAACCGGTGGAGGCCGTGGACGAGTGCTTGTCGGGGTCAAGTCTCTTTGACCCCTTAAATATGGACTGCCCTGTATTACCATCAGTCGGGGGGAGCGAGATGCCGCCAGTCTCTTCCCCCCCGTCTAGCCATACCATCGCTGAGGTTGAGGAGATGCCGCCAGTCTCCTCCCCTCAGGTTGATTCCGGGACCGAGGCCATGTTGGTCTCGGACCCAGTTTGCCACACTAACGCACCAGCCGAGGGGAGGGAGATGCTGCCGGTCTCCTCCCCCACAATAAACACTAATATCGGATCTGGGGTCACGCTGACCTCAGATCCAACGAACAACATCTGCACTGGTCCTGGGGTCACGTCGACCCCACGTCCAAGTAACATCATTAATCCTGGTTCTGGGGTCACGTCGACCCCAGACCTCACAACTAATAATAACAATTTAGTTGAGGGGAGCGAGATTCCGCCAGTCTCCTCCCCTCTATCTCGCTTGGAGGCAGAGTCAACGGTGGACTCTCTCTCCTTGTCCTCGAGCGTAGCTGCTGGGGATACCAACATGGGATGGCAAACGCCACCCCCGTTCCACAGCAGCTCGTTTCCATCAGTGGTGGGGGGAGATGAGTCACCGTTTGCCTCTGTGCTCTCCACCCCGGAATTTTTGCCCTCCCCGGCATCATCAACGGGGAGGTTTGAGGCATTGATCGGTGGGGCCCCTGTGGCCCCCGTGTCCCAGTCGCTGGACACGATCGACGCATTAAACAGGGCGATCCTCACCGATCCGACCTGTCTACAGCTCCTCATGGAGCTGCCTGAGCCTTCCTTGGAGTCCAATAATGGATCTCAAGATCGTATCGCTAAACATTAATGGTCTGAACGACCATCTAAAGCGGACCGCACTGGTAGACTGGCTTAAGTGCATGAAGGTGGACGTGGTGTGCCTCCAGGAGACCCACTCCCCTTCGCACGAGTCTGCCAGAAGGTGGTTCGCTAACAGCGGCTATCGCGTCACCTCCTCTTCATTAACATCAAAGAGTGCAGGCGTCGCCATCCTTGTTAACGACCAACATAAAATCAAGAAAATTATCAAGGATGAAGATGGCCGCTACGTTCAGGCCGTTGTGGACTTCGGGGAGGGCCAGGCTAGTTTCATTTAATTGTACGCGCCGAACCGCAACCCGGCGCGTAACGTATTTTTCGCCGGTCTAACTGGCTTAATTGACTTGTCTCGGCCAACCTTTGTGGCCGGTGACTTTAATGCCGTTCTGGATCCCGCTAAGGATAGGATGAGAGATCCATCATATGTTGCTGGGCCTGCTGCCCAGCAACGGGAAAGCATCCCTGCGTTGGAGTCCCTCATGTCGTTCACGCAAACCTACCCCGTGTGGCGCCAATTACATCCAGGGCGCACGGCGTATTCATGGACGCACGGGATGGCACCCAGGCGTCGCGGATCGACATGGTGTGGGCTCCAACTGCACTATCTAATTACATCAAGGGGTGTGAGTACCATCCATCCTTCCTTAGCAACCACCAATATTTATTGGTGGAATTTAATATGCAACAACAATTTGACTCGGGGCCGGGGGTGTGGAAGCTGAATGCTTCGCTCCTCCAGGACCCCGAGTACCATAATTTAATTAATTCGTTCTGGTCCCACTGGCAGTCCATGGAAAATCACGCCGATTTTCCATCCCTGATGGACTGGTGGGACCAGGGCAAGTTCTATTTGAGAGAGGTCTCCCGAACATTCGAGCGAGCAAAAGCCGCCGACAAACGCGACAGGAAGGCCTCTCTCACCAAAGAGATGCACGCCCTTAAAGAGGCGTTCGATCAGGGGGATCGAACAGCCTTCACACGCTTGTGCGCAGTCCAGCAGGAGTTGAGAGACATCGCTCTGTACGAGGCCAAAGGGGCCCAGGTTCGTGCCCGCTACCAGTGGGCAGAGGAGGGAGAGACATCCTCCTCTTACTTCCTGAACCTGGAGTCGAAACACCATGCCCGGCAGACGATGTACTCGATACGCGATCCTGCAACTGGACTGGTCCGCCACGACCCATTTGAGATCTTGGGGGTCTGGCGGGCGTACTACGACACCTTATTTACCGCACAGGTGTGTGATCCCATCGCTCAGGACACCATGCTCTCTCAGCTGACACATCGCTTAAGTCAGGCTGAGAGGGCTGGTTGCGAGGGGTGTCTTACCGTTGACGAATGCTGGGCCGCCCTTTCGGGCATGCCTCACGGTAAGACACCCGGGTTGGACGGTCTCCCTATGGAGTTTTATAAAGTGTTTTGGCAGTCCCCCGATGCTGATCTGGTCCGCGTCCTCAATGCAGCTTTTGAGGCCGGCCAGCTTTCCACCTCTCAGCGCCGGGGACTGATCATTGTTCTGTACAAGAAGAACGACCCTCTTGACACCAAGAATTGGCGCCCCATTAGCTTTTTAAATGTAGATTACAAGATCGCTACTAGGGCTATTTCGGGGCGCCTTCTTGGTGTCATGCCTACTATTGTTGGTCCGGACCAGACTTGCGGTGTGCGAGGCCGGACCATTAGCGAAAATCTCGCCGGGGTGCGAGATCTATTAGAGTATGTGGAGCGGGAAGATATCCCCCTCGCCCTTCTCTCTCTCGATCAAGAGAAGGCCTTCGATCGCGTGGATTGGGGATTCCTGCTCCGCATACTCGAGACTTTTAATTTCGGGCCTCAGTTTCGCAACTGGGTTCGTCTATTTTACACGGACATCCAGTCAGCTGTCATTATAAATGGCTGGATGTCCTCGTTTTTTAACCCCACTAGGGGTGTGCGCCAGGGGTGCCCTCTGTCTCCTCTATTGTACGTCCTCTCCATCGAAGTGCTGGCAGGGTGCACTCGTGCATCCCCGAACATTGAGGGCGTGACCATCCCCCACTCGGGGGAGGGGTACAAGTGCTCCGGCTACGCAGACGACACCAGCGTAGCCGTCACTACAGAGCAGTCAATAGAGGAGACCTTCTCAGTTTACTCTACATACGAGAGGGCCTCTGGCGCCAAATTAAATAGAGGCAAGTCGAAGGCTATGTGGGCTGGTTCCTGGAAGGATCGTACCGATACCCCATATGGGCTACAGTGGGTAAAACAGCTGCCACTGCTCGGTGCGACCTGCAGCGTTGGTGATTACACCACCCCAACGTGGGAGCCAGTCGTCTCCAGTTTGGAGACTCGGCTTGCCTCGTGGTCCGGGCGACAGCTGTCTTTTCAGGGGAAGGCAGTTGTCATAAACACCCTTGCACTAAGTCAACTTTATCACTTGTGTCACGTTTTCCCCATACCAGGTTGGGCGGGGAAACGTATCGATAAGGCCGTTTGGACCTTCTTTTGGTCTGGCAAACGTGACCAAGTGGCCCGGACCACAGTAACTCTCCCCAAAGCTCAGGGTGGCTTTGGGGTTGTAAATTTTCGTTATAAAGCCGAAGCTTTTGCGCTGCAGTGGCTCAAACGTTTTTTCGTGTCCTCCGACGGGCGTTGGAGGACCTTTTTTGTTTATTTCTTCCAAAGTACTTTTAATTTAGAGCCACGCAGCGCTCTTCTAACAGCCCAGCCTCGTCGCCTTTTACGATCTCTGCCCACATTTTATCAGCTCCTTTTCAGGGTATGGCGAGCCCTGGACGGGGGTTTGATGGTGGGTAGCGACGAGCTGGGCATTAGGGTATCTTCTGACAACCCGGTCAACATCTCGCAGCTCACCTCGCGAATTACGTACACACTCCTGCAGGCACACAATTACAAGGAGCCCCATTGCATCACGAAATTCCTTCCCACCTACGGTCCCTTGCACTGGCCCGAGACATGGCACCAGTTGCATATATGCGATCTGGACCGTAAGGTGGTCGATCTGAATTGGCAGATCGCTCATGGGGTTCTCTACACCGGTGCCCGCTTGGCCATCAATTTTAGAATGCGTGGAGTCGACAGTCGATGTTTTTGTGCGACTGCCGACGAGACGCTTGAACATCTCTTCTTCGAGTGCGAGCTGGCTCGCCTCTTGGTGGCCTGGGTGTATATGTATTTACATTCTATCAACCCAACCGCTGGTCGGTTTACGGTTGATGAGCTGCTTTTCGGGTTTTCGGAAGCTCGTCGCCGGGCAATCCCTTCCATCTTTCTTTTCATGCTGATGGTCATGAAACATGCCATTTGGGTTGCTCGGTGCGACTTCCGATTTCGTCAGAAGGTACCTGTTGCTTCTAACGTTTTACATATAGCGATTAGACGTATTAAATTTATTTTAAATTTATTTAAGCGGTGCAAGTCTCCTGCTCAAATTCGCGCGTTTGAGCGGGAGTGGCTTGGCCGCGGTTCTTTGGGGCACTTGGAGGGTCCGGACCTTGTCTTCTCCTTCTAAGTGTCTCTCTTCCCTCTTTTTCTTCTTTTTAACCTTCTTGGTGGTATCCCGGTGCTATCTTCCATGGAGCACCATCCATGTATATATATATAGTTTACATTATACACGCATTTTAACATACGCACATATATACATTTTTTAACATTTAGTTATTTAATTTTCGGGGTTTATATAGCGCTATTTATGTCTCATTTGCAAAAGTTTCTCTTGTTATCTGTTTTATGTTGTTTTCTGCCTTGTTTTCTGTCCTGTTCGTCAGAGTGTTGTCGTGTCCATTAGCGCTAAATGTGTGCTTAACAGGCATTTAGTCGGGGTTGGGGCTCGACTCCCCAGTTGTTTTGCGTGTGGGTACACACCCCGAAATTCGGCATGCCATTGCACAATCCCTCAATCGGGACGGCAATGTCGAATTTAAAAGTATAAACTTACCCAAGCTGAGAGATGAAATGCAAATGGGGTACATGAGAGAGCACGAGTGTGCAGGCAGAACCACGTCCGTTTCCATTCTTGTTGGCTGAATAAAACGTGAGTGCCTGCGCTATTGAAACTCATACTTACCAGGCGCGAATCACTTGATTCGCGTTTCAGTGTCTTCGACCGGGCAGTTGTGGATCGATGCTTGAGATTGGTTCTCATAACACGACTGTGCCGGAATCAACGAGCTACACCCCCTTCATTGTGCTTGGTGTAGACAACTCCATAACCCTTCCCTTCTCGTAGTTTACTTCCGCTGTAGGTGGTAGGGTTAGCCTACCTTGTCTTCCGGTGTACCGGCTTAACTGGGCACCTCCCTGCATATTTTTCGCACATAGTCCACACGTGTATAGGTAGAGGGAACTAGTTTTTCCGTGGTTGGGCCGGTCGAGTCTGGTGACTCAAAGGTCAGGGATCACTTTTTTTTGGTTTCTTTGACGCTTCCTGTTGGGGTTCTTGGTCCATCTTTTCCTTCAGGTTTTGAGCGCGTCTGTAGTCTATTAAAAGGCCGGATTAGTTAGTCTGTGGGACAATTGTATTCAATTGCACAGAGGCCTTTTAATAGTAGGTTAGTTAGGTTAAGTTAAGTTTTGTTTTTGTTGGCAATTTGTTTATCCAGTTATTTTCTCTTGTTTTTCTTTTCTCTAATTTATTTTTATTAGAGAAAGTGTGTGTGTGTTGAACTGGATTATTGTATATATTTCTATTTTTTTAATTCCCTTTTTTTCTTAACTTATACTAACTATGGCTACCAGCCAGAATAACAACAACACGAAAACAGTTACCTTCTCAGCTGCGGAACCAGACCACTTCGGTGGTTTCGATTCCACAGAAGCTAATACGATCTAGCAAAATATTGCAGTTGAGAAAAGAATTAATTCAATCAATTGGGGAGCGCAAGGTTGCGGCTGTGCAAGCCTTGTCTCCATTTAAGTACAGGATTGAATTCCGTCATAGCTCAGATCGGCACGCCGCCGACATGAATGGAATTTCGTTCCGGGGCATCCATTTGCAGCCCCTCCCCGCATATGAGGAGGTTAAGTCAATCTTTGTGGACCGAGCCCCCCTACAAATGCAAGACAACATTTTGTTTGAGACCTTGGCGCCCTACGGGAGAGTTATCTCCGTCCAACATC
The DNA here is from genome assembly GCA_963855995.1 of Muricea muricata. Lineage (NCBI taxonomy): Eukaryota > Metazoa > Cnidaria > Anthozoa > Malacalcyonacea > Plexauridae > Muricea > Muricea muricata. The sequence continues at coordinate 45,635,067 of OY979716.1, read as the reverse complement.
TAAAAGTGAAGGGCTTTGAGTCCGTTCGCTCCAGCACCCGTAGGGTGTCCATGGTCTTAAGTAAAGCCATTCCCATCACTATCAACATCGGCGGTTTTACGGTGTCCTTTCGCTACCGCGGGCAGCCACCGACTTGTTTCGTGTGCCAGGAGGTGGGGCATGCGAGAAAGGGCTGTCCAAAGTCGCGGAGGGCCCAGAAACAAGCACAAACACAACAGGATGGCCACAATAAAAAATATAAACAAGGTTAGGATGACCTCACAATTAACGTTAAAGGGTCAGAGCGCAAGGTCTCTGCCCTTTCTAAACATCAACAGCAGGTGGATCACCGGGAAAAGATCAACGCGTCGAGGGCTGCCAAGTTGGCTCCCTCGAAAGCTGCCGCGTCGAGATCCATCTTGCCAGTAAATAATATTAAGGAGAAGGAGGTTGACACATTACTGGGTCAGTCCTCAAAAGAGGCAAGAGCTGAGGCAGCCGCCGCTGTCCATAGAGCCCATAGAGAGGCTGATTCCATGGATACGTGCTCTCCTCCAAAAGTCAAAAGAGAGGCTGGCAAAGCTAAGGGCCAGTCTTCAAAGGGGGCGGGAGTCAAGGTAGTCGCCAAAGACCAACAGGGTGAGAGTGCCCCTTCCGTCCCCGGCGAGGCTGGTCTGAGAGTAGTCCAGTCTCCTCTAAATAAAAGCACCACAACACTATCAACATCTCCCCCAGCTCATCACCTGGCTGCTCTTCGCCAGGTGTTCGGCATGACATCGCCATCAGAAGATCTGGAGCCGGGGGAAATTAGAGATTCAGAGCCGGAGGCTGATTTTAAGTCTCTGGCACAGCAGGCGCAGTCCATCGCCACTGTGGCAACATCAACTGCAACGCTCGCCACGGCCACGCCAGCGTCATTCGCCTACACGGGTTCTGCTCGTCCGAGTAGTTCTAGATCAACCAGGGCCAAGTCGGTCCTGGTGAGCGCACCAGAGGATGTTGCCTCTGGGGTTGCTGCTCCCTCGGTCGAGCAGTTCTCTTTTAAGTTAACGACCGTCTCAACATCAACCGTTACTGCCAGTGCCTCCTCAGTACAATCAGAGTGGACAAGGGCTTATCGAGGTGCTGCGGGCCCTCTCCCTTGTCCCCCCCCGGAGGCCTGGCAAATCTAAGATCAACCTGCTGCATGAGGAGGATGATGATATCCCCTTACTGCAGTGGAGTCAGGAACGAAAGAGACGGCATTTGAACGCAACACCAACGGTAGAGGCCGTGGACGAGTGCTTGTCGGGGTCCAGTGTCATGGACCCCCTAAACATGGGCTGCCCTGCTCTTACATCAGGTGGGGGGAGTGAGATGCCACCAGTCTCCTCCCCCCCGTCTAGCCATACCATCGCTGTGGTTGAGGAGATGCCGCCAGTCTCCTCCCCTCAGCTTGATTCTGGGACCGAGGCCATGTTGGTCTCTGACCCGGCATGCCACATCATTGCACCAGCCGCGGGGAGTGAGATGCCGCCAGTCTCCTCCCCCACATTCTCTTCTGGTTCTGGGGCTACGTCAGTCCCAGTACCACTTCATAACATCATTTCTGGTTCTGGGCTCATGTTGACCCCAGTTCCAAGTCAAAATAACACCACTGGTCCTGGGATCACGCCGACTCAGGACCCTAGTAATACAATCAATAGTGGTTCTGGGGTCACGTCGACCCCAGCTCAAAACAATAATAGTCATTTAGTTGAGGGGAGCGAGATTCCGCCAGTCTCCTCCCCTCTATCTCGCTTGGAGACCGAGTCGACGATCGACTCTCTCTCCCAGACCTCAAGCGTAGCTGCTGTGGAAACCAACATGGGATGGCAAACGCCACCTCCCTTCCACAGCAGCTCGTTTCCATCAGTGCAAGGGGGAGATGAGTCGTTGTTCGGCTCTGGGCTCTCCACGCCTGAATTTCTTCCCTCCCCAGAGTCATCAACGGGGAGGTTTGAGGCGTTGATCGGTGGGGCCCCTGTGGCCTCCGTAATCCAGTCGGAGCCGGAGCCGCTGGACACGATCGAGGCTATTAACAGGGCGATCCTCACCGATCCGCAATGTCTACAGCTCCTCATGGAGCTGCCTGAGCCTTCTTTGGAGTCCGATAATGGATCTCAAGATACTACACTAAACGTTAACGGTCTGAACGACCATCTAAAGCGGACCGCACTGGTAGACTGGCTTAAGTGCATAAAGGTGGACGTGGTGTGTCTACAGGAGACCCACTCCCCTTCGCACGAGTCTGCCAGAAAGTGGTTCGCTAACAGCGGCTATCGCGTCGCCTCCTCTTCATTAACATCTAAGAGTGCAGGCGTCGCCATCCTTGTTAAAGACCAATATAAAATCACAAAAATCATCAAGGATGAAAATGGCCGCTACGTTCAGGCTGTTGTGGACTTCGGGGAAGGCCAGGCCAGTTTTGTCTCGCTGTACGCGCCAGATTTCGATTCGGAACATATTTTTCGCCTCGCTTAACAGGCTTAATGGATTTGTCCGGGCCAACCTTTGTGGCCGGGGACTTCAATGCTGTATTGGATCCGCTATTAGATCGGATGCGCGATCCAACATATGTTGCAGGACCATCAGCTAAGCAACGGGAAGGCGTTGCAGCGTTGGAGTCCCTCATGTCGTTCTCGCAAACCTACCGGCTGTGGCGCCATCTCCATCCTGGGCGCACAGCATACTCATGGACGCACGGGGACGGTACCCAGGCATCGCGGATCGACATGGTGTGGGCTCCAACGGCAATGAGCAACAATATCAAAGGGTGTGAGTACCACCCATCCTTTTTGGTCCGACCATCAATATTTATTGGTGGTCTTTACTTTAAACCAACAATTTGACTCGGGGCCGGGGGTGTGGAAGCTGAATGCTTCGCTCCTCCAGGACCCCGAGTACATTCAGTTAATAACTTCGTTCTGGTCCCACTGGCAGTCCATGGAAAATCACGCCGACTTTCCATCTCTGATGGACTGGTGGGACCAGGGCAAATTCTATTTGAGAGAGGTCTCCCGAACGTACGAGCGTGCAAAAGCCGCTGACAAACACGGCAGGAAGGCCTCTCTCACGAAAGAAATGCACGCCCTCAAAGACATGTTCGATCAGGAAGATCGAACGGCCTTCACACGCCTGTGCGCAGTCCAGCAGGAGCTGAGAGACATCGCTCTGTACGAGGCAAAAGGGGTTCAGGTTCGTGCCCGATGTCAGTGGGCTGAGGAGGGAGAGACATCCTCCTCATACTTCTTGAACCTGGAGTCCAAACATCATGCCCGGCAGACGATGTACTCGATACGCGATCCTGCAACTGGACTGGTCCGCCACGACCCATTTGAGATCTTAGGGGTCTGGCGGGCGTATTACGACACCTTATTTACCGCACAGGTGTGTGATGTTTCAGCACAAGACACCATGCTCTCTCAGCTGACACGTCGCTAAGTCAGGCTGAGAGGGCTAGTTGTGAGGGGTGTCTTACCGTTGACTAATGCTGGGCCGCCCTTTCGGGCATGCCTCACGGTAAGACACCCGGGTCGGATGGTCTCCCGATGGAGTTCTACAAAGTATTTTGGCAGTCCCTCGGCGCTGATCTGGTCCGTGTCCTCAATGCAGCTTTTGAGGCCGGCCAGCTTTCCACCTCTCAGCGTCGGGGACTGATCATCGTCCTCTATAAGAAAAATGACCCACTAGACACCAAGAAGTGGCGCCCCATTAGCCTACTTAACATAGATTATAAGATCGCTACGAGAACTATTTCGGGGCGCCTTCTTGGTGTCATGCCTAGTATAGTTGGTCCAGACCAGACCTGTGGGGTTCGGGGTCGGACCATTAGCGAAAATCTTGCCGGGGTGCGAGATTTGTTAGAGTATGTGGAGCGGGAAGATATTCTCCTTGCCCTTCTCTCTTTCGATCAAGAGAAGGCTTTCGATCGCGTGGATTGGGGCTTCCTGCTCCGCATACTCGAGACGTTTAATTTCAGACCACAGTTTCGCAACTGGGTCCGTCTCTTTTATACAGACATCCAGTCAGCAGTTATTATCAATGGCTGGATGTCCTCGTTTTTTAACCCAACTAGGGGTGTGCGCCAGGGGTGCCCTCTGTCTCCTCTATTGTACGTCCTCTCCATCGAAGTGCTTGCGGAGTGCATTCGTGCATCTCCGAACATTGAGGGCGTCACCATCCCCCACTCGGTGGAGGGGTACAAGTGCTCCGGCTACGCGGACAACACCACCGTAGCCGTCACTACAGAGCAGTCAATAGAGGAGACCTTCTCAGTTTACTCTACATACGAGAGGGCCTCTGGCGCCAAACTAAATAGAGGAAAGTCGAAGGCTATGTGGGCTGGTTCCTGGAAGGATCGTACCAATACCCCATATGGGCTACAGTGGGTAAAACAGCTGCCACTGCTCAGTGCGACCTTCAGCGTTGGTGATTACACCACCCCAATGTGGGAGCCAGTCGTCTCCAGGCTGGAGACTCGGCTTGCCTCGTGGTCCGGGCGACAACTGTCTTTTCAGGGGAAGGCAGTTGTCACAAACACCCTTGCATTATCTCAGATTTGGCACTTGTGTCACGTTTTCCCCATTCCTGTTTGGGCGGGGAAACGTATCGATAAGGCCGTTTGGACCTTCTTTTGGTCTGGCAAACGTGACCAAGTGGCCCGGACCACAGTAACTCTCCCCAAAGCTCAGGGTGGCTTTGGGGTCATAAATTTTCGATTAAAAGCCGAAGCATTTACGCTGCAGTGGCTCAAACGTTTTTTCGTGTCTTCCGACGGGCGTTGGAAGACCTTTTTTGTTTATTTTTTCCAAAGCACTTTTCATTTAGAGCCACACAGCGCTCTTCTAACAGCCCAACCTCGTCGCCTTTTACGATCTCTGCCCACATTTTATCAGCTCCTTTTCAGGGTATGGCGGGCCCTGGACGGGTAGCGACGAGCTGGGCATTCAGGTATCTTCTGACGATCCAATCAACATATCGCAGCTCTCATTGCGAAACACATACACCCTGTTGCGGGCACACAACTATAAGGAACCCCATTGCATTGAAAAGTTCCATCCCACCTACGGTCCCTTGCACTGGCCCGAGACATGGCGCCAGTTGCACATTTGCGATCTGGACCGTAAGGTGGTCGATCTGAGTTGGCAGATCGCCCGTGGGGCTCTTCCTACCGGTGCCCGTTTGGCTATCAAATTTAGAATACGTGGAGTCGACAGTCGTTGTTTTTGTGCAACTGCCGACGAGACGCTTGAACATCTCTTCTTCGAGTGTGAGCTGGCTCGCCTCTTGGTGGCCTGGGTGTACACAAATTTACAACGTATCAACCCAACCGCTGGTCGGTTTACGGTTGATGAGCTGCTCTTTGGGTTTTCCGAAGCTCGTCGCCGGGCAATCCCTTCTATTTTTGTTTTCATGCTGATGGTCATGAAACATGCCATTTGGGTTGCACGGTGCGACTTCCGATTTCGTCAGAAGGTACCCATAGCTTCGAATATTTTACACATAGCTATTCGTAGGATTAAATTTATTTTAAATTTATTATTCAAACGGTGCAAGAGTCCTGCTCAAATTCGCGCGTTTGAGCAGGAGTGGCTTGGCCGCGGTTCTTTGGGGCACTTGGAGGGTCCGGACCTTGTCTTTACCTTCTAAGTGTCTCTCTTCCCTCTTTTCTTCTTTTTAACCTTCTTGGTGGTATCCCGGTGCTATCTTCCATGGTGCATCGTCCATGTATATATATATATAGGTACATTACATGTACAATTACACATAGATAATTACACACACATATATACATTTTTTAACTTTTAGTTATTTAATTTTCGGGGTTTATATAGCGCTATTTATGTCTCATTTGCAAGTTTCTCTTGTTATATGTTTTATGTTGTTTTCTGCCTTGTTTTCTGTCCTGTTCGTCAGAGTGTTGTCGTGTCCATTAGCGCTAAATGTGTCCTTAACAGGCATTTAGTCAGGGTTGGGGCTCGACTCCCCAGTTGTTTTGCGTGTGGGTACACACCCCAAAATTCGGCATGCCATTGCACAATCCCTCAATCGGGACGGTAAGGTCGAATTTAAAAGTATAAACTTACCCAAGCTGAGAGATGAAATGCAAATGGGGTACATGAGTGAGCACGAGTTTGCAGGCAGAACCACGTCCGTTTCCATTCTTGTTGGCTGAATAAAACGTGAGTGCCTGCGCTATTGAAACTCATACTTACCTGACGCGAGTCACTTGATTCGCGTTTCAGTGTCTTCGACCGGGAAGTTGTGGATCGATGCTTGAGATTGGTTCTCATAACACAGCTGTGCCGGAATTAACTAGTTATACCTCCCATTGTGCTTGGGTATAAACACGCCATACTTCTTCACTTCTTGTAGTTTTCTTCCGTTGTACAGTCTGGCTGAGGGTTAGCCTCAGTTTGTCTGACTGGCAACAAATCCCTGCCAATATTAACATCGGGGGCTTCGTGGTGTCCTTCCGTTACCGCGGGCAGCCACCAACTTGTTTCGTGTGCCAGGAGGTGGGGCATACAGGCAAGGACTGCCCAAAGTCTAGGCGGGCCCAGAAGTCTGTCAAAAAACAACAACAACAGGATGGTAATAAGCATACAAACAATCAAGGTCAGGATGACCTCAAAATTAATGTTCAAGGGTCAGAGCGCACTGTCTCTGCCCTCTCTAAACAACAACAGGAGGTGGATCTCCGGGGAAAGATCAACGCGTCGAGGGCTGCCAAGTTGGCTCCCTCGAAAGCTGCCGCGTCGGGATCCACCTTGCAAGTAAATACAATTAAGGTGAAGGAGGTTGACACATCACTGGGTCAGTCCTCCAAAGAGGCAAGAGCTGAGGCAGCCACTGTCCATAGCGCCCATAGAGAGGCTGACTCCATGGATACATGCTCTCCTCCTTCTCCTCCAAAAGTCAAAAGAGAGGCTGGCAAAGCTAAGGGCCAGTCTTCAAAGGGGGCGGGAGTCAAGGTAGTCGCCAAAGACCCACAGGGTGAGACTGCCCCTTCCGCCCCTGGCGAGGCTGGTCTGAGAGCAGTCCAGTCTCTCAGTAATACAGATAATAACAGCAAAATACCAACATCTCCCCCGGCTCATCACCTGGCTGCGATTCGCCAGGTGTTTGGCATGTCATCGCCATCTGATGAACTGGAGCCGGGGGAAATTAGAGACTCAGAGTCAGAGGCAGATTTCAAGTCTCTGGCTCGACAGGCGCAGTCCATCGCCAATGCGGCAACACTCGCCACAGCCACGCCAGCATCCTTCGCATATAAAGGTTCTGCTCGTCCGAGCGGTATAAGATCATCTAGGGCCAAGTCGATCCTAGTTCTCTTTTCGTTTAACGACCGTCTCAACAACATCAACAGTTACTGCCAGTGCCTCCCCAGTACCATCAAAGTGGACAAGGGCATATCGAGGTGATTCGCTCCCTCTCCCTTGTGCAAGTTCGACTCGCTGCAGGAGGATGATGATGTATTATTGCTGCAGCGAAGTCAGGAGCGCAAGAGACGGCGTTCGTATTTACCACCATCGGTCGAGGCCGTGGACGAGTGTTTGTCGGGGTCCAGTGTTGTGGACCCCCTTAATAAGGGCTGCCCTGCTCTTACATCAGGTGGGGGGAGTGAGATACCGCCAGTCTCCTCCCCCCAGTCTAGCCATACCATCGCTGTGGTTGAGGAGATGCCGCCAGTCTCCTCCCCTCAGCTTGATTCTGGGATCGAGGCCATGTTGGTCTCTGACCCAGCATGCCACACAATCGCACCAACTGAGCGGAGTGAGATACTGCCAGTCTCCTCCCTCCCAATAGATACTAACATTGGTTCTGGGGTCATGCCGACCTCAGATCCTAGTACTAACATCTGCACTGGTCCTGGGGTCACGTCGACCCCAGGTCCAAGTAATAATATTAACTCTGGTTCTGTGGTCACATCGACCCCAGTTCCAAATAATAATAATTTAGTCGAGGGGGGCGAGATTCCGCCAGTCTCCTCCCCTCTATCTCGCTTGGAGACAGAGTCGACGATGCACTCTCTCTCCCAGACCTCAAGCGTAGCTGCTGTTGATACCAACATGGAATGGCAAACGCCACCCCCGTTCCACAGCAGCTCGTTTCCATCAGTGGAAGGGGGAGATGAGTCGCCGTTTGGCTCTGCTCTCTCCACCCCAGAATTTTTGCCCTCCCCAGCATCAGCAACGGGGAGGTTTGAGGCGTTGATCGGTGGGGCCCCTGTGGCCTTGGTGTCCCAGTCGGAGCCGGAGCCGCTGGACACGATCGACGCCATTAACAGGGTGATCCTCACCGATCCGCACTGTCTCGAGCTCCTTATGGAGCTGCCTGCGCCTTTCTCGGAGTCCGATAATGGATCTCCAGGTCATCTCGCTCAACATTAACGGTCTGAACGACCATCTAAAGTGAACTGCCCTGGTAGACTGGCTTAGGTGCATGAAGGCGGACATGGTGTGTCTCCAGGAGACCCACTCCCCTTCGCACGAGTCTGCCAGAAGGTGGTTCGCTAACAGCGGCTATCTCGTCGCCTCCTCTTCATTAACATCAAAGAGTGCAGGCGTCGCCATCCTTGTAAAAGACACATACAAAATCACTAAAATCATCAAGGATGAAGATGGCCGCTACGTTCAGGCCGTTGTGGACTTCGGGGAAGGCCAGGCTAGTTTTATCTCATTGTACGCGCCGAATCGAAACCCGGCGCGTAACGTATTTTTCGCCTCGCTAACAGGCTTAATTGATTTGTCCCGGCCAACCTTTGTGGCCGGTGATTTCAATGCTGTGTTGGATCCGCAGTTAGACCGAATGCGTGATCCAACCTATGTTGCTGGACCAGCAGCTCAGCAACGGGAAAGCGTTGCTGCGTTGGAGTCCCTCATGTCGCTCTCGCAAACCTACCGGCTGTGGCGCCAGCTCCATCCTGGGCGCACAGGATACTCATGGACGCATGGGGACGGTACCCATGCGTCGCGGATCGACATGGTGTGGGCTCCAACAGCACTCAGTAACAACATTAAAGGGTGTGAGTACCACCCATCCTTTTTGTCAGACCACCAATATTTATTGGTGGTCTTTACATTACACCAACAATTTGACTCGGGGCCGGGGGTGTGGAAGCTGAATGCTTCGCTCCTCCAGGACCCCGAGTACCTCAATTTGATTACATCGTTCTGGTCCCACTGGCAATCCATGGAAAATCATGCCGATTTTCCATCCCTGATGGACTGGTGGGACCAGGGCAAATTCTATTTGAGAGAGGTCTCCCGAGAGAGGACTCCAGGTTCAGTGGCTCAAACGTTTTTTTGTGTCTTCCGACGGACGTTGGAAGACCTTTTTTGTTTATTTCTTTAAATCGACTTTTAATTTAGAGCCACGCAACGCACTTCTCACTGCCCAGCCTCGTCGCCTTTTACGATCTCTGCCCACGTTTTATCAGCTCCTTTTCAGGGTATGGCGGGCCCTGGATGGGGGTTTGATAGTGGGTAGCGACGAGCTGGGCATTCGGGTATCTTCTGACGATCCAATCAACATCTCGCAGCTCACCTCGAGACACACGTACACCCTCTTGCGGGCGCACAACTACAAGGAGCCCATTGCATTTCAAAATTCCATCCCACCAACGGTCCCTTGCACTGGCCCGAGACATGGCGCCAGTTGCACATTTGCGATCTGGACCGTAAGGTGGTCGATCTGAGTTGGCAGATCGCACATGGGGTTCTTCCTAACGGCGCCCGTTTGGCCATTAAGTTCCGAATGCGTGGAGTCAACAGTCGTTGTTTTTGTGCAACTGCCGATGAGACGCTGGAACATCTATTCTTCGAGTGCGAGCTGGCTCGCCTCTTGGTGGTCTGGGTGTACACAAATTTACATCATATCAACCCAACCGCTGGTCAGTTTACGGTTGATGAGCTGCTCTTTGGGTTTTCGGAAGCTCGTCGTCGGGCAATCCCTTCTATTTTTGTTTTCATGCTCATGGTTATGAAACATGCCATTTGGGTTGCTCGGTCCGACTTCCGGTTTCGTCAGAAGGTACCCGTTGCTTTGCAGGTACTGTACATAGCCATTATTCGAATTAAATTTATTTTAAATTTATTATTTAAGGGGTGCAAGAGCCCTGCTCAAATTCGCGCGTTTGAGCAGGAGTGGCTTGGCCGCGGTTCTTTGGGGCACTTGGAGGGTCCGGACTTGGACTGGCTGTGGACTTCCAAAGATGGAATCAAACCACTTCGGTGGTGAACATTCCATCTGTATCGTAAAAACATCTAAGATCCCACAGTTGAGAAAGGAACTGATTAATGCCATTGGGGAGCGCAAGGTCGCTGCAGTACAAGCCTTGTCCCCCACGAGATATAGAATTGAGTACCGCTATTCATGGGATCGGCATGCTGCCGATATTAATGGTATTGCTTTTCGGGGTATTCAACTAACCCCCCTTCCTGCGTATGAGGAAGTTAAGTCCGTTTTTGTAGACAGGGCTCCTCTACAAATGCAGGATCAATATTTATATGACACCTTGGCGCCCTACGGTCGGGTCATTTCTATCCAACATCTGAAGGTGAAGGGTTTTCCTTCCGTTAAATTCGGCACGCGTAGGGTGTCCATGGTTATAACTAAACCAATCCCTGCCAATATAAATATAGGTGGTTTTTCGGTCTCCTTTCGCTACCGAGGGCAGCCACCGACCTGTTTCGTGTGCCAGGAGGTGGGGCATACGGGCAGGGGCTGTCCGAAGTCGCGGCAGGCCCGGAAATCTGCCGAAAAGAACAACAATGATAAAAGACCTACCGGGGATGGTAGTAATAATAGTAAAAAACCTTCAGCTCAAGCTACTCTGAAGGTCAAAACCGATGGCAAAACACGGGTTGTCACGACAACCAAGCCATCCAGGAAAGCTGAGGAAGATTTAAGGGAAAAACTTAATGCCAAACCAGCGGCTACAACCGCACCTAAAGATCAAGTGGCAAACACTGCCCAGACGCATCTTCCTCAATCAAACAATATAGCGGCTGATGAACCACAAAATAGGCAAACAGCTGATTTAATGGAGCTAGAGCCTTTTTCATCTCCCCCAAGTCAGGCAGTGATTTTGTCACCAACTGCATTTTCCCCCCCAGAACCTAACGGACCAGTACCAGTCACTATATCCACGTCTCCTCCTGCTGCCTATCTGGCTGCGCCAGATATTCCATCTTCCACAAACATCAGAAGAACCTGAGACAGGAGACTTCCCCTCTTCCTCAGTGGAAGAACAGTTTGAAGCACTGGCAGAACAATCACGATCTGTCGCTGGCTATGATGCCACTTGTACACGTTCCTTCGTCAGAGGCAAGTCTATCTCCCGAGCCTTCTACCGGGAACGGTTACTCTGTACATATACTGTGCCAGTTGCTTCTTCTTTTGCATTTAATGTAAACGCATCGGTCGCAGCACCTACATCTGTGCCCTTTAAATCTGCCAGAAATCGGCAATGTGGAGGCAAAGCGTCACTAACTGATGTCGACGATGATCTCGATAACACCCCGCTGGCGGAGCGTCGCCGCCAGAAACGTCGTCGCGTCAACGAGCATACTACATCAGACGACATTGATTTTTGTTTAGCTGGATCTTCCGTTGTTGATCCGCTTCTTCACCTTGAAGATTTGCCTCCTCTTCCTTCCTCACCTACGTTGGCAACTTCTGAGGTTGCCTCGCGAGATCCATCTGAACCATCTGGCGAGGAAGTTATGGTGGAAGTCCTTGCAGAAGGGTATGCACCTTGGTCGCCAGTCCAGCCTTTTCCTTCCCCTCTGCCTAGTACCAACGTTCAAACGGACTTTCCTGCCACAAAAAAAATATATATAGTACTACTGTGGAGAGTGAGTCCTCGCCAGGCTCCTCTTCTCAGTTAAATAATAGAAATAATAATCATATACATGCTGGGAGTGAGATTCCGCCAGTCTCCTCTCTAGCTATAGTCCCTTATCATGACAAAGATGGTCATGATAACAAAAAAGATATTGATTTAGGGAGTGACACTCCACCAGTTTCCTCCTCTCCAATTCATGATCCAAGTAATCTTGGACCCATCTCCCCTGCTCTTCCTACTGTCAAGACAGGTGCCGTTCTTGACTCTGGTGAGTCATCAAATTCGCCCGAATCGCTCCGCGATACCCGCATTTCATTTTCTCGAAAATGAATTTTAATATAATATCCATTAACATCAACGGTCTTAATGATCATAGAAAGCGAACTGCCTTTATTGATTGGCTCCACTGTATGAAGGTGGATGTCGTTTGCCTTCAGGAGACGCATGCACCTTCCCATGAGTCTATTAGATGGTGGTTTCGCAACTCTGGCTTTCATGCTGCCTCGTCTTGTTTCACAAATAAAAGTGGTGGCACAGCCATCTTAGTAAAAGATACATACAAAATCGATAAAATCATCCACGATGATGATGATTTCCCTTCCTTTTTCTCAGATCACCAATACTTATTTGTCAAGTGCAATTTTCGTGATCCTATAATTCCAGAGTATGTTGCACTAGTAAAATCGTTTTGGTCCTTCTGGGAGACATATAAAGATCATGAGGATTTTGCGTCCTTGTTGGACTGGTGGGATCAAGGCAAATTCTACCTTCGTGAGGTTACTCAATCATACTCTAAATCCAAGGCTGCACAACAACGCAGCAATAAAGCCTCACTTTTAAAATGGATGCGAGAGTTGCAAGCCTTTTTTGAGGCCGGTGATCAGGCCTCCTTCGCAGCGCTATGCCAAGTTCAACAGGAACTCTGTCGCATTGCACTCCATGAAGCTCGTGGAGCCGAAGTCCGTGCTCATTGCCAGTGGGTGGAGGAAGGGGAGACCTCTTCGTCCTACTTTCTTAACATGCCAACAAAGAAGCATGCCAAACAAGTCATGAGGTCAATCAGGGACCCCAACACCGGTGCAGTCTGCCACGACCCTTTTGCCATCGTGGGTGTCTGGCGGAATTACTACAAAGACCTTTTTACTGCAATACAGTGTGACCCTGTGGCCCAAGATGAACTCTTGGCCAAATTGACATGCCGCCTTGACTCTAATGAACGGGCTTCATGTGAAGGGTGTCTTACTGTGGACGAGTGTTTTCAGGCCCTTATGGGCATGAGTCGCAGTAAGACACCGGGCTCCGATGGTTTTCCCATGGAGTTCTACGTTGCTTTTTGGGACGCTCTCGGCGCTGATCTGGTCCGTGTCCTCAACCTTGCGTTTGAGACCGGCCAGCTTTCCACCTCTCAGCACCGAGGGCTCATCATAGTACTATATAAGAAAGACGACCCTCTCGAAACCAAGAACTGGAGGCCTATCAGTCTACTTAATGTAGACTATAAAATAGCGACAAGGGTGTCCACTATCCCTGCTCCTTTATGTTATTACCATCGAGGTACTTGCCGTCTGTCTTCGGACGTCTCCGAAGCTCAGGGGTATAGCGCTTCCCAATTCTTTGGAGGAATTTAGGAGTTCGGGGTACGCAGACGACACAACTGTCGCGGCTACCACAGATGATTCTATAACGGAGACCTTTAATATTTACTCCACATATGAAAGAGCCTCCGGTGCCAAATTAAACTGGGGAAAATCAAAGGGTCTATGGGCTGGTTCCTGGAAGGATCGCACCGACGCCCCTCATGGGTTGCGTTGGGTGAAACAACTCCCGTTGCTCGGTGCGATCTTCAGCATTGGTGACTACACCATCCCAACGTGGGAGCCAGCCGTAGCTAAATTAGAGAAACGCCTTATGGCGTGGTCGGGCAGGCAACTGTCCTTTCAGGGTAAGACAGTCGTAATCAACACTTTGGCCCTGTCCCAGATATGGCATCTCTGCCACGTTTTTGTCATTTCTCCGTGGGCAGAGAAACGCATCAACAAAGCCATCTGGTCATTTTTCTGGTCAGGCAAACGTGATTTGGTTGCTCAGACCACTGTAACCCTCCCCAAGTCCCAAGGTGGGTTTGGGGTGATCAATTTCGCCCTCAAAGCGGAATCTTTTATCTTACAGTGGCTGAAACGCTTTTTTGCTCCTTCGGTGAGCAAATGGAAGTCTTTTTTTACCTTTTTTGTTTCTTCCACTTTTAATTTAAAGCCAAGGGCTGCCCTTTTATCTTCGCAGCCTCGCCACTTAACAGTAACCCTCCCCACCTTTTATCAGCTCCTGTTCAAGGTATGGCGGGCCTTGGATGGGGGCGAAGTGACTGGTGGGGTTTTAAGTATTTTAGCATTCTCTGACGCTCCTATTCCACTTGAGCAGCTCTCCTCCAGAAACACCTACAACGCATTACGATCGCGCAGCTACAAGCAGCCCCACTGTGTTGACAAATTCCTGACAACTTACCGTCCGTTGCACTGGCGCCAAACTTGGAGTCAGCTGCACATCTGCAATCTGGACCGTAAGGTAATCGACCTCAATTGGCAGATAGCCCATGGAATTTTATACACTGGGGCTCGCTTGGCGCATCGTTTTAGGATGGCACATGTTGACAGTCTTTGCTTTTGCAAGGCAGGGGACGAAACGCTGGAACACCTCTTTTTTGAGTGTCAACTAGCTCAAATCCTAGTTGCATGGTTGTTCCAGCAATTACATCATATCAGCCCCATTGCTGGTCGTTTCACTGTGGAGGAGTTGCTGTTCGGATTTTCGGAAGTTAGTCGGCGGGCAATCCCATCTATCATCATCTTCATGTTGTTAGTCATGAAACACACCATCTGGGTTGCCCGTTGCGACTTCCGTTTCCGTCAGAGGATGCCCATCGCATCAAAATGCCTTAGTCAGGCTATAGCCAAGATTAAATTTATATTGGGTCTTCTAAGAAGCGGTGTAAGTCTCCTGCTCAAATTTGAGCGGGAGTGGCTTGCCCGCAGTTCTTTGGGGCACTTTGAGGGTACAGAATTGGTCTTTACCTTCTGAGTGTCCTTTTTTATTCTCTTTTTAATCCCGGTGTGACCTTAGCGTGTCACTCCATCCACGGGTTTAGTCTAGTTAGCTTATTTTAGCTTTTTAATTGTAGGGGCATGTAATCATCATCGAATTAGGCACGCAATTTATGTTTGTTTTGTGCTTATGTTGTTTTCTGTCCTGTTTACTGTCCCGTTCGTCAATATGTCCTTTTGTCTTGAATGTTAGCGCTAAATATGTGCCAGTGTACATATTTAGTCAGGGTTGGGGCTCGACTCCTCAGTCGTTTGCGTGCGGGTGCACAACCTGAAATATGGCATTCCATTGCACGCTCCCTCAGTAGGGACGGAATCGCCATCTTTAAAATATAAACTTACCTGACGCGAGTCACTTGTACTCGCATTCAGTGTCTTCGACCGGGCAGTTGTGGATGTCCATGCCAGGGATTGGAGCCCTTAACACCACTGTGCCGGACTCAACTAGCTACACCCCCTTCATTGTGCTTGGTGTAGACACTCCATTCCGCTTACACTTTCTTGTAGTTTACTTCCGTTGTTCAGTCCGGCTGAGGGCATAGCCTCAGTTTGTCCGACTGGCAACAAATCCCCCTATTTTTCTTTTTTAACCAGTTCGCTGGTTCTTCCATTGTTCCTGACTAGCAGGGCAACTCCCTCCATATATTGCACATAGTGTAAGACATTTAGATAGAGGGTACTAGTTTTTTCTGTGGTTGGGCCGGTCGAGTCAGGCTCTCAGACTCAAAGGTCAGGGATCACTTTCTTCTGGTTTCTTTGACGCTTCCTGTTGGGGTTCTTGGTCATCTTTTACCTTCAGGTTTTGAGCACGTCTTTGATAGTATTTACATTAGGTAAATACTATCGGTAGTCTATTAAAAGGTCGTAGTTGTCTGTGGGACAATTGTTCGCAATTGCACAGAGGCCTTTTAATAGTAGGTTCATTAAGTTAAGTTTTGTTTTTGTTGGGAATTTGTTTGTTTATCCAGTATTTTCTCTTGTTTTTGTTTTATTTCTCTAATTTATTTTCATTAGAGAAAGTGTGTGTTTGTACTGGATTTTTCTGTATATATTTCTATTAATTCCCTTCTTTGCTTATTCTGAACCATGACTACCAGCCAGAGTAACAACACACAAAAAATAGTTACCTTCTCAGCTGCGGATTTCCAGCGGTGGAATCAGACCACTTCGGTGGTTACAATTCCATCAAAGTTGATAAGATCCAGCAAAATACCGCAGCTGAGAAAAGAAATCATAAATTCAATTGGGGAGTGCAAGGTTGCAGCTGTGCAAGCCTTGTCTCCCTTTAAATTCAGAGTCGAATTCCATAGAAGTTCTGATCGGCATGCTGCCGACATTAACGGTATTTCGTTCAGGGGAATCCATCTGCAGCCCCTGCCTGCTTTTGAGGAGGTCAAATCCATTTTAGTCGACCGTGCCCCTCTCCAGATGCAGAATAATATTTTGTATGAAACCTTGGCACCCTACAGGAGAGTAATCTGTGTTCAACACCTAAAAGTGAAGGGCTTTGAGTCCGTTCGCTCCGGCATCCGTAGGGTGTCCATGGTCTTAACTAAAGCCATCCCTGCTACCATCAATATTGGGGGCTTCATGGTGTCCTTCCGTTACCACGGGCAGCCACCAACTTGTTTCGTGTGCCAGGAGGTGGGGCATGCGAGCAAGGACTGCCCAAAGTCTCGGCGGGCCCAGAAGTCAGCCAAAATTAAACAACCTAATCAGGATGGCAATAATAATAAAAATATTAAGAACAAACAAGGTCATGAGGACCTCAAAATACAAATTCAAGGGTCAGAGCGTATTGTCTCTGCCCTTGCTAAGCAACAGCAGGTGGATCTCCGGGAAAAGATCAACCCGTCGAGGGCTGCCAAGTTGGCTCCCTCGAAAGCTGCCGCGTTGGGGTCCACCTCGCACATAAAACATAATAGTATTGTTAAGGAGGCTGACACATCACTGGGTCAGTCGTCAAAGGGGGCAAAGGCTGAAGCAGCCAAAACTGTCCATAGCGCCCCTGGAGAGGCTGACCTTATGGATACGCAGCCTCCTTCTCCATCAAAGAACAATAGTGAGGCTGGCAAAGCTAAGGGCTGGTCAGCAAAGGGAACGGGAGTTAAGGTGGTCGCTATGGATCCACAGGATGAGACTGCCCCTTCTGTTCCTGGCGAGGCTGGTCTGAGAGCAGTCCAGTCTCCTATTACTATAAACAATACACCAAAAAACACAATATCAACATCTCCCCCCAGCTAGTCACCTGGCTGCGCTACGCCAGGTGTTTGGCATGCCAGCGCCAATTAGAAGATCTGGAGCCAGGGGAAATAAGAGATTCCGATTCAGAGGCTGATTTCAAGTCTCTGGCCCAGCAGGTGCAGTCCATCGCCAACGTGGCAACGCTCGCCACGGCCACGCCAGCGTCATTCAATTATAAGGGTTCTGCTCGTCCGAGTAGTGTAAGGTCAACCAGGGCCAAGTCGGTCCTGGTAAGCGCACCAGAGGATGTTGCCTCTGGCGTTGCTGCTCCCTCGGTCGAGCAGTTCTCTTTTACGCTAACGACTGTCTCAACATCAACAGTTACTGCCAGTGCCTCCTCAGTACAATCAGAGTGGACAAGGGCGTATCGAGGTGCTTCATGCCCTCTCCCTTGTCCCCCCCCCGGGGGCCTAGCAAATGCAAGTTTGACTCGCTGCAGGAGGACGACGATGTCCCCTTGACGCAGCGCAGCCAGGAACGCAAGAGATGGCGTTCAAATTTAACACCAACGGTCGAGGCCGTGGACGAGTGTTTGTCGGGGTCCAGTGTCGTGGACCCCCTAAGCGTGGACTGTCCTGCACTTACAACAAGCAGGGGGAGTGAGATGCCGCCAGTCTCCTCCCCCTGGCATAGCCATACCATCGCTACGGTGGGGGAGATTCCGCCGGTCTCCTCCCCTCAGTCTGATTCTGGGCCTGAGGCCATGTTGGTCTCGGACCCTCCTAGTCTTATCAACGCACTAGCTGAGGGGAGTGAGATGCCGCCAGTCTCCTCCCCTAACTTAGGCATGGAAAATGGAGCCACGCCGGCCTCAGTTTCCACTGACATGCATATCAATAATAATAATATTGGATCTGGGGTCACATTGGTCCCAGTTCCCACCTATAACCTTTCTGCTGGTTCTGGGGTCACGTTGATCCCAGTTCCAAGTAATAATAACAACACTGGTTCTGGGGTCACGTCAAGCCCAGTTCCAAGTAATAACAACAATACTGGTTCTGGGGTCACGTCGACCCGGGTTCCAAATAATAATTTAGTTGAGGGGTGCGAGATTCCGCCAGTCTCCTCCCCTCTTTCTCGCTTGGAGACCGAGTCGACGTCTGACTCTCTCTCCCAGTCCTCAAACGTTGCTGCTGTGGTTACCAACACGGGGTGGGAAACCCCACGCCCATTCCACAGCAGCTTGTTTCCATCGGTGGAGGAGGGAGATGAGTTGACGTTGGGCTCTTTCCCATCCTAACCTGAATTTTCCCTCCCCAGCATCATCAACGGGGAGGTTTGAGACGTTGATCGGTGGGGCCCCTGTGGCCTCCGCGTCCCAGTCGGAGTCGGAGCCGCTGGACACGATCGAGGTCATTAACAGGGCGATCCTCACCGATCCGCAATGTCTAGAGCTCCTTATGGAGCTGCCTGCACCTTTCTTGGAGTCCGATAATGGATCTCAAGATCATCTCACTCAACATTAACGGTCTGAACGACCATCTAAAGCGAACTGCTCTGGTAGACTGGCTTAGGTGTATGAAGGCGGACGTGGTGTGTCTCCAGGAGACCCACTCCCCTTCGCACGAGTCTGCCAGAAAGTGGTTCGCTAACAGCGGCTATCGTGTCGCCTCCTCTTCATTAAAATCAAAGAGTGCAGGCGTCGCCATCCTTGTCAAAGACAAATATAAAATCACTAAAATCATCAAGGATGAAGATGGCCGCTACATTCAGGCCGTTGTGGACTTCGGCGAAGGCCAGGCTAGTTTTGTTTCCTTGTACGCGCCGAATCGCAATCCGACGCATAATACCTTTTTTGCCAGTCTAACTGGACTAATTGATCTATCCCGGCCAACCTTTGTGGCCGGTGATTTTAATTCGGTGTTAGACCCAGCTAAGGATAGGATGCGAGATCCCACTTACGTTGCTGGGCCTGCTGCTAGCAACGGGAAAGCAACGCTGCGTTGGAGTCCCTCATGTCGTTCACGCAAACCTACCCGCTGTGGCGCCAATTATACCCAGGGCGCACGGCGTACTCGTGGACGCATGGGGACGGTACCCAGGCGTCGCGGATCGACATGGTGTGGGCTCCAACAGCATTAAGTAATAACATCACAAAGTGCGAGTATCACACATTCTTCCTTAGCGACCACCAATACCTGCCAACTAAAATCATGCCAATTTTCCATCCCTGATGGACTGGTGGGACCAGGGCAAATTCTATGTGAGAGAGGTCTCCAGAACCTACGAACGAGCTAAAGCCGTCGAAAAACGCACCAGGAAGGCCTCTCTCACAAAATAAATCAACAATTTACAAAAGGCGTTTGATCGGGGAGATCGAACGGCCTTTACACGCCTGTGCGCAGTCCAGCAGGAGTTGAGAGACATCGCTCTGTATAAGGCCAAAGGGGCCCAGGTTCGTGCCCGATGTCAGTGGGCAGAGGAGGGAGAGACATCCTCCTCATATTTCTTGAACCTGGAGTCGAAACAGTCCTCAATGCAGCTTTTGAGGCAGGCCAGCTTTCCACCTCTCAGCGCCGGGGACTCATCGTAGTCCTTTACAAGAAGAACGACCCTCTCGACACCAAGAATTGGCGCCCCATTAGCCTCTTGAATGTAGATTACAAGATCGCTACGAGAGCTATTTCGGGGCGCCTTCTTGGTGTCATGTCTTCTATAATTGGTCCAGACCAGACGTGCGCTGTGCGAGGCCGGACGATCAGCGAAAATCTCGCCGGGGTGCGAGATTTGTTAGAGTATGTGGAGCGGGAAGATATTCCCCTCGCCCTTCTCTCATTAGACCAGGAGAAGGCATTCGATCGCGTGGATTGGGGATTCCTGCTCCGCATACTCGAGACTTTTAACTTTGGACCGCAGTTTCGCAACTGGGTTTGCTTATGTTATACGGACATCCAATCGGCCGTTATTATAAATGGTTGGATGTCTTCTTTTTTTAACCCCACTAGGGGTGTGCGCCAGGGGTGCCCTCTGTCTCCTCTATTGTACGTCCTCTTCATCGAAGTGCTAGCGGAGTGCATTCGTGCATCTCCGAACATTCAGGGCATGACCATCCCCCACTCGGTGGAGAGGCACAAGTGCTTCGGCTACGCGGACGACACCACTGTAGCCGTCACTACAGAGCAGTCAATAGAGGAGACCTTCTCAGTTTATTCTACATACGAGAGGGCCTCTGGCACCAAACTAAATAGAGGCAAGTCGAAGGTTATGTGGGCTGTTCCTGGAAGGATCGTACCGATACCCCGTATGGGCTACAGTGGGTCAAAAAACTACCACTGCTCGGTGCGACCTTCAGCGTTGGTGATTACACCACCCCAACCTGGGAGCCAGTCGTCTCCAGTTTGGAGACTCGGCTTGGGTCGGGGTCCGGGCAACAACTGTCTTTTCAGGGGAAGGCAGTTGTCATAAACACCCTTGCACTTAGTCAACTATATCACTTGTGTCACATTTTCCCCATTCCAGGTTGGGTGGGGAAACGCATTGATAAGGCTGTTTGGACCTTCTTTTGGTCTGGCAAACGTGACCAAGTGGCCCGAACCACAGTAACTCTCCCCAAAGCTCAGGGTGGCTTTGGGGTAGTAAATTACCGTTATAAAGCTGAAGCATTTGCGTTGCAGTGGCTCAAACGTTTTTTTGTTTCTTTCGACGGGCGTTGGAAGACCTTTTTTGTTTACTTCTTTAAAGTTACCTTTAATTTAGAGCCACGCAACACACTTTTAACTGCTCAGCCTCGTCGCGTTTTACGATCTCTGCCCACCTTTTATCAGCTCCTTTTCAGAGTATGGCGGGCCCTGGATGGGGGTTTGATAGTGGGTAGCGACGAGCTGGGCATTAGGGTATCTTCTGACAACCCGGTTAACATCTCGCAGCTCTCATCGCGAACTACGTACACCCTTTTGCGGGCACACAACTACAAGGAACCCCATTGTAGGAACCCCAACAACTACCTCATGCTTGAGCTCCACGCTTGAGCGTCGCTACCCACTATCAAACCCCCATCCAGGGCCCGCCATACCCTGAAAAGGATCATCAAAGACGAACATGGCCGCTTTATACAATTATTTATAGACTTTGGGGAGAATCAATTAAGTTTTGTCTCTTTATACGCTCCGAACACGAACCCGGAGCGAAATCGTTATTTTACATCACTGACAAACTTAATTGTTCTATTGCGCCCCGTTTTTTATTGGGGGCGATTTTAACTCCGTTCTCCATCCAGAAGTGGATAGAATGAGAGATCCCTCTCACGATCCTAATCGCTTTGCGCATAGACGTGAGAGTGTTGCTGCATTGGAGTCGCCCATGTCCTGCACACAAACTTACGCGCTATGGCATCATCTACATCCAAAATGCATAGCATATTCGTGGACGCACGGATCGGATGATCGTGCGTCGCGAATAGACATGGTGTGGGCTCCAACAGCTATGGCTGACTTGATTGAGGAATGCGAATACCATCCGTCATTCCTCACAGACCATCAGTACCTTTTGGTAAAATTCCATCTATTACCGAAGATCGACTCGGGTCCAGGAGTGTGGAAATTCAATACTTCCCTCCTTAAAGATCCCGAGTACGTCAGCCTGGTGAGCTCTTTCTGGTCCCATTGGCAGTCCCTAGAAGATCATGAAGATTTTGCCTCCCTTATGGACTGGTGGGATCAGGGTAAATTTTATCTGAGAGAGGTTACTCGTTTGTATTCTCATTCGAAAGTTGCCGACCAACGGAGCCGGAAAACCTCTCTCACATGCTAAATGCATAAATTGAAAAGATCGTTCGACCAGGAGGATCGAACTGCATTTGGCAAATTATGTGAAGTCCAGCAGGAATTGCGAGGCATCGCTCTGCACGAGGGGCACAGGTGCGCGCTCGTTGCCAATGGGCCGAAGAAGGAGAGACTTCGTCTTTCTTCTTCCTTAATCTTGAAACACATCACAAAGCCCAACAGACGATGCACTCTATACACGATCCAGAGATGGACTTGTACGCCAGGACATATTTGAGATCCTGGGTGTGTGGCACTCGTATTATTCGAACCTATTGAACAGCACAGGAATGCGATCCTGTTGCACAAGATGAAATGCTCTCTCAGTTACATCGTCGTTACCCTGCTAGCAGAGCGTCATTTTCCTTCCTTCTGGGGGCGGCGAGGGCGAAGGAAAACGACACTCTGCCGAAATTGTGTTCTTTTCCATTTGAGCATGCGCAACGGTTGCTCCGCCCTTTCTGGTTTTCCGCAAATAAGTATCTCTCCCGCGTTCGTTAATTACGCGGGAATTTTACGCTGCACACAGAAATGAATTTTTGGCGAACTACGAACAAAGATTACGATAAAGAAAACTTTCCCACAAAGTGTACTCCTATAAAAATAGGAAGGCGCCATAGAACGGTTGATAAAGATTCTGCATGTTTATGCTGTGGGACTATACTAGTTGGTATAAGGTGCACATATAACTTGAAAACGTGTGAAGGTGTTCAAGAGAAACTTGAAAAATTGTTAGAATGTCGCATAAACATTGATCAAAATTCGTGTCGTTTGTGCAAGTCCTGTTTTCGCAGAATCGACTCTCTGACTAAGCGATATTCAGTACTTGAAGCCGACCTGAAAGAATTACGGACTAAATATTCTACTTTGAATTCGCGAACGCCAGATGACAGTTTAAAACTGAAATGTACATCGCCAAAGGCGAGGTCAAATGTACAAGTTGTTGAGGTCATCAAAAGATGTGCTAAGTCAAGTCCACATCGTCCAAGAAAAAAAGCGAGAGGGCCTTTATTCGAATCTTTAACTCAACATTACTCTATTTGGATTTCACGCCGCTATATGTTGATCAAGATGTAAATGATCGTGCGTGTCATCAACAAGCGCCAATTGAAAATGAAGAATGTTCGCGTTAGGTAGAGGTACTGTAACATATTGACATATTGTTTTTGTCGCAGAATATAAAGTATGGGAGAATATACTTAAAACAAATAGAGACAATCAAATGTTACCTTCATAAAGAGTGCAAATTTATTGATAACTATTTACGTGCTGAAATATGCAGAAAAATTTACCTGTATTATGCACAAAAATTGACCTGTATAATATTTATCAGTTGTTTAAATTGAAACTTGCTATTTGAAATATTTTGGTTGGATATATTTAGCTTCAGATTTCGATTCATAGCTAGTAACCAAAGCGCACATTTTTGGCCGAAAAGTAAATTAGATTAGACAAAAAACCAAGTTAAACACAACAAAACACTGAAGCCATATACATTGCGCATTTTAAATATCAAAATGTAAACAACTATCAATTATTGACACGTGAGATTTATTTTTAAAGCTGCTTTCCATTTATGCGTTTTTATACTGCACTGCTAAATAGTCAACACTTAAAAGAATAATCATTATGTTGTATATTATATACATATGATGAATATTTATTTATTTGATATGACTGACAAAAAAGTAACAAAACATCGTTCTCATTTGCAGGTCAACATAAAGTATCCCTCAGGCAATAGAACGATCAATGTGGATGACAAGAACATTGCGTCTGTTATCATAAACTTGGCTCATGGGATTTATTGCACAGCGTTTAAACTTGCTCTGGAGAATGAAGAAAGGAGAAAGATTATTGAAGACATGTTTTTGACCATCATGGACAAGGAGTGTCAAGAAATGTGCAAAAAGAAATCCAATTGTGTTCTTAAAAATACTGGAGTTCATGGACTCACAAACTTTCAGTTAAGTAAATTTGAAAAGGAGTTTAAGTGCATGGCCCCATTGACTTCAAAGACCCTTGCATCTGTCTGCCACTCAAATAGGTCAAGAAAAGCAACCTGTAATCCCAATGTAGTTTCAACTATTGGAGCTATTATCCTTTTCTCAAGATGTCCTCAGATGTCTGTTTTTGCTTACAGACTTGGATTTATAATGCGACATGCAGGTGCAGGAACAATGGTATGTGTGTAAACAAACATGCTAAGTATGATTGATCATAGCTCTTGTTCATAATCAAATTTGTTTCTATACAATCCCAGTTCCTTAATGTTTTGCAAGTAATCATTCAACATTGAGGTGCAATTTTTTTTACTTATGGCCTCCTCTGCTATCAGGAACTAGAGCATATTTCCTACTGTTTTTGCTGAAAGTGCAAAAAACAAAGTTAAGTATGGGGGCATCTTCCCCTATGACCTTAACTCCCCACATTCTACAACCTCATTTTTAGACTATAAATGGACAAATAAGAAGGTTCTTTTCCTTAGACTCTCCCAAAGCACATGATAGTTGATGATGTTTGGTGCTTAAATAGGTTGATACCAGAATTACATACTTATGCTCATGATTGTTTGATTTAAAGGGAATAGAAACACTCCACAAACATGGTCTAACAGTATGCCAGAAGACACTGTCATTGAAAGCAAATGAGCTTGGTAAAACATGTGATGATGTAATGCTTCTGTGGAAAGAGGAGTCTGTCAAGAGGTTGCAGAAAGAAATGTGCTTGAATCTATTTGAAAATGGACTGAAAGAAATTTATTACCATCCTAACTTTCCTGATGTAACTGACTTAAACCGGTATCTCCACAAGGATGACCATGACAATTCCTCCATTAGTACTTCTACAGAAAACATCAGTGATGAATTTCAAACCCTTGATGTTGAAAAACTGAACTTGTGTTGCACAAACCCAAGCTCAACACAACTATTACTCAATGCTTGTTCAGAACTGAAGTGCCAAGGCATTGATGATGCCTGTATTTCTGGGTGTTTCAAAGACATATTAAAAATGGCACCAGATAGTTCTGGTCTTCTTGATGCAGTTTGTGCTTGCAGAAAAAAAGTGGATTCTCATTTGTCATACCAGATCGTTGGAGATAATGTTGACTTGGAAGTGAAGGTTCGCCACATGGCTGATGATAACAAGAATAAATCTCTGCACTATTTCAATTTAGTTGCCTTTAAGGACCAAGTAAATGGTAATTCACTTCCTGATACACATGAAAAGACCCTAGAAAGTATTCCAATATCTACATTTCTTCCATCACATAAAGATCTGGACAGCTTTAAAAGGGACTTTGTGGTACTATGGTCTCGTGTTGTTGTAAAACACATTGAGTATTTTTCCTGTTTCAAGAAAGGTGTAATTTACCATATTCCACACCAGTACAGTGATGTAATGATAAAACCTGTGGAAGAGGTAATTATATTAATATGAGATGATTCAGTCCAGGAATGTAGTGCCCCCCCCCCCGCTCAGGGTGGCTAAGCCCTCTTGCTAAAAGTACACATGAATTTTTGAGGGGCTGAACCCCCTCTCGTTTTTTTAACACTTAAATGCAATGTGAGTCATCTTGACGTTCTGGTTAAAGTGTTCTGCACATATGATGTCAGATGCAGACAAACAAATGAACTATTCAACACAAAAACCAATTTATTAAAATGCCTATTTTTGCAAGGACTTCAAATTTTGCTCTGTTTTGTTTATTCCCTCTTTTTTTAGGTGCTGAAACACTGTAATTTCAGGGACTTTCCTTGAATAGAACTACAACGTTTGTAAGCATCTTCTGTCTGGAATGCTATTACCGAGTATACTGAATATCTTGGATATTGTATGATTTTGTAGATTCCACTGGGAGTTCTTCCAAAAAACGAGAGTAAAAATGAAGATATGGTTGATATTCTGGAAACAATACAGGAGAACTATGCCCCTTTTATAACAGTACAAAGTGAGACTGAGGAAAAACTAGTATCAGCAGACACTATCTTCTTTGGTGGGGACCAATTGACTGAAGAGCGTGCACGAAACGTACAAAGAGCTAGAGCTGATGGGCAAGATCAGAAAGAGAGACTTGAAGCAGTGTTTCCAAAGAATGAGGACTGGCATGCCATTAGAACTGCTTATAAGGTATAAAACCAGTTATTAATTTTAACTGCATCACAGAAAAAAGAACATAGATAGAATTTTTCTTTGTTTTAATGGTCAAAAATACATTATGTTTTCCTATGACATGTGGAAGTGAAAAGCATTGCTAATAGTAAATACTTTTATGTATATGTGACAACATTAGCTCAAAGTTTGGAGCCTTATATGCTGTTGCACTAAATAATAATATATTCAACAAATATAGCGATACAGGTACACATGGAATACAAAAAACTTGAAAAAAACCTAATTTAAACCAATATTAATATTATAACTATTACAAATATAATAGAAGCTTGTTCCTCAAGCTAAATGATAATTAAATAATAATGTTAGGAACCAATTGTTTAAATCAAATTTTTAGGCTGTAGTTTCTATACTGAGGAAGGATAATTCACTACCAGACTGGGGTACATATACATCCTAACTGGGAACTATAATGCAACTAAGGAAGTAGAATCAGAACACTATGAACAGATACGAGAGTTTATGGCTTCTGAAACAGACGCATTCCTTGTATCTGCAACACTTCATCATTTTGGTATGACTACTATGCAAGATACACCAAAGAAAAATCTGATCCCTTCTGGAATGCAAAAGACAAATAATGTGGAAAAAAGAATCTGGCTTCACAATCAAATGTCTAAAATATTTGACACATATGTTTCAGGCACTCTATCTGGTGTAACTGAGACACAAAAATCTGTTGAAACTTTGTCTGATCAAAGTACCCTGCCATGTAGAGCTGCTGGATGTTCCAAGACTTTCAAGTACTCAAAGTGCAGAATAAATCATGAAAATGAAAAACATGGTGTATATATTACACCTAATGAGTCTGGCCAGGAGTCTGAAGGGAAAACACTCACTGAAGATCATATTTTCAATTATGGTTGCATACATATATCTCTTGGCCTAATGTTGCGAAATGCAGAGGATGCAGTGAAGGAAGGTGATGGATTGCGTCTCCTGAGAGCTTGGAAATTTTTTACATACCTATTTCATTTGAAAGGACACAACAAATATGCCCTTGCAGGACTAAGATTGATAGCATCAGTTGAGGGTCTTCTAACCCCCTGTCAGGCTCACAGATTAACATGGAACAGATTTGCTGGGAAAAAAGGGAGGAAAGGAAAAAGAATTTCGAGAGATCTTCGAGTGGAGCAATTAAATAAGATTTCAAAAGAGGAAATACGAGCTTTAAGGTTTCCAAATATAAATGATGCAAGTGTTCAGAATGCAACAAGAACTACAGCTGCAGTGGAGCAAATGGTAACAAATTCTAAAGCTGATCTTGGAATTGAAGCAAGATCTGGGCATCATTGCAATAAAGAAGCCTTGAAACAATTTAACATCATTTTTGATCAAGTGCATACTAAAGCTAATGTTTTCAGCTTTGAGGAGGGCAGACATTATAGTGCATTTCCAAATTTATCATGTGAAATATATAATGATCTTTCACCACAACAGCTATACAAGTGGATCAAAATGCACCAAGACCGTTGGCACAGACAACATCGGCATCTGTACAGAGTAGATAAATAACCAAATCAATGGCAGTCAGGATATTTTAGCTGATCATGAGACTGGGCTGGTAACAATTTATATTGTAAAAATTGCTCACATCATAACTGGATATGTGTGTATAATATAATGTTAAAGGGCTAAAGGGTGAGTATTATGCCAGTGATCCCATGCATTCTTCAGCTTGTGTTTATACTTATGTCAATTTACATTTGGGTGTGTCTTATTAGGCCTAGTCCTTATTGTGTCACCAATGATAGGTGATCTGTTGTATTCACTTCAGCAATGACCATGGAAAATGGACATTGCTGTGAATGGGAACAATTACTCATAAACATCTCAACCGTCAGCTATTTTCTGGGATGTCAAGTGTGCAAAGGATCACTTGTAAGATACCCATTCTTTAATATGCTAGATAATTATAATCATGTATATTGGGAATTATTCGATCTCAGCAATATCGTAGTACTCGACAACTTCACAAGTATTTGTTACGGTTATAACACGCCCTAATAACACCCCAAAACAGAATCCGTTTGTGGTTCTCTATACACACTCTCTCCCTGTTTGACATTGTTTTTATTATCGGGTCACATATTACATGTCTCAAAGCGAGGCTCTTATGTCACACATACTTCACTGAATTACTAAATTATGTACTTATCCTATCCAATTACTTACTAACTCTGACATGTATTCAGTTGCTTTATACTGATCAGGTTATCAGCAAACAGATTTTTCACTATCATAACTGTCTGTTACTTGAGAAAAGTAAAAGTCATCTCTTACCCAGTTACTAAAATGTGATTCCTGAAATGATGCTTCGTCAATGTCCTGGAATATATCATTGACAACATTTAAGATTTCACATGCCACTCTATGATCCAAAATGGGAAAGTTTTTTGTAACATATTCAACACTGAATAGGTTCTCCAAACCACTGCCCAATTTATTGATTACACAGTCATCAAGCATGTTTTTTAGAAATGTTGTACCAAATACTGTTGCATTTCCACTTTGTTGAATATCTTTTAACACATCAACAAATGTTTCTCTTTCTTTGCTAGAGACACAACGTGTTACCAAGTTTTCATTTCCTTCATCACAGAGGGAAGTGCTGGCATTTAGGCCCTTCCCAATGGGTCTATGCACATCTACAGGACATGATTTACATGCACACTTTAAAGAACAGATATCACAACAACTATGGAGCACCAATGATGATTCTTTTCGCTTTTCATTAAAATATTTTAGGACTTCAAAACGCCTACATAGCCTGTTGTTTTTGATGTAAGCTCTCATTTTCTCATCACAGTGACGGAGGTGGTAGTTTTGATAATACAATATTGCCAAAACATCACAGCCATTTCTTCCACCTCTCCCAACAGCCTGAACATATGATTCGATATCCTGTGGGGCACCATAGTGAATAATTCTTTGAATGTCTGCAATGTTTATCCCCATTCCTAGTGCACTTGTAGCAATAACAATACGTATGTTTCCATTAGTGACAATATCAGACAGTACTTGCTCCTTTATTCTTTCTGGAGTTTTAGAATGGTACATAGCATAATATGTAGTAAAAGTATCAGCCATGATATCTGAGAAGGTGTCATACACCTCTCCACATTCCTTGAATGAAGTACAAAATATTATTGTCTTAGGACATGCTTGCAAATGCTTTTTTAAATCTTCAATAATCCAACTAAATGTTACATGAAGTCCTCCTTTGTCTGCTTTCTGCACAATATACTTTATATTTTCCTTATCAGGAGAAAGGTATATCACCTTTGTGTTGACCATATGCAGCATCTGGATGATTTTTTTTCTTGTTTTTGCACTTGCTGTTGCTGTTAAACACAGGGTTGGAGCATTTACTAATGCCTTGATATTACCAACACGTGCATAAGATGAACGAAAAGGAGTTTTGCCATGGTCAGTAGTTCCCCTAATTATCAAATCAAAATAAATCTTTACTTTCACTAATTTGACTGTGAAATTACCCCAGTTTGTACTATCCAATTATACAAAATTAAATATGGCTTATAAAAAAATAAATTGCAAACTTTGCACAGGAAATTCCTACTTCCAGTGGACTCTGCAAACAGATACATCATACATGTTCCTAAATACATAGAACTGCACAATCTCATCTGATAGGAGGGGTGCAGATTTTCCTGGGGGGGGGGTGCATTGGTGTGCTACCAAGGAGCTGACCGGACTTTGTTTATCTTCTGTCATTGTTGTTGGTTATAATTTAGTCGTTTCACACACTAAATTATGACTTACAGTATTATACTTAGCCTTTTAACTGAAAGTTTCTTCATAATATAATGATAATAATGTACAACGCACACGCTGTTTTTGAATTTTTTGTGCGGGGGGGGGGTGTACAAGCAGTTAATCAAATGCAAACAATCAGAAAATGTTACTTACCAGTTTACAACACAATGAGACTCATCGATTACGACTCCGATTATACGGTGCTGCAAGTGTCGAATAGCGACATAATTCCTCTCTAACGTTTCAGGACTTGTGAAAAGTATGTTGAAATGGTCGAATTTGGTGTCGTCGTGTTCGCAATCAGTGCATTCCAATTTTGTAGCTTTTAAACCCAACTTTTCACACGAGGTTATCTGTTCACTTACCAATGCTTGTAGTGGAGCCACAACCAAAAGCATCGGGTATTTTGGCAGCTGACGTGAAAAGTTTCTTGTTTCACCGCTTTCACGTTGTATAAATAACTCACTGGCGAGAGGAATAATTACTTGATATATTAAAGATTTTCCAGAACCTGTTGGTAGAGAAACAAACGTATCTCTACCCAACATGAAAGTTTCTATCGCATTTGTCTGTTCTTCCCTCAATTTTATATCCTCGGAACGGAAAATATCAAACATAACTTTCGCTAAGCACTTTTGAACATGACTCTTTACAGACATTTTGAATACTGATTACTGAATAATAAATGTATAAGGTCACAACGTGGGCTCACTTGTATGTCAGCGATCATACGCAAAAACAAAGCGTGCGCATTAAAACCTGTAAAACATGAATTAATGCAACAATAAACCAGTTTGTTTCGCCCAAGTTCTTGGGTGACGGCGACTTCAGAGAAAGAACACAATTTCGGCAGAGTGTCGTTTTCCTTCGCCCTCGCCGCCCCCAGAAGGAAGGAAAATGACGCTCTGCTAGCAGGGTCCATCGTCGTCTGAGTACGGCCGAGAGAGCTGGCTGCAAAGGCAACCTGACTCTTGATGAGTGTTTTGAAGCTCTCAAGGGTATGCCTAAGGGTAAAACCCCAGGTTCGGATGGCTTCCCAATGGAATTTTACCAAGCATTGTGGAAAACCCTTGGTGCCGATTTGGTCCGCGTCCTCAACGCTGCTTTCGAGGCCGGCCAACTATCCACCTCACAGCGCAGGGGTTTGATTATTGTTCTTTATAAGAAGAACGATAAACTGGACACCAAGAACTGGCGTGCGATTAGTCTCTTGAATGTGGATTACAAGATCGCCACTTGGGCTATATCTGGATGACTTCTTGGTGTAATAGAAAGCATTATTGGACCTGACCAAACGTGTGGCGTACGTGGCAGGTCCATTAGCGAGGATCTTTTTACAATCAGAGATCTCCTTGAGTATGTTGATCAGGAAAACCTCCCCCTAGCCCTTCTCTCTTTAGACCAAGAGAAGGCATTTGATAGAGTCGATTGGGGTTTCCTGCATTGCATACTCGAAACATTTAACTTTGGCCCAGATTTTATGAATTGGGTCAAACTATTTTATACAGACGTTGAATCTGCCGTCGTCATCAACGGCTGGACATCTTCTTTCTTTTGCCCCTCGTGGGGTGTCCGACAGGGGTGTTCTTTGTCTCCTCTTTTGTATGTGCTCTCCACCGAGGTGCTCGCCAAGTGTATTCGCAAGTCACCCAGAATCACCGGCGTTACCATACCGCACTTGGTGGACCCATGCAAATGTTCCGGCTACGCTGACGATACGACCGTACCCGTGACAAACGATAAATCGATAGAGGAGACGTTCAACGTCTATAGTAAATTCGAATGTGCCTCAGGTGCTCGACTAAATCGCGGAAAGTCGAAAGGAATGTGGGCTGGTTCATGGAAGGATCGCCAAGATAACCCTTATGGGTTGCAGTGGGTTAAACAACTCCCACTGCTTGGAGCGACCTTCAGCGTTGGCGATTACAGCATGCCAACATGGGAACCGGCAGTGAATAGTTTAGAATCGCAACTTTCTGCTTGGGCAGGCCGTCAACTGTCTTTCCAAGGAAAGACAGTTATCATCAATAGCCTGGCTTTGTCCCAGGTTTGGCACTTATGCCACGTCTTTCCGGTGCCAAGTTGGGCCATGAGACGAATTAACATGGCGGTCTGGAATTTCTTTTGGTCGGGGAAGCAAGAACTTGTGGCACGAATAACGGTCAGCCTTCCCAAAGGCCAGGGTGGCTTTGGGATTATTAATTTCAAAGAAAAGGCTGACTCGTTTGCATTGCAGTGGCTGAAGCGCTTCTTTGCCCCGTCTGAGGGCAAATGGAAAGCGTTTTCCACCTATTTTTACATGTTCGCTTTTGACATGCAGCCACGCAATGCGCTATTGTCTGAGCAGTATTGCCAGCAGATCAAACAACTTCCTGCATTCTATCAAACCATCCATCGGGTATGGCGGACCCTGGGTGGTGGCGTAGCAAACGGTGGTGGCGTAGCAAACGGCGATGTGCTCAGTCTTCAAGCGTTTTCTGATTTTCCTTTACCCTTAGAGCAAATTTCCTCGCGAAATACGTATGCCCTTTTGCGGTCTCGTAACTACAAAGAGCCGCACTGCATCCAGAAGTATCTGCCAATTTACGGTCAGTTGCACTGGTCTCAAACCTGGAGCCAGTTGCACATTTGCGATCTTGACCGTAAAGTCATCGATCTTAACTGGCAGATAGCACACGGTGTGCTTTACACAGGTGCTCGCCTTGTGCATCGCTTCGGCATGCGCCATAAAGAGAGTCTCTGTTTTTGTCGCGCTGACGACGACACTCTCGAGCACCTGTTCTTCGAGTGCGAGCTGGCTCGCATCCTGGTTGCATGAGTATACTTTAATTTATACACAATCAATCCAACCGCAGGTCGGTTTACTGTTGAGGAGTTTTTGTTTGGTTTTTCGGAGGCACGTCGTCGAGCAATCCCTTCAATCATCATTTATATGTTGTTGGTTGTTAAACATACCATCTGGGTTGCTCGTTGTGACTTCCGATTTCGTCAGAAGACGCCAATAATCTCAGAATGTCTAAACAAAGTAATTGCAAAATTAAAATTCATTCTAACGTTAGTATCAAAACGGTGCAAGAGCCCTGCTCAAATACGCGCGTTTGAGCGAGAGTGGCTTGCCCGTGGTTCTTTGGGGCACTTTGAGGGCCAGGAACTTGTCTTCTTCTGAGTGTCGTCCTTTTAACAATTCCTGATGTGACCTTAGCGTGTCACATCGTCCATTATTTTTTATCATTAGTTAGAAAATTATTATTCTAATTAATTTTAATTGGTAGGGGTTCCCATGTATGTTTATGATTGTCAATATGTCCCGTTCGTAATTATATGTTTTGAATTGTCAATATGTCCCTTTCGTTACTATATCTGTTAGGGTTGTCAATATGTCCCGTTCGTCAGTATGTCCTTTTGTCTTGATGTTAGCGTTAAATGTGGGCCAGTGCCGCGTCGCTGTCAAAATAAACAGCCGGTGCCCACATTTAGTCAGGGTCAGGGATCGTCTCCCTGGTAG
Source organism: Muricea muricata (assembly GCA_963855995.1). NCBI lineage: Eukaryota > Metazoa > Cnidaria > Anthozoa > Malacalcyonacea > Plexauridae > Muricea > Muricea muricata. The sequence continues at coordinate 45,601,656 of OY979716.1, read as the reverse complement.
TTTGCGTGCCGGTTCACACCCTGAAATACGACATTCCATTGCACTTTCTCTCAGTAGAGACGAACATGTCGTTTTTAGAAATACAAACTTACCTGATGCAAGTCACTTGTACTCGCATTCAGTGTCTTCAACCGGGCAGTTGTGGACGTCCATGCCAGGGATTGGAGCCCTTAACACGACTGTGCTGGACTCAACTAGCTACACCCCCATTGTGCTTGGTGTAGACACGCCACTCCGCTTACACTTTTTTGTAGTTTACCTCCGTTGTTCAGTCCGGCTGAGGGTTAGCCTCAGTTTGTCCGACTTGCAACAAATCCCCCTCTTTTTCTTGTTTTAACCAGTTGGCTGGTTCTTCCGTTGTGCCTGACTAGCAGGGCAACTCCCTCCATATTTTGCACATAATGTAACACATTTAGGTAGAGGGTACTAGTTTTTCCGTGGTTGGGCCGGTCGAGCCAGGTTGCTCAAAGGTCAGGGATCACTTTCTTCTGGTTTCTTTGACGCTTCCTGTTGGGGTTCTTGGTCATCTTTTACCTTCAGGTTTTGAGCGCGTCTTTGGTGGTGTTTGCGTTGGGTGGGTGCTATCGGTAGTCTATTAAAAGGTCGTAGTTGTCTGTGGGACAATTGTACGCAATTGCACAGGCGCCTTTTAATAGTAGGTTCTTTTAGTGCTATTTTAGCATTAAGTTTTGTTTTTTTGTTGCTTTTGGGAATTTTGTTTGTTTTAATCCAGTGATTTTCTCTTGTTTTTTCTCTAATTTATTTATTAGAGAGTGTCTGTTGTACTGGATTTTGTATATATACTTTATTAATTCCCTTCTTTACACCTTAACAACCTTGGCTGCCAGCCAGAGTAATAACATCAATACTAGTCCTAATAATAATAACAACAGACTTTCAACTGCAGGCTGCAGACTTTCAACGGTGGAATCAAACCACTTCGGTGGTAAAAATTCCATCCCAAATAGCCAAACAATCCAAAATCCCGCAGTTGAGAAAAGAACTTATCAATGCCATTGGGGAGCGCAAGGTCGCTGCTGTTCAGGCCTTGTCCCCCACTAGATATAGGATCGAGTATCGTTACTTTTCAGATCTGCACGCTGCCGATATAAATGGCATCGCTTTTCGGGGTATACAATTGACACCCCTTCCTGCATATGAGGAAGTTAAGTCCGTCTTTGTGGATCAGGCCCCTCTACAGATGCAGGACCAACATTTGGCACCTTGGCACCCTACGGTCGGGTCATTTCAGTCCAACATTTGAAGGTCAAAGGGTTTCCTTCAGTTCGATCCGGCACGCGTAGGGTGTCCATGGTGATTACTAAGCCCATCCCTGCCAATATAAATATAGGTGGTTTTTCGCTCTCCTTCCGCTACCGAGGGCAGCCACCGACCTGTTTCGTGTTCCAAGAGGTGAGGCATACGGGCAGGGGCTGTCTGAAGTCACGGCGGGCGCGGAGATCTGCCAATAGCATAAATAACAATAAAAACAATCCTATCAGGGATGATAACGTTAATAAAACTAGTCAGCCTTCCACTCACGAAAAATGGAAGGTTAAATTCGTTGGTAAAACACGGGTTGTTACGACAACCCAGCCATCTTCTAAGTCAGAGGAAGATTTAACAATAAAACTAAATGCCAAAAGGGCGGCCAAACCTACATCTAAGGATCAGGTGGAAACCACCGCCCAAAAGCCTCTTCCTCCGCAAAAAGAAATAGAGCACACACAGGGTCAGCAAATAGAACCAATGGATGGGAGTAATGCCGTAGAGCCTCTGGCTGAGACACCTTCCTCCCTCGCCCCTGTCGCATTAATGGCGACCGAATGCTTTTCGTCTCCTCCTAATAGACGGTCCCGTAATGCCAAACACCAACGATATACTAGGTGGGATGGCAAGCAGGCAGTCATAACATCACCGACTGTTGCTGTTCCTTCCACCCCAGAATTGAACGGACCGGAAACGAGCTCTGTTTCTACCTCTGCTCCTGCTGCCCATCTGGCTGCGCTACGCCAGATGTTTAATCTTCCCTCAACATCGGTAGAACCTCAGAGTGGAGACGTCTCTTCTTCCTCAGTCGAGGAACAATTTAAAGTACTGGCGCACCAATCTCGATCAGTTGCTGGCCACAAGGCCACTTGTACAAGTTCCTTTGTTCATAGTCAGTCTATCACTTGAGCATTTTACCGAGAACGTTTATTTTGTACACATACTGTGCCAGCTACTCCTTTCGCGTTTGATGTAAATGCTTCCACAGCAAAGCCTTTTAAATCTGCCAAGCACCGTTCCTTTGGGCAGAAAGCTCTATTTTTCGATTCTGATGGTGACTTAGATGACATCTCGTTGGCGGAGCGTCGTCGCCGGAAACGTTGTCGCTTCACGGAAACGGTGCGATCTGATGACGTAGATTTTTGCTTGGCTGGATCATCAGTCGTTGATCCACTGCTTCATTTGGAGGATCTGCCTCCTCTTCCTTCCTCCCCTACGTTGCCAACTTCTGAGGTTGCCTTGGAGGTGCCATCTGTGCCACCTAGTGAGGAAGTTACGATTGGCGTCCTTGCAGATGGGTACACACCTTGGGCATCAGCCCAGCGTCATTCTTCCCCTCTGCCTAGTACCACTGACCAAAAGGCCTTAAACGCCAACGTAAATAATAGATATAGTTTGACTGTGGAGAGCGAGTCCCCGCCAGGCTCCTCTCCTCAGTCAGTAAATAATAATAATAATAATAGTATATCTGCTGAGAGTGAGATCTCGCCAGTCTCCTCTCTAGCCTTAGTCCCTTATCATGATCCAGATAGTCATGATAACAGTCAAGATATTTTGTGGAGTGATACTCCACCAGCTTCCTCCTCTTTAACTACTGGTCCAAGTAATCTTGAACCTATCTCCCCTGCTCCTCCTAGTGTGGAGACAGGTGCTGTTATTGACGCCAATGTGTGATCTAGTTTGCCCGAATCGCTTCGAGAGATTCGTGCCCTACAGTTAATGTATCCAACATTACCTGTCTTCCATTTCTTAGACCATGAATTTTAATCTAATATCAATAAATGTTAACGGTCTAAATGATCATAGAAAACGGACTGCCTTTATCGATTGGTTACATTGCATGAAGGTGGATTTCGTTTGTCTTCAGGAGACGCATGCCTCTTCTCACGAATCTATCAGATGGTAGTTCCATAACTCAAGCTTTCACGCCGCCTCCTCTTGTTTCACCAATAAAAGTGGTGGCACAGCCATTTTAGTAAAAGATACTTACAAAATAGATAAAATCATCCGTAATGATGCTGGACGTTTTGCCCAAGCTTCAGTATCTTTAGGGGATGAATCCCTTAGTTTCATCTCATTATATGCACCAAATCGAAATCCTGCCCACAACACCTTTTTTAAGATAAGATAAGATAAGATAAGATAAGATGATGTTTAATAGCACAAATTCGCACATAACGTGAAGTACAATGTGCTTACATTAAAATACTATAATAATATAAGATTTTACAATGGTTGTTAGGACAAAGTTAAGATCAAGTCTCACCAGCACTGTTTACTATTAGCAATCTTAATTGTATTTGGAAAAAAACTATTTTTAAACCGATCAGTTCGACATTTATAAGTTGATAAATTATTTAGTGATCTAATAAAATAATTATGCTCGTTCGATCTAGTCTGGGTCATGTATTGTGTAAGGGGACCACCTCTGGTTATCTTCGTGAGTATCTTCAAACATAGATCTTCACGTCTAGTCTCCAATTTGGTGATACCAGCCAACAGCAACGCATCTTTATAAGTTTGTTCAGGGTATATAGTACGCAAGGCTCGCTTTTGGATTTTCTCAAGTTTGTCAGATAAATAGCACGAGATAGAGCTGTGCCAAACTTCACAAGAGTATTCAAGGATTGAGCGTATTAACGCAATATACACAATATACACAGTGAGAAGGTCTGCAGGAGGAATACCACTTTGGCGCAACACCCGGAGGATATGCAATCGTTTGGATGCCTTTGAGACTATTTCATAGATATGTTCATCCCATTTCAGGTTGTTTTGGATCGTGAGTCCCAGTACTTTATGTGAACGCACTGTCTCAATTGGGTGTCCATCGATCAACAGATGCATTAATTGGGATTAATTAACCAAGAAGGATGGCAAACAAGCCATGAAGTCCATTAGAGATCCAACCACGGGTGAAGTCTGCCACGACCCTTTTGCCATCGTATGTGTCTGGCGGAGTTATTATCACGTGTGGTGTTCCTGGCCGCACCATTTCGGAGAATCTCTCTCTGATACGAGATCTCTTGGAGTATGTGGATCGAGAAAATCTCCCGCTTGCGCTTTTGTGTCGATCAAGAGAAGGCTTTTCATCAAGTAGACTGGGGTTTTCTCATCCGCATACTCTCTTCCTTTAACTTTGGTCCTGACTTCATAAATTGGATCAAATTATTCTATAATAATATAGAGTCGGCCATTGTTATCAATGGTTGGACTTCCTCCTTTTTTTCTCCTTCACATGGGGTACAGCAAGGGTGTACGTTATCCCCACTACTTTACGTCCTATCAATCGAAGTGCTTGCCGTCTGTCTTCGGACGTCTCCAAAACTAACCGGCATTACACTTCCAAATTCTTTGGAGGAGTTTAGGAGCTCAGGGTATGCCGACGATACGACTGTCGCGGTGACCACAGATGACTCCATAGAGGAAGTCTTTAACATCTGCCGGTTGCATCAAAATGCCTTAGTCAGGCTATAGCCAAAGTGAAATTTATTTTGGGTTTACTTAGTAAGCGGTGTAGGTCTCCTGCTCAAATTTGTGCGTTTGAGCGGGAGTGGCTTGCCCGCGGTTGTTTGGGGCACTTTGAGGGCACGGAATTGATCTTTGCCTTCTGAGTGTCTTTTTATTCTCTTTTTAATCTCGGTGTGACCTTAGTGTGTTTTAGTATAGGTAGCTAATTTTAGCTTTTAATTGTAGGGGCATGTAATCATAATCGAATTAGGCATGCATTATATGTTTGTTTTGTGATTATGTTGTTTTCTGTCCTGTTTACTGTCTCGTTCGTCAATATGTCCTTTTGTATTGATGTTAGCACTAAATATGTGATAGTGCCGCGTCACTGCAAAAAGAAATAGCCAGTGCACATATTTAGTCAGGGTTGGAGCTCGACTCCCCAGTCGTTTGCGTGCGGGTGCACACCCTGAAATATGGCATTTCATTGCATGTTCCCTCAGTAGGGACGGAATCGCCATCTTTAAAATATAAACTTACCTGACACAAGAGGCACCGTGATCAACTAGGAGGTCCTCTCAGGATGAGGCCCTTTCATTGCACTAAGACTGGGTTGACTCCTGCGGTTACCCCTAATGTGGGTAACTCGAGGGTAGAATTTCTGCTAGTGGAGACCTGCATTCGCGCTCGTCCCCTCTTGTCATCTAATAACATATAGTCATTCGGCAGTGTCTAGAATGCGCCGCCAAGGTAAATAGACCGAGACAGAGACTATTAGAGAACCTTGGACAATGAGTAGTGAAAATGAAAAGCAGCAGTCACAGCTGGTGCTATACACGGTACTATGTCTCGGTCTCGTCTCGCGAACTGTCTGCCTTTGCTGTTTTAATGCCAATCGTGTTGTTGAATCGCCGGAAGTTTGCGCGTGGTGACGAGGAAAGCCGTAGACGGCGCACATGCTATATGCATGACGTGACCTGCATGCTCAAAACGGCTCGCTCGCGTGCTGCGCGAGCAACTCTGATGCAAACTCAACTCACGAAAGCACCGCGTGCACGCACGCCAAAGCGAGGGCGATAAAGGCTTGTCCATCCCAGCCAAGGTATCGCTTCTCGGCCTTTTGGCTAATGAAAATTACCGAAGATCAAGAGGTTCTTACGAAGTCCTGCTGACGAATCTTATTGTTGTTTGTTCCTGTTAAGAAGTTCTTGGTGGAGAAGACGCTCCTTCTGGTTGACATCCGTCGCTGTCAAGTCGTGTCCTGGTGCAGTTTTGGTCCTATCCTGTGCGTCCCGGTCAAGAAGTTTGGTCCATTGGTTAGTCCGGCTCCTTTGCCTGGTTCCTGTTCCTGTTAAGCGTCCGGTCAATAAGTTTGGTCCCTTGTTTGGTCCTGCTCCTTGACCTGGTTTCTGAGTGCTGGTCCAGTTCTTGGTCCCGTGTCCTGGCTGAGTAATTTTTGGCCTGATTCCTGTTTATTTTATCGCACGCGCAGTGGGCGTGTGACGTGAGTTTTATTTTTATTTGTGTCTTATAGTGTGGGTGCACCACACGCTGTGTGCGTTCATTTTAGTGGGCGGGTGTGTTTAGTTTCGTGGGTCTGTTTCTGATCCCGGGGGCCCATCACGGGGCAATCGGAAAGGAGGGGACCTTTTTTGTCTTGTTGATTTTTTGTGTACGGGGGGAGGTGCGCGACTGATCCCCGTAGCCCAGTTTTCTCGGCTCTTTATAGGCGGTGGTTCTTTTCAACCCGCGTTTGTCTATAACTTATTGATTAGTAGTTTATTTATTATCGTAGTTATTTGTATCATTCGTATTCCGTTCGCTAACCGTACAGCGGACGTGGACCTACCAGCCGTCGAAGAACAGCCGAAGGTCACGGTAGAGTGTTATTGATTCTTTTCGAGGCCAAGTCCCCTGTAATTTTTCAGACCTCTTCAAGGCATTTGTTCTTTTGTCTCCCAGGAAAGTTCGGGTGACATGTACTCCAAGAGCTCTCGAGGAGGTTCAGAATTTAGGGTTTGATTATCATGGCCAGCATGTTGTATTTCGTCCATGTCGCACCGCCAAATGGGTGAATGTGACACGTTTGAGTTATGGGATCCCAAACCACGCATTAACTTCTGCTTTAAGCCCTTTTGGGAAAATTCTGCATGTTAAGATGGATATCTACCAGGGTGTTTATGTAGGGGTTCGTAATATTTTAATGGAGATTACAAATCCTATCCCATCTTCTCTTCAAATCGCCGGACATTGGTGCAATATCTTTTACCTCGGTCAGACCCCAACCTGTTTTGCCTGTAGGCAATTAGGGCATACTCGGGCAAATTGCCCCCGTGCTGACTTAACTGTCCCAGCTGTGGACGCTGTAGAGGAGGAAACTCCAACCTTACATTCTCCAGCAAGGCGCAATTTGGCCGATGAAGTTCTTGGTTCAGTTGTGGACCATGTGGTGGCTGGCACTGTTAATGACCAGGACGACGTGGCCAGGACGACGACGATGAAAATATTTCTAACGAGTGCCCGGCGGTTGTTCCCGCCTCAGTGGCTATTAATTCTGCAGTGGATGGGCCACCGAGTCTGACGACTTTTGGTGGTGAAGGCTCAGATGTCCCAGTCGAAGGGTCTCAGGATTTGACGACCGGTTGCGAGAATCTGGCCTCTAGTTTGAAGCATAATGGTGATGACCCTGTTGGTCAGGTTAATGTAGTAGTAAGTACAGCGATAGTGGATCCCAGTCTGCAGATTAACGGTGCGGGCGAGCAGGCTTGTCAGACCACTAATAGTGAGGGCTTGGGCCATGGTGATCCCAAGATATAGATGATCAGGGTCTAAAGATTGTAGATGAAGGCTCGGGTTCCCAGGGAGCTTATGAGCTCGGTGATGATACTTCTACTTCTGACTCTGATAGTATGGACCCTGGCTGGTTCTGAAGACGAGCATTATGAAGATGCGCAAGAGGTTTCAGACTCTCTGCCTATGAAACGGGTGCTGTCAAGTGGCAGTAGTTCCGATAGCTCGGAAAGTACCGTTACGCAAGAGCTTAAGTGTGGAAAGGTCATTCAATCCCGCTTTTCCTCTTTGTTTTTGCAAGCGGAGATTGTCAATAGGGCTAGCTCCACTCCGCTGCCTGATGATGATGATTTGACATTGGACCCGGATTTGGATACCCCTAAGGACCCCGACAAAGTTGATGAACCAATAAGCACGGTAACGGATCTCGATTCTCAGGACTATCCTCTCACTCAACCTACTCCCGAAAATAAAATTGTTTCTTCTTCGGCTTCGCAGCCAACCGATCTCTTGTCTCCCTTTGTGCGCGAAAGTACTTGTCCTCTGCCTGTTGTTGGCACCCGCCGTGTTCTGAGACCTGGTTCTCAGCCGCAGCGTAAATTGTCTCACTAATTTTACACTTTGATGGCTAATTTGGAGATCATTACTCTAAATTGTCAAGGATTGCCCTCAACCGATAGCAGAGATACCCTGTTTTCGTGGCTCAACTGCTGTCAGGTTGATATTTTATGCTTACAAGAGACACACTCGGTCTCTACCAAGGGAATTTTCTGCCTGGTTGGATGATGCCAGAGAAGCTGGCCTTCTCATCCGCCATTACAGTGTGTATCGTCCCCCGGCACTAATCGTAGTAGTGGGGTAGCAAGTCTTCAATTGACCTGTTTTCTTGTGCCACCGACCAAGCAGGTCATTTGGTGTGTGCACAATTTACTATGCACTCTCAAACCTTCCAGGTTTGTAACGTTTACGATCCAAATAAGGCTGTGGAGAGCACTGTATTCTTTGATTCCTTATACCCCATCCTCGACCCGTTTTTGCCGTGTATAATCTGCGGTGATTTTAACACGGTGGTGGATCCGTTCAAGGATCGTCGTGGATGCAACCCCTTGTCGCCTTGGGCATACAATTGGTCCACGTCTCTTTCGCGGTTAATGTCTACATTCGAGTTGCACGACGCATGGCGGGTGAACCACCCTGATGCCGTTGCATATACATGGCATCGGTCTCATGGCCTCCAAGCATTGCGCCTTGATATGTTTTGGGTTAGCGCTTTTTTCCTACCATTTTTGCTCTCGATCGACATTTTTCGCTCAGATCACTCTTATGTTTATATGAAATTTGCGCTTCCTAATTCCATACATCGTGGCCCTGGGGTGTGGAAATTCAACATGACTCACCTCAAGGATGGCAAGTTCATCCTCTTAGTGACTCAGTTTTGGGAGTCTTGGCAGGCCGAGAAGCGGTCATTCTACTCTTTGTGTGTGTGGTGGGATGCGGGCAAGGCCCGCCTTCGATGCTTAATTCATTCGAACTCGAAGCAAGCCTGTGCTTTCCGTCGTCGTGTTTCTTCTTTGGAGCGCACTCTCTTTTTTCTTCACCGTCGGGCGGAGATGGGGGAGGATGTTGATCTGCTACTTGATGACACGAAATCTGAACTGTAAGATGCTCATCGCCAGCACGCTCATGGCTGTTGGATGCGAGCTAACGTGCAGTGGGCAGAAGAGGGCGAGGCCTCGACTGCCTACTTTTCAAATCTAGAAAGAAAGCATGGTGAAAACCGAACTTTCAGGGCGATCAAGACCCTTGGAGATGTAGTCGTTTCTTCTTTGACCCTTATCTTGCATGCTTGGGTTGCTTTTTACGTCTTGTTATTCACTGCTCAGCCGCTACATGTTACGCAGCAAGACTTCTTTTTAAGTCAGCTCTGTCAACGGGTGACGGACGAGGAGCGTAGTTCTTGTGAGGGTGAATTAACCCTGGACGAGTGCAAGGCTGCTTTAGATGGAAATCGCCTGGCATTGATGGTCTTCCCGCCGAATTTTATCAACACTTTTGGCCGGTGCTTGGGAGTGACTTGGTGAAAGTGATTAATACTTCCTATCGCACGGGTTGTCTTTCTTCGTCTCAGCGATCCGGGCTGATCACTCTACTGTACAAGTGAGGGGATTTTCTGGAGATGAAGAATTGGCACCCTATAACTTTGCTCTGTGTTGACTACAAGATCGCGGCCAAGACAATTGCCAATCGTTTACTTCAAGTTCTCCCCTCGATTATTCACACGGATCAATCCGGTGGGGTTCGCGGTCGTAACCCCGTAGTGAATAATCATCTCTTGCAGGATATAGTTTCTGACACAAATCGACGTGATTTGGGCGGAGCCTTACTGTCTTTGGACCAAGAAAAAGCTTTCGACAGGGTTGACTGGTCGTTTTTGCTTTGGTATTAGCAGCAATGAACTTGGGCTCATCCTTTCGAATGTGGTATTTCCTCACGTGTGCTGGTTAATGGCGAGAGTTCTGAGCCATTTTTTGTCTCACGTGGCGTCCGCCAGGGTTGCCCATTACCCCCCTTGCTCTATGTCATCATGGCCAAGACTATTGCGAGTACCATTCGGAACAGTCCTGTCATTGACGGTTTTTCTTTTCCTGGCCATAGTTGTGCCAAGCTCTACCAATATGCGGACAACACTTCGGTGTTCGTCATGTCTGACGCTGCCCTCCTTGAAGTTTTTTCGCTTTTTCGCCGATACAAACTTGCGTCTGGAGCCAAGCTTAACGTGACAAAGTCCCATGGCCTTTTAGTCGGATCCTGGGCTACGCGGACCCATCGCCCCATTCAGCTGAACTGGTCTTCTCAGCACATCACCATCATGGGTGCTCAGGTATCTAATATGGAATCTGATGAATCATGGATCCCGCCTCTACAGAAGTTGGATGCTGTTTTATCTCAGTGGCTGACACGGCGGTTGTCCTACCATGGCCGGGCCTCGGTGGGCCTTTGGACTGAGTCTTTTTTTGGTACCTGGCGTCTTTCCTTGTACTGCCGTGCCATCTCCAGCAGACCATCAATTCGTGGGTTTTTTCTTTTGTGTGGCAGCAGCGACGCGAGCGTTTGGCGCGCTCCTCTGTCACGCAACGTATTAACCGAGGTGGCCTTAATGTGGTCAATCTTCACCACAAAATTTCTGCGCTACATGTTATGTGGGTGCGTCGGTTGGTTGAAAATGTGGATCACCCATCCACTTTCTTCTTTCGCCATTCATTACGTGTTGCGTTCGCGGGACGTTCCCTGGAACAGGTACTTCTTGCTGCTCCGTCTCAAACCGCGCTCAATCTGTTGCCTTCTTTTTATCGATCGGTTATGGTTTCGTGGCTTGCGCTTTCACGACGGCTGGAACACGGCATCATCCACGTTGGCCAATCCGACGTATCTTCACACCCAATTTTATCGCTGTCTGTTCGTTTTTTGTATGATCAATTTTCACGAATGGACCGTATTGAACACTGATGTGTCTCCAGATATCGTTCGTGGGGTCTGGACGTCGAATGGTCGATGGTTTGGTCGAACCTCCATCTATGGCGCTTCATCAGACCCGTCCGAGATACTAATTGGTTGATCGTGCACGGGATTCTTCACACCGCTGATCGCTTGGTCCGTTTTGGGATAACGGTCGACCCGTTGTATCACTGTGGTGCTGCTGAATTGTTAGTGCATTTATTTACCCAGTGCCCAGTGGGGCGGCAGATTTTCGCTTTGTACCAGTCTCTTGTTAAGCGTGCTGTCTCGTTGACTACCCAACCGTCTCCTTCCCAGCTCCTAGTTGGTTATGGCCGGTCCATGTCGATCCCTCCCGTTATTCCCTGTTTGCTTGGCATTATTAGGCATCGTCTGTGGATTGGCCGGAACAGAGTTCGCTTCGATCGGACACCGGTGCTCTACTCGGCGATTCTGGCATCCGTAATATCGTCTTTGCGCTTTGTGGTGAAAATCCAGCAGCGGCACTGCCCACGCGACCTGTTCATTGAGTCGTGGCTGCCCGGTGGCCTCCTTGGTTACATGTCAGTGGAGAACATCAGGATGTGTTATCATGATTTATATCGTTTTCATGTTATTTCCGTCTTGGTGTTGTCCTGTTTTTGTGTGTTTGTGTGTCTTTTTGTCCTGCGCTGTCCATTGTCCTTTTGTCTTGTATGTTTTATTATCGCATACCATAGTACTTGACCTTATTAGGGTTTTACGTTTTTCGTCTTTCTGTCTTGCATGCTCTAGATAAATTTAGCATGCATTAGGTTTTCAGCGTGACCTGTGGCCTCCTCGCGGCCAGCAGAGTTATTATTCTGAGTGTACTATCTGTTCCGGTTGGCGGCTCTGTTTTTTCGATTCCATGTCATTTCAATTGCACCATCTCGTCTCAGCAGGTGTTTGTAGCTGAGTTTTTTGTTTGTCTCAGCGTGTAGCTGAGCCTATTGGCCCTGGACTCTCGGTCCCTGGGATGTGGGGGTCGCCTTCATTGGTTGTACTGCCATAGTCCCGGGAGGTCGGGGGTTTGGGGTTCTTAGGTTAATTTTTGACTGGTGGCTCGCTGCAGTGGTCACGTCAGGTTAACAATTTTTTTCGGTGTTCGGAACCCATTCGAGGGTGCATTTGACGGCGCATTCTAGCCAATTATCATGTCGTTCCACCATCCACCATCATAGGTGAGGGACCCCTGACAGGCGGGCGCTTCACGTCCAAATGTCGGGCCACTCATGGTAGTCATCATGGCACAGGAGAAGGGATCATACCCCCTGAAGGTCTGCATTGCTGGGTAGTGGCCTCCTTGGGTACGGCGATAGTATGGGGTCCAGGCTCCATTGCACTGTCAGAGTCATCAAGCCCTTCGTCATATAAGGCCACTATTTGTTGTATATTAGTTTCTGATCCCCGCCCGCATGCATTTTAAGAAAATGGTCTTTTTCACCATTATTGCCCTTATTGCCATTTTTGACCATTATTTTAAATTTTTGGATGTCTTCAAAGTGAAATATTGAAAGAAGGACAATTAGAAACGTTCCCAAACCAATTGTTATTGTTAAAAAAACTGTCAGTTTTCCCGCATTACAGTTGTACGCTTTAATATTCAAAGCCAGCTAAGTTCTACCGGAAGTCCTGGGGAGAATGCGTGTGACAGATGTAATTTCGTTGTTTGGGCCGTATGTGAAATTTGTGACGGAGGTGAAATTTGCCTGTACTGTGGTGTTTATAGAGGTACATGTTATAAAACTCACAATACACCTTGAACTTTGTTATGTTGGCGTGGAGCACATCAAAATCGCGTGAAAACATTCAGAAAGTTGCAGCTCTATAAAACAAACACAACGATTCCTGTATTTTTCGAAACGCACTATATAAAATGCTATAATGTGCACTTTCCCAAAATAGTTTTTGTGGAAAGGGGAAAGTCGGCCAATAAGGCCATAATGGTAATGGCCGCCTGCCTGCATCAACTTTAGGTGAAGTCCCGGATGAGAAACTAATATACAACAAATAGTGGCCTAACTCAAAACCAGATCAAGTGTAGTATCTGTTCTTATCAGCTTAATTGCTGTTTCAGTGCTACACTTGATCAATACAGGCCCACAATACATCAAGTTGCTCCTAAGAGTACCGAGATCTTTTCTGTGATATTTATTTTTGGTTGGCTCCGTTTATTTCTGAGATTTTTGGCTCGCTTTATTTGGTTATATCATCGCTCCTGGTCACCATATTTTGGTTGTTATATTTTTGGTTCTTGCTGGTTTTATGTGGACTTTATTCTTATTTTGGCTGTATTTTACTGACATTTTATTGCGTTTTTGATTTGGAGACCAACCATGTGATTTTACAAGTGTTATTCGTGTTTGAATTTCACGCCGATCGGCGAAATTCGGCGGCCATTTTTGGGGCCGGTTTTTGGTGAAACTACGTGTGCCTGTCATCTTATTTTTGGCTTGTGGTAGCCTCTTATTTATATCTTGCTACTGGTGAAGTTTGGTGCTTGTTGGACTCTCCATTCGAGAGTTATTGACGATTTTGTAGAAAACCGTTGGTTTTCTGCGTGTTGCCTGGCAACAAGACTTTGAATTTCGGCGTTCGTTTCTGGTGTTCTGGACGGCGCTATTGTACATATTTATACTTATCTATTCTCGTTTTGTTGATTTTTATCTACTGCTGCTGCCTTTGTAGTATCTGGACAGCGTTTTGTGCCTTTTTGGGGCATTTACGATTGTATATATTTTACTATATTATTGTACTGGAAGTCTGTGGTGTTTCCACTTGATTGGATTGTGCATCCTGGCTTTTTGGCGGTTTTCTCTGCTATTATTGTCTCTTCTCACCTGGTTTTTTCTGTGGGTACGTGGCACTGAGCTCTATTAATATATCTGGAGATCGGGCTCTCAACCTCAGAGTGTTGGCAAAAACATGGCGGATTTGACGTCACAATCTTCCTATTTTAATGCTATCTTCCACTGACCTCGGCTGAAGAGAACGTGGGCGCAAATATCCATCCCCCCTGAAATTTAAGAGAAAACAAAGATCGAATCTTTATACAGTTTGTACTGCAATGGTTTTCTATGACTGTATTTGGAGAAAAGTCAAGAAGCTGGAACAACGTATCACACAAAGTAACTGAACCTGTGAGAAACAGTTGTAATGATGGGGAAAAACACGTACGACAAACTTTAAACGACTATTGTGGAACTCTTCGAATGACTGAATGAGCCAGGGTGCATTCTGTGTAAAGTTCACGCCGAAGATTCATGATTGTACGCCGACTTTTATTATAGATTACATTATGATTTTTGAAACCCCACGCCGATGATCTTCGGCGTACGGGACTTCAAATGCACCCTTGTGAACAGGTGAGCCACTACTCCAGTGTTCATAACTTGTTTATCACTTTATGCAAGATTGTGTAGGATGGCGAAGTCGTTAAATTTTATCAAACCAGAAGGAATATTAATGCTTGTGTTTCATAATTTCATTCAGTGTCATCTCATTTGACAAAATATATGCTTATAAATTTGCAGTATTATATATTAAGAGTTGAGCGAGATAATTTGACCTACTTAACATATGTTGTTTTTGTACTCAGTGGCAATAAATTAAATGAAATAAACATACAGCATTACAGGACTTTTGCTTATCATATTGGAACAAAATGTTTAACTTACAACTGTTTGGTTTCATTTTTAGGCCTCAACTTTGTTGACGTTCACCATGACAAGAAATCAAATCAGGAAAGACTACAATATTAACAATAATTCTAGTATTTATACTAGCTGAACTAATTAAGCATATAATTTTCCAGCAGTTAGATTTATATGGCAGGTCAAATGATATGAATGTTCAAATGAACTATACCCACCCCAACGATAACCCATTCAAAAATATAACATTGTAAAAAATCATAAAGATAATTTAGTCATTTTATTATGTAATTTTGTCACTGAAAAGCACCTACTAGGGAGCGCCAATAATGTAAATAAACAAAAAGAATTTAAACAACACTAATTTGGAAAATATTCAATTACAAAAATACTTTACATAATAACATAACTAAATTGCATAATAGAAAGTCTTTCATTTCAGGTTTCATGGCCACATTGGGTTGGGATTGTGCAAAAAATGTACTATAAATTACTATAATGTAGTTATGTGTATAAGCTTTTTTGGTCTGGTTGAAAAAGCTTGTATTGTTCACTGTTTATTTGAAAAGAAACAGCCTGCAAAAAAATCAGCCTGGTGACATGGCATATGCCTTGGACACAATTTGATGGTTATTTTATTCATCATAGAAAACATTCTGACTGCTTGATTAAATATTGGTGGTTGATGATGTTTTTTATGGATAAGAAACCTCAAATGAGGATTGATTTTATTGTGCCTTAATTTGTTATTAAACACACAACATTCACACAACACATTTAATCTATTTTAAAAATGTCATATTAACATGAACATTTTAATTTTTTGGCCTCTTTCCTTCATTTTGGGAACTTGATTTTAATGCCCGTCTCTTCTGGTGCACCCAGCTTACATGTTACAATTCTGAAAAAGAAACATACAATATGAATAACTGATACAGAGGTCCATATGCACAAATATGTACAGTACTACAGTCAAATTAAAATTAGTCAAATCACCCTGGTCAAAAGCATTATAAATGACTTTTAAAGAAAGCATTATAAAAACTCTATAAAGTTATTGTCCTCATATGGTAATGAGTTGAATATTTTACTACATTTGCTGTTATTTTCAATTAAGACTACTCTTGCGCTGCATAATTAAGAATTATTTTTTCAACTTTAGGAGAGTAAGGGGAATTGTTATGAGGTGGGTTTGCTACAGTTATGTTAACCTCTGTACACACCTGCCTGTAAAGACCACTTAAACCAACATGACATGTAAAATGGGAGCTACAGTTTGTGATGTTATGTAGCAGTTTTGATTCATTAATAACTGGAATGGATCATTTAGCTGGGAGCGTGCTCTTCAAAAGTATTATCAATATACCTTAGGGATACCTATAGTTTGCTTTTTTCATGACTTATGGTTATTGATAAACTTAAGGTCACTAATAGCATAAAGTATTGAAGCAAGACTGCCAGAAAAGGCATTTATCCAGCCTATGCATGCACATTCATTTTAGACAATATTTTAAAAAATATTACAGCTGTAATTCTATGATTAAGTATTTTAAATACCATCTTGATACCCTATGTAATTAAACAGAGTCCAAATATTAATTAAACTCTAAACTATAAATCACACAACTGACCTGATCAGAGCATTCATTAAAGATTGTTGGCACAGCGTATGGCTTCAGTGCTGCTCTCTCGCTGTAACCGGACTTCTCAAACATTTCTACACCAAAATGCTTTGAACACACACGACTACTTTTTGTAGGAACAAAAGGCTACTGGCATCAGCTTGCCTATGTTGTCAACCCATTGGCTGTGCAGCCCAGGGAATTTCTTCACATCTGGAAATCTTCAAATTAAACAAAGAATATTTTGAAGGACAGAAAAAAATTTGCATTGTTTTATCTCAGACAAAGAAAAAGAATCCTTAATTACTTATTGCTTTATATTTCTATTTACTAAAAATTACATATAGGTCTGCTTTGTTAAAATATTGATTAATTTAACTATGTCTATTGAAACTGCAGAAGATCTGTGATTTGTAAAAATGTTTTGTAATTCATTTAAAAGAAAATTAAAGTATGGCTTAAAGTATGGCTGTTGTTCCTTTAACTTCTTCCACAAACCATTGGCCACTGAATGGCTGGATACAGTACACACACGTGCACGTTTATATTGTCATTTGAACATGCGAAACAAAAAAGTGAAAAAACGTCAACAACAAATCGTGACCTAATAATTTTGAATTTAGGCGTGTTTTCGTTTAAAGTAATGGGACAAATTAACTGTGAAATGACCTGTATGGAATAATGCAAATAAAGCTAATCGCTTGGTCAGAGCACGCCTCGGCATGCTCTGCAAACTGCATGGAACTCAAAGTCCATAGCAAAGGTACAGATCAATGGTACAGATCACTGATACAGATGCAGGCTAAATTGGTTAACAAAAACAAAATCATACAACTCCTTACCCGTGCGACGATGCGTCGTTTCCTCCACTATTCCTGCACCCAGGAACTGAACAAAAAGATGGCATTTTTTTAAGAAACAAATAGATGTTTTCAATGCAGCGAAAATTTATATTTCTACTTTCAAGAAGATAGGAAAGTAAAAGGGGGGGTTGAAGATCGGGTTTTTCCACGTTAGTACTATTAGGCCAGTGGTGTTCGCCATGAAAATAGGAAGATTGTGACGTAAAACGCGTCACAAATCGCCATGTTTTTGCCAACACTTTCTTGATAGGAAATATACTAGAGCCCGATCTCCAGATATATTAATAGAGCTCAGTGGTACGTGGATTGGCTCACCCCTTCAGAATTTGACTGTACTTTTCTATGCTGTACCGCTGATCGGAATTTGTTTTTCTCCATTTTTTTGACAGTTTTCGACTGGTTTTTGGTTGTACATTATTCCCTGGGTGTTTCTGTTCCATTCGGATGATGCCCACCTGTATCCTGTACTCCCATTCGTTTAAGACCCGTGGAACCTTGGCCAAGCACCGGCGGCTATTCCATGACGGCAAAAGTATGGACGACTCCACTCCCCCATCAGCGTGTCCCTTCCTTACCTTATTAACTTAGTCCAGCAACCCCTAAAGTGCCCGCTCTGCCCGTTTGAGCGCGAGAGGTGCAAGAACATTAACTTCGTTGCTGCCCATTTCCGCAAGATCCACCCCTACCATGAACTCTGTGTGTCGTACCATTGCCAGTGGTGCGACTCTCACATTGACCCGGCAGAGATTGCTATTCATATCCGTGCCCATGTTTTACATCACTGTGCTGGCCAACCCTTTTCCCCTCCTACCCCCCAGATTGACCCTAGTGATGGCTCTCTCTCGTTTTTGGATGCTTCGGGACAGGTTTATGATGAGGAGAACGTCCCCGACTTTCCACCTGGTGGTGTTTCCTCCTCCTCTGCGTCCCTCTCCCTCCTGGCTCCCCCGCAAGATGTCGCTGATGTTTGTGGTCCTCGCCATCCACCTCTACTCAACCTGGCTCCCTCACCTGTGACGTTGATATTCCATCTCCACCTTCCCCCCATTTTTGTTGATCCCTCCCAGTCGTGTTCGCAAATCCCTTTGTTGGGTTCAAGTGTTCTTAGCGACTTGCCAATATCCTCTTTTCCTCTCCCTCCCTCCTCGCCGTGTTTGGATGGTGCTTCCCTGCCGCCTGGGGTCGCTAACCTCCCCACTGGTCCTTCCGTTCCTTCATCGGATCAGTGTCATCCTTCCCCTCCTCCTCTGCGTCCTCCCACTACGAGTCCCTTTCCGTTGCCATGGTCCCAGCCTGTTACTCCCTTATCAGTTTCCCCTTGTGACTCTCCCTCTGCGCATATGTTGCTGTTGGGGTCCCCACCGCCATCGTTGACCGCTACTCCGGTGCTGCCTCCTCGAGTTTGCCGCCAGATTCCCCCACAGATTTCTCGTTTGGCGAACAATGATTTGCGGCATCGTATCATCCATGGCGCCGTGCCATGTGATTCGGGTAATCCTGTTTTGCATGAGGATCAGCCTTGTAGTGTTATGGGTCGTGTTGTTGAGCCCTCTGCAGCGTCAAATGCTACTCCCTCTGACCTATCCTCGCCTGTTGTTGGTCGCCAATGTGTTGCTGAATCTCCAATTGGGAATACTTTCTCCTCCACGTATTCTGACTCGCACTCTGTGGCCCCTGACCCTCTTGCGTCTTCATGTGCTATGCCTCCTGTTCCACCCTTGCTCAAGTTGACTAAAGGCCTGGCACGTAATGATCTTCGTCATTATTTGATGACCAGTGTGGGTCCTTGTGATCGTAGTGATATTTCGTGTAATCTGGGTGGTTACCTTGATGTGCGTATCAAAGACTTAGAGAACATGAAACATGTTTGCATTAATGCTGACTGCTCCAAGGACGAGTGCCCTTCCATTCAATCCCTTCCCTCATCTGGGTGTATTCTCCCCCAGACTCCCTCGTTGCTCCCTTCCACAACTCGTGATGAGCGTCGGGTTGTTTTTTATACTGATGATGACTAGAAACGAGTTCAAGCTGAAGAGAACAGGCATAATGCTTTGGCTATCCTACGTCGGACCTTTCCCACCAGTTCAGTTCCCCCGTCTCAACCTTTCTGCATTGTCTCTGAATCATTCTGATGCTTGCTTGGTGTCTACGTCGGTGGTCAGTGCCCGCCATGACAATGTCGCTGCCCCTCCACCTTCGGCTACTTGGCGTCGGAATGTTTCACTTCATGCTCCTGACGTCTGCAACACTCGTGTGACTTCGTCCCAGTTGATAGCCTCTGCCTTACGTAAACTTCGCACCGACCTCAGTCAGAGAGTGATGAGGACTCGCGCTTCCACCCTTGTTCGCCTGCTCCACCTTCTCCTGAGTTGTCCAACCACTCCGGTGATGAGGACTGCGCGGTTGATGTGTGTAACCTTGAGTGCGTTCAATCCCGAACATCCCGAACCACTGCTCTTGTGTTACCATCTCGAACTGATTCCCATCCACATGATTTGGATGATGATACAGCTATCCCATCCGCTCAGCCTCGTCTGCCTCGTCCACCCAATAAACCCCCGCCTGGCCGTTTCAACCCGAGAGTGACTCCACCTCCTCAAAGTGATTTTGATGATCGGGGTGCTGTTGATGATGATGACATAGATGTATTTAATGACTCCCAACAACTCCCTGTTGAAGGCGCTGATCAGCAGAGATTCGTGCAGTTTAGGGAGCGCTGGATTGAGACATTTTCGAGTGATTTGTCGTGGGATGATTTCTCTCAGCGCTTTTGATTTCTCTCAAGACTTTGCAACTGAGTCTCGGAATTTGGCATCTGACTTAAGTCGACCTCTAGCGCATCATCCTAACCCAGCTGGGGCTGCCCGGTCTGCCCCCTCCACCAGCCCCTCGTCGTCCTGCTATGGGTCGCCCTGCGAGACGTTTTGATCCAGTGGCCGCTCGTAAGATCGATGCCTATACCGGCATTCAAAGAAGCGGGCTGCTCGTAAGTTGTTGAGTAACAATCAGGTTCAGTACTCTGGGACAGTTGACGCTGCTACACAGTATTTTACCAATGTGTTTGACGAGAAACATGCTAATCCTAATGTTCTTGGTGAAGGCCTAAATATGTTAAGAATGCAAAAGATCATGAATCGTCGGCTGCTTTGTATGATGACATCTCTAAAGCGGAAATTGCTGCGAAATCACAATCAGCTGCGAGTACGGCACCTGGCGCTGACTGTTGTGAATATGCCCATTTAAAGCGGGTTGATCCTGGTGGAAAGATTTTAGCTGTTTTGTTTAATCGTTGTCAGTGTGAAAAAAATGTCCCTGCAGCATGGAAGCTCGCTACGACTGTTTTGATATATAAGAAAGGGGATGATGCTGATGTTAGCAATTTCCGACCTATCTCCCTAATGTCCGTCATCTACAAGCTCTTCATGGGTGTAATGGCGAAGCGACTTACAAGATGGTCTATTGATGCGGGTGTTCTCTCTGATGAGCACAAGAGTGCTCGTCCCTTGGAGGGATGTTACGAACATACGTATCTTTTGAAATCCTTCGTCGCTGATGCTCGACGGCGTAAACAGAAGTTGTTTTTAGGATGGCTGGACATTCGGAATGCTTTTGGTAGTGTTCTGCATGCCATGATTCGCTCGGTGTTGCGGCATATTGGTATGCCTCCTGACCTCGTCACTCTTATTTTGAATGCCTATACTGGTGCCACGTCAGTTATTCGTACCCCGCAAGGTGATACTCCTGCTATCCCTCTCCGTGCTGGTGTTAAAGAGGGTTGTCCTTTGAGTCCAATCCTGTTTAACCTTTGTATCGAGTTAATTATCCGTATGGTTAAAGCGAAAGCTTCGAAACTGAAGTCGGGTGCGTGCGTGTATCATGGCTCCACCATTTCTTGTTTTGCGTATGCGGACGATGTCGTCATCATTGCTCGGAGTGCTCATGCTCTGCAGGATCTCCTTGACCAAGCCTCTGATGGTGCAACCATTCTTGGTTTGTCCTTTCGACCGGACAAATGTGCCTCGTTATCGCTCGTGACGGATGGTTGAGCAACAATTTGAACGGCGACTACGGACTTTACTATTCAGGGTGAACACTTCCCTGCTTTGGAGAACGAGGAATCCTACCGGTATCTTGGGGTTCCGATTGGCCTGATACACAATATCGATGACATTCCGAACATTGTTCCGCTTTTGATTTGTGATCTGGAGGTTTTGCGTGTGTCGCTCCTTGCTCCTTGGCAGAAGTTGGATGCGATTCGGACGTTTCTCCAGATGTGTCTCACTTATGCGCTTCGTGCTGGCAACCCGCTGAAGAAATCGTTGCATGATTATCGGGCTCTTCTTAAAGCGGTTCGTGACATTTGTTCTCTACCAACTCGGGCGTCGGTGACTTACATCTTCGCTGGGAAGTGTGCTGGTGGCTTGGCCTTCCAGGATCCTACGGTTGAATCTGATTTACAAGCTATTGTCCAGGCTCTCCGCATTCTCTCCTCCCCGGACACTACCGTTTCTACCATCGCAAAGGCGGAGCTGAAAGCACTTGTGCGATCTACCACCCAGTCAGCACCCACCGCTGAACGTATCTCCAAATACCTGTCAGCTGCACAAGATCCCCGTTTGGACCACTTGAGTTATTCAACCCATTCCTCGTTGTGGTCACGAGTCCGTATGGCCTGTCGTCGGCAGCGTGTTGGTTTTGTCTTCTCCAAAACGAGTCCGCCGCATGTCTCGGTCGATAGATCTGATGGCGTTTCTGCTTTTTTACATCGCCTGGTGCAGCAGAGATTGGCTGCGGATTTGATGTCCCTTAAAGACCAAGGGAAAGTGGCACGTTGTATGGTTGCGAACCAGTATGGCAACGGTTCCTCCTGGCACATGAATGGCCTCAATATTCGATTTAAGGACTGGCGGTTCATTCATAGTGCTAGGCTCAGCGTGTTGCCGTTAAATGCCAACAAGAGTCGGTTCTCCCATGCGGATCCCACCTGTCATCATTGTTGTCATCCCGAGACGTTGCCTCATGTACTCTGCCATTGCCGTCCTGAGATGACTCTGATCTGTGATCGCCATAACAAGATCGTTGAGCGTATTGTGAAGGCTGTCCGTTTTGGGGAGATTACTACCAATCAGGCTGTTCATGAGTCGGGGCTGCGTTTGCGGCTGGATATTGTTGTGAAAGATCAAAAGAATGTGTTGATAATTGACGTACGCTGCTGAGCATAAATTTACCAGACCATAACATTCACCTTAAGGAACATTTCATCTCCTGCGGGTTTAAGTGTGACATTTTCCCGTTTGTCCTCGGGGCGCTTGGCTCGTGGTATCCGAAGAATGAATTGCTCTTCTCGCAACTTGGCATGACTCGTCGTTATAAGTCATTATTCCGGAAGCTTTGCTGCACGGATGCTATTCAGGGATCAACTGACATCTACAGGGTTCACCTGGGATGGATGATCGGGTCCCTGATGTTCCATCTGCTTCTTAACTTCTCTTTAGGATGTGTTGTGTGTGTATGTGTGTGTTGTTCGGGTGCTGAGCATTGCGCTCGCTCTTGTGCCGGGTGTGCTCCCCTTTGTTTGCCACCTGAAGAAGGAGTATTGCTTTGTGCTTGCTTCTTGGATGCCGTAGTAGGTTGCGTCATTCATCCGAAATTGTCAATATGTCTTATTGTTTGTCAATATGTCCTATTGTTCGTCAATATGTCCTCTTGTCCCATTGTTCGTCAATATGTCATATTGTTCGTCAATATGTGCCTGTCTCTCCAATAGTTTTTGCCTTTTCTTTTCTTATTACTCTACATGGTACATGTGGGTACATGTTTCTTATTTCTTTTCCCAGCTCTATGTTTGTTTTGTGTTATGTGTTATATTTCTCCAAGTGACCTTTTTTGTTTATATAGTGCATGTGGTATCTTCATCTATTTGGATTGGTCCCATCACTTTGGTTATCTAGCATAAGAACTCTGTTCTTATCAGCTTAATATCTGATATGTTAGGCAATGCCTAACTCATATATTAAACTATTTTTGGAGCTCGGCCATGGGACTTATCACTGAAACTTGCTTCGCCCTGGCCACGGGTTGTCTCAGTCATTGCACTACCACCGAGAACAGCCCACCCATTCATTTTGAAATATGAAATATAAAATGGCAAATGAAGTATGAAATGAACAGCTGCAAAACTGAGAACAGATACTATGCACTTAGAATAACGAACTCGTTTATTATAGACTAATCTATGTACAATGAAATTTTCGGCTGCTCTCCCATAAGGCTTAGCGATCTCACTGTAGACAGCAATACTTCATGATAGAACGTTGATAAAAGCATTAGGAATGAAATAGCTCGTATGATTTTCAAAAATCAGTAGAAAGAAACTATATTTTAAAGAAATAAATAACGGAGAATTTGGATTGAACTAGTCCTCTAGCTTATTAACGTTTTAGCAATTTCTACACATGATCGCGAGTGGGACTCACTTCTAACATATTTCTGCCTTATTCTTTTTACAGTGAGCAACAACGGCAAGCGATGCTCACACTTACCCAAGCTGAGAGATGAAATGCAAATGGGGTACATAAGTGAGCACGAGTCTGCAGGCAGAACCACGTCCGTTTCCATTCTTGTTGGCTGAATAAAACGTGAGTGCCTGCGCTATTGAAACTCATACTTACCTGACGCGAGTCACTTGTACTCGCGTTCAGTGTCTTGGATCGGGCAGTTGTGGACGTCCATGCTAGGGATTGGAGCCCTTAACACGACCGTGCCGGAGTCAACTAGCTACACCCCCTTCATTGTGCTTGGTGTAGACACTCCATACTTCTTACACTTTTTCGTAGTTTACTTCCGTTGTTCAGTCCGGCTGAGGGCATAGCCTCAGTTTGTCCGACTGGCAACAAATCCCCCTATTTCTTTTTTAACCAGTTCGCTGGTTCTTCCGTTGTTCCTGACTAGCAGGGCAACTCCCTCCATATATTGCACATAGTGTAAGACATTTAGGTAGAGGGTACTAGTTTTTTCTGTGGTTGGGCCGGTCGAGTCAGGTGACTCAAAGGTCAGGGATCACTTTCTTCTGGTTTCTTTGACGCTTCCTGTTGGGGTTCTTGGTCATCTTTTACCTTCA
This sequence comes from Muricea muricata, assembly GCA_963855995.1. Classification (NCBI taxonomy): domain Eukaryota; kingdom Metazoa; phylum Cnidaria; class Anthozoa; order Malacalcyonacea; family Plexauridae; genus Muricea; species Muricea muricata. The sequence continues at coordinate 45,577,373 of OY979716.1, read as the reverse complement.
GGTTTTGAGCGCATCTTTAATAGCATTTACATTAGGTAAATAGTATAGGTAGTTTATTAAAAGGTCGCAGTTGTCTGTGGGTCAATTGTTTGCAATTGCACAGAGGCCTTTTAATAGTAGGTTCATTAAGTTAAGTTTTGTTTTTGTTGGGAATTTGTTTGTTTATCCAGTAATTTCTCTTGTTTTTGTTTTTCTCTCTAATTTATTTTATTAGAGAGTGTGTGTTGGAACTGGATATTTTGTATATATTTCAGATTTATATTACAGATTTTAAGTCTCTGGCCCAGCAGGCGCAGTCTATCGCCAATGTGGCAACGCTCGCCACAGCCACGCCAGCATCATTCCTCTCTAAGGGTTCTGCTTGTCCAAGTCGTTTTACATCATTTAGGGCCAAGTCGGTCCTAGTCAGTGCACCAGAGGAGGCTGCCTCTGGTGTCGCTCCCTCGGTCAAGCAGTTCTCTTTTACGCTCACGACCGTCTCTGCGTCGTCTACTAGTGCCAGTGCCTTTAAAGTAACATCAGCGTGGATAAGGGTATATCAAGGTGCTTCAAGCCCTCCCCCTTGTTCCCCCTGACGGCTTGGCAAATGCAAATTCGACTTGCTGCAGGAGGACGATGATGTCCCCTTGCTGCAGCAGAGAAAGGACCGCAAGAGATGGTGTTCGAGCTTGACGCAACAGGTGGAGGCCGTGGATGAGTGTCTGTCGGGGTCCAGTGTCGTGGACCCCCTTAACATGGGCTGTCCTGCTCTTACATCAAGTGGGGGGAGTGAGATGCCGCCAGTCTCCCCCCGGTCTAGCCATACCATCGCTGTGGTTGAGGAGATGCCACCAGTCTCCTCCCCTCAGCCTAATTCTGAGCCTTAGGCCATGTTGATCTCAGACCCTGTTTGCCATGCCAACGCACTAACTGAGGGGAGTGAGATACTGCCAGTCTCCTCCCCCACATTAGGCTCGGAAACTGCCGTCACGCCGACCTCAGTTTCCATCGAATTTAATAATAACATCTCTTCTGGTTCTGGGGCTACGTCAGTCCCAGTTCCCTTAACTAATAATAACATTGGTTCTGGGGTCACGTCGAGCCCAGTTCCTAGTTATAACACCAATACTGGTTCTGGGGTCACCTCAACCCCAGTCCCCAATAATAACAACATTACTTTAGTTGAGGGGAGTGAGATCTCGTCAGTCTCCCCCCCTCTATCTTGCTTGGAGACAGAGTCGCCGATGGACTCTCTCTCCCAGTCCTCAAGCGTAGCTGCTGTGGATACCAACTCGGAATGGGAAACACCACCCCCCCCCTTTCACAGCAGCTCGTTTCCATTGGTGGAAGGGGGAGATGAGTCGTCGTTTGGCTCTGTCCTCTCAACACCAGAATTTTTGCCCTCCCCAGCATCATCAACGGGGAGGTTTGAGGCGTTGATCGGTGGGGCCCCTGTGGCCTTCGCGTCCCAGTCGGAGCCGGAGCCGCTGGACAGGATTGAGACCATTAACAGGGCGATCCTCACCGATCCGCAATGTCTACAGCTTCTTCTGGAGCTGCCTGTGCCTTTCTTCGAGTCCAATAATGGATCTCAAGATCATATCAATCAACATTAACGGTCTGAACTACCATCTAAAGCGAACTGCCCTGGTAGACTGGCTTAGGTGTATGAAGGCGGACGTGGTGTGTCTCCAGGAGACCCACTCCCCTTCGCACGAGTCTGCCAGAAAGTGGTTCGCTAACAGCGGCTATCGCGTCGCCTCCTCTTCATTAACATCAAAGAGTGCAGGTGTTGCCATCCTTGTTAAAGACAGTTATAAAATCACTAAAATCATCAAGGATTAAGATGGTTGCTACATTCAGGCCGTTGTGGACTTCGAGGAAGGCCAGGCTAGTTTTGTGTCGTTGTACGCGCCGAATCGCAATCCAGCGAGTAATACGTTTTTTGCCAGTCTAACTGGACTTATCCACTTATCCCGGCCAACCTTTGTGGCCGGTGATTTTAACTCTGTTCTGGATCCGCTATTAGATCGCATGCGTGATCCAACATATATTGCTGAAACAGCAGCTCAGCAACATGAAAGCATTGCTGCATTGGAGTCCCTCATGTCGTTCACGCAAACCTACCCGCTGTGGCACCAGCTCCATCCAGGGCGCACAGCGTACTCATGGACACATGGGGATGGTACCCAGGCATCGCAGATCGACATGGTGTGGGCTCCAACAGCCTTGAGCAACAACATCAAAGGGTGTGAATACCATCCTTCTTTTCTATCCGACCACCAATATTTATTGGTGGTTTTCACATTGCAACAACAATTTGACTCGGGGCCGGGCGTGTGGAAGCTGAATGCTTCACTCCTCAAGGACCCCGAGTACATTACTTTAATAACTTCGTTCTGGTCCCACTGGCAGTCCATGGAAAATCACGCCAATTTTCCATCCCTGATGCACTGGTGGGACCAGGGCAAATTCTATTTGAGAGAGGTCTCCTGAACCTACGAGCGTGCCAAAGCCGCTGACAAACGCGGCAGGAAGGTCTCTCTCACCTAACAACTAAAGGTGCTCAAAGAGGCGTTTGATCAGGGAGATCGAACGGCCTTCACACACCTATGCGCAGTCCAGCAGAAGTTGAGAGACATCGCTCTGTATGAGGCCAAAGGGGCCCAGGTTCATGCCCGCTGCCAGTGGGCAGAGGAGGGAGAGACATCCTCCTCTTATTTCCTGAACCTGGAGTCCAAACATCATGCCCGGCAGACGATGTACTCGATACGTGACCCTGCAACTGCACTGGTCTGCCACGACCCATTTGAGATCTTAGGGGTCTGGCGGGCGTATTACGACAACCTATTTACCGCACAGGTGTGTGATCCTATCGCTCAAGACACCATGCTCTCTCAGCTGACATGTCGCTTAAGTCAGGCTGAAAGGGCTGGTTGTGAGGGGTGTCATAGTTTTATATAAAAAAGAATGACCCTCTTGACACCAAGAATTGGCACCCCATTAGGTTACTAAATGTAGATTATAAGATCGCTACCAGAGCTATTTCGGGGCGCCTTCTTGGTGTCATGGCAAGTATAGTCAGTCCGGACCAGATGAGTGGAATACCTGGCCGGACCATTAGTGAAAATCTCGCTGGCGTACGAGATCTGTTAGAGTATGTGGAGCGGGAAGACATTCCCCTCGCCCTTCTCTCCTTAGATCCAGAGAAGGCGTTTGACCTGGTTGATTGGGGATTCATACTCGGCATACTCGAAACTTTTAATTTTGGACCCCAGTTTTGCAACTGGGTCCATCTATTTTATACGGACATCCAGTCAGCAGTCACCATAAATGGCTGGATGTCTTTGTTTTTTAGCCCCACTAGGGGTGTGCGCCAGGGGTGCCCTCTGTCTCCTCTATTGTACGTCCTCTCCATCGAAGTGCTCGCGGAGTGCATTCGTGCATCTCTGCAAATTCAGGGCGTCACCATCCCCCACTCAATGGAGGGGTACAAGTGCTCCAGCTACGCAGACGACACTACCGTAGCCGTCATTACGGAGCAATCAATAGAGGAGACCTTCTCAGTTTATTCGACCTACGGGAGGGCTTCTGGTGCAAAATTAAATAGAGGCAAGTCGAAGGCTATGTGGGCTGGTTCCTGGAAGGATCGCACTGATACCCCGTATGGGCTGCAGTGGGTAAAACAACTGCCGCTGCTCTGTGTGACCTTCAGCGTTGGTGATTACACCACCCCAACGTGGGAGCCAGTCGTCTCCAGCTTGGAGACTCGGCTTGCCTCGTGGTCCGGGCGACATCTGTCTTTTCAGGGGAAGGCAGTTGTCATAAACACCCTAGCATTATCACAAATATGGCACTTGTGTCACGTTTTCCCCATACCAGGTTGGGCGGAAACGCATTGATAAGGCCGTTTGGACCTTCTTTTAGTCTGGCAAACATGACCAAGTGACCCGGACCACAGTAACTCTCCCCAAAGCACAGGGTGGCTTTGGGGTGGTAAATTTTTGCATTAAAGCCGAAGCATTTGTGTTGCAGTGGCTCAAACGTTTTTTTGTGTCTTCCGACGAGCGTTGGAAAACCTTTTTTGTTTATTTCTTTAAATCTACTTTTAATTTAGAGCCACACAACGCTCTTTTAACTTCCCAGCCTCGTCGCCTTTTACGATCTCTGCCCACCCTTTATTAGGGTATCTTTGGTCAACCCGGTTAACATCTCGCAGCTCTCATCGCGAACAACGTACACCCTTTTGCGGGCGCACAACTACAAGGAACCCCATTGTATCTCAAAATTTCTTCCCACCTATGGTTCCTTGCACTGGCCTGAGACATGGCGCCAGTTGCACATTTGCGACCTGGACCATAAGGTGGTGGATCTGAGTTGGCAGATTGCACATGGGGTTCTTTGTACCGGTACCCGTTTGGCCATCAACTTTAGAATGCGTGGAGTCGACAGTCGTTGTTTTTGCTCGACTGCCGACGAGACGCTGGAACATCTATTCTTCAAGTGCGAGCTGGCTCGCCTCTTGGTGGCCTGGGTATACACAAATTTAGTGGATATCAACCCAACCACTGGTTGATGAGCTGCTTTTCAGGTTTTCGAAAGCTTGTCATCGGGCAATCCCTTCCATCTTTATTTTCATGCTTATGGTCATGAAACATGCGATTTGGGTTGCTCGGTGCGACTTCCGATTTCGTCAGAAGGTACCCGTCGCTTTGCAAATATTACACATAGCAATTCGTTGTTTAAAATTTAATTTAACTTTATTATTTAAGCGGTGCAAGAGCCCTGCTCAAATTCGCGCGTTTGAGCGGGAGTGGCTTGGCCGCGGTTCTTTGGGGCGCTTGGAGGGCCCGGACCTGGTCTTCTTCTGAGTGTCTCCTTCTTCTTTTTAACCTTCTTGGTGGTTTCTCGGTGCAATCTTCTTCCATGGTGCACCGTCCATGAATGTGTGTGTGTGTGTGTGGTGTTGTGCACACACACACATAAAAAGTATACACACACACACATATATACATTTTTTAACTTTTTTATAGAATTGTAGGGGTTTATAGCGCTATTTATGTCTAATTTGCAAGTTCATCTCTCTTGTTATATGTTTTATGTTGTTTTCTGCCTCTTTTTCTGTCCTGTTCGTCAGAGTGTTGTCGTGTCCATTAGCGCTAGATGTGTGCTTAACACGCATTTAGTCGGGGTTGGGGCTCGACTCCCCAGTTGTTTTGCGTGTGGGTACACACCCTGAAATTCGGCATGCCATTGCACAATCCCTCAATTGGGACGGTAATGTCGAATTTGAAAGAATAAACTTACCCAAGCTGAGAGATGAAATGCAAATGGGGTACATGAGTGAGCACGAGTCAGCAGGCAGAACCATGTCCGTCTCCATTCTTGTTGGCTGAATGATATGTGAGTGCCTGCGCTATTGAAACTCATACTTACCTGACGCGAGTCACTTGTACTCGCGTTCAGTGCCTTCGACCGGGCAGTTGTGGATCCATGCTAGGGATTGGAGCCCTTAACACAGCTGTGCCGGACTCTACTAGTTATACCCCCCATTGTGCTTGGGTATAAACACGCCACACCGCTTTCCCTTCTTGTAGTTTTCTTCCGTTGTTCAGTCCGGCTGAGGGCATAGCCTCAGTTTGTCCGACTGGCAACAAATCCCCCTCTTTTTCTTGTCTTAACCAGTTCGCTGGTTCTTCCGTTGTTCCTGACTAGCAGGGCAACTCCCTCCATTTTTGCACATAGTGTAAATACATTTTAGGTAGAGGGTACTAGTTTTTCCGTGGTTGGGCCGGTCGAGCCGGGTGGCTCAAAGGTCAGGGATCACTTTATTTCTGGTTTCTTTGTCGCTTCCTGTTGGGGTTCTTGGTCATCTTTCACCTTCAGGTTTTGAGCGCATCTTTGATAGTATTTGCATTTTGTAAATACTATCGGTAGCCTATTAAAAGGTTTTTAGTTGTCTGTGGGTCAATTGTACGCAATTGCACAGGCGCCTTTTAATAGTAGGTTCTTTTAGTACTTTTTGTTTAAGTACTAAGTTTTTTGTTTTTGTTGCTTTTGGGAATTTGCTTGTTTGTGATCCAGTAATTTCTTGTTTATCTCTAGAATTATTTAGAGAGTGTGTGTTGTACTGGATCTTGTATATAATTTTTCCTATTAATTCCCTTCTTTACCATCACACAAGAACCATGGCTACCAGCCAGCATAATAATAACACTAGTCCTCAAACAAACAACAACACTATTAAGTTCTCAGCTGTGGACTTTCAACGATGGAACCAAACCACTTCGGTAGTGAATATTCCATCACCAATCGCAAAACAATCCAAGATTCCACAGTTGCGAAAAGAATTGATTCATGCCATTGGAGAGCGCAAGGTCGCTGCTGTTCAGGCCTTGTCACCCACACGCTATCGGATAGAATTCCGGTACTCCTCCGATTGGCATGCTGCCGATATTAACGGCATAGCTTTTAGGGGTATCCAACTGACCCCCCTGCCTGCATATGAGGAAGTTAAGTCCGTCTTTGTAGACCGGGCTCCTCTCCAAATGCAGGATCAGTACTTATTTGAGACATTGGCGCCCTACGGTCGGGTCATTTCAATCCAGCATTTGAAGGTCAACGGCTTTCCTTCAGTTAGATCCGGCACACGCAGGGTGTCCATGGTTATCACTAAGGCCATCCCTGCCAATATAAATATAGGTGGTTTTTCGGTATCCTTCCGTTACCGAGGGCAGCCACCGACCTGTTTCGTGTGCCAGGAGGTGGGGCATACGGGCAGGGGCTGTCCGAAGTCGCGGCGGGCCCGGAAATCTGCCGAAAATAGTACGAACACAAAAAATGACAACAATCATCATACTACCAGGGATGATAAAAATAAAAATAAAAGTATTAGTAAGCCTTCAACTCAGGCTAACTTAATGGTTCAAGCTGATGGCAAAACACGGGTCGTTACGACAACCCAGCCATCGTCCAAGTCAGAGGAGGACTTAAGGATAAAAATCCACGCCAAAAAGGCAGCCAAGCTTGCCTCTAACGGTCAGGCGGCAACTTCCGCCCAAAAGCCTCTTCCTCTGCAAAAAGAAATAGAGAAGGCACAGGGTCAGCAGATAGAACCCATGGAAGGGAGTACTGCTATAGAGCCTTTGACTGAGGCACCTTCCTCCCTTGCCCCTGTTGCATCAATGGAGACCGAATGCTTCTCGTCTCCTCCTCATAGACGGTCCCGTAGTGCGAAAAGCCAGCGATATACTGGGTGGGACGGCAAGCAGGCAGTAATACTATCACCGTCTGGTGCTTCCTCCCCAGCATTGAACGGACCAGTGATGGCCTCTACTTCTACTTCTCCTCCTGCTGGCCATCTGGCTGAGCTACGCCAGATATTTAATCTTCCCGCAACATCGGAAGAGCCTCAGAGTGGAGACGTCTCTTCTTCCTCCATCGAAGAACAATTTCAAACACTGGCGCAACAATCTTGCTCAGCTGCTGGCCTTGAGGCCAACCGTGCGAGTTCTTTCATTCATAGTCGGTCTATCACCCGAGCCTTTTACCGGGAACGTTTAGTCTGTACCTATTCTGTGCCAGCCACTCCTTCATTTGCGTTTGATGTCAATGCGGCGGTTGCCGCACCTACATCCGTGCCAGTTAAATCGGCACTTTGGAGGCAAAGCATCTCTTTTCAAAGCCGACGATGATCTCGAAAATATCCCGTTGGCGGAACGTCGCCGCCGGAAACGTCGCCGTCCCACAGGCTCTATGCCATCTGATGACGTAGATTTTTGCCTGGCGGGATCAACGGTCGTTGATCCGCTCCTTCATTTAACGGATCTGCCTCCTCTTCCTTCCTCACCTACGATGGCAACTTCGGAGATTGCCTCGCGAGATACATCTGTACCATCTAGTGAGGAAGTTACAGTAGAAGTCCTTGCAGAAGGGTATGCGCCTTGGGCGTCAGCCCAACCTCATTCCTCCCCTCTGCCTAATACCAATAACCAAAAGGACTTTTCTGCCACAACAACTAATATATACAGTATGACTGTGGAGAGTGAGTCCCCGCCAGGCTCCTCTTCTCAGTCGACTCATAGAATGCATAATAATATATCTGCTGAGAGTGAGATTCCGCCAGTCTCCTCTTTAGCTCTAGTGCCTTATCATGACAAAGATAGTCATGATAATAACAACAATAACAACAACGATATCAATTTAGGGAGTGACATTCCACCAGTTTCCTCCTCTTCCAATCATGATCCAAGTACTCTTGGACCTATCTCCCCTGCTTCTCCCCGTGTCGAGGCAGGTGCTGTTACTGACTCTGATGAGTCATCCAATTCGCCGGAATCGCTGAGCGATACTCGTGCCCTACAGTTAATGTGTCCAACATTACCTGTGTTTCATTTTCTCGAAAATGAATTTTAATATATTATCAATTAACATTAACGGTCTCAATGACCATAGGAAACGGACTGCCTTCATAGATTGGTTACATTGTATGAAGGTGGATGTCGTCTGTCTTCAGGAGACGCATGCACCTTCTCATGAATCTATTCGTTGGTGGTTCCGAAATTCTGGCTTTCATGCTGCCTCCTCTTGTTTCACTAACAAAAGTGGTGGCACAGCCATTTTAGTAAAGGATACCCACAAAATAGATAAAATCATCCGTGATGATGCTGGACGATTTGTCCAAGCCCTAGTATCCTTAGGGGATGACTCTCTTAGTTTCATCTCCCTCTATGCTCCTAATCGAAATCCTGATCGCAACACCTTTTTCACTTCTATAACCGGTCTTATTGACCTGACGCGACCTGTGTTTGTGGCAGGCGATTTCAACTGTGTGTTAGACAGCGCTCTGGATCGCAAGCGCCGTCCCTCGTTCATCGACAGTGCGAGTGCGCGTGGCCAAGAGAGTGGCCCTGCTCTTGAGGCCCTTATGTCCTTCACACAGACATACCCGCTATGGCGCACACTTCACCCACAGCGCATAGCCTATTCCTGGACACATGGGTCTGGTGAATTCGCATCGCGTATTGACATGATATGGGCACCCACTGTCATGCAAGATTGCATCCAAGAATGCGATTACCATCCCTCCTTCTTCTCGGATCACCAGTACCTACTAGTTAAGTGCCGTTTCCGTGATCCCATTATTGCTGGACCGGGGGTATGGAAGTTCAACACCTCCCTCCTCCAGGATCCAGAGTATATCGCTTTGATAAAATCATTTTGGTCCTTCTGGGACACTTATAAAGCCCACGAGGATTTCGCGTCCTTATTAGATTGGTGGGACAAAGGCAAATTCTACCTGCGCGAAGTCACACGATCTTATTCGAAATCTAAGGCTGCAGAAAAACGTAACCATAAGTCGTTGCTCCTCAAACGTATGCGAGCGCTGCAGGCCCTTTTTGAGGCCGGAGATCAAGCCTCCTTCGCTAAGTTATGTGAAATTCAGCAGGAACTCCGCACCATCGCGCTCCATGAGGCTCGGGGTGCTCAGGTCCGTGCTCGCTGCCAGTGGGCGGAGCAAGGGGAGACCTCCTCGTGCTTTTTTCTGAACCTGGCAACGAAGAAGCATGGAAAACAAGCAATGAAGTCCATCAGAGACCCCACCACCGGTGAAGTCTGCCACGACCCTTTTGGCATTGTGGGGGTCTGGCGGAACTATTACCAAGACCTATTCACCGCGACGCAGTGCGACCCTGTGGCTCAGGATGAACTCCTGGCCAAGTTAACGCGTCGCCTCGATCCAAATGAACGGGCTTCATGTGAGGGGTGTCTTACTGTGGACGAGTGTTTTCAAGCCCTTATGGGCATGAGTCGCAGTAAGACACCGGGCTCAGATGGATTCCCTATGGAATTTTACGTCGCCTTCTGGGAAGCTCTCGGCGCTGACCTGGTCCGCGTCCTCAATCTTGCGTTTGAGACCGGCCAGCTCTCCACCTCTCAGCGTCGAGGGCTTATCATAGTTCTATATAAGAAAGACGACCCTCTTGAAACCAAGAATTGGAGGCCTATAAGCCTCCTAAATGTCGATTACAAAATCGCAACCCGTGCCATCTCGGGTCGTCTTCTAGGAGTTCTGGGCTCCATCATAGGTCCAGACCAAAAGTGTGGTGTCCCTGGGCGCACCATCTCGGAGAATCTCTCGTTGATACGAGACCTTCTGGAGTATGTGGATCGAGAAAACCTCCCGCTAGCGCTTCTGTCATTAGATCAAGAGAAGGCTTTTGATCGGGTCGACTGGGGTTTTCTCATCCGCATACTCTCTTCCTTTAACTTTGGTCCGATTTCATAAAATGGATCAAACTATTTTATCGTAACATTGAGTCGGCAGTAGTTATTAACGGTTGGACTTCCTCTTTTTTTTCTCTTTCTCGCGGGGTGCGGCAAGGGTGCCCGTTATCCCCGCTATTGTATGTAATCTCTATTGAAGTGCTTGCCGTCTGTCTCCGGACATCCTCAAAAATAACTGGCATTACACTTCCTAATTCTTTGGAGGAGCTTCGGGGTACAGGGTACGCGGACGACACCACTGCCGCGGTCACCACCGATGACTCCATAGAGGAGGTTTTTACCACATATGCCCAATATGAGAGGGCCTCTGGGGCCAAACTCAACAGAGGCAAGTCAAAAGGACTATGGGCTGGTTCCTGGAAGGATCGCACCGACGCCCCTCATGGGTTGCGTTGGGTGAAACAACTCCCGTTGCTCGGTGCGACCTTCAGCGTTGGTGACTACACCATTCCAACGTGGGAGCCAGCCATAGCTAAATTAGAGAAACGCCTTTCGGCATGGTCGGGCAGGCAATTGTCCTCCCAGGGCAAAACGGTCATAATCAACACCTTGGCCCTGTCCCAGATCTGGCATCTCTGCCACGTATTTGTCATCCCTACGTGGGCAGAGAAAAGGATTAACAAAGCCATCTGGTCCTTTTTCTGGTCTGGCAAAAGAGATCTGGTTGCTCGGACCACCGTAACCCTCCCCAAATCCCAAGGCGGTTTTTGGGTCATAAACCTTTCACTTAAGGCAGAGGCCTTTGCAGCCCAGTGGATCAAGCGTTTTTTTGCTCCCTCAAGGAGCAAATGGAAATCCTTTTTTGTTCATTTTGTTACTTCTTCCTTTAATTTACAGCCACGGGCTGCCCTTTTAAACACGCAACCTCGCCCTCTGGTCGAGACTCTCCCCACCTTTTACCAGCTCCTGTTCAGGGTATGGCGGGCCTTGGATGGGGGTGAAGTGAGGGGTGGGGTGTTAAGTATATTAGCATCCTCTGACGCACCTATTTCCCTGGAGCAGCTCTCCTCCAGAAACACCTACGAGCAGTTGCAGTCGCGCAAGTACAAGCAGCCCCACTGCATCGCAAAATTCATGCCAACTTACGGTCCGTTGCACTGGCCCCAAACTTGGGGTCAGCTGCACATCTGCGATCTGGACCGTAAGGTCATTGATCTAAATTGGCAAATTGCGCACGGCATCTTGTATACCGGGGCTCGTTTGGCACACAGGTTTCATATGGCTCATGTTGAAAGCCTCTGCTTTTGCGGAACGGCTGACGAAACCTTAGAACATCTATTTTTTGAATGCCAAATAGCTCGGGTCCTGGTTGCCTGGGTGTTCCAACACTTACATCACATTGATCCCATCGTTGGTCAATTCACTGTCGAGGAGTTGCTGTTCGGGTTTTCGGAAGTTCGTCGGCGGGCAATCCCTTCTATCATCATCTTCATGCTGTTAGTCATGAAGCATACCATCTGGGTTGCCCGTTGCGACTTCCGTTTCCGTCAGAGGGTGCCAGTCGCATCAAAATGCCTGAGTCAGGCTATAGCTAAATTGAAATTTATCTTGGGCTTACTTAGTAAGCGGTGTAAGTCTCCCGCTCAAATTCGCGCGTTTGAGCGGGAGTGGCTTGCCCACGGTTCTTTGGGGCACTTTGAGGGTACGGAATTGGTCTTTGCCTTCTGAGTGTCCTTTTTTATTCTCTTTTTAATCCCGGTGTGACCTTGGCGTGTCACTCCGTCCACGGTTTTAGTATAGTTAGCTTATTTTAGCTTTTTAATTGTAGGGGCATGTAATCATAATTGAATTAGGCACGCAATTTATGTTTGTTTTGTAACTATATTGTTTTCTGTCCTGTTTACTGTCCCGTTCGTCAATATGTCCTTTTGTCTTAAATGTTAGTGCTACATATGTGCCAGTGCCGCGTCGCCGAAAGGGAACTAAGTAGCCAGTGCACATATTTAGTCAGGGTTGGGGCTCGACTCCCCAGTCGTTTGCGTGCGGGTGCACACCCTGAAATATGGCATTCCATTGCACGCTCCCTCAGTAGGGACGGAATCGCCATCTTTAAAATATAAACTTACCTGACGCGTTTAGGTTAAGTTTTTCGTCTGTATGGTTAGCCCAGCAGGCACCTTTTTGCTGTAGGGTTCGCCCAGCAGTTTTTTCCTCCTGTATGGTACGCCCAGCAGGTTGTATTTTTTGTCCTCCTTTTGGAGACATTAGCTGGTAGTGCTTTACGGCCTATTAGTTTCGCGCTGTTGGGAGGTGCGTTACCTGTAGCGAGGCTTTTCTTCGGAAAAGAGCGGTCGCGAACGGGGGCCTTCCAAGTTGCATTTCACCCTGCGACCATTGCACGACCCTCTTGGTGTCGGGAGCAGGACTTGCAATACAAACTTACCTGACGCGTTTAGGTTAAGTTTTTCGTCTGTATGGTTAGCCCAGCAGGCACCTTTTTGCTGTAGGGTTCGCCCAGCAGTTTTTTCCTCCTGTATGGTACGCCCAGCAGGTTGTATTTTTTGTCCTCCTTTTGGAGACATTAGCTGGTAGTGCTTTACGGCCTATTAGTTTTGCGCTGTTGGGAGGTGCGTTACCTGTAGCGAGGCTTTTCTTCGGAAAAGAGCGGTCGCGAACGGGGGCCTTCCAAGTTGCATTTCACCCTGCGACCATTGCACGACCCTCTTGGTGTCGGGAGCAGGACTTGCAATACAAACTTACCTGACGCGTTTAGGTTAAGTTTTTCGTCTGTATGGTTAGCCCAGCAGGCACCTTTTACTGTATGGTTCGCCCAGCAGTTTTTTCCTCCTGTATGGCACGCCCAGCAGGTTGTATTTTTTGTTCTCCTTTTGGAGATTTTAGCTAGTAGCGCTTCACGGCCTACCAGTTTCACGCTCTGGGAGGTGCGGTACCTGTAGCGTGCTTTTCTTCACGGAAAAGTGCGGTTTCACGAACGCGGACCTTCCAAGTTGCATTTCATCCTGCGACCATTGCACGACCCTCTTGGTGTCGGGAGCAGGACTTGCAATAAAAACTTACCTGACGCGTTTGGGTTAAGTTTTTTGTCTGTATGGTTAGCCCAGCAGGCACCTCATACTGTATGGTTCGCCCAGCAGTTTTTTCCATCTGTATGGTGCACCCAGCAGGTTGTATTTTTTGTTCTCCCTTGGGAGATTTAGGTAGTGCGCTTAACGGCGTACTAGTTTCGCGCTTTGGGAGGTGCGGTACCTGTAGCGGGCTTTTCGTCACGGAAAGCAAGCACCCGAGCAACTCTGATGCAAACTCAACACACGAAAGCACCGCGTGCACGCACGCCAAAGCGAGGGCAATAAAGACTTGACGATCCCAGCCAAGGTATTTCTTCTCGGCCTTTTGGCTAAGATCTAACTTATCCTTTTTTGTGGTGATAGATTGAGAAAGAAAGCAAGTAAGAAGATCCTGTTATCGAAGAACCAGTGGAAGAAGTTGTTGAAGTTCCAGTTAAAGATCCCGCTTGAAGAGCCCGATTGTTCCAGTTGGTCTTGGTCTCGCTTGTCCTGGTCCAGTTGGTTCCTGGCTGGCCTTTGGCCTGGTCCTGGTTCTTTGGTCCGGTGCTTGGTCCTGCTGTTGGTCCTGGTCCTGTGTGTGTTCTTGGCCTGGTCCATCCTTTCGTGTGAATATATTGGTGTGGTTCGTGTGTACATATTGGTGTGGTTCGTGTGTGTGTGTGGTCTCGAGTGGACAGGATCCCTGGTCATCGAGGACACTAACAGTTGGCACTTCCCAAATTGGGGCCAACTTGGGTAACTTTATAACATTTTTTCTTTTATATTGGGGAAATGCCTATATACGAACATAAGCGCGCGGTACTTTGTACCATTCCCGCTTTGGCAATGGATCCCACTCCAACTTTGGCGGCCATCTTAGATGACCTGGAGGGGCAAGTTGGAGCAGACGCCATGAGAAAGCTCATCTGCAATATAATGCAGCATAGTAATAAAGCCTTTTTGTTACATTTGGCTAAACCTGAACAAGTCCCTGAGTTTGTGGCCCACGGGTATACGTTCCGGGGCCACCAATTAAAGATTGACCCTGTAAGGTCATCAACGATTGTCATGCTCGATCGGGTGCCCTATGGCTTACCCAAAGAAGCCATCACGGCCGTGCTTGGAAAATTTGGCAATATCGCTAGCATGAAACAAATTACCCATAAAGGGTACGGTATGTCGAAGTGGCGGCTTGAAATAGAGCTTCGACAGGACGTTCCAAGCAGGGTTAACGTACAGGGTAACCCAATAAATGTATTTTATAAAAACCAACCTAGGTCTTGCTTCGTGTGCCGGGAAGCTGGTCACGAAGCAAAAAATTGTCCACGCAAGGGGGGCCCTGCACGTATCCCGCCTACAGACCACCATCCCCAGCCCTCCTTCGCACAGATAGCGGCCGGGGGGAAACCACCTACAGCTTCCACAGCGTCTGACGCTTCCATCAGCGGTCTTCCCTCTACGGTGGAGACGAGCAACCGGGGAGCGCCGCCCACAGCGGAGTCGAATTCCGGGGCTTCGGAGTCCTTACCTGACCCACCCCCTCCACCGCCGCCACCTGCTCCGCCTGTAAAGCCTGTCCCAACCAGCGAAACGGGGCAGTCAAAACCCGCTAGTGACCCAACGGTCGTCCCGCCTGTCAGCGAAGCTCAACTACCGCCGGCAGAAGACACGAACGAGTCCTCCGAGATGGACACACAACCCCAGCCAGACATTGTGGATACTACATCTTCAGTGCCTGTAGATCCACCACCGTTCCACCTACCAACGACGCAGGAGCTGTTCCAAAAACTGGCGTCCACACCCCCGGTGCTCCGACCACGACCAGACGAACTTTCCGAAACATCCGATTCGTCTCAATCGGTCGTCCAGGAGGGGTCCAAATACCGCATCCAAAAGAAGCGTGGGAAAGGCCCGAAAAACCTCCACGACGTGCCTGCATACAAGAGCTCTGCCGACACCATTCACGGGAGTAGTCGCACAAGGACCACCCCCTCCCGTCCCCCGACTTCGGGCTCGAAGCACCACTGATTACCGGCAAGATCAGCATCCCACCTGCTCACGATGAGGACCTCTAAATTCTACACCTTAAACGTGCAGGGCTTGCGTGGGCTGGCAGCTAGGGAACTGTTCTTTTCATGGGTTTTATGTTTAAATATTGATTTTCTTTGTGTGCAAGAAACGCATGCAAACTCCATCCAGGAATTCTCCTCCTGGGTGGAGGATTATAATAATAAGGCCCCGCCGCACAAGAAATTGTGTTGCGAAAGTTCACCGGGTAGCGCGCGCTCCTCGGGTGTTGCCATTCTCTTTCGCCCCCTCTTTCAGGTTAAACATGTTCGAAGGGATGACTGTGGACGCCTCATTGTTGTCGAATTTTCTGGCAACAATTTTGACTTCCAAGTCATGTGCCTATATGCGCCGAATTCTAGGGATGAAGGGCGTCAATTTTTTGAGTCCCTTTATCAGTCTATTGATCCAGACATCCCAATCGTGATGTGTGGTGATTTTAATGCAACGGTCGATCCTCATATCGATCGTTATGGATGCAATCCTGTATCCCCCTGGGCAAACAATTGGGCCTCCACTCATCGACAGTTGATGAGTACATTCGATCTCTGCGATGCTTGGCGTGCTCGCCACCCCAACGTCAAAGAGTTCACCTGGAGGAGGACAAATGCTTCCCAGGGTTCGCGTATCGATATGATCTGGTTGCCTGCGCGTTACTTGGGCCTGGTCAGGCAGATAGAAATTACATCGTATCTTCGGTCTGACCATCAGTGCGTGTATCTCGAGATCGACCTCCCTTGGGGCGTCGAGCGAGGTCCCGGACTGTGGAAATTTAACGTTTCGCTACTGCAACGTGAGGCCTTTTGCACCGGAGTCGAAGAACTCTGGTGCAATTGGCGCCACGAGAAGGGGGGTTTTCTCTCCTTTCAAACTGGTACGAAGCCGGCAAAGTACGATTGCGACGGTTTGCTGTCGACTTCTCGCGTAATCTTGCGCAGGAGAACGGCGACAAATTTGCCGGGTTAAATTCCAGGCTCACCGATTTAGAACGACGGGTCCAGCGTGGTGAAAATCTCTCCGCGCTTCTAGACAAGGCTAGGGCTGAGCTTGAGGAGTTTCTATCTCACCAAGCTCAGGGTGCTAAGTTACGGGCGCAGGTCCGGGAGGCTGTTGAAGGGGAGAGGTCAACGGCATATTTCCTCAGGAAGGAAAGAGTTCGAGGCCAACAGAAACTGATCAATGCCATTCGGCGGAGTGATGGGACTGTGGTCACGAGCAAAACTGACGTTATGGATGTCTGGAGTGAATTCTATTTTCGGTTGTTCTCGTCGCAGGAATTGTCCGAAGGTGACCAAGGGCTCTTTCTCGACTCCATCGAACGTAGACTCACCCCAGCCGAATCTAGGTTGTGTGAGGGGGACCTCACCATTGAGGAATGTTCGAAAGCTCTTTCGAACATGCCATCAGCTAAATCGCCCGGGGTAGACGGTCTCCCAGCCGAATTTTTTCGGCGTTTTTGGGACACGTTGGGCCCAGATTTAGTCGAAGTTTACAACACTTGTTTTCACCACGGTCGACTTTGCCAATCCCAAAGAAACGGGGCCATCACTCTTTTGTATAAGAAGGGAGATTGCCTCGATCCGGCGAATTGGAGGCCCATCACTCTTCTGTGCGTGGACTACAAAATCGCCGCTAAGGCCCTAGGGAACCGTCTTCTGCAGGTGATCGCCTCGGTGGTATCACCCGACCAGTCCTGTGGTATCCCAGGTCGGTCCCCTGCTCAAAACGTTAGATTGCTTTTGGACGTAGCATGTTATGCGGACCAAAACAACATAGGAGGAGCGATCGTCTCCTTAGATCAGGAGAAGGCTTTTGACAGAGTGGAAATTTCATTCTTGATGAAAGTTTTAGAACGCATGGGATTTGGCCCGTCCTTTAGGGCATGGATTAGGTTACTCTATACCGAGGTGCACTCCGCTGTCGTCGTGAATGGTTACGTTACGGAGCCTTTTCCGGTGACCAGGGGGGTGCGCCAAGGTTGTCCACTCTCGCCTTTGTTGTACGTTCTGGCGATGGAATCGTTGGCATGCGCGGTTCGAGCTGATCCTAAGATCGACGGCTTCCCCCTTCCGGGGGGGAACAACGTAGTGAAGCTCTCGCAGTATGCTGACGATACATCAAGCTTTGTGTGTAGCGATGCTTCTTTGCATGCGCTGTTTGGCCTGTTCGCGAAGTACGAGCGAGCCAGTGGGGCGCGCTTGAACCAAGGCAAATGCTGCGGTCTCTTGCTCGGCCCCTGGCGGACTCATACTTCGTTCCCGGTGGAGTTAAAATGGTCGTCTAGTTACATCGAGGTCCTGGGGGCGAGAATCTCTCCGGATGGTGCTCAAGACTGGGAGCCTGCGCTTAAAGCACTAGACTGCGTTTTCGTTTCCTGGCAACACCGCAGATTATCATATCGGGGGCGCGCGTTAGTTGCATGCATGCTGGGTGTTAGTCGGTTCTGGTACCTGGGTTCCACGGTGCCGGTAGGCTCTCACCTGGCCCCTAGGATAAGCACATCAGTTTTTTCATTCGTATGGAACTATAAGAGGGAGCGGCTCAGTCGGTCTTCGGCCTCTTTACCTCCCTCCCGTGGAGGGTTGGGCACAGTTGATATCGCTTCGAAGCTAGCATCACTCCGGGTGATGTGGATTAAGCGCTTCCTTGTCGGTCATGAACATCCTTGGAAATGCTTCTTTAGGCATTTCCTTCGCCGCGCCTTTCTCTCCGAACCAGTCGAACGAGTTTTTACATTCACATACGTCGGACTATCCACCAGGCGTCGTTTGCCTATTTTTTACCAACAAGTCCTCGACGCCTGGCTCAAGCTCGGGTCGGCCACCATCGTCGAAAACTCCTGGGTTGTCCAAGCCGGAAATGGGTCACCCCTCAATGAACTAACAGCCCATCGCGCATACCTCAGGCTCCGAGGCCTTACTGAACACCATTGCACAGAAAGATTCCGCGACTACCATATCGACTGGCCTGCAATCTGGCGCGATTTAGAACTCTTTTTTCAAGACAAAGCAATTTGGAAGACGAACTTTCTGCTAGCACACGGCATTCTACCAACAGTCGATCGCCTGCAGCGGTGGGGTATTGCCACACATCAGCCCCTGTGCCATTGTGGGGCCCAGGAGTCCCAAGCAGATCTATTCGAACAATGTTCATTGTTATTACACGCGGTTCGCTGGTTCGAGGGGTTGCTGGCCCAATCAAGGCCACACCATCGCCTTTCGAACGCACACGTCCGGTTTGGTTTTCCGGCCTCGGCCGGAATCCCGGCCGGATTAAAATTCCTGCTGGCAACCCTGCGCCATTACGTTTGGGTCGCGAGAAATGCGTGGCAATTTGAGGGTCTTCGTCCGGATCCTCAGGCCTTGGTCGAGAAGGTCGAAGCAACGTTTCGATTTGTCTCGAGAGTCCAACAGCGAATCACTCCTGCCTCCTTTTACGAGGACGAGTGGCTCGCTGGAGGAGTGCTGGTACCTTTGTTGTCTCGGCTTGATGCCCTTGTCCCAGATGAGCGCACTCCACCCCATCTAGGGTCGGTTTAATTATGGATAATAGGCTCGGTGGTCTGGCAACAGGCCTGCTGCTTCGCATTCTAATTATGTAGCATTCCTGAGGGGGGATGTCTCACGAGCAACGCCTCGCCGTTAGGGGGAGGCTCTCTTAGGCCGTATTCTCTCCTTTAGGACTTGAGCGGGGGGGGGGGAGACCTGTTTCCCTTCCCTCCTGCATCTTTGCCGCACTTGGGGTTCGCTACCTCATCCCCGGGGAGGGGAGTGGTCTACCCGGGCTCTCCTCTCTCTCAGCGTGTTCTAGTTAGGATTTGCTTACAGCGCTTGCACGAGTATCGCTGCTGGTCCTTCCATTTTCCAGCCTTATTGTTAAATGTTGTGACGTCTGGTCCGCTTGGTATGCCCGGGGGTCGCCTTAGGTGGTTGCTACTTCCGGTGCATGCTGAGCACTTGTCCTGTGCCGTCCATTGTCTTGTCAGGTATGTGTTTTATTTATCTGTTAAACATGGCTTGACTAGCCACTTATATCGTGAAGCGTAGTATCTGTTCCGTTTTTGGAGCAATCCATTACGATCGTACCGTCCCGTCTCAGCATGTGTTTTTGTAGCTGATTCTATTGGCCTCGGTGCTGCGGGGGTCGCCTTAATTGGTTGTACTGCCGTCTTCGCCGGGGTTCATCAATTTTTGACTGTCGGCTCGCCACAGTCTTGCGCTGTGGCGGTCACGGCAGATTCCATTGTTTATTGATCTATGTTATTCCCATGGGTGCTGTTCATGTCGACGCCACAATCGTCAGTTCCATCTGTCCTTGCCATTCACCATCATAGGTTAGGGACCCCCGGGCAGGCGAGCCCTTCTGGTCCAATCGCTCGGGCCATTCACGGTTGTCATCATGGCACGGGGGAGGGGATCATACCCCCTGAAGATCTGCGTCGCTAAGTAGCGGCCCCCCTGGGTACGGCGATATCACGGGGTCCAGGCTCCATTGCACCGTCGGAGTCAATAAGTCCCTCGTCGTTTCATTCAAAATAAGATCAAGTGTAGTACGGAGCTCCGTTGAAAGGTCATTGTTGAAGCGTATTTCAGTTGTTTTTTGTCTTTATTTTGTTTGTAAACCATTTGTAAAGGCTCCGTGCACCTATTGCATACTTTTTGGATTTTATTTACACTATTTGGAACGTTTTATTGCTGTTTTTTGGGGACTCTGTGTCCTAATTTATTATTCTGCTCACTGGATATTGGATATACTTATTTCTCTGGTTTGCCTTGGTGTCCTTAGTTCAAATTTGGCCTGCAAACCGTGTTTTATGGTTGTTCTGTCCTGTTAAAGTTTTGAGTCGTACTGTTGTCCTGTTTGGGTGTTACTCCGTCCCGTATATTTTGACTGTTGGTATTAATTTGAATTTTCGCATACATAATTGATATCGTTTATTGGTCATTTGTTCTTGTCGGATCTGGACTGGAATCTGTATTTGGAACATTTTTATATATTTTTTGTCTCGTTTTGTACAGTTATTCGAGTGAAATCGTGATTTTGGATTCGTAGTGTACTATGTAATATATATTGTTTACATTGTGGTTGTATCGCTATTGTGTCCTGTCATTCTGGATCCGTTCGTCGTATTTATTTGGAATTTTGCTCAGACTTGGCCATCATGTATATCTTTAACGTTACCAAGTTTGATGTCAATGACTTTGATGGTTTTTGAATTATCTTTATTTTAATTTCTTAACGGTCAATTGTCCTTGGATTATATTCCCAGATTATGGGGAATCCCCATATTTTGTTCTGTTGCTGTATTGTCTTTCATTAACAGACATGCGTACTGGTGTAGTCCTGTCCATTATGTCTCAGTCCCCGTGTGTACAGTGTCCTGATTGTAGTTTTATCTCGTCCTCGCAAGGCCATTTGGGTATTCATCGATCTAAGATGCATAAATGTTCAGTCCCAGAGAATATCAAGTTTGTTAACATTGTGAGACTTTTCCCTGAAGGGAAATCCCATTACTGTTGCCTTTGTAATAACAGTATTGGCTCTTTTCCAAACTTCAAGCGTCATTTTTCTACTTCTCACAGGGGAATTACCCTGAACGTATTCGCCAAATGCGTTACTTGTGACCGTGAATTTCCATCATCTAATGGCGCTGGTGTCCACATTAAACGTACTCATAATATTGGGAAAGACCAACTATACCCCCTCTCTCCTTCGCCTGTGATGTCATTTATTGATTATACTTTGTCGCAGAACAATTCGACCTTAGTTTCCTCCTTGCGACCTCGGAGATCGAGTCGTATATCGTTGGTTAACTCTCCACTGTCTGGCATTACTACCCGCCCTTCGATGTGTATCACATCTCCTACCGTTGATCATGACACATGTGATTCTCAATTTGTTAATACCTCGTTTTCCCAACCTCCTCCTCAGATTCCCCAGTGTCCTATTACCTCCCTCCCTTCCAGCCCCTCAGTGCCTCCTCGGTCCCTTATTAACCAGTATTGTAGTGCCACTCCTCCACCTGTTCTATCTGATGTTGACCCTGACGATATGGATGTCCTGCCTCCGTCTCCTCCTCGACCTTGCCACTCCTTATCTCCTGACCGTGATGGTTTAGCTGATTTGGTGGTTTCCTCAGCTGAGTGCGTTGATTGGAACGTTACAACTCAACCAATCTCCCCAGTTTGTCGCTCCCCATCCATCCACCGTCCTGTACCATCTATTATCCCTGTCTCCTGAAACAACGGTTGTCTTTAGTAGTTGCACTGACGTGAATGATGTTGACGTAAGCAGTTTCATTGTCCACCCCCCTCCCTCAATTCCGCCCTACGTTGATGTAGTGTTTCCTAGTCCATCTAGCCCAGTTGTCCATTCCCTGGATTCCAGCCTTCCTTCCTCATCTCTCCCACCTGGTACCCCTAATTCATCTTCTACTTCATCGGTCGCCTTCAGTGGTTGTACTGACGTAGATAATGATATGCCCCAATCCTCCCAATTCCATTCCAATTCCACCATCCCTGTTGATGAAGTCTCCCACGCTGATAATAACATCAACCCTGTTCAGGCTTTCCATCATAAGTGGTCTGATATTTTCACAGATCCTGGTAATTGGTCTGCTTTTTCTGATCAGTGCAAAGTGTTTGCTAAGGACGTGCTCGAGACCAGTGCGACTGTCCTTGTGGGTAAGAAGAACCACCCTTCCCCTTGCCGTCCTAATCGCCCCACTGCCAGACCAGTTGCTAACAACCACCGCCCGCTCAGATACAACCCTATTGAAGCGAGACGAATTCAGAGCCTGTACCAAATTTCGAAGAAGCGTGGTGCGCGTAATGTTATCGGTCACAATAAACCATCGTACACTGGATCTGTGGACACAGCAGAGCAATACTTCACCCGTGTATTTGACGCCCGGCCGTGTGATATAGAGGGTATTAAACGTGGACTTCAGGACTTCGTACCAACTAGTTCTGCTGATAACCATCTTGGTGACCACCTTTCACCAGATGAAATCCTAAAGAAGCTACGTTCTCTTTCTAACTCTGCCCCTGGTAAAGATCGTGTCGAGTACCGCCACCTTCGAGCTGTCGATCCAAAGTATGGGGTCCTTGCATTAATTTTCAATCATTGCTTGGACAAAAATGATGTGCCCGCTTCTTGGAAACAATCGATGACTGTCCTGATCCACAAGAAAGGTGATGCCGACGAGATCTCAAACTTCTGTCCGATAGCCCTTATGAGCTGCATTTATAAGCTGTTCATGAGTGTTATGGCTAGCCCTATTGTGACGTATGCAATTGACAACAATCTACTATCAGACTGCCAGAAGAGTGCCCGCCCATCTGAAGGCTGTTATGAACATACATTTTTGTTGCAGTCCTTGGTGTTGGACGCCAAGAGATTGCAGAAAAATGTTTCCCTGGCATGGTTAGATCTACGTGATGCGTTTAGTAGTGTTCCTCATGACGTCATCGAAACTACCCTTTCCCACCTTGGCATCCCTCCGTCCGTTGTTCAACTAATCAAGAACGTATACACTGATGCTCACACGGTGGTTCGTATGCCTGCTGGTGAAACTGCTGCAGTCCCCATCTTATCAGGGGTCAAGCAAGGCTGTCCCTTGTCGCCCATCATCTTTAACCGTAGCGTTGAGATCATCCTCCGCTCCATCCTGGTTAAAGCTAGTGATGTTGGCCCAGCGAAACACCATGACCATCCTACCTCGGTGCTGGTGTATGCCGATGACCTAGTTCTCATTGCCCGAGATAAAGGCAAGTTACAGCAGCTATTAGACCCAGCTAGTGAGTAAACCACACTAATTGGCCTGGAATTCTGTCCTGACAAGTGTGCTTCCCTAAGTTGTACTTATTCGAAACGTGTCAGCACTGGGAACCTTCAATTAAATGACTTTGTCGTCCAGGGCACAGTTATCCCTGCTATTAAAGAACACGAGCATTACCGTTATCTTGATGTTCTCATTGGTATCATGCATGACGTTGATGAACTTGATAGTCTCGTTACTCGACTCTGTGATGACCGTGACAAAATCAATGATTCCCTCCTGGCTCCGTGGCAAAAGTTGGACGCCATAAGAACTTTCGTCCAACCCTGTTTAACTTTTGTTTTACGAGCTGGTGAGCCGGACAAGTGCTCCTTAATCAAATATCGTCGTAAGCTGATTGAAGTCGTCAGGAATATTTGTAAGTTACCATCTCGTGCAACCCAGAATATCATCTTTGCGTCAGTGAAAGTTGGTGGTTTTGGTCTCCAAGATCCTATCCTCGAGGTAGACATTCAAACGATCGTCCAAGCCATTAAAATGCTGTCTTCGTCTGACCCTGTTGTTGCCAATATTTCAAAAGCTGAACTTCGTCAGTCTGTCCATTTTGCTGCGAGAAACAACCCTGCGGTTAGCCCTATCAACGATTTCCTGCCTGGCTCCACCACTGGTAATTTCCACCCTGACCGTATTCGTTATCGAACCCATTCGTTGTGGACCCGAGCTAGGAAAGCTTGTCGTAATCTATGTGTTAAATTCCATGTCCCTGATTATGACCCCCGACGGTGTAAAGCGTCCGATGCGTGTTTTCAACTCCATCGTTTTAGCCAAGAATGTTCGTCCAAACGTCTTCTTGCTTTGCCAGACCAGGGTAAAGTTGCTCGAGCCTTGACATGTGATCGTTTTGGAAGCAGTTCCTCTTGGATTTACACTGGCCTCAACCTTCGGTTCAGCGACTGGCAATTCATTCACTGTGCTAGGCTTGACGTCGTCCCCACACAACAGAATATTAACCGGTGGGCTGATGATGAAAACCCCTTATGCCGTGTTTGTAATACCGACCCTGAAACCCTACCCCATATCCTTTAACATTGCCCCGCCAACATGCTTAAAATCCGTGAATGACACAACCTGATTGTTGATCGATTGGTAAAGGCAATCAGATTTGGTCACGTCCGACTAGGCCAACAAGTAGTGGGTATGAATGATGCGTGTCAGCCAGACATTGTTATTGAAGATGATGATGTCACAGTCATCGATGTTACCTTTCCATTTGAGAATGATGTCAAAGCCCTCCAGACTGCTGAAGATCGCAAAGTACAAAAATACCAGCACGTCATCCATCATGTCGAAAAACAGGGCAAGAGCTGTCGCGTGTATGGTTTTGTTGTCGGTTTGCTAGGGACGTGGCATTCCCCCAATGAGAAGGTGCTTGATCATATCAAGATATCACCACGTTATCGCAGACTTTTCTGTTAACTTTGTTGCAGTGATGCTATTCGCGGATCTGCTGACATTTATTACAGCCATATGACTGTTTAAAGTATTGAGCTCACCTCGTATTTTAAGGTGGCTCAAGTGTGTAAATATTTAAACGTACAGACATTTCTGTGGACTTTTACGCACTTTTTATTATTTAGTATTGTTAGTGGTTATTCATAGAGTAGTTTATGCTAGTGGTTAGGTTGATATCTCAGACATTATTAACAGTTCGTTTTATTACCCTAGATTAATTTCTTCCATTGTATATGGTCCCCTATGTAACTAGGTCACTCTTTATCTCATTATCATAACCATTGTTGTAAGTTTTTAAGAAATAATTGGTAATGGCTCTGTTCTTATCAGCTTAATATCTGATATGTTATGCAATGCCTAACTCATATATTAAACTGGTTTTTGGAGCTTGGCCATGGGACTTATCACTGAAGCTTGCTTTGCCCTGGCCACGGGTTGTCTCGGTCATTGCACTACCATCGAGAACAGGCCACCCATTTATTTTGAAATATGAAATATAAAATGACAAATGAACTATGAAATGAACAGCTCCGGCAAAACTGAACAGATACTAGACTAGGAAGAATAAGTACTCTCTTTATTGTAGATCTTTCTTTATTCATTCATATGTATGTATGTATGTCTTGTATAGTGTATATATATATATATATATTTTGTTGTTGTTTGCAAGGGGGCTATGGGTCACGCTGAAATTTTCCGTTGCTCTCCCATAAGGCATAGCGATCTCACTGTAGACAGCAATACTTCATGATAGAACGTTGATAAAGGCATTAAGAATGAAACAGCTCGTATGCTTTTCAAAAATCACTAGAAAGAAACTTTATTATAAAGAAATGAGTAATGGAGAATTTGGACAGAACTAGTCAGACTCTAGCTTAGTAATCGGGTTTTAGTAATTTCCACACATTGATTGTGAATGCAACTCACTTCCAACACATTTCTTTCTTATTCTTTTTACTGCGAGCAACAACGGCAAGCGATGCTCACACTTACCCAAGCTGAGAGATGAAATGCAAATGGGGTACATGAGTGAGCACGAGTCTGCAGGCAGAACCACGTCCGTTTCCATTCTTGTTGGCTGAATAAAACGTGAGTGCCTGCGCTATTGAAACTCATACTTCCTGGCGCGAATCACTTGATTCGCGTTTCAGTGTCTTCGACCGGGCAGTTGTGGATCGATGCTTGAGATTGGTGCCCTTAACACAGCTGTGCCGGATTCAACTAGCTACACCCCCTTCATTGTGCTTGGTATAGACACGCCACTCTTCTTACCCTTCTCGTAGTTTTCTTCCGCTGGGGACAGTCGGGCTGAGGGTTAGCCTCAGTTGGTACGACTGCCAGCACCTCCCATACTTCTTTTCTTTGTCGGTCTCTTCGGAGATCGGCGGTAGGGTTAGCCTACCTTGTCTTCCGGTGTACCGGCTTAACTGGGCACCTCCTTACATAATTATTGCACCATAGCGTATTGCGGACAGGTGTATAGGTAGAGGGAACTAGTTTTTCCGTGGTTGGGCCTGTCGAGTCTGGTGACTCAAAGGTCAGGGCTAACTTTTTTCTGGTTTCTTTGACGCTTTCCTGTTGGGGTTCTTGGTCCATCTTTTCCTTCAGGTTTTGAGCGCGTCTTTAGTCTATTAAAAGGCCGGATTAGTCAGTCTGTGGGACAATTGTATTCAATTGCACAGAGGCCTTTTAATAGTAGGTTAGTTAGGTTAAGTGAAGTTTTGTTTTTTGTTGGGAATTTGTTTATCCAGTTATTTTTTCTTGTTTTTCTTTTCTCTAATTTATTTTCATTAGAAAAAGTGCGTGTTATACTGGATATTGTGTATATATTTCTATTTTGTTCAATTCCCTTTGTGCTTAACTTAGACTAACTATGGCTAGCAGCCAGAATAATAGTAACACCATAAAAACAGTTACCTTCTCAGCTGCGGATTTCCAGCGGTGGAATCAGACCACTTCGGTGGTTACGATTCCATCCAGGCTTGTAAGATCCAGCAAAATACCGCAGCTGAGAAAAGAAATCATTCAAGCAATTGGGGAGCGCAAGGTTGCAGCTGTGCAAGCCTTGTCTCCCTACAAATACCGAGTGGAATTTCGTTACAGTTCCGATCGGCACGCCGCCGACATAAACGGTATTTCTTTTAGGGGCATCCATTTGCAGCCCCTACCTGCTTACGAGGAGGTCAAATCAATTTTTGTGGATAGGGCCCCTCTGCAGATGCAGGATAACATACTTTTTGAGACCTTGGCACCCTACGGGAGAGTACTCTCCGTGCAACATCTCAAAGTGAAGGGCTTCGAGTCCGTTCGCTCCGGCACCCGTAGGGTGTCAATGGTGCTAACAAAGGCCATCCCTGCGAACATTAATATCGGGGGCTTTCTGGTGTCCTTCCGTTACCGCGGGCAGCCACCGACTTGTTTCGTGTGCCAGGAGGTGGGGCATACGGGCAAGGACTGTCCAAAGTCTCGGCGGGCCCAGAAAGCTGCCCAGCAACAACAACAACAGGGTGGCAAAAACAAGAAACAAGGTCAGGAGGACCTTAAAATAAAAATTCAAGGGTCCGAGCGCACTGTCTCGGCCCTAACTAAGAAACAACAGCAGGTGGATCTCCGTGAAAAGATCGACGCGTCGAGGGCTGCCAAGTTGGCTCCCTCGAAAGCTGCCGCGTCGAGGTCCACCTCGCGTACAAATAAGGTGAAGGAGGCTGACACATTACTGGGACAGTCCTCACAGGGGGCAAAAGCTGAGGCAGCCAAGACTGTCCATAGCGTCACGGGCGAGGCTGTTTCCATGGATACGTGCTCTCCTCCTTCACCTCCACAAATCAAAAGAGAGGCTGGCAAAGCTAAGGGCCGGTCTTCAAAGGGGGCGGGAGTTAAGGTAACCGCCATGGATCCGCAGGATGAGGTTGCCCCTTCCGTCCCTGGCGAGGCTGGTCTGAGAGCAGTCCAGTCTCTCAAAAATAATAACCCTAAAATATCAACATCTCCCCCGGCTCATCACCTGGCTGCTATTCGCCAGGTGTTCGGCATGTCATCGCCGTCGGACGATCTGGAGCCGGGGGAAATTCGAGATTCCGAGTCGGAGACAGATTTCCGGTCTCTGGCCAAACGGGCGCAGTCCATAGCTACGGTGGCAACGCTCGCCACGGCCACGCCAGCGTCATTCCAGTACAGGGGTTCTGCTCGTCTGAGTAGTTCAAGATCAACCAGGGCCAAGTCGGTCCTGGTGAGCGCACCCGGGGATGTTGCCTCGGGGGTTGCTGCTCCCTCGGTCGAGCAGTTCTCCTTTAACCTAACGACCATCTCAACAACATCAACCGTAACGGCCAGTGCCTCCTCAGTACAATCAGAGTGGACAAGGGCGTATCGAGGTGCCGTGGGCCCTCTCCCTTGTCCCCCCCAAAGGAGGCCTGGCAAATCGAAGATCGACTCGCTGCAGGAGGATGATGACATCCCTTTACTGCAGCGGAGTCAGGAACGCAAGAGACGGCGTTTGTCTTCCACGCAACCGGTGGAGGCCGTGGACGAGTGCTTGTCGGGGTCAAGTGTCTTTGACCCCTTAAATATGGACTGCCCTGTATTACCATCAGTCGGGGGGAGCGAGATGCCGCCAGTCTCCTCCCCCCCGTCTAGCCATACCATCGCTGAGGTTGAGGAGATGCCGCCAGTCTCCTCCCCTCAGGTTGATTCCGGGACCGAGGCCATGTTGGTCTCCGACCCAGTTTGCCACACTAACGTACCAGCCGAGGGGAGGGAGATGCCGCCAGTCTCCTCCCCCACAATAAACACTAATATTGGATCAGGGGTCACGCTGACCTCAGATCCAACGAATAACATCTGCACTGGTCCTGGGGTCACGTCGACCCCAGGTCCAAGTAACATCATCAATCCTGGTTCTGGGGTCACGTCGACCCCAGACCTCACAAATGATAATAACAATTTAGTTGAGGGGAGCGAGATTCCGCCAGTCTCCTCCCCTCTATCTCGCTTGGAGACAGAGTCAACGTTGGACTCCCTCTCCTTGTCCTCGAGCGTAGCTGCTGGGGATACCAACATGGGGTGGCAAACGCCACCCCCAATCCACAGCAGCTCGTTTCCATCAGTGGTGGGGGGAGAGGAGTCACCGTTTGGCTCTGTACTCTCCACCCCCGAATTTTTGCCCTCCCCAGCAACATCAATGGGGAGGTTTGAGGCATTGATCGGTGGGGCCCCTGTGGCTCCCGTGTCCCAGTCGGAGCTGGAGCCGCTGGACTCGATTGACGCCATTAACAGGGCGATCCTCACCGATCCTACCTGTCTACAGCTCCTCATGGAGCTGCCTGAGCCTTCCTTGGAGTCCAATAATGGATCTCAAGTTAATCTCTCTCAACATTAACGGTCTGAACGACCATCTAAAGCGGACCGCACTGGTAGACTGGCTTAAGTGCATGAAGGTGGACGTGGTGTGCCTCCAAGAGACCCACTCCCCTTCGCACGAGTCTGCCAGAAGGTGGTTCGCTAACAGCGGCTATCGCGTCGCCTCCTCTTCATTAACATCCAAGAGTGCAGGCGTCGCCATCCTTGTTAAAGACACATATAAAATTACGAAAATTATCAAGGATGAAGATGGCCGCTACATTCAGGCCGTTGTGGACTTCGGGGAAGGCCAGGCCAGTTTTGTTTCACTGTACGCGCCGAACCGTAACCCGGCGCGTAATACTTTTTTCGCCAGTTTGACTGGTCTAATTGATTTGTCCCGGCCAACCTTTGTGGCCGGGGACTTTAATTCTGTATTGGATCCCGCTAAGGATAGGATCAGAGATCCATCTTATGTTGCTGGGCCTGCTGCCCAGCAACGGGAAAGCATCCCTGCATTGGAGTCCCTCATGTTGTTCTCGCAAACGTACCCGCTGTGGCGCCAGCTCCATTCTGGGCGCACAGCATATTCCTGGACGCACGGGGACGGTACCCATGCGTCGCGAATAGACATAATGTGGGCTCCAACTGCCTTATCCAATTACATCAAGGGGTGTGAGTACCATCCATCCTTCCTTATTGACCACCAATATTTATTGGTGGAATTTTCACTGAATCCACAATTTGACTCGGGGCCGGGGGTGTGGAAGCTGAATGCTTCGCTCCTCCAGGACCCCGAGTACCTTAATTTAATTACTTCGTTCTGGTCCCACTGGCAGTCCATGGAAAATCACGCTGATTTTCCATCCCTGATGGACTGGTGGGACCAGGGCAAGTTCTATTTGAGAGAGGTCTCCCGAACATATGAGCGTGCGAAAGCCGCCGACAAACGCGGCAGGAAGGCCTCTCTCACCAAAGAGATGCACGCCCTTAAAGAGGCGTTCGATCGGGGGGATCGAACGGCCTTCACACGCCTGTGCGCAGTCCAGCAGGAGTTGAGAGACATCGCTCTGTACGAGGCCAAAGGGGCCCAGGTTCGTGCCCGCTGCCAGTGGGCAGAGGAGGGAGAGACATCCTCCTCTTACTTCCTGAACCTGGAGTCGAAACATCATGCCCGGCAGACGATGTACTCGATACGCGATCCTGCAACTCGACTGGTCCGCCACGACCCATTTGAGATCTTAGGGGTCTGGCGGGCGTATTACGACACCTTATTTACCGCACAGGTGTGTGATCCTATCGCTCAGGACACCATGCTCTCTCAGCTGACACGTCGCTTAAGTCAGGCTGAGAGGGCTGGTTGCGAGGGGTGTCTTACCGTTGACGAATGCTGGGCCGCCCTTTCGGGCATGCCTCACGGTAAGACACCCGGGTCGGACGGTCTCCCTATGGAGTTTTACAAAACTTTTGGCAGTCCCTTGGTGCTGATCTGGTCCGTGTCCTCAATGCAGCTTTTGAGGCCGGCCAGCTTTCCACCTCTCAGCGCCGGGGGCTGATTATCGTCTTATACAAGAAGAACGACCCTCTCGACACCAAGAACTGGCGCCCCATTAGTTTACTTAACGTAGATTACAAAATCGCTACGAGAACTATTTCGGGGCGCCTTCTTGGTGTCATGCCTACCATTGTTGGTCTGGACCAGACGTGCGGTGTGCGCGGCCGGACCATTAGTGAAAATCTCGCCGGGGTGCGAGATCTATTAGAGTATGTGGAGCGGGAAGATATTCCCCTCGCCCCTCTCTCTCTCGATCAAGAGAAGGCCTTCGATCACGTCGATTGGGGATTCCTGCTCCGCATACTCGAGACGTTTAATTTCGGGCCCCAGTTTTGCAACTGGGTCCGTCTATTTTATACGGACATCCAGTCAGCTGTCATCATAAATGGCTGGATGTCCTCGTTTTTTCACCCCACTAGGGGTGTGCGCCAGGGGTGCCCTCTGTCTCCTCTATTGTACGTCCTCTCCATCGAAGTGCTGGCGGAATGCATTCGTGCATCTCCGGCCATTGAGGGCGTGACCATCCCCCACTCGGTGGAGGGGTACAAGTGCTCCGGCTACGCGGACAACACTACCGTAGCCGTCACTACGAAGCAGTCAATAGAGGAGACCTTCTCAGTTTATTCCACCTACGAGAGGGCCTCTGGCGCCCAATTAAATAGGGGCAAGTCGAAAGCTATGTGGGCTGGTTCCTGGAAGGATCGCACCGATACCCCGTATGGGTTACAGTGGGTAAAACAACTGCCACTGCTAGGTGCGACCTTCAGCGTTGGTGATTACACCACCCCAACGTGGGAGCCAGTCGTCTCCAGCTTGGAGACTCGGCTTTCCTCGTGGTCCGGGCGACAACTGTCTTTTCAGGGGAAGGCAGTTGTCATAAACACCCTTGCACTAAGTCAACTTTATCACTTGTGTCACGTTTTCCCCATACCAGGTTGGGCGGGGAAACGCATCGATAAAGCCGTGTGGACCTTCTTTTGGTCAGGCAAACGTGACCGAGTGGCCCGGACCACAGTAACTCTCCCCAAAACACAGGGTGGCTTTGGGGTAGTAAACTTTAGATACAAAGCCGAAGCTTTTGCGCTGCAGTGGCTCAAGCGTTTTTTCGTGTCCTCCGACGGGCGTTGGAGGACCTTTTTTGTTTATTTCTTTAAAAGTACTTTTAATTTAGAGCCACGCAGCGCTCTTCTAACAGCCCAGCCTCGTCGCCTTTTACGATCTCTGCCCACGTTTTATCAGCTCCTTTTCAGGGTATGGCGGGCCCTGGGCGGGGGTTTATAGTGGGTAGCGACGAGCTGGGCATTAGGGTATCTTCTGACGACCCAACCAACATCTCGCAGCTCACCTCGAGACATACGTACACCCTTTTGCGGGCACACCATTACAAGGAACCCCATTGTATCACGAAATTCCTTCCCACCTACGGTCCCTTGCACTGGCCCGAGACATGGCGCCAGTTGCATATTTGCGATCTGGATCGTAAGGTGGTCGATCTGAATTGGCAGATCGCACATGGGGTTCTCTACACAGGTGCCCGCTTGGCCATCAACTTTAGAATGCGTGGAGTCGACAGTCGTTGTTTTTGTGCGACTGCCGACGAGACGCTTGAACATCTCTTCTATGAGTGCGAGCTGGCTCGCCTCTTGGTGGCCTGGGTGTACATGTACTTACATTCTATCAACCCAACCGCTGGTCGGTTTACGGTTGATGAGCTGCTCTTTGGGTTTTCGGAAGCTCGTCGTCGGGAAATCCCTTCCATTTTTATTTTCATGCTGATGGTCATGAAACATGCCATTTGGGTTGCTCAGTGCGACTTCCGATTTCGTCAGAAGGTACCCGTTGCTTCTAATGTATTACATATCATGATTAGACGTATTAAATTTGTTTTGACTTTATTATTTAAGCGGTGCAAGTCTCCCGCTCAAATTCGCGCGTTTGAGCGGGAGTGGCTTGGCCGCGGTTCTTTGGGGCACTTGGAGGGTCCGGACCTTGTCTTCTCCTTCTGAGTGTCTCTCTTCCCTCTTTTCTTCTTTTTAACCTTCTTGCCACCCTGGCAAGAGGACATTGCCACCCGAGCGATAGGACATTGCATTTTTTAACTTTTAGTTATTTAATTTTTGGGGTTTATAGCGCTATTTATGTTCCACGAATTATATGTTGTTTTCTGCCTTGTTTTCTGTCCCGTTCGTCAGAGTGTTGTCGTGTCCATTAGCGCTAAATGTGTGCTTAACAGGCATTTAGTCGGGGTTGGGGCTCGACTCCCCAGTTGTTTTGCGTGTGGGTACACACCCCGAAATTCGGCATGCCATTGCACAATCCCTCAATCGGGACGGCAATGTCGAATTTAGAAGTATAAACTTACCCAAGCTGAGAGATGAAATGCAAATGGGGTACATGAGTGAGCACAAGTCTGCAGGCAGAACCACGTCCGTTTCCATTCTTGTTGGCTGAATAAAACGTGAGTGCCTGCGCTATTGAAACTCATACTTCCTGGCGCGAATCACTTGATTCGCGTTTCAGTGTCTTCGACCGGGCAGTTGTGGATCGATGCTTGAGATTGGTGCCCTTAACACAGCTGTGCCGGATTCAACTAGCTACACCCCCTTCATTGTGCTTGGTGTAGACACGCCACTCTTCTTACCCTTCTCGTAGTTTTCTTCCGCTGGGGACAGTCGGGCTGAGGGTTAGCCTCAGTTGGTACGACTGCCAGCACCTCCCATACTTTTTTTCTTTGTCGGTCTCTTCGGAGATCGGCGGTAGGGTTAGCCTACCTTGTCTTCCGGTGTACCGGCTTAACTGGGCACCTCCTTACATAATTATTGCACCATAGCGTATTGCGGACAGGTGTATAGGTAGAGGGAACTAGTTTTTCCGTGGTTGGGCCTGTCGAGTCTGGTGACTCAAAGGTCAGGGCTAACTTTTTTCTGGTTTCTTTGACGCTTTCCTGTTGGGGTTCTTGGTCCATCTTTTCCTTCAGGTTTTGAGCGCGTCTGTAGTCTATTAAAAGGCCGGATTAGTTAGTCTGTGGGACAATTGTATTCAATTGCACAGAGGCCTTTTAATAGTAGGTTAGCTAAGTTAAGTTTTGTTTTAATTGGGAATTCGTTTATTTATATCCAGTTATTTTCTCTTGTTTTTCTTTTCTCTAATTTATTTTTATTAGAGAAAGTGTGTGTGTGTTGAACTGGATTATTGTATATATCTCTATTTTTTGCATTCCCTTTATCTTAACTTCTACCTACAATGGCTACCAGCCAGAATAACAACATCAACACACAGAATACAGTTACCTTCTCGGCTGCGGATTTCCAGCGGTGGAATCAGACCACTTCGGTGGTTTCGATTCCACAACGCCTTATACGATCTAGCAAAATCCCGCAGCTGAGAAAAGAAATAATACAAGCAATTGGGGAGCGCAAGGTTGCAGCTGTGCAAGCCTTGTCCCCATATAAATTTCGGGTAGAGTTTCGTCGCAGCTCTGATCGTCAAGCTGCTGACATTAACGGTATATCCTTTCGAGGTGTACATCTTCAACCCCTACCCGCCTATGAGGAGGTGAAGTCCGTATTTGTGGACTGCGCCCCTCTGCAAATGAACGATCATATACTTTTTGAGACCTTGGCACCCTACGGGAGAGTAATCTCCGTGCAACATCTCAAAGTGAAGGGCTTCGAGTCCGTTCGCTCCGGCACCCGTAGGGTGTCAATGGTGCTAACAAAAGCCATCCCTGCGAACATTAACATCGGGGGCTTTCTGGTGTCCTTCCGTTACCCCGGGCAGCCACCGACTTGTTTCGTGTGCCAGGAGGTGGGGCATACGGGCAAGGACTGTCCAAAGTCTCGGCGGGCCCAGAAAGCTGCCCAGCAACAACAACAACAGGGTGGCAAAAACAATAAACAAGGTCAGGAGGACCTTACGATAAAAATTCAAGGGTCAGAGCGCACTGTCTCTGCCCTTACCACACAACAACAGCAGGTGGATCTCCGAGAAAAGATCAACGCGTCGAGGGTTGCCAAGTTGGCTCCCTCGAAAGCTGCCGTGTCGAGGTCCACCTTGCATGCCAACAAGGTGAAGGAGGTTGAAGCAGATTCCATGGAGACGTGCTCTCCTCCTTCACCACCCAAAGTTAAACGAGAGGCTGGCAAAGCTAAGGGCCAGCCTTCAAAGGGGGCGGGAGTTAAGGTAGTTGCTAAAAACCCGCAGGGCAAGACTGCCCCTTCCGTCCCTGGCGAGGCTGGTCTGAGAGCAGTCCAGTCTCTCGGTATTAATAATAACAAAACATCAACATCTCCCCCGGCTCAGCACCTGGCTGCCATTCGCCAGGTGTTCGGCATGTCATCGCCGTCGGACGATCTGGAGCCGGGGGAAATTCGTGATTCAGAGCCGGAGGCTGATTTTAAGTCTCTGGCTAAGCAGGCGCAGTCCATCGCCAAGGTGGCAACGATCGCCACGGCAACGCTCACCACGGCCACACCAGAGTCATTTATATGCAAAGGTTCTGCTCGTCCGAGCAGTTTACGATCAACTAGGGCCAAGTCGGTCCTAGTCAGTGCACCAGAGGATGTTGCCTCTGGTTGCGCCCCCCCCTCGGTCGAGCAGTTCTCTTTTTCACTAACGACCGTCTCGACATCAACGGTCTCCGCCAGCGCCTCCCCAGTACCATCAGAGTGGACAAGGGCGTATCGAAGTGATTCGCTCCCTCTCCCTTGTCCCCCTCCCAGGGGGCCTGGCAAGTGTAAGTTCGACTCGCTGCAGGAGGACGATGACGTCCCATTGCTGCAGTGCCGTCAGGAACGCAAGAGACGGCGTTCCAATGTAACACCATCGGTCGAGGCCGTGGACGAGTGCTTGTCGGGGTCCAGTGTTGTGGACCCCCTTCACATGGGCTGCCCTGCTCTTGTATCAGGTGGGGGGAGTGAGATGCCGCCAGTCTCCTCCCCCCCGTCTAGCCATACCATCGCTGAGGTTGAGGAGATGCCGCCGGTCTCCTCCCCTCAGGTTGATTCCGGGACCGAGGCCATGTTGGTCTCGGACCCAGTTTGCCACACTAGCGCACCAGCCGAGGGGAGGGAGATGCTGCCAGTCTCCTCCCCCACAATAAATACTAATATCGGATCAGGGGTCACGCTGACCTCAGATCCAACGAATAACATCTGCACTGGTCCTGGGGTCACGTCGACCCCAGGTCCAAGTAACATCATCAATCCTGGTTCTGGGGTCACGTCGACCCAGGACCCCACAAATAATAATAACAATTTAGTTGAGGGGAGCGAGATTCCGCCAGTCTCCTCCCC
The DNA here is from genome assembly GCA_963855995.1 of Muricea muricata. NCBI lineage: Eukaryota > Metazoa > Cnidaria > Anthozoa > Malacalcyonacea > Plexauridae > Muricea > Muricea muricata. The sequence goes on along the minus strand of OY979716.1, from coordinate 45,541,556 downwards.
TCTATCTCGCTTGGAGACAGAGTCAACGTTGGACTCCCTCTCCTTGTCCTCGAGCGTCGCTGCTGGGGATACCAACATGGGGTGGCAAACGCCACCCCCGTTCCACAGCAGCTCGTTTCCATCAGTGGTGGGGGGAGAGGAGTCACCGTTTGGCTCTGTACTCTCCACCCCTGAATTTTTGCCCTCCCCAGCAACATCAATGGGGAGGTTTGAGGCATTGATCGGTGGGGCCCCTGTGGCTCCCGTGTCCCAGTCGGAGCCGGAGCCGCTGGACTCGATTGACGCCATTAACAGGGCGATCCTCACCGATCCTACCTGTCTACAGCTCCTCATGGAGCTGCCTGAGCCTTCCTTGGAGTACAATAATGGATCTCAAGTTAATCTCTCTAAACATTAACGGTCTGAACGACCATCTAAAGCGGACCGCACTGGTAGACTGGCTTAAGTGCATGAAGGTGGACGTGGTGTGCCTCCAAGAGACCCACTCCCCTTCGCACGAGTCTGCCAGACGGTGGTTCGCTAACAGCGGCTATCGCGTCGCCTCCTCTTCATTAACATCAAAGAGTGCAGGCGTCGCCATCCTTGTTAAAGACACGTACAAAATCAAGAAAATCATCAAGGATGAAGATGGCCGCTACGTTCAGGCCGTTGTGGACTTCGGGGAAGGCCAGGCTAGTTTTATATCACTGTACGCGCCGAATCGTAACCCGGCGCGTAACGTCTTCTTTGGCCAGCTAACGGGCCTAATGGATCTATCCCGGCCAACCTTTGTGGCCGGGGACTTTAATTCAGTACTGGATCCCGCTAAGGATAGGATGAGAGATCCATCTTATGTTGCTGGGCCTGCTGCCCAGCAACGGGAAAGCATCCCTGCATTGGAGTCCCTCATGTCGTTCTCGCAAACGTACCCGCTGTGGCGCCAACTCCATCCTGGGCGCACCGCATACTCCTGGACGCACGGGGACGGTACCCATGCGTCGCGAATCGACATGGTGTGGGCTCCAACTGCACTATCTAATTACATCAAGGGATGTGAGTACCATCCATCCTTCCTTAGCGACCACCAATACTTATTGGTGGAATTTTCACTGAATCAACAATTTGACTCGGGGCCGGGGGTGTGGAAGCTGAATGCTTCGCTCCTCCAGGACCCCGAGTACCTTAATTTAATTAATTCGTTCTGGTCCCACTGGCAGTCCATGGAAAATCACGCTGATTTTCCATCCCTGATGGACTGGTGGGACTAGGGCAAGTTTTATTTGAGAGAGGTCTCCCGAACATACGAGCGTGCGAAAGCCGCCGACAAACGCGGCAGGAAGGCCTCTCTCACCAAAGAGATGCACGCCCTTAAAGAGGCGTTCGATCAGGGGGATCGAACGGCCTTCGCACGCCTGTGCGCAGTCCAGCAGGAGTTGAGAGACATCGCTCTGTACGAGGCCAAAGGGGCCCAGGTTCGTGCCCGCTGTCAGTGGGCAGAGGAGGGAGAGACATCCTCCTCTTACTTCTTGAACCTGGAGTCGAAACATCATGCCCGGCAGACGATGTACTCGATACGCGATCCTGCAACTGGACTGGTCCGCCACGACCCATTTGAGATCTTGGGGGTCTGGCGGGCGTACTACGACACCTTATTTACCGCACAGGTGTGTGATCCCATCGCTCAGGACACCATGCTCTCTCAGCTGACACGTCGCTTAAGTCAGGCTGAGAGGGCTGGTTGCGAGGGGTGTCTTACCGTTGACGAATGCTGGGCCGCCCTTTCGGGCATGCCTCACGGTAAGACACCCGGGTCGGACGGTCTTCCTATGGAGTTTTACAAAACCTTTTGGCAGTCCCTCGGTGCTGATCTGGTCCGTGTCCTCAATGCAGCTTTTGAGGCCGGCCAGCTTTCCACCTCTCAGCGCCGGGGGCTGATAATAGTCTTATACAAGAAGAACGACCCTCTCGACACCAAGAACTTGCGCCCCATTAGTTTACTTAACGTAGATTACAAAATCGCTACGCGAACTATTTCGGGGCGCCTTCTTGGTGTCATGTCAAGTATAATTGGTCCAGACCAGACGTGTGGCGTCAGGGGTCGGACCATCAGTGAAAATCTCGCCGGGGTGCGAGATCTATTAGAGTATGTGGAGCGGGAAGATATCCCCCTCGCCCTTCTCTCTCTCGATCAGGAAAAGGCCTTCGATCGCGTCGATTGGGGATTCCTGCTCCGCATACTCGAGACGTTTAATTTCGGGCCCCAGTTTTGCAACTGGGTCCGTCTATTTTATACGGACATCCAGTCAGCTGTCATCATAAATGGCTGGATGTCCTCCTTTTTTAACCCCACTAGGGGTGTGCGCCAGGGGTGCCCTCTGTCTCCTCTATTGTACGTCATCTCCATCGAAGTGCTAGCGGAGTGCATTCGTGCATCTCCGCAGATTCAGGGCGTGACCATCCCCCACTCGGTGGAGGGATACAAGTGCTCCGGCTACGCGGACGACACCACCGTAGCCGTCACTACCGAGCAGTCGATAGAGGAGACCTTCTCAGTTTATTCGACCTACGAGAGGGCCTCTGGCGCCAAATTAAATAGGGGCAAGTCGAAAGCTATGTGGGCTGGTTCCTGGAAGGATCGCACCGATACCCCGTATGGGTTACAGTGGGTAAAACAACTGCCACTGCTTGGTGCGACCTTCAGCGTTGGTGATTACACCACCCCAACGAGGGAGCCAGTCGTCTGCAGTTTGGAGACTCGGCTTGCCTCGTGGTCCGGGCGACAGCTGTCTTTTCAGGGGAAGGCAGTTGTCATAAACACCCTTGCACTAAGTCAACTTTATCACTTGTGTCACGTTTTCCCCATACCAGGTTGGGCGAGGAAACGCATCGATAAAGCCGTGTGGACCTTCTTTTGGTCAGGCAAACGTGACCGAGTAGCCCGGACCACAGTAACTCTCCCCAAAGCTCAGGGTGGCTTTGGGGTCATCAATTTTCGACTGAAAGCCGAAGCATTCGCGCTGCAGTGGCTCAAACGTTTTTTCGTGTCTTCCGACGGGCGTTGGAAGACCTTTTTTGTTTATTTTTTTCAATCCACTTTTAATTTAGAGCCACGCAGCGCTCTTTTAACAGCCCAGCCTCGTCGCCTTTTACGTTCTTTGCCCACGTTCTATCAGCTCCTGTTCAGGGTATGGCGGGCCCTGGATGGGGGTTTGATGGTGGGTAGCGACGAGCTGGGCATTAGGGTATCTTCTGACGACCCAACCAACATCTCGCAGCTCACCTCGAGACACACGTACACCCTCCTACGGGCACACAATTACAAGGAGCCCCATTGTATCACGAAATTCCATCCCACCTACGGTCCCTTGCACTGGCCCGAGACATGGCGCCAGTTGCACATTTGCGATCTGGACCGTAAGGTGGTCGATCTCAGTTGGCAGATCGCACATGGGGTTCTTCCTACTGGTGCCCGTTTGGCCATCAAGTTTGGAATGCGTGGAGTCGACAGTCGTTGTTTTTGTGCGACTGCCGACGAGACGCTTGAACATCTCTTCTTTGAGTGCGAGCTGGCTCGCCTCTTGGTGGCCTGGGTGTACATGTATTTACATTCTATCAACCCAACCGCTGGTCGGTTTACGGTTGAAGAGCTGCTCTTTGGGTTTTCGGAAGCTCGTAGACGGGCAATCCCTTCTATTTTTGGTTTCATGCTCATGGTCATGAAACATGCCATCTGGGTTGCTCGGTGCGACTTCCGATTTCGTCAGAAGGTACCCGTTGCTTCGCAGGTATTACACATAGCGATTCTTAGGATAAAATTTTTTTTAAATTTATTATTTAAGCGGTGCAAGTCTCTCGCTCAAATTCGCACGTTTGAGCGAGAGTGGCTTGGCCGCGGTTCTTTGGGGCACTTGGAGGGTCCGGACCTTGTCTTCTCCTTCTGAGTGTCTCTCTTCCCTCTTTTCTTCTTTTTAACCTTCTTGGTGGTATCCCGGTGCTATCTTCCATGGTGCACCGTCCATGTATATATATATAGATAGGTACACTACATAATACAAGTACACATAGATAATTACACACACATATATATACATTTTTTAACTTTTAGTTATTTAATTTTCGGGGTTTATAGCGCTATTTATGTTCCACGAATTATATGTTGTTTTCTGCCTTGTTTTCTGTCCCGTTCGTCAGAGTGTTGTCGTGTCCATTAGCGCTAAATGTGTGCTTAAAAGGCATTTAGTCGGGGTTGGGGCTCGACTCCCCAGTTGTTTTGCGTGTGGGTACACACCCCGAAATTCGGCATGCCATTGCACAATCCCTCAATCGGGACGGCAATGTCGAATTTAGAAGTATAAACTTACCCAAGCTGAGAGATGAAATGCAAATGGGGTACATGAGTGAGCACGAGTCTGCAGGCAGAACCACGTCCGTTTCCATTCTTGTTGGCTGAATAAAACGTGAGTGCCTGCGCTATTGAAACTCATACTTCCTGGCGCGAATCACTTGATTCGCGTTTCAGTGTCTTCGACCGGGCAGTTGTGGATCGATGCTTGAGATTGGTTCTCATAACACAGCTGTGCCGGAATCAACGAGCTACACCCCCTTGATTGTGCTTGGTGTAGACAACTCCATCACCCTTCCCTTCTAGTAGTTTACTTCCGCTGGGGACAGTCGGGCTGAGGGTTAGCCTCAGTTGGTACGACTGCCAGCACCTCCCATACTTCTTTTCTTTGTCGATCTCTTCGGAGATCGGCGGTAGGGTTAGCCTACCTTGTCTTCCGGTGTACCGGCTTAACTGGGCACCTCCTTACATAATTATTGCACCATAGCGTATTGCGGACAGGTGTATAGGTAGAGGGAACTAGTTTTTCCGTGGTTGGGCCTGTCGAGTCCGGTGACTCAAAGGTCAGGGCTAACTTTTTTCTGGTTTCTTTGACGCTTTCCTGTTGGGGTTCTTGGTCCATCTTTTCCTTCAGGTTTTGAGCGCGTCTTTTGTATAGTATTTACGTTAAATACTATACTGGTAGTATTCTATTAAAACGCCGGATTGGTCTGTGTGGGAATCGTACTCGATTGCACAGCGCCTTTTAATAGTAGGTTCATTTTGTTTAAGTTTTGTTTTCGGTGGGAATTTGTTTGTTTATCCAGTTATTTTTTCTTGTTTTTGTTTTCTCTAATTTATTTTCATTAGAGAAAGTGCGTGTTGTACTGGATATTTTGTATATATATTCTTAATTCCCTTCATTTACTTATACGAACCATGGCTACCAGCCAGAACGTTAACAACCAAAAAACAGTTACCTTCTCAGCTGCGGATTTCCAGCGGTGGAATCAGACCACTTCGGTGGTTTCGATTCCACAACGCCTTATAAGATCCAGCAAAATCCCGCAGCTGAGAAAAGAGCTAATTCAATCAATTGGGGAGCGCAAGGTTGCAGCTGTGCAAGCCTTGTCTCCCTACAAATACCGAGTGGAATTCCGTTACAGTTCCGATCAGCACGCCGCCGACATAAACGGTATTTCTTTTAGGGGCATCCATTTGCAGCCCCTACCTGCTTACGAGGAGGTCAAGTCAATTTTTGTAGATAGAGCCCCTATACAGATGCAGGACAATATATTGTATGAGACCTTGGCACCCTACGGGAGAGTAATCTTCGTACAACATCTGAAAGTGAAGGGCTTCGAGTCCGTTCACTCCGGCACCCGTAGGGTGTCAATGGTGCTCACAAAAGCCATACCTGCGACTATTAACATCGGGGGCTTTCTGGTGTCCTTCCGTTACCGCGGGCAGCCACCGACTTGTTTTGTGTGCCAGGAGGTGGGGCATGCGAGCAAGGACTGTCCAAAGTCGCGGAGGGCCCGGAAAAAAGCGCCAAAGCAACAGGATGGCAAAAACAATAATGACAACAACAACAAACATGGTCAAGATGACCTTGTCATTAACATTAAAGGGTCAGAGCGTACTGTCTCTGCCCTCGAAAAACAACAACAGCAGGTGGATCTCCGAGAAAAGATCAACGCGTCGAGGGCTGCCAAGTTGGCTCCCTCGAAAGCTGCCGCGTCGAGATCCACCTTGCAAGTAAATAATATTAAGGAGAAGGAGGTTGACACATTACTGGATCAGTCCTCAAAAGAGGCAAGAGCTGAGGCAGCCGCCGCTGTCCATAGCGCCCATACAGAGGCTGATTCCATGGATACGTGCTCTCCTCCTTCTCCTCCTAAAATCAAAAGAGAGGCTGGCAAAGCTAAGGGCCGGTCTTCAAAGGGGGCAGGAGTTAAGGTAACCGCCATGGATCCACAGGATGAGGTTGCCCCTTCCGTCCCTGGCGAGGCTGGTCTGAGAGCTGTCCAGTCTCTCGCTAATAATAATCCTATATCAACATCTCCCCCGGCTCATCACCTGGCTGCTATTCGCCGGGTGTTTGGCATGTCATCGCCGTCGGACGATCTGGAGCCGGGGGAAATTCGAGACTCAGAGCCGGAGACTGATTTTCAGTCTTTGGCTAAGCAGGCGCAGTCCATCGCCAAGGTGGATACCATCGCCAATGTGGCAACGCTCGCCACGGCCACGCCAGCGTCATTTCAGTATAGGGGTTCTGCTCGTCCGAGTAGTTCAAGACCAACCAGGACCAAGTCGGTCCTGGTGAGCGCACCAGAGGATGTTGCCTCTGGGGTTGCTGCTCCCTCGGTCGAGCAGTTCTCCTTTAAACTAACGACCGTCTCAGCAACATCAACCGTAATAGCCAGTGCCTCCTCAGTACAATCAGAGTGGACAAGGGCGTATCGAGGTGCTGCGAGCCCTCTCCCTTGTCCCCCACGGAGGCCTGGCAAATCTAAGCTCGACTCGCTGCAGGAGGATGACGATATCCCTTTACTGCAGCGGAGTCGGGATCGAAAGAGACGGCGTTTGTACGCACCACCAACGGTAGAGGCCGTGGACGAGTGCTTGTCGGGGTCCAGTGTCGTGGACCTCCTTAACATGGGCTGCCCTGCTCTTACATCCGAAGGGGGGAGTGAGATGCCGCCAGTCTCCTCCCCCCGTCTAGCCATACCATCGCTGTGGTTGAGGAGATGCCGCCAGTCTCCTCCCCTCAGCTTGATTCTGGGACCGAGGCCATGTTGGTCTCTGACCCAGCACGCCACATTAACGCACCAGCCGAGGGGAGTGAGATGCCGCCAGTCTCCTCCCCCACAATAAACACTAATAGCGGATCTGGGGTCACGCTGACCTCCGATCCCACGAATAACATCTGCACTGGTCCTGGGGTCACGTCGACCCCAGGTCCAAGTAATATCCTTAATCCTGGTTCTGGGGTCACGTCGACCCCGGTTCCCAATAACAATAAATTAGTAGAGGGGGGCGAGATTCCGCCAGTCTCCTCCCCTCTATATCGCTTGGAGACAGAGCCACTGTTGCACTCTCTCTCCCAGACCTCAAGCGCAGCTGCTGTGGATACCAACTCGGGATGGGAAACGCCACCCCCGTTCCGCAGCAGCTCCTTTCCATCAGTGGTGGGGGGAGATGAGTCACCGTTTGACTCTGTTCTGTCCACCCCTGAATTTTTGCCCTCCCCAGCATCATCAACGGGGAGGTTTGAGGCGTTGATCGGTGGGGCCCCTGTGGCCTTGGTGTCCCAGTCGGAGCCGGAGCCGCTGGACACGATTGACGCATTAAACAGGGCGATCCTCACCGATCCGCACTGTCTGGAGCTCCTTATGGAGCTGCCTGCGCCTTCCTTGGAGTCCGATAATGGATCTCAAGATCATCTCGCTCAACATTAACGGTCTGAACGACCATCTAAAGCGAGCTGCCCTGGTAGACTGGCTTAGGTGCATGAAGGCGGACGTGGTGTGTCTCCAGGAGACCCACTCCCCTTCGCACGAGTCTGCCAGAGGGTGGTTCGCTAACAGCGGCTATCGCGTCGCCTCCTCTTCATTAACATCAAAGAGTGCAGGCGTCGCCATCCTTGTTAAAGACACGTACAAAATCAAGAAAATCATCAAGGATGAAGATGGCCGCTACGTTCAGGCCGTTGTGGACTTCGGGGAGGGCCAGGCTAGTTTTGTCTCGTTGTACGCGCCGAACCGCAACCCGGCGCGTAACGTATTTTTCGCCAGTCTAACTGGCTTAATTGATTTGTCTCGGCCAACCTTTGTGGCCGGTGACTTTAATGCCATCTTGGATCCCGCTAAGGATAGGATGAGAGATCCATCATATGTTGCTGGGCCTGCTGCCCAGCAACGGGAAAGCATCCCTGCGTTGGAGTCCCTCATGTCGTTCACGCAAACCTACCCCGTGTGGCGCCAATTACATCCAGGGCGCACGGCGTATTCATGGACGCACGGGGATGGCACCCAGGCGTCGCGGATCGACATGGTATGGGCTCCAACTGCACTATCTAATTACATCAAGGGGTGTGAGTACCATCCATCCTTCCTTAGCGACCACCAATATTTATTGGTGGAATTCAATATGCAACAACAATTTGACTCGAGGCCGGGGGTGTGGAAGCTTAACGCTTCGCTCCTCCAGGACCCCGAGTACCTTAATTTAATTAATTCGTTCTGGTCCCACTGGCAGTCCATGGAAAATCACGCCGATTTGCATCCCTGATGGACTGGTGGGACCAGGGCAAGTTCTATTTGAGAGAGGTCTCCCGAACATTCGAGCGTGCAAAAGCCGCCGACAAACGCGGCAGGAAGGCCTCTCTCACCAAAGAGATGCACGCCCTTAAAGAGGCGTTCGATCGGGGGGATCGAACGGCCTTCACACGCCTGTGCGCAGTCCAGCAGGAGTTGAGAGACATCGCTCTGTACGAGGCCAAAGGGGCCCAGGTTCGTGCCCGCTGTCAGTGGGCAGAGGAGGGAGAAACATCCTCCTCTTACTTCTTGAACCTGGAGTCCAAACATCATGCCCGGCAGACGATGTACTCGATACGCGATCCTGCAACTGGACTGGTCCGCCACGACCCATTTGAGATCCTAGGGGTCTGGCGGGCGTATTACGACAATCTATTTACCGCACAGGTGTGTGATTCCATCGCTCAGGACACCATGCTCTCTCAGCTGACACGTCGCTTAAGTCAGGCTGAGAGGGCTGGTTGCGAGGGGTGTCTTACCGTTGACGAGTGCTGGGCCGCCCTTTCGGGCATGCCTCACGGTAAGACACCCGGGTCGGACGGTCTCCCTATGGAGTTCTACACAACTTTTTGGCAGTCCCTCGGTGCTGATCTGGTCCGCGTCCTCAATGCAGCTTTTGAGGCCGGCCAGCTTTCCACCTCTCAGCGCCGGGGACTGATTATCGTCCTCTATAAAAAGCACGACCCATTGGACACCAAGAATTGGCGCCCCATTAGTCTGTTAAACGTAGACTACAAAATTGCTACGAGAGCTATTTCGGGGCGCCTTCTTGGTGTCATGTCAAGCATAATTGGTCCAGACCAGACGTGTGGCGTCAGGGGTCGGACCATTAGTGAAAATCTCGCCGGGGTGCGAGATCTATTAGAGTATGTGGAGCGGGAAGATATCCCCCTCGCCCTTCTCTCTCTCGATCAAGAGAAGGCCTTCGATCGCGTGGATTGGGGATTCCTGCTCCGCATACTCGAGACTTTTAATTTCGGGCCTCAGTTTCGCAACTGGGTCCGTCTATTTTACACGGACATCCAGTCAGCTGTCATTATAAATGGCTGGATGTCCTCGTTTTTTAACCCCACTAGGGGTGTGCGCTAGGGGTGCCCTCTGTCTCCTCTATTGTACGTCCTCTCCATCGAAGTGCTGGCGGAATGCATTCATGCATCTCCGGACATCAAGGGCGTGACCATCCCCCACTCGGTGGCGGGGTACAAGTGCTCCGGCTACGCGGACGACACTACCGTAGCCGTCACTACAGAGCAGTCAATAGAGGAGACCTTCTCAGTTTATTCGACCTACGAGAGGGCCTCTGGCGCCAAATTAAATAGGGGCAAGTCGAAAGCTATGTGGGCTGGTTCCTGGAAGGATCGCACCGATACCCCGTATGGGTTACAGTGGGTAAAACAACTGCCACTGCTCGGTGCGACCTTCAGCGTTGGTGATTACACCACCCCAACGTGGGAGCCAGTCGTCTCCAGCTTGGAGACTCGGCTTGCCTCGTGGTCCGGGCGACAGCTGTCTTTTCAGGGGAAGGCAGTTGTCATAAACACCCTTGCACTAAGTCAACTTTATCACTTGTGTCACGTTTTCCCCATACCAGGTTGGGCGGGGAAACGTATTGATAAGGCCGTTTGGACCTTCTTTTGGTCTGGCAAACGTGACCGAGTGGCCCGGACCACAGTAACTCTCCCCAAAGCACAGGGTGGCTTTGGGGTAGTCAACTTTCGCTATAAAGTCGAAGCTTTTGCGCTGCAGTGGCTCAAGCGTTTTTTCGTGTCCTCCGACGGGCGTTGGAGGATCTTTTTTGTTTATTTCTTTAAAAGTACTTTTAATTTAGAGCCACGCAGCGCTCTTTTAACAGCCCAGCCTCGTCGCCTTTTACGATCTCTGCCCACATTTTATCAGCTCCTTTTCAGGGTATGGCGGGCCCTGGACGGGGGTTTGATAGTGGGTAGCGACGAGCTGGGCATTAGGGTATCTTCTGACAACCCGGTCAACATCTCGCAGCTCACCTCGCGAACTACGTACACCCTCCTGCGGGCACACAATTACAAGGAGCCCCATTGCATCACGAAATTCCTTCCCACCTACGGTCCCTTGCACTGTCCCGAGACATGGCGCCAGTTGCATATTTGCGATCTGGACCGTAAGGTGGTCGATCTGAATTGGCAGATCGCTCATGGGGTTCTCTACACCGGTGCCCGCTTGGGCATCAATTTTAGAATGCGTGGAGTCGACAGTCGTTGTTTTTGTGCGACTGCCGACGAGACGCTCGAACACCTTTTTTACGAGTGCGAGCTGGCTTGCCTCTTGGTGGCCTGGGTGTACATGTACTTACATTCTATCAACCCAACCGCTGGTCGGTTTACGGTTGATGAGCTGCTTTTCGGGTTTTCGGAAGCTTGTCGCCGGGCAATCCCTTCCATCTTTCTTTTCATGCTCATGGTCATGAAACATGCCATTTGGGTTGCTCAGTGCGACTTCCGATTTCGTCAGAAGGTACCCGTTGCTTCTAACGTCTTACACATAGCGATTAGACGTATTAAATTTGTTTTAAATTTATTATTTAAGCGGTGCAAGTCTCCTGCTCAAATTCGCGCGTTTGAGCGGGAGTGGCTTGGCCGCGGTTCTTTGGGGCACTTGGAGGGTCCGGACCTTGTCTTCTCCTTCTAAGTGTCTCTCTTCCCTCTTTTTCTTCTTTTTACCCTTCTTGGTGGTATCCCGGTGCTATCTTCCATGGAGCACCGTCCATGTATATATATATTGTTTACATTAAACACGCATTTTAACATACGCACATATATACATTTTTTAACATTTAGTTATTTAATTTTCGGGGTTTATATAGCGCTATTTATGTCTCATTTGCAAAAGTTTCTCTTGTTATATGTTTTATGTTGTTTTCTGCCTTGTTTTCTGTCCTGTTCGTCAGAGTGTTGTCGTGTCCATTAGCGCTAAATGTGTGCTTAACAGGCATTTAGCCGGGGTTGGGGCTCGACTCCCCAGTTGTTTTGCGTGTGGGTACACACCCCGAAATTCGGCATGCCATTGCACAATCCCTCAATCCGGACGGCAATGTCGAATTTAAAAGTATAAACTTACCCAAAGGTGCAGGACGAACCATGCAAATTAGAGTGCTGCTGGCTGCAGAACCATGTCCGTTTCCATTCTTGTTGGCTGAATAAAACGTGAGTGCCTGCGCTATTGAAACTCATACTTACCTGACGCGTTTAGGTTAAGTTTTTTGTCTGTATGGTTAGCCCAGCAGGCACCTTTTTGCTGTATGGTTCGCCCAGCAGTTTTTTCCTCCTGTATGGTACGCCCAGCAGGTTGTATTTTTTGTCCTTCTTTTGGAGACTTTAGCTAGTAGTGCTTCATGGCCTACTAGTTTCGCGCAATTGGGAGGTGCGTTACCTGTAGCGAGCTTTTCTTCGGAAAAGTGCGGTTTCGTGAACGAAGGCCTTCCAAGTTGCATTTCACCCTGCGACCATTGCACGACCCTCTTGGTGTCGGGAGCAGGGCTTGCAATACAAACTTACCTGATGCGAGTCACTTGTACTCGCGTTTGGTTTTTCATCCTTATACCTGAGGATTTTGATGCTGGGTTCTGGTGGCCCTAACTCTGGGTGTAAGTAATCTACTAGCCGTGCCCCCTAGTGCTTGGTATGGACGTATCCAATCTTACCCTTCTCGTAGTTTACTTCCGCTGGACATTTCGGCTGAGGGTTAGCCTCAGTTTGTCCGACTGCCAGCAACTCCCATATTTCTTGTCTTTGCTGGTCTCTTCGGAGATCAGTGGTAGGGCTAGCCTACCTTGTCTTCCGGTGTCTCGGCTTAACCGGGCACTTCCCTGCATTTTATACACCATAGTGTAAATACACGTGTTTAGGTAATGGTTACTAGATTTTCCGTGGTTGGGCTCGTCAAGTCAGGAGACTCAAAGGCCACCAGATTATCTTTTTCAGGCTTCTTTGACGCTTCAAAGTCGGGGTTCTTGGCCTTCTTATCTTTTTTCTTCGGGTTTAGAGCGCGTCTTTGGGGTGCTTCATACGATTGAAGTACTCTACGTAGCCATAGTAAGGGTCATAGTATCGATCCTTGCTATTTTCTATTAAAGGACATTATTTAGATCAGGTCTTGTGCTTGGAGTATGTACCTTTAATAGTAGGTAGGTTTTAGGCAAAATTTGTGTGTTACGAAGACCTAGGGTCATTTATCGATTGTTTATAAGACTCTATTTGGAATAGAGCTTTAGTGTGAGATCCTTAGGTCTTTTATTGTATATATTTTTATATTATTGTCAAAATCTCCATGGCTACGAGCCTGAATACCAATAATTTAAATACTAAATCATATGCAAATGCTAGCAGCAATAACAACATGACTGCTAGCACGACAACAAAATTCACAGCTGCGGATTTCCAGCGATGGAATCAAACCACTTCGGTGGTCCATATTCCTTCGCGTTTAGTTAAGACCAGTAAAATTCTGCAGCTACGCAAAGAACTAATAAATGCCATTGGGGAGCGCAACGTCGTTGCTGTGCAGGCCTTGTCTCCCATTAAGTCTAACATACAATTCAAAAGATCATCGGACCGGCACGTCGCCGAAATCAACAACATAAGTTTTAGAGACGCGCATTTAACGCCATTGCCTGTGTATGAGGAGGTCAAGTCGGTCTTCGTTGAGAAGGCTCCTCTCCATATGCAGGACAATTATTTATATGAAGCATTGGCACCCTATGGATGGCTTATTGCCATCCAACATTTAACAATTAAAGGGTTTCCATCCGTGCGATCTGGCACGCGTAGGGTGTCAATAGTCGTGACTAAGGCCATCCCACACACTATCAACGTTGGGAGATTTTCCGCAATGCTGATCGTGTTTCCGTACCACTTACTGGAGAGTTTGATCCCATCCTTATTCCCAGTTCGATTGAGCCTAGTCAACCATCTGAACCAGGGGTCGCTTTTATTGGTTGTACTGCTGAGTCATGTACGGTTCAATCAACGTGTGGTGCTGTACAATCGCCTACTTCATGTATCCCTGAGATACCGCTAACTGGTGATTCCAATTCCATCAACATCCCCAGTCCGACTGTGTTCCATCAACCATCTGCTGATCCAGGGGTCGCCTTTGTTGGTTGTACTGCTGAGTCATGTTTGGTTCAATCAAGTCACGGTACTCTTAATGGTTCCTCCTTGGTACATGATAACCTTGCTAATAACCCTAACAACGTATCAAATCTTGAACCTTCGGTCGCCTTAAGTGGTTGCACTGCTGGGGATAGTGATGATTCTAATGCTGCTTCTAGTAATTCACAGTCGCAGAATTCCCGTGGAAAATAGTCGGAGTTCGTTTGTCATTGGTATGGGCGAATTTCATTGGCTGCTTCGTTTGATGATTTCTCTGCATCTTGTGGTCAGTTTGCAGATGAGGTGGTTATGAAAGGTAAAGACATGTCTGGCAACTCTCGTGGTAGACCTGCTTCGAACCCCAGAAATCGACCTCATGGGAGAGTACCAACTCGTAACCGTCGGCCGTTGCAGTTTAATCCAAGAGATGCTAAGAGACTTCAGATTCTTTATCGGTTACCTAAGAAGAGAGCAGCTCGTCAGGTTTTGAATGAAAACAACACCCCTTATTCTGGCACTAAAGATCGTGCTGAACAGTATTTTAATGAGACTTTTTCACCTCCGACTGTTGACTTGGATGAACTTTTAGTTTCTTTAAGTGTGCATGTCCCTACTGCTGCAGAAGATCCTTCGATAATGGCCCTGATGACAGAAAGAAATCAAGTCGAAACTTCGGTCAATGTCGAACTCGGCCCCCGGAAAAAATAGAGTGGAATACAGACATTTAAAACTTGTTGACCCAAACTGTAAAGTTCTTGGTGCCATCTTCAACAAGTGTCTTCGTGAACGTAGGATCCCAGCGACGTGGAAATCGAAATTCTACCACCATCTTCATCCGCAAGAAAGGTCCTGGTGATGATCCTAGCAATTTTAAACCTATTGCGTTAATGTCTTGTTTGTATAAGTTATTTACGTCCATCTTATTGATCCGTGTCTCGAATTTTGCCATCAATAATAACTTGCATTCATCGCAGCAGAAGAGCGCCAGACCTTTGGAAGGTTGCCATGAGCATACATTTACCCTACAGTCTGTTATAGCGGATTGTAAAAGGAATCGCAAGAACTGTTTCTTTGCCTGGTTAGACCTCCGCAATGTGTTTGGTAGCGTCTCGCATGATGCCATTTATGTTACGTTTAAGCATATGGGATTTTCTGAGCATTTCATTAATCTGGTCAAAGATATCTATACAGATGCCGAAACGGTGGTTAAACTGTCGAAAGACCAAGAAACCGATCCCATCAAGGTGAATGCTGGCGAGAAGCAAGGTTGTCCAATAAGCCCGATATTATTTAATTTGACCACGGAACTTCTCATCCGTTCTGTTCAATCTCGGTGCAGTGAAAACTCCGACATCGCCTTTAGGTTACATGGTAACCCAGTGCACATTCTTGCGTATGCTGATGATTTGGTTTTGGTGAGTCGCACTTGTAATGGTCTTCAAACCTTATTAGATGACGTCTCGGTCACTGCTAACATCCTTCAACTATCCTTTCGTCCTGATAAGTGCGCTTCCCTCTCATTAACGTGTAACAGTAAACGTGAACCATCCCGTGTTGGTGATACGGTGTTTTCTGTACAAGAATGTAACATCCCTTTTCTTCTTAAAGAGGAGTCATATCGGTATTTGGGAGTCCCGATTGGTTTGCTATATGATGCAAATGATATGCTAAGAATTACGGACAAATTAATTAAAGACCTTGAAAAGATTTGTGATTCTCTACTCGCCCCGTGGCAAAAATTGGATGCAGTTAGAACGTTTATACAACCGTGTTTGACAAATGTTTTACGAACTTGTCCTGTGACACTTGAATCTCTAAAGACCTACAGATCAAAGTTAATTGACGTTCTCCATTCTATTTGTCATCTTCCAAAAAGATCATCTACACACTATTTCTTTGCTGATAAATCAGTTGGTGGACTTGGACTCCAAGATCCTTTTGACGAGAGACATATTCAATCCATTGTTCACTCGGTAAAAACTCTATCTGCAACTAATACCCTAACTAACAACATTGCTAAAGGCCAACTTAAATCGGTGGTGTACAGATGTTTCCATCGAGATCCAACTGACGATGAAATTGATGATTTTCTATCTGGTTCCATGGATGGTGAATTAAGTAACCATAGTAAAGCGAAAAATAGTCAAACGTTGTGGTCGAGATGTCGAATTGCCTGTAAAGCAATGAAAGTTAGAGTTCGTTCGGCGAATGAAAAAGTTGTGATTTCTGTTGATAACTTTGCATCCTCGGCAGATCAGAAGAGTGTTGCGTACTACTTGCAGTGCCACTGTCTGAAACAACATGAGGAACATTAAAAGATCTTCCAGACCAAGGTAAAACGGCCTGTTGTTTCCAAGATAATAAAGTTTCTTCCAACTCATGGTTGGTGCTACGATGATACTGGTATAAGATTTTGTGATTGGCAGTTTATCCATCAAGCGAGAACAAATACTCTTCCTACTAATGACATTAAGAGTAGATGGTCAGATGAATGTTCCCGATGTGTCGTAGATGTGGTAGTGAAACTGATACTAAAACTCTCCCGCATACTATATGTAAATGTCGACCTAATGTGGTTACTATAACAAGCAGACATGATGCTGTTTTGAAGAGATTGGCTGATGAAATCAAGCTAGGTGATGTGGTGATAGACCAGATTGTTCCAGGTGCTCCAGGTGAAGATCGTCCTGATATCTTTGTTCGTGACGGTGATAAAGCTCTCATAATTGATGTCACGTGCCCATTTGAGAATGCAAAATCTGCGTTGTCTGTGGCTGATAAGCGTAAAAAAGACAAGTATAACTATCTTATTGACTTCTTCGCCACGCAGAATGTTCGAGCTAAAGTGTATGGTTTTGTTGTGGGTGCGTTAGGTGGTTGGTTTCCTGGAAACGAACAAGTCCTAAATGAAATTGGAATGTCTGTGCATTATAGAACATTGTTCAGAAAACTTTGCTGTTCTGACGTAATCAAAGGCTCAAGAAACATCTATGTTGAGTATCTTACTGGTGTTCAACAGTAACCTTACTACTTTTATAATAGTTTATATAAACTTTAATAGTTTTGCTTAGTTGAAAGATTTTATAGTAAACTAGTTACTATACAGAACATTATGAGCATTTAGTTATAGAGCATTTAGTTATAGAGCATTGGACTCAAATAGAACTGAGATTTGAACTCAACTAGTCAAAAAGGAAACTCTTTATGTATATATATATATATATATATATATCTATTTTAAGAAAATCTGTTCTTATCAGCTTAATATCTGATATGTTAGGCAATGCCTAACTCATATATTAAACTGATTTTTGGAGCTCGGCCATCGGACTTATCACTGAAGCTTGCTTTGCCCTGGCCACGGGTTGTCTCGGTCATTGCACTACCATCGAGAACAGCCCACCCATTTATTTTGAAATATGAAATATAAAGTGAAAAAGTATGAGATCGACTATGAAATGAACAGCTCCGGCAAAACTGAACAGATACTATGCACTTAGAAGAATAAGTACTGATCTCTTTATTATAGACCTTAATTCATATGTATGTCTTGTCTTGTATGTATATATATATTTTCTCGTTGTTTGCAAGGGGGCTATGGGTCACGCTGAAATTTTCTGTTGCTTTCCAATAAGGCATAGCAATCTCACTGTAGACAGCAAAACTTCATGATAGAATGTTGATAAAAGCATTAAGAATGAAATAGCTCGTATGATTTTCAACAATCAGTAGAAAGAAACTCTATTATAAAGAAATGAGTAATGGAGAATTTGGACAGAACTAGTCAGAGTCTAGCTTAGTAATCAGGTTTTAGTAATTTCCACACATTGATTGTGAGTGGGACTCACTTCTAACATATTTCCATATGTAGTTACCGTACGTATTCCATATATGGACTAATATATACTTAATATGCAAGAGCATATACACGACGCTGAACAGCATATACACGACGTGTCAAATATAATAGGTTACATAAGCAGTATAAATTTAGTTTTTAATGGTGAACTTTCGATTCGCCGCATTAGCTCAGTGGTTTAGGTTGTGCGCTTTAGCCCTGTTTGTTTCGGGTTTGAGCCCCGTTACGTGCTTTTCTTTCATGCTTTTTTTTTCTTCTTAACACACGAATACTTTTTTTTCTTATATTCTTATATTTTTTCTCATTTTTAAAAGGGTTATTCTCCCTCACTCGGACTTATCTACTTCACCAAATTTAGCTAAAGCCCGAGCCCGAAGGGCGAGTAAGGCTGAGCCTCCCTCTGTATGCGCCATGTTGTTATTTTCGAGCGTTATGTATATGCTCTTCAGCATCGTGTATATGCTCTTCAGCGTCGTGTATATGCTCTTGCATATTGTGCAATCACTTACCTTATATGGAATACGTACTATAAGTGCCTATCCATATTTCTGCCTTATTCTTTTTACAGCGAGCAACAACAGCGAACGATGCTCACACTTACCGAATCTGGCCAGGCAAGGGCAAACCATGCAAATTAGAGTGCTGCACAACAACCACGTCCATTTCCATTCCTGTTGGCTGAATAAGACGTGAGTGCCTGCGCTATTGAAACTCATACTTACCTGACGCGAGTCACTTGCACTCGCGTTAGTGTCTTCATCCTTGTACCTGAGGATATTCGATGCTGGGTAGTGGTTGCCCTAACTCTGGGTATAAGGAATTCAACTAGCCGTGCCCCCTTGGTGCTTGGTGCGGACATTTCCATTCTCTTACACTTCTCATAGTTTACTTCCGCTGGGGACAGTCGGGCTAAGGGTTAGCCTCAATTGGTACGGCTGCCAGCAAATTCCCATACTTCTTTTCTTTGTCGGTCTCTTCGGAGATCGGCGGTAGGGTTAGCCTACCTTGTCTTCCGGTGTACCGGCTTAACTGGGCACCTCCCTGCATTTCTGCACATATTGTAAATATTACACGTTCTAGGTAGTGGTTAATAAATTCTTCTGTGGTTTGGCCCGTCGAATCAGGTGATTCAAAGGCCACCGGGTGATCTTTTTCAGGTATCTTTGACGCTTCAAAGTCGGGGTTCTTGACTTTCTTATCTTTATCCTTCGAGTTTTGAGCGCGTCTTTGGAGTGCTTCATAGAACTGAAGAACTCTTCGTGGTCACAGTAAGGGTCATAGTATCGATCCTTGCTGTATTCTATTAAAGGACGTTATTTAGATCAGGTCTTGCGCTTGGAGTATGTGCCAGCGTAAGAGTCCTTTAATAGTAGGTAGGTTTTAAGCGAAATTTGTGTTTAGTGAAGACCTAGAGTCATTTCTTTGTTTGTTTGAAGGACTCTATTTGGAATAGAGCCTTCGTGTGCGACTCTACGGTCTTTTATTGTATATATTATTTTATAATCGTTTAAAATCTCCATGGCTACGAGCCTGAACTCTAACCAAAATATGCATAATAACAACACATATGCAAATGCCAGCAAAACAACCATGAATGCTGGCACGAACATTAAATTCACAGCTGCGGATTTCCAGCGTTGGAATCAGACCACTTCAGTGGTTCATATTCCTTCGCGTTTAGTTCAAAATAGCAAGATTCCGCAGCTGCGTAAAGAAATTATCAATGCCGTTGGGGAGCGCAAGGTTTCTGCTGTGCAGGCCTTGTCTCCCATTAAATATAACATCCAATTCAAAAGATCATCGTACCGGCACGCCGCCGAAATCAACGGCATAGCATTTAGAGGCGTGCAATTAACACCATTGCCTGCGTATGAGGAGGTCAAGTCGGTCTTCGTTGAGAAGGCTCCCCTTCATATGCAGGACAATTACTTATATGAAGCATTGGCACCCTATGGACGGGTTATCGCCGTCCAGCATCTAGCAGTTAAGGGTTTTCCATCCGTGCGATCTGGCACGCGTAGGGTGTCAATGGTCGTGACTAAGCCATCCCACGCACTATCAACATCGGGGGATTTCCCGTCGTCTTTAATTACCGTGGGCAGCCCACGCAATACTACGTATGTCAAGAGGTGGGACATGCGAGCAAGGACTGTCCAAAATCTAGGCAAGGGAGGAAATTAGATCAGCAAAAACAACAGCAAAACCTCCCTCAAGCAACGGGAAAAGATAAAGCTCAAAATAACAACAACAAGAGCAAAAATAATAGCACTAATAACAACAAGAAAGCCTTAGGTCACGACGACCTCACAATTAAACTGGACGGTGCTAAGCGCACGGTCCAGACAACACAAAATAAAAAGAAGTCTCTGTTGGGGGAGACTGATTTAAGAAATAAATTAAATAACAAGCAGGGAGTTGTGCTAAAATCTTCGGAGACAGAGCCTTCCCCTGCCAAAACTCCCTCAACCAAATCGAAGGCTGGCTGTGCCAAAGGCCAGTCATTGTAAAAAGGTAAATCGAGTACGGCTGATGACGTAAATTCAAAAGACGAGGCCGCTCAATCCCTTAAGGTAGTGGCTGAGCTAATGGATACTCAGCCTTCACAGGAGACTTCTCTTCAACTTGTAACAACATCGCCCCTGGCTTAACATCTTGCAACTTTGCGCAAGATGTTTAATGTTCCTATACCATCGGATGATGAATTAGAGCCGGGAGAAATAAGGGACTCATCATCCATCCAGTCAATGGATGATGAGAGATCTTCGGATCACGCTGATCCAAAGACCAAACTGGATGGTGCCACCAAAGCCATCCAGTTAAAGAGTGAGGCTGACAGTCCATTGAGAGTTCAGTCTTACTCGACTTTAGCACCTCTGACTCGGCAAATACAGCAATTAAGATTGCAATTTAACATGCCAGTAACATCGGCTAGCAAGTCAGAGGAAATCACAGAGGCAGATTTCGCGGCCAGTATCATCGAGGCCGAACAACAGGCTGCTGCGAAATCTGGCCCAGTTCGCACTGCTGTGCGAAAAATAACAACACTACGGGTTTGTAGGCGTAGAAGTGGCCTTTCACAGGCAAAAACACCAGCCACATTAACATCAACAACAACCTCTCGATCGAGCTCCATGATCACAACATCGACGTGGACAAAGCCGACACGGGGTAGAGCAAAGGTCACTGCAACACAGGCAGAGATAGATAGGGACGATATTCCCCTCGCTGTGTTGCATAAGAACAAGCGACGCCGTCTCGACTCCTCAAGCGATGAGGAACTTGATAATTGTCTCTCGGGGTCATCAGTCATCGACCCCTTAGCTATCGAGTATTGGCATGCAGCGCCAATTTCTTCATTCGGGCAAACGCCATCGCTGCCCGCATTAGAGGCGCCAAGTGCTACATTAGATGTAGCACTTTCTGAACAACAGCAACAACAACAACAACAACAACAACAACAAGCTGAGGATGTGCCATTAGTCACATTGGATGGGACACTGGCCATCCCAGCCGAAGCGCCAGCCGTGACAACATTAGATGTTGCACGGCCACAGCCAGAGGTCACGCCTGACCCCATGGCAACGCCCACAGGGGCACTAGTGCAAGAGGAGGAAAAAATCCTCATCGAAATAAGAGAGGAAGGGGAGGTGCCTTGGGCCTCCGAGGTCACGCCTGACCTACGAGGTACCCCTCCCCTAATTGGAGTCGAGATAGGGATCGTGGAACCCAATGACAACAGTCCCCATCCCTCATTAATTTTTCATCCCGTAGTGGTTCCAATATCGCCGCCAGGGGGGAGATAACGCCGATCTCCTCTCCTGCGATTATCAATACACCGGTCTTTTACAGACCCTCAGTTGACGGGGAAGAGTCACCGCCAGGCTCGGTTGCCTCGTCAACTGATTTTTTATCTTCCCCTGCTTCTTCGCAGGGGTTGTTCGATTGCTTGGTGAGTGGCGCACCTGTCTCGGATATAGAGTCAACAACCGAGCCCACCACCATCGACGACATTAACCGGCCACTCCTCAAGGAGCTGTCCAGTCCTGAGCTCCCTCTCTCACCGGAGTTTTTACCCCTAACGCTGGAATCAAACGATGAATTTGATTTCAGTCAACATTAACGGACTAAACGATCATGTCAAGCGAACCGCACTGGTAGACTGGTTAAAATGCATGAAGGCTGATGTCGTGTGTCTACAAGAGACGCACACCCCTTCACACGAATCTGCCAGGAAGTGGATCGCAAATAGCGGCTATCGCGTCGCCTCCTCTTCCTTTACATCAAAGAGTGCAGGCGTCGCCATACTAGTAAGAGATACCTGGAAGATCTCCAGGATCATAAAGGACGATCATGGTCGCTTCATACAAGTTTTTGTTGATTTTGGGGAGAATCAATTAAGTTTTGTCTTGTTATACGCTCCGAACACCAACCCGTAGCGTAATCGCTACCTAACATCATTAACAGACTTAATTGATTTATCGCACCCCGTCTTTATCGGGGGCAATTTTAACTCCGTTCTTCATCCCGAAGTGGATAGAATGAGAGATCTTTCTCACGCACCAAATTGCTTTGCGCACAGGCGTGAGAGTGTTGCTGCATTGGAGTCGCTCATGTCTTACACACAAACATATGCACTGTGGCGTCACTTACATCCAGGACGCATAGCATATTCGTGGACGCACGGATCGGGTGGTCGTGCATCGCGAATCAACATGGTGTGGGCTCCAACAGTTATGGCTGACTCGATTGAGGAATGCGAATACCATCCGTCATTCCTCACAGACCATCAATATCTTTTGGTGAAATTCCATCTGTTGCCAAAGATAGACTCGGGCCCAGGAGTGTGGAAATTCAATACATCCCTCCTGAAAGATCCCAAGTACGTCAGCCTGGTGAGCTCTTTCTGGTCCCATTGGCAGTCCCTTGAACATCACGAGGATTTTGCCTCACTTATGGACTGGTGGGACCAGGGTAAATTTTATTTGAGAGAGGTTACACGTTCTTATTCTCGTTGTAAAGCTGCCGACCAACGCAGCAGAAAAACCTCTCTCACACGCCAAATGCATCAATTGAAAAGATCGTTCGACCAGGGGGATCGAACTGCATTTGGCAAACTATGTGAAGTCCAGCAGGAATTGCGAGGCATCGTTCTACACGAGGCACGAGGGGCACAGGTGCGCGCTCGGTGCCAATGGGCCGAAGAAGGAGAGACTTCATTTTCCTTCTTCCTTAATTTAGAAACCCATCACAAAGCCCAACAAACGATGCACTCTATACGCGATCCAGAGACTGGACTCGTACGCCACGACCCATTTTAGATCCTGGGTGTGTGGCGCTCGTATTATTCGAACCTGTTTACGGCACAGGAATGCGATCCTGTTGCGCAAGACGAAATGCTCTCTCAACTCCATCGTCGTCTCAGTACGGCCGAGAGAGCTGGCTGCGAAGGCAACCTTACCCTTGAAGAGTGTTTTGAAGCTCTCAAGGGTATGCCTAAGGGTAAAACCCCAGAATCGGATGGCTTCCCAATGGAATTCTACCATACATTGTGGCAAACCCTTGGCGCCGATTTGGTCCGCGTCCTCAACGCTGCTTTTGAGGCCGGCCAACTATCCACCTCACAGCGCCTGGGTTTGATCATCGTTCTTTACAAGAAGAACGATAAACTGGACACCAAGAATTGGCGTCTGATTAGTCTCTTGAACGTGGATTATAAGATCGCCACTAGGGCTATATCTGGATGACTACTTGGTGTCATGGGAAGCATTATCGGACCTGACCAAACGTGTGGCGTACGTGGCAGGTCCATAAGCGAGAATCTTTTTACTATCAGAGATCTCCTCGAGTATGTTGATCGGGAAAACCTCCCCCTAGCCCTTCTCTCTTTAGACCAAGACAAGGCATTTGATCGAGTCGATTGGGTTTTCCTGCATCGCATACTCGAAACATTTAACTTTGGCCCAGATTTTATGAACTGGGTCAAACTATTTTATACGGACGCTGAATCTGCCGTAGTCATCAACGGCTGGACATCTTCTTTCTTTCGCCCCTCGCGGGGAGTTCGTCAGGGATGTCCTCTGTCTCCTCTCTTGTATGTGCTCTCCATCGAGGTGCTCGCCGAGTGTATTCGTAAGTCACCGAGAATCACCGGCGTTACCATCCCGCACTCGGTGGACCCATGCAAATGCTCCGGCTACGCTGACGACACGACCGTAGCCGTGACTACCGATCAATCTATAGAGGAGACGTTCAACGTCTATAGTAAATTCGAACGTGCCTCAGGTGCTCGACTAAATCGCGGAAAGTCGAAACGAATTTGGGCCGGTTCGTGGAAAGATCGCCAAGGTACCCCTTATGGGTTGCAGTGGGTTCGACAACTCCCACTGCTCGGAGCGACCTTCAGCGTTGGCGACTACAGCACGCCAACATGGGAACCGGCAGTGACTAGCTTGGAATCGCAACTTTCTGCTTGGGCAGGCCATCAACTGTCTTTCCAAGGGAAGACAGTAGTCATCAATAGCCTGGCTTTGTCCCAGGTTTGGCATTTATGCCACGTCTTTCCGGTGCAGAGCTGGGCCGGGAGACGCATTAACATGGCAGTCTGGAATTTCTTTTGGTCGGGCAAACGAGATCTTGTGGCACGAACCACGGTCAGCCTCCCCAATGGCCAAGGTGGCTTTGGGGTCATAAACTTCAAAGAAAAGGCTGACTCGTTCACATTGCAGTGGCTGAAGCGCTTCTTTGCCCCGTCTGAGAGCAAATGGAAAGCCTTTTTTACCTATTTTTACATGCCCGCTTTTGACATGCAGCCACGCAATGCATTCTTATCTGAGCAGTATCGCCAGCAGATTAAACATCTTCCTGCCTTCTACCAAACCATCCATCGGGTATGGCGGACCCTGGGTGGTGGCGTAGCCAATGGCGATGTACTCAGTCTAAATGCGTCTTCTGATGTCCCAATTACCATTAGACCAAATCTCCTCACGGAATACGTATGCCCTTTTGCGGTCTCGTAATTACAAAGAGCCGCACTGCATCCAGAAATATCTGCCCATTTACGGTCAGTTGCACTGGTCTAAAACCTGGAGCCAGTTGCACATTTGCGATCTTGACCGTAAAGTGATCGATCTTAACTGGCAGATCGCACACGGTGTGCTATATACACAGGTGCTCGTCTTGCGCATAGCTTTGGCATGCGCCACATCGAGAGTCTCTGTTTTTGTCGAGCTGCCGACGAGACTCTGGAGCACCTGTTTTTCGAATGCGAGCTGGCTCGCATCCTGGTTTCTTGGGTATACTTTAATCTCTATACAATCAATCCAACCGCAGGTCGGTTTACCGTTGAGGAGTTACTATTTGGGTTTTCGGAGGCACGTCGTCGAGCAATTCCCACAATTATTACATGCTTTTGGTTGTGAAACATACCATCTGGGTTGCTCGTTGTGACTTCCGCTTTTGTCAGAAGACGCCAATAATTAGTGAAGTTTTGAATAAGGTTATAGCCAAATTAAAATTCATTTTATTATTATTATTTAAACGGTGTAAGAGCCCTGCTCAAATATGCGCGTTTGAGCAAGAGTGGCTTGCCCGTGGTTCTTTGGGGCACTTGGAGGGCCAGGAGCTTGTCATCTTCTTCTAAGTGTCGTCCTTTTAATCAATTCCCGATGTGACCTTAGCGTGTCACATCGTCCATTATTTTATCATTAGTTAGATCATTATTCTAATTAATTGCTAATCGGTAGGGGTTCCCGTATATGTTTAGGATTGTCAATATGTCCCGTTCGTATTTTATGTTTAGAATTGTCAATATGCCCATTCGTTATGCTATGTGTTAGTATTGTGGCTGTGTCTTGTTCGTCAATATGTCCCTTTGTCTTTGATGTTAGCGCTAAATGTGGGCCAGCGCCGCGTCGCCGAAAGGAATCTAAATAGCCGGTGTCCACATTTAGTCGGGGTCAGGGATCGTCTCCCTGGTAGTTTGCGTTCTGTATGGTTCGCCCAGCAGTTTTTTCCTCCTGTATGGTACGCCCAGCAGGTTGTATTTTTTGTTCTCCTTTTGGAGATTTTAGCTAGTAGCGCTTCACGGCCTACTAGTTTCGTGCTCTGGGAGGTGCGGTACCTGTAGCGGGCTTTTCTTCACGGAAAAGTGCGGTTTCGCAAAGGGGGCCTTCCAAGTTGCATTTCATCCTGCGACCATTGCACGACCCTCTTGGTGTCGGGAGCAGGACTTGCAATAAAAACTTACCTGACGCGAGTCACTTGTACTCGCGTTCAGTGTCTTCGACCGGGCAGTTGTGGACATCCATGCTAGGGATTGGAGCCTTTAACACCACTGTGCCGGATTCTACTAGCTACACCCCCATTGTGCTTGGTGTAGACACTCCATAACGCTTACACTTTCTCGTAGTTTACTTCCGTTGTTCAGTCCGGCTGAGGGCATAGCCTCAGTTTGTCCGACTGGCAACAAATCCCCCTCTTTTTCTTGTTTTAACCAGTTCGCTGGTTCTTCCATTGTTTCTGACTAGCAGGGCAACTCCCTCCATATATTGCACATAGTGTAATACATTTAGGTAGAGGGTACTAGTTTTTCAGTGGTTGGGCCGGTCAATCAGGTTGCTCAAAGGTCAGGGATCACTTTCTTCTGGTTTCTTTGACGCTTCCTGTTGGGGTTCTTTGACGCTTCCTGTTGGGGTTCTTGGTCATCTTTTGCCTTCAGGTTTTGAGCGCGTCTTTGATAGTATTTACATTAGGTAAATACTATCGGTAGTCTATTAAAAGGTCGTAGTTGTCTGTGGGACAATTGTACGCAATTGCACAGGCGCCTTTTAATAGTAGGTTCTTTTAGTGCTATTTTAGCATTAAGATTTGTTTTTGTTGCTTTTGGGAATTTTGTTTGTTTTAATCCAGTGATTTTCTCTTGTTTTTTCTCTAATTTATTTATTAGAGAGTGTGTGTTGTACTGGATTTTGTATATATACTTTATTAATTCCCTTCATTTCACCATCATTACAAGAACCATGGCTACCAGCCAGAGTAATAACACTAGTCCTAATAATAACAACACTATAAAGTTCTCGGCTGTGGACTTCCAAAGATGGAATCAAACCACTTTGGTGGTGAACATTCCATCGCGCATAGCTAAATAAAAAAAAATCCCACAGTTGAGAAAGGAACTAATTAACGCCATTGGGGAATGCAAGGTCGCTGCAGTACAGGCCTTGTCCCCCACTCGATACAGGATTGAATATCGCTATTCATCCGATCGGCACGCTGCCGATATTAATGGCATTCCTTTTCGGGGTATTCAACTGACACCCCTTTCTGCATATGAGGAAGTTAAGTCCGTCTTTGTAGATCGGGCCCCTCTGCAAATGCAGGATCAACACCTTTTCGACACCTTGGCGTCCTACGGTCGGGTCATTTCTATCCAGCACCTGAAGGTGAAGGGTTTTCCTTTCGTTAGATCCGGCACGCGTAGGGTGTCCATGGTAATAACTAAACCCATCCCTGCCCATATAAATATAGGTGGTTATTCGGTCCCCTTCCGTTACCGAGGGCAGCCACCGACCTGTTTCGTGTGCCAGGAGGTGGGGCATAAAGGCAGGGGCTGTCTGAAGTCGCGGCGGCCCCGGAACTCTGAAGCTAACAATAGTAACAAAAATAATAAGAATAATAATCCTACCGGGGATGGTAGTAATGATAATAATAAACCTTCAGCTGAAACTTCTCTGAAGGTCAAGTCTGATGGCAAGACACGGGTCATCATAACCCAGCCATCATTAACGCCTGAGGAAGATCTACGAACAAAACTTAATGCAAAACGGGCAGCTAAACCTGCACCTATGGATCAGGTGGAAAATACTGCCCACAAGGATCTTCCCTCACAAAAAGAAAAAAATGGCTGGTGAGCCACAAAGTCAGCAGATGGAGGGTGGGAGTAACGATGTAGAGCCATATGGTGAGGCGACTTCCTCACTTTCATCTGTTGCTGTAATGGAGATACAACCTTTTGATCTCCCCCAAATAGACGGTCCTTGAATGCCAAACACCAGATATTCCATCTTCCACAAAAATCGGAAGAACCTGAGACAGGAGACGTCCCTTCTTCCTCAGGGGAAGAACAGTTTGAAGTACTGGCAGAACAATCACGATCTGTCGCTGGCTATGATGCCACTTGTACACGTTCCTTTGTCAGAGGCATGTCTATCTCCCGAGCATTCTACCGGGAATGGCTACTCTGCACATATACTGTGCCAGTTACTTTTTCTTTTGCATTTAATGTCAATGCATCGGTCGCAGCACCTACATCTGTGCCCGTTAAATCTGCAAGAAATCGGCACTTTGGAGGCAAAGCTTCACTATTTGATGCCGACAATGATTTAGACAATATCCCGTTGGCGGAGCGTCGCCACCGGAAACGTCGTCGTCTCGCTGATCCTGTTCCACCAGACAACGTAGATTTTTGCTTGGCTGGATCATCGGTTGTTGATCCACTCCTTCATTTTGAGGATCTGCCTCCTCTTCCTTCCTCCCCTACGTTGACAACTTCCGAGGTTACCTTGGAGGTGCCATCTGTGTCACCTAACAAGGAAGTTACGGTAGAGGAAGTTACGGCCCTTGCAGAAGGGTATGCACCTTGGGCGTCAGCCCAGCCTCATTCTTCCCCTCTGCCTAGTACCAACGACCACAAGGACCCTAAAAACAACAAACATAGTACGACTGTGAAGAGTGAGTCCCCGCCAGGCTCCTCTTCTCAGTCAAAAAATAGTAATAATAATAATATATTTGAGAGTGAGATCCCGCCAGTCTCCTCTCTGGCCTTAGTCACATATCGTGACAAAGATAGTCAAGATATCATTCCAGATATAGATTTAGGGAGTGACACTTCACCACTTTCCTCTTCAATTAACGGTCCAAGTAATATTGAACCTATCTCCCCTGCTCCTCCTAGTGTTGAGGCAGGTGCTGTCATTGACTCAGGTGAGTCATCCAATTTGCCCGAATCGCTTCAAAATACTCGTGCCTTACAGTTAATGTTTCCAACATTAACTGTTTTTCATTTCTTAGAAAATTAATTTTAAGGTCATATCTATAAATATTAACGTTCTTAAGGACCATAGAAAGCGGACTGCCTTTATAGATTGGCTCCATTGCATGAAGGTGGATGTCGTTTGTCTCCAGGAGACGCACGCACCTTTCCATGAGTCTATTCGTTGGTGGTTCCGTAACTCTGGCTTTCACGCTGCCTCCTCTTGTTTCACCAATAAAAGTGGTGGCACAGCCATTTTAGTAAAAGACATGTATAAAATTGATAAAATCATCCATGACGACGCTGGACGGTTTGTCCAAGCCTTAGTCTCTTTAGGGGATGAATCTCTTAGCTTCATATCCCTCTATGCACCTAATCGAAATCCTGCTCGCAATGCCTTTTTTACTTCCCTAACAGGTCTTATTGATCTCACCCGACCTGTTCTTGTAGCGGGGGATTTCAATTCTGTTTTGGACAGTGCTCTGGATCGTAAGCGCTGTCCCTAATTTATTGACAGTGCGAGTGCGCGTGCCCAAGAGAGTGGCCCTGCTCTTGAGGCCCTTATGTCTTTTACGCGGACATACCCACTATGGCGCACCCTTCACCCGCAGCGCATAGCTTATTCGTGGACGCATGGGTCTGGCGAATTTGCGTCCCGTATAGACATGATATGGGCACCCACTGTCATGCAAGACTGCATCCAAGAATGCAACTATTTTCCTTCCTTTTTTTCGGATCACCAGTGCTTACTCGTTAAGTGCAATTTTCGTGATCCTATAATTGCTGGACCGGGGGTATGGAAATTTAACACCTCCCTACTCCAAGATCCAGAGTACGTTTCTCTAGTAAAATTGTTTTGGTCCTTCTGGGACACATATAAAGACCACGAGGATTTTGTGTCCTTGTTGGATTGGTGGGATCAAGGAAAATTCTACCTTCGTGAGGTTACTCGATCCTACTCTAAATCCAATGCTGCACAACAACGCAGCAATAAAGCCTCACTTCTCAAACGTATGCGAGAGTTGCAAGCCCTTTTTGAGGCCGGTGATCAGGCCTCCTTCGCAGCACTATGCCAAGTCCAACAGGAACTTTGTCGCATCGCACTCCATGAAGCTGGTGGAGCCCATGTCCATGCTCGTTGTCAGTGGGCGGAGAAAGGGGAGACTTCTTCCTCTTTTTTCTTAAATCTGGCCACAAAGAAGCACGCAAAACAAGTCATGCGGTCAATCAGGGACCCCAACACGGGTGAAGTCTGCCACGACCCCTTTGCCATCGTGGGTGTCTGGCGGACTTACTATAAAGATCTCTTCACTGCTACGCAGTGTGACCCTGTGGCCCAGGATGAACTTCTGGCCAAGTTGACGCGTCGCCTTGACAAAACTGAACGAGCTTCATGTGAAGGGTGTCTTGCTGCGGACGAGTGCTTTCAGGCTCTTATGGGCATGAGTCACAGTAAGACACCTGGCTCAGATGGATTCCCCATGGAATTCTATGTTGCCTTTTGGGAAGCTCTCGGCGCTGATCTGGTCCGTGTTCTCAACCTTGCGTTTGAGACCGGCCAACTTTCCGCCTTTCAGCGTCGAGGGCTTATTATAGTTTTGTATAAAAAAGACGATCCTTTGGAGACAAAGAACTGGTGGCCTATAAGTTTTCTTAACGTTGACTACAAAATAGCTACCCGTGCCATCTCAGGTCGTCTTTTAGGGGTCCTGGGCTCCATTATCAGTCCGGACCAAACGTGTGGTGTTCCTGGCCGCACCATTTCACAGAATCTCTCCCTGATTCGGGATCTTTTGGAGTATGTGGATCGAGAAAACCTCCCGCTTGCGTTTTTGTCTCTAGATCAAGAGAAGGCTTTTGATCGGATCGACTGGGGTTTTCTCATCCGCATACTCTCTTCTTTTAATTTCGGTGCAGATTTTATTAATTGGATCAGGTTATTTTATACTAATATCGAGTCGGCCGTAGTCATTAACGGTTGGACTTCCTCCTTTTTCTCTCCACTATCCCCGCTCCTTTATGTTATTACCATCGAAGTGCTTGCCGTTTGTCTTCGGACATCCCCCAAATTAACGGGCATAACACTTCCAAATTCTTTAGAGGAATTTAGGAGTTTGAAGTATGCCGACGACATGACTGTCGCGACTTCCAAATATATGGCACATATGAGAGAGCCTCTGGTGCCAAACTAAACTGGGGAAAATCAAAGGGACTATGGGCTGGTTCCTGGAAGGATCGCACCGACGCCCCTCATGGGTTGCGTTGGTGCGACCTTCAGCGTTGGTGATTACACCATCCTAACGTGGGAGCCAGCCGTAGCCAAATTAGAAAAGCGCCTTACGGCGTGGTCGGGCAGGCAGCTGTCTTTCCAAGGCAAGACGGTAATAATAAATACTTTGGCCCTGCCCCAGATTTGGCATTTCTGCCACGTCTTTGCCATCCCTTCATGGGCAGAGAAGCACATCAACAAAGCAATCTGGTCCTTTTTTTTGGTCAGGCAAACGCGATTTGGTTGCTCGAACCATCGTAACCCTCCCCAAATCCCAAGGTGGGTTTGGGGTGATTAATTTCGCCCTCAAAGCGGAATCTTTTATTTTGCAGTGGCTGAAACGCTTTATTGCACCTTCGGTGAGCAAATGAAAGTCTTTTTTTACCTTTTTTGTTTCTTCTACTTTTAATTTACGGCCACAGGCTGCCCTTTTATCTTTGCAGCCTTGCCACTTAACAGTAACCCTCCCCACCTTTTACCAGCTCCTGTTCAAGGTATGGCGAGCCTTGGATGGGGGCGAAGTGACTGGTGGGGTGTTAAGCATTTTAGCATCCTCTGACGCTCCTATCCCACTTGAGCAGCTCTCCTCCAGAAACACCTATGAGGCATTACGGTCGCGCAGTTACAAGCAGCCCCATTGCGTAGACAAATTCCTGCCAACTTACGGTCCATTGCACTGGCCCCAAACTTGGAGTCAGCTGCACATCTGTGATCTGGACTGTAAGGTAATAGACTCAATTGGCAGGTTGCCCACGGCATTTTGTACACTGGGGCTCGCTTGGCGCACCGTTTCCACATGCAGCATGTGGACAGCCTTTGCTTTTGCAAGGCAGGGGACGAAACACTGGAACACCTCTTTTTTGAGTGTCAACTAGCTCAAATCCTAGTTGCATGGGTGTTGCCATCGCTGGTCGTTTCACTGTGGAGGAGTTGCTGTTCGGTTTTTCGGAGGTTCGTCGGCGAGCAATCCCTTCCATCATTATCTTCATGCTGCTGGTCATGAAGCATACCATCTGGGTTGCCCGTTGCGACTTCCAGTTCCGTCAGAGGATGCCGATCGCTTCAAAATGACTTAGGCTATTGCTAAACTAAAATTCATCTTGGCCTTACTTAGTAAGCGGTGTAAGTCTCCTGCTCAAATTCTTACATTTGAGCGGGAGTGGCTTGCTCGCGGTTCTTTGGGGCACTTTGAGGGTACGGAATTGGTCTTTGCCTTCTGAGTGTCCTTTTTTATCCTCTTTTTAATCCCGGTGTGACCTTAGCGTGTCACTCCGTCTACGATTTTAGTATAGTTAGCTTATTTTAGCTTTTTAATTGTAGGGGCATGTAATCATAATCGAATTAGGCACGCACTTTATGTTTGTCTTGTGGTTATGTTGTTTTCTGTCTTGTTTTTACTGTCCCGTTTGTTCATTTTGTGTCAGCGCTAAATATGTGCCAGTGCCGCGTCACTGCAAAAACAAATAGCCGGTGCACATATTTAGTCAGGGTTGGGGCTCGACTCCCCAGTCGTTTGCGTGCGGGTGCACACCCTGAAATATGGCATTCCATTGCACGTTCCCTCAGTGGGGACGGAATCACCATCTTTAAAATATAAACTTACCTGACGCGAGTCACTTGTACTCGCGTTCAGTGTCTTCGACTGGGTAGTTGTGGACATCCATGGTAGGGATTGGAGCCCTTAACACGACTGCGCCGGATTCAACTAGCTTCACCCCCTTCATTGTGCTTGGTGTAGACTCGCCATACCGCTTACCATCCTTGTAGTTTTCTTCCGTTGTTCAGTTCGGCTGAGGGCATAGCCTGAGTTTGTCCGACTGGCAACAAATCCCCCTCTTTTTCTTGTTTTAACAAGTTCGCTGGTTCTTTCGTTGTCCCTGACTAGCAGGGCAACCACCCCCCCATATTTGCACATAGTGTAATACCTTTAGGTAGAGGGAACTAGTTTTTTCCATGGTTTGGCCGGACGAGCAAGGTGGCTCAAAGGTCAGGGATCACTTTTTTCTGGTTTCTTTGATGCTTCCTGTTGGGGTTCTTGGTCATCTTTTACCTTCAGGTCTTGAACGTGTCTTTGATAGTATTTAAATTATGTAAATACTATTGGTAGTCTATTAAAAGGCTGTAGTTGTCTGTGGGACAATTGTATGCAATTGCACAGGCGCTTTTTAAGAGTAGGTTCTTTTAGTGCTATTTTAGCATTAAGTTTTGTTTTTGTTGCTTTTGGGAATTTTGTTTGTTTTTATCCAGTGATTTTTTCTTGTTTTTTCTCTAATTTATTTATTAGAGAGGGTGTGTTGTACTGGATTTTGTATATATATTAATTCCCTTCTTTGCACCATAACAAGAACCATGGCTACCAGCCAGAATACTTCTAACACAAATACTAGTTCTAATATCAACACTATAAAATTCTCGGCTGCGGACTTTCAATGGTGGAATCAAACCACTTCGGTGGTAAACATTCCATCCCAAATAGTTAAGCAATCCAAAATAACGCAGTTGAGAAAAGAACTCAAAAATGCCATTAGGGAGCGCAAGGTCGCTGCTGTTCAGGCCTTATCCCCCACTAGATATGGCATCGAGTATCGTTATTCCTCAGATTGGCACGCTGCCGATATAAATGGCATCGCTTTTCGGGGTATACAATTGACACCCCTTCCTGCATATGAGGAAGTTAAGTCCGTTTTTCTAGACCGGGCTCCTCTACGAGTGCAGGATCAGTATTTATTTGACACCTTGGTGCCCTACAGTCCGGTCATTTCAGTCCAACATTTGAAGGTCAAAGGGTTTCCTTCAGTTCGATCCGGCACGCATAGGGTGTCCGTGGTGATTACTAAGCCCATCCCTGCCAATATAAATATAGGCGGTTTTTCGGTCTCCTTCCGCTACCGAGGGCAGCCACTGACCTGTTTTGTGTGCCAGGAGGTGGGGCATACGAGCAGGGGCTGTCCGAAGTCGCTGCGGGCCCGGAGATCTGCCGATAAAATTAACAACAATAAAAACAATCCTATCAGGGATGATAACGTAAATAAAACTAGTCACGCTAATTTGAAAGTTAAATCTGATGGTAAAACACGGGTCGTTACGAGAACCCAGCCATCTTTTAAATCACAGGAAGACTTAAGAATAAAACTAAATGCCAAACGGGTGGCCAAACCTGCATCTAACGATCAGGTGGAAACCACCGCCCAAAAGCCTTTTCCTCCGCAAAAAGAAATAGAGAATATACAGGGTCAGCAAATAGAACCAATGGATGGGAGTAATGCTGTAGAGCCTCTGGCTGAGGAACCTTCCTCCCTCGCCCCTGTCGCATTAATGGAGATCAAATGCTTCTCGTCTCCTAATAGACGGTCTCGTAGTGCTAAATGCCAGCGATATACTAGGTGGGATGTCAAGCAGGCAGTCATAACATCACCAACTGTCGCTGTTCCTTCCCCCCAGGATTGAACGGACCAGAAACGAGCTCTGTTTCTACTTCTCTTCCTGCTGCCCATCTGGCTGCGCTACGCCGGATGTTTAATCTTACTTCCAAATAGGAAGAATCTGCAACAGGAGATGTCCCTTCTTCTTCAGTCATATAATGTGCCAGCTACTCCTTCTTTCGCGTTTGATGTAAATGCGTCGGTTGCTGCATCCACAGCAAAGCCTTTTAAATCTGCCAAGCATCGTTCTTTTGGGCAGAAAGCTCTACTTTTTGATTCAGACGCTGACCTAGATGACATCTCATTGACGGAGCGTCGTTGCTGGAAACGTCGTTGCCTCACCGAATCTGTACCATCGATTGGCTGGATCGTCAGTTGTTGATCCACTCCTTCATTTGGAGGATCTGCCTCCTCTTCCTTCCTCCCCTACGTTGACAACTTCGCCCAAAAGGACTTTCACGCCACAAATAATAATAAATATACTACGACTGTGGAGAGTGAGTCCCCACCAGGCTCCTCTTCTCAGTCAATTAATAAAAATAATAATATATCTGCTGAGAGCGAGATTCCGCCAGTCTCCTCTCTAGCCTTAGTTTCCTATCATGATCAAGATGGTCAGGATAACAATAGAGATATAGATTTAGGGAGTGACACTCCACCAGCTCCCTCCTCTTCAATTCATGGTCCAAGTACTCTTGAACCTATCTCCCCTGTTTCTCCTAGTGTGGAGGCAGGTGCCGTTATTGACTCTGGTGAGTCATCCAATTCGCCCGAATCGCTTCGCGATACTCGCGCCTTACAGTTAATGTTTCCAACATTACCTGAAATCCTGCTCGCAACACCTTTTTTACTTCTTTAACAGGTCTTATTGATCTGACGCGACCTGTTTTTGTGGCTGGGGATTTCAATTCCAGTTTGGACAGCGCTCTGGATCGCAAGTGCCGTCCCTCATTTTCTGACAGTGCGAGTGCACGTGCCCAAGAGAGTGGCCCTGCTCTTGAGGCCCTTATGTCTTTCACCCGGACATATCTGCTATGGCGCACCCTTCACCCGCAGCACATAGCTTATTCGTGGACGCATGGGTCTGGCAAATTTGCGTCACATATAGACATGATCTGGTCGCCCACTGTCATGCAAGATTGCATCCAAGAATGCAAATACTATCTATCCTTCTTCTCGGATCACCAGTACCTACTAGTTAAGTGCAGTTTCTGTGATCCCATTATTGCTGGACCGGGGGTATGGAAATTCAACACCTCCCTCCTCCAGGATCCAGAGTATGTTGCCTTGGTAAAATCATTTTGGTTTTTCTGGAACACGTACAAAGACCATAAGGATTTCGCGTCCTTACTAGATTGGTTGGACCAAGGCAAATTTTACCTACGCAAAGTCACACGGTCTTATTCCAAGTCAAAGGCTGCAGAAAAACGAAATCACAAGTCCTCGCTCCTTAAACGTATGCGAGCGCTGCAGGCCCTTTTTGAGGCTGGAGATCAGGCCTCGTTCGCTAGTCTATGTGAAGTCCAGCAGGAACTCCGTAACATCGCCCTGGTGCCAGACACCCACGATGGCAAAAGGGTTGTGGCAGACTTCACCCGTGGTTGGATCTCTAATGGCAAAAGAGACTTGGTTGCCCGGACCACCGTAAGCCTCCCCAAATCCCAAGGTGGCTGAAACGTTTTTTGCTCCTTCAGTGAGCAAATGGAAGTCTTTTTTTGCTTTTTTGTTTCTTCCTCTTTTAATTTACAGCCACAGGCTGCCCTTCTATATGCACAGCCTCGCCACTTAATAGAAACTCTCCCCACCTTTTACCAGCTCCTGTTCAAGGTATGGTGGGCCTTGGATGGGGGCGAAGTGAATGGTGAGGTATTAAGCATTTTAGCATCCTCTGACGTACCTATTCCCATTGAGCAGCTCTCCTCACGAACCACATACGAACATTTGCGGTCGCGCAGCTACAAGCAGCCTCATTGTGTTAACAAATTCCTGCCAACTTACGGTCCGTTGCACTGGCCTCAAACTTGGAGCCAGCTGCACATCTGTGATCTGGACCGTAAGGTAATAGATTTCAACTGGCAGGTTGCTCACGGTATTTTATACACTGGGGCTCGTT
This sequence comes from Muricea muricata, assembly GCA_963855995.1. Classification (NCBI taxonomy): domain Eukaryota; kingdom Metazoa; phylum Cnidaria; class Anthozoa; order Malacalcyonacea; family Plexauridae; genus Muricea; species Muricea muricata. Next base: position 45,505,119 of record OY979716.1, on the reverse strand, counting down.
TGGTGCACCGTTTCAACATGCAACATGTGGACAGCCTCTGCTTTTGCAGGGTGGCTGACGAAACCTTGGAACACCTGTTTTTTGAGTGCAAACTAGCTCGAGTCTTGGTTGCATGGGTGTTTCAACAGCTCAGTAACATCAACCCAATTGCTAGTCGGTTCACTGTTGAGTTGCTGTTCGGATTTTCAGAAGTTCGTCGGCGGGCAATCCCATCTATCATCATCTTCATGCTATTAGTCATGAAACATACCATCTGGGTTGCCCGTTGCGACTTCCGTTTCTGTCAGAGGATGCCGGTGGCATCTAAATGTCTTAGCCAGGCAATAGCCAAAGTAAAATTTATTTTGGGTCTTCTTAGTAAGCAGTGTAAGTCTCCTGCTCAAATTTGCGTGTTTGAGCGTGAGTGGCTTGCCCGCGGTTCTTTGGGGCACTTTGAGGGCACGGAATTGGTCTTTGCCTTCTGAGTGTCCTTTTTTAATCTCTTTTTAATCCTGTTTTAAACCTTAGCGGGTCACCCCGTCCACGGGTTTTAGCATAGGTAGCTAATTTTAGCTTTTAATTGTAGGGGCATGTAATCATAATCGAATTAGGCACGCATTATATGTTTGTTTTGTGATTATGTTGTTTTTTGTCCTGTTTACTGTCCCGTTCGTCAATATGTCCTTTTGTCTTGATGTTAGCGCTAAATATGTGCCAGTGCCGCGTCACTGCAAAAAGAAATAGCCAGTGCACATATTTAGTCAGGGTTGGGGCTCGACTCCCCAGTCATTTGCGTGCGAGTGCACACCCTGAAATATGGCATTCCATTGCACATTCCCTCAGTAGGGACAGAATTCCCATCTTTAAAATATAAACTTACCTGACACGAGAGGCACCTTGATCAACTAGGAGGTTCTCTCAGGATGAGGCCCTTTTATTGCACTAAGATCGGGCTGATTGCGTCGGGTTTAGTTTTTCGTCTGCATGGTTCGCCCAGCAGACATCTCACGCTGCTTAGCAGCATAACTCACCCTGCATGGTTCGCCCAGCAGATGTTCTCGCTCCTTTGGGGCAATTAACTGGTGATGCTTAATGGCACACTGGCCTTCCTCATGTCTGCTTCACGGCAGCATGTTGTACCTCTCCCTTGGGAGAATCAGCTAGTCCGCGCATGCATACTAGTTTTGCGCTTTGGGAGGTGCGGTACCTGTAGTGGGCTTTTCCATTATGGAGGAGTGCGGTTTCGCGAACGGGGGCCTTCCAGACTTGCATTCACCCTGCGACCATTGCACGGTGTCCTTAGGGGCACAGGAAGCGGGCATGTAAGTATAAACTTACCTGAGGCGAGAGGCACCTTGATCAACTAGGAGGTTCTCTCAGGATGAGGCCCTTTCATTGCACTAAGACTGGGTTGACTCCTGCAATTACCCCTAATGTGGGTAACTCGAGCGTAGAATTTCTGCTAGTGGGGACCTGCGTTCGCGCTTGTCCCCTTCTCTTGAATAATCTTAATAGCTTATTTGAAATAGTCGTTCGGCAGTGACTAGATTGCGCCAGGGTAAGCAGACCGAGACAATTATAGAATCTTAGACAGCGTGACACTACTATATACAGTACTATGTGTCGGTCTCGCGAACTGTCTGCCTTTGCTGTACGCTTTTAACGAGGTAAGTCGTGTTGTTGTTGAATCGCCGGAAAGCCGTAGACGGTGCACACGCCATATGCATGACGTGACCTGCGTGATCGAAACGGTCTGTTCGCGTGCTGCGCGAGCAACTCTGATGCAAACTCAACTCACGAAAGCACCGCGTGCATGCACGCTAAAGCGAGCACGATAAAGGCTTCTCGTTCCCAGTCAAGGTATCGCTTCTCGGCCTTTTGGCTAAGATATAGCTAATCCTTTTGGAGATTGTTCCTAGATATTCAAGAGACAAGAAAGAAGAACCTGTTCAGAAGATCCTGCAAGAAGAACCAGCAGTTGAAGACCATTGTGAAGACCCATTACAGTACGTCCGAAGAACCGTCCAGTTCCTTCTGCTGCTGTTGGCTGGCCCTGGTCCTGACCTTGGCGTTGCCGCTGGCCGCTGGTTCCTTTGCCGTGCCGTTGGTTCCTTTGGCCGTTCGTTTGGTTCCCTTTTGCCTGTCCTGTTGTCCGTGGTCCAGCTCGTGTTCGTTGGCTCGGAGATTCCTGTATATATTTGGTGCTCGTGTGTGTTGTTTTTGGAACTTCGTGTTTATCTTTTGGTGTGTTTGTGTGTTCGTGTGGACTTTTTCGAGTTGGTTCATCCCAAATTGGGGCCAACTCTGGTACGTTTATTCATTTTCAAATTTGTGTGTAACAATGCCCATCTATGAGCACAAGAGGGCGGTACTCTGTACCATACCAGCCATGGCCCTTACACCGGCCCCAACCCTGGCAGGGATCCTAGATGATCTGGAGAGCCAGATGGGCGCGGAAACAATGAAAACTCAAGTCTGCAATATTATGCAGCACGGCAATAAGGCCTTTCTAATACATTTGGCCAGCCCAGAACAAGTACCGGAATTCGTAGCCCACGGATATACTTTCCGAGGACATCAACTGCATGCCGCCCCGGTCAAATCAACGACAATAGTTGTCTTGGACAGAGTCCCCTATGGGTTACCCAAGGAGGCTGTCACAAACGTAGTCGCCAAATATGGCACCATATCTGGGTATAAAGCAATCACCCACAAGGGGTACAGCATGTCAAAATTCCGGCTGGAGGTAGACCTCCGCCAGGATATCCCCAGTAGAATTAACGTTCAAGGGAATCCTATAAATGTATTCTATAAAAATCAGCCGCGATTGTGTTTCGTGTGCCGCGAGGCCGGCCATGAGGCAAAAAACTGCCCACGTAAGGCGGGCCCTGCACGTCCCTCCAACCAACCAGCAGGTCAATTCTCTTTCGCAGCAGTTACGGCCGGGGCGAAAACACCTGTCGCCCCTTCACACACGAACGAAGTCCTCGCAGACCCCCCCGCGACAAAGGAGTCTGGTCAGCTACCCGAAGTCGAGCCGCTATCGATGGCCGTCGACGAGTCCGTCGCAGAGCCGAAGACCATCCAGCCTTCGGAGGCAAATCTTCAACCCGAGTTACCTGCACCACCCGCACAGTCAACCATGGAGTCGGGCCCCTTAAGTGACCAGATGGTCGTTCCGCCAGCCGGCGGCGAGAACGCGTGTCTCCTGTCGGCTGTAGAATCACAAGAATCAGAACAATCCGTCAACGTAGATACACAACCTTCGCCAGTCCTAGACGACGCTAAGTCCTCATCGACTGAAGTATTATCCACGCAACAACTGTTCCAGCAGTTTGAGAACACACCACCGCCGCGTATACCACGCCCCAGTGATTTATCCGAAATGTCGGATTCTTCACCATCCGCGGCCGAAGGTCGGAAACCGTCACTACAAAACAAAAGAGCAAAAGTGCACCACCCTAAACCAACATACAAAGCTGACACCACCATTCACGGTAGTGGCCGACAAAAGACAAGGCCCATCATGGCCACTTCAGGCTCGAAGAAGATTCCCACCGCCAACCGGTTCACCCTCCTCGAGACTCAAGATGAGGAACACTAACATCATAACCCTTAACGTGCAGGGCTTGCGTGGGCAGGCCTCTAGGGACATTTTCTTTGCATGGCTTTAAGTATGTTTAAATATTGATTTTCTTTGTGTGCAAGAAACGCATGCAAACTCCATCCAGGAATTCTCCTCCTGGGTGGAGGATTATAATAATAGGGCCCCGCCGCACAAGAAATTGTGTTGCGAAAGTTCACCTGGTAGCGCGCGCTCCTCGGGTGTTGCTATTCTCTTTCGCCCCCTCTTTCAGGTTAAACATGTTCGAAGGGATGACTGTGGACGCCTCATTGTTGTCGAATTTTCTGGCAACAATTTTGACTTCCAAGTCATGTGCCTATATGCGCCGAATTCTAGGGATGAAGGGCGTCAATTTTTTGAGTCCCTTTATCAGTCTATTGATCCAGACATCCCAATTGCGATGTGTGGTGATTTTAATGCAACGGTCGATCCTCATATCGATCGTTATGGATGTGCAATCCTGTATCCCCCTGGGCAAACAATTGGGCGTCCACTCATCGACAGTTGATGAGTACATTCGATCTCTGCGATGCTTGGCGTGCTCGCCACCCCAACGTCAAAGAGTTCACCTGGAGGAGGACAAATGCTTCCCAGGGTTCGCGTATCGATATGATCTGGTTGCCTGCGCGTTATTTGGGCCTGGTCAGGCAGATAGAAATTTCACCGTATCTTCGGTCTGACCATCAGTGCGTGTATCTCGAGATCGATTTCCCTTGGGGCGTCGAGCGAGGTCCCGGACTGTGGAAATTTAATGTTTCGTTACTGCAACGTGAGGCCTTTTGCACCGGAGTCGAAGAACTCTGGTGCAATTGGCGCCGCGAGAAGGGGGGTTTTCTCTCCTTTCAAATTGGTACGAAGCTGGCAAAGTACGATTGCGACGGTTTGTTGTCGACTTTTCGCGTAATCTTGCGCAGGAGAACGGCGACAAATTTGCCGGGTTAAATTCCAGGCTCACCGACTTAGAACGACGGGTCCAGCGTGGTGAAAATCTCTCCGCGCTTCTAGATGAGGCTAGGGCTGGGCTTGAGGAGTTTTTATCTCACCAAGCTCAGGGTGCTAAGTTACGGGCGCAGGTCCGGGAGGCTGTTGAAGGGGAGAGGTCAACGGCATATTTCCTCAGGAAGGAAAGAGTTCGAGGCCAGCAGAAACTGATCAATGCCATTCGGCGGGGTAGACGGTTTCCCAGCCGAATTTTTTCGGCGTTTTTGGGACACGTTGGGCCCAGATTTAGTAGAAGTTTACAACACTTGTTTTCACCACGGTCGACTTTGCCAATCCCAAAGAAATGGGGCCATCACTCTTTTGTATAAGAAGGGGGATTGCCTTGATCCGGCGAATTGGAGGCCCATCGCTCTTTTGTGCGTGGACTACAAAATCGCCACAAAGGCCTTAGGGAACCGTCTTCTGCAGGTGATCGCCTCGGTGGTTTCACCCGACCAGTCCTGTGGCATCCCAGGTCGGTTCCCTGCGGAAAACGTTAGGTTGCTTTTGGACGTAGCATGTATGCGGACCAAAACAACATAGGAGGAGCAATCGTCTCCTTAGATCAGGAGAAGGCTTTTGACAGAGTGGAAATCTCATTCTTGATGAAAGTTTTAGAACGCATGGGATTTGGCCCGTCCTTTAGGGCATGGATTAGGTTACTCTATACCGAGGTGCACTCCGCTGTCGTCGTGAATGGTTTCGTTATGGAGCCTTTTCCGGTGACCAGGGGGGTGCGCCAAGGTTGTCCACTCTCGCCTTTGTTGTACGTTCTGGCGATGGAATCGTTGGCATGTGCGGTTCGAGCTGATCCTAAGATCGACGGCTTCCCTCTTCCGGCGGGAACAACGTAGTGAAGCTCTTGCAATATGCTGACGATACATCAAGCTTTGTGTGTAGCGATGCTTCTTTGCATGCGCTGTTTGGCCTGTTCGCGAAGTACGACCGAGCCAGTGGGGCGCGCTTGAACCAAGGCAAATGCTGCGGTCTCTTGCTCGGCCCCTGGCGGACTCGTACTTCGTTCCCGGTGGATTTAAAATGGTCGTCTAGTTACATCGAGGTCCTGGGGGCGAGAATCTCTCCGGACGGTTCTCAAGACTGGGAGACTGCGCTAAAAGCACTAGACCAGGTCTTCGCTTCATGGCAACACCGCAGATTATCATATCGGGGGCGCGCGTTAGTTGCATCCATGCTGGGTGTTAGTCGATTCTGGTACTTGGGTTCCACGGTGCCTGTGGACTCTCACCTAGCCCTTAGGATAAGCAGATCAGTTTTTCATTCATATGGGACTATAAGAGGGAGTGGCTCAGTAGGTCTTCGGCCTCTTTACCCCCCTCCCGAGGAGGGTTGGGCGCCATCGATATTGCTTCGAAGCTGGCATCACTCCGGGTGATGTGGATTAAGCGCTTCCTTGTTGGTCGCGAACATCCATGGAAATACTTTTTTCGGCATTTCCTTCGCCGCGCTTTTCTTTCCGAACCAGTCGAACGCGTTTTCGCATTTACCAACGCGGGCCAATCAACTATGAGACGTCTACCACCCTTCTACAAACAAGTCCTAGACTCGTGGTTCCTGTTTGGGACAACTGCTCAGGGTGAAACTGAATGGGTAGTTTACTGCGACCGTCACCACCAAACTGCGTTAAAAGACCTCACTGCCCACCGCGCCTATCTTCAGTTGCGGGGATTCCCCACACACCGTTGCGTTCATAAATTCCAAGACTATAACATCGACTGGCCCTCAATTTGGCACGACCTGGACAACCATTTCATCGACAAACCTATATGGAAAACAAATTTTTTGCTGGCCCATGGAATATTACCGACAACTGACCGTCTCCAACGATGGGGAATAGTGATCCATCAGCCCCTCTGCCATTGTGGAGACACAGAAACTCAAACGCATTTATTCGAACAGTGCCCCCTGTTATTGTACGCAGTTCGCTGGTTCGAGGGGTTGTTGGCTCAATCACGGCCACAGCATCGCCTTTTGAACGCACACGTCCGGTTCGGTTTTCCGTCCTCAGCCGGGATTCCGGCCGGATTTAAATTTCTGCTGGCAACCCTGCGCCATTACATTTGGGTCGCTAGGAATGCGTGGCAATTTGAGGGTCTTCGTCCGGATCCTCAGGCCTTGGTCGAGAAGATCGAAGCAACGTTCCGATTTGTCTCGAGAGTCCAACAGCGAATCACTCCTGCCTCCTTTTACGAGGATGAGTGGCTCGCTGGAGGAGTGCTGGTACCTTTGTTGTCTCGGCTTGATGCTCTTGTCCCAGATGAGTGCACTCCACCCCATCTAGGGTCGGTTTAATTATGGATAATTGGCTCGGTGGTCTGGCAACAGGCCTGCTGCTTCGCATTCTAATTATGTAGCATTCCTGAGGGGGGATGTCTCACGAGCAACGCCTCGCCGTTAGGGGGAAGCATTCTTAGGCCGTATTCTCTCCTTTAGGACTTGAGCGGGGGGGGGAGGAGGAGATTTGTTTCCCTTCCCTCCTGCATCTTTGCCATATTTGGGGTTCGCTACCTCATCCCCGGGGAGGGGAGTGGTCTACCCGGGCTCTCCTCTCTCTCAGCGTGTTCTAGTTAGGTTTTTGCTTACAGCGCTTGCGCGTGTATCGCTGCTGGTCCTTCCATTTTCCAGCCTTTTTGTTAAATGTTGTGACGTTTTGGTCCGCTTGGTATGCCCAGGGGTCGCCTTAGGTGGTTGTTACTGCTGGTGCATGCTGAGCACTCGTCCTGTGCCGTCCATATTCACCTTGTCAGGTATGTTTGTTATTAACGTGTTTATTTAAAGTAGCCTTTAACCATTGCATGCACTCTGAAGCATAGTATCTGTTCGGTTTGCAGCAGTTCACTCTTCGATTGTAACGTCCTGTCTCAGCGTGTGTTTGTAGCTGAGTTTCTGGCCTCGGTGATTCGGGGGTCGCCTTAATTGGTTGTACTGCCGTCTTTCACCGGGGTCTCATTAATTTTTGACTGTTGGCCCGCCGGGGTTTTACGCTTCGGCGGTCACGATAGATTTAATGTTTTCCGGTCTATGTTTTCTCCCTAGGGTGCTGTTCATGTCGACGCCACAATCGTCAGTTCCATCTGTCCTTGCCATTCACCACCATAGGTTAGGGACCCCCGGGCAGGCGGGCCCTTCTGGTCCAATCGCTCGGGCTATTCACGGTTGTCATCATGGCACGGGGGAGGGGATCATACCCCCTGAAGGTCTGCGTCGCTAAGTAGCGGCCCCCCTGGGTACGGCGATATCACGGGGTCCAGGCTCCATTGCACCGTCGGAGTCGATAAGTCCCTCGTCGTTTCATTCAAAATAAGATTATTGGTGCCTCTGACAATCATATCGAAGAATTGGCTGTTCCTGAATTTGAAGACTGTTGAAGACTTGAAGAACCTGATGATTACTGCCATCCAGAAGAGTTCCAGTGCTGTTGTGGTATTGTTTCGTGTCCCGGTCAAGAAGTTTGGCGCCTTGTTGGTCCTGCTCCTTGGCCTGGTTCCTGTCCTTGGTCTTTTGTCTCGGTCAAGAAGTTTGGTGCCCTGTTTGGTCCAGCTTTTTGGCCTGGTTCGAGTGGTTGACGTCGTGTGCTGCCAAGAAGTGGTTATTAATTTCGAGGGTCTGTTCCTGATCCCGAGGGCCCATCAGGGGGCAATCGGAAAGGACGGGGCCTTTTTTGTCTTTTTTGCTTTTGTGTAGGGGGGGAAGGCGCGTGGCTGATCCCGTAGCTTGGCTTTCTGGTTCTGTGTAGGCGGTGGTTCTTTTCCCGCCCGCAATTAATTTATTATATATTATATATTATATACTGTCCATTGTATATTACTATTTAAAATTTATACTTGGTGTATTAGTGTTTGATTATTTTATTATGCGCATACCATTCACCAATCGCACGGCGGATGTTGATTTGCCAGCTGCCCCAGGGCAGCCTAAAGTGACGGTACGGGCCATCATAGATTCTTTTCGGGAGCAACTTCCCAGCAATTTTTCTGATCTATTTGAAGCGTTTGTTTTACTTTCACCTCGGAAGGTACGGGTTACGTGCCGTACCCCGCATAATGTAGAGGAGGTGCAAAATTTGGGTCTTGCTTTAAGATCTGCACGAGTCACATTCCACCCTTGCCGTACAGCAAGGTGGGTGAATGTGACCCGTTTAAGTTATGGTGTACCAAATGAGGCCTTACAGACAGCACTTAGCTCTTTTGGGAAAATTTTAAATGTTAAGATGGCCTCCTATCAAGGGGTCTATGTAGGGGTGCGAAACGTCCTCATGGAGATTTCCACGCCCATTCCTTCATCTCTTAAGATCACTGAACATTAGTGTAACGTGTTCTACCCTGGGCAAATTCCTACATGTTTTAATTGCAGACAAACTGGGTCATACTCGGGCAAATTGCCCACTTACTCAGCCAGAGGTCCCTGCCGTTGACGCTGCGGTAACAGCTGATCCAGTACTCCTTTTACCTGCGCGTCGGGATCTTGTTCAGGAACTTCTCAACTCCATTGTAGAGCGCGTTGCGGCTGGTCCAGCCAGTTATGCTCAAGTAGTTGCTTCCTCAGGTGTTACTAAAGTGGTCCCCAAGTTGGAGACCGCTGACGAGGGTCAAAATTTTGATCCTGATTTGAAGATTGATGACGTGGCCAAGAAGCCACTTTCTTCTAATTTGCCGGATCTGGCAAGAAAGGCTGATGCCGATAAGAGCGCACATGTGGGTGTGGTCGATTTAACTTTATTGGGTTTGCCCATTTGGCATACGGGTTTGGATGATGATACTTCCACGACATCCGATAGCGAGTCAGTGGACAGTGATGACGAACTCTTGGATGTTGAACCGGTTGCTGAATTACCCTCTTTGAAATGATCTCGACCACTGGAGTGCAGTTCTGATGGCTCAGATAGTTCTCCTTCTCCCACTTCAAAAAAGGGCAAGGAGATACAGGTAGAGCTTTCTGCGATGTGCGATGCACATGCTTCGACCTTGGCAGCCGCAGCTGTTTTGCCACTTCCTGACAATGTTGATAGTGATGCAGAATTGTTCTCAAATATAGATTCGAACACCCCATTGACCCCGATTACGTTGACGATAAATTAAGCACGGCTACGGATCTTGATACTACGGGTTATCCCTTAACTCAACCAACCCCAGTTCATCGTGTTAGTAAAACACTTTCACAGTCTTCAGAGAGTCTCTATTTTACTCGTCGATCCACTAAACTGGATCTGAGAGGTACAGGGTGTGGTGCTCGCACCCGGTCTCAATCTCACTCCCGTTCATTATCCGATGTTTAATCTCTTTCTTGATGGCTACTAACAATTCTAATCTTAGTTCTCTTGAAGTTATATCCCTGAATTGCCAGGGATTACGATCACCTGACAGTCGTGATACAATGTTTTCATGGCTTAATTGCTGTAAAGTCGACATCTTGTGTTTACAAGAAACACATTCTGTGTCTCAAACGAAGTTCGAGGGATGGGTGAAGGCGGCTCAAGATGCTGGTGTTCTTTCATGCAATTATTCATGTGTTTCATCGTCTGGTCGGCACCGCAGTTGCGGAGTCGCTATTTTTTATAATTCTTGTTTATCTCTTTCTTCGTGTGCGAGGGATCAGCACAGCCCGCTTCTCTGTGCGCAGCTTACATCGAATTCCACAACATTTCAAGTCTGTAACATTTATGGCTCAAATAAGGCCAAAGATGGTGATGTATTTTTCGAATCCTTATATCCAGTGTTGGACCTTGACTTACCTTGTATACTATGTGGTGATTTCAACACGATGGTTGACCCATACATGGACCGTCAGGGTTGTAACCCCACCTCTCCATGGGCTTATAATTGGTCTCGGACACTTACAAATTTAATGTCTTGTTACAACCTCCAGGACATCTGGTGGGTAAAGCATCCGAGCGATTATGCCTTTACTTGGCAATGACCAAACGAGGCGCAAGCGTCTCGGCTAGATATGTTTTAGCTTTGCTCTTTCTGTTTGCCCTTGGTATTGTCGGTGGACATCTTCCCCTTCTTCCGCTCTGACCACTCATACGTGTTTCTGAAACTCTGTTTGCCTTCCCATACTCCTCATGGGTCAGGAGTTTGGAAATTTAACTGTGATTATTTGAAAGACTACCATTTTGTTGTTATGGTTATGCAGTTTTGGGAGCGTTGGCAGGCCGAGAAGCAGTCTTTTTTCTCACCTAGCGCGTGGTGGGATGCGGGCAAAGCCCGCTTGAAACTACTTATTCGTGATTATTCTTGCAAGCAAGCCAGAGCCTTTCGCCGACGTACCGCATCTTTCGAACGCACCTTATTTTTTCTTAATCAACAGGCGGAAGGTGGGGAAGATGTTCTTCAGAAACTCGCTGACACTAAAAATGAACTTGAGGATTTGAACCGTCAGTGTGCGCGAGGTTGTCGTAATCGCGCTTGGGTCCAATGGGCTGAGGAGGGTGAGACCTCCTCCTCTTATTTCTTTTACCTTGAGCGGAAACAGGGTCAGTCACGCCTATTTTTAGCTATTCGCAGTCTCAGCGGTCAACTTGTTTCTTCCGTAGCCTTAATTGCACGGGCTTGGGTCTCATTTTACTTTCTCTTATTTTCTGCTATTTCATTGGATCCTGGACATCAGGACTTTTTTCTTTCTTTTATTCGGCAACATTTGTCTTCTGCCGAACGTGATTTATGTGAGGGTCCGCTTACGTTTGCAGAATGTAAAGCGGCGCTTGATGGCATGCCTCACGGGAAGACTCCTGGGCTAGATGGGCTTCCCGCTGAATTTTTTCAACGGTTTTGGCCTCTGTTGGGGCAGGATTACGTCAATACCATGAATTACTGCTATACTTCTGGTCGTCTTTTAGCGTCTCAACGCTCCGGTTTGATCACTCTTCTTTTCAAACGAGGTGATCGCCTAGAGATGAAGAACTGGCGACCTATAACGTTACTTTGTGTGGACTACAAGATTGCTAGTAAAGCTATCGCTAATCGGCTCTTGTAGGTGCTGTCCTCCGTTATTAGCCCTGACCAAAGTTGTGGGGTCAAGGGTCGTAACCCTACTTTAAATAACCGCCTGTTGCAGGATATTGTCTCCGACCTGAACAATCGTGGCCTAGGGGGTGCTGTCCTTTCATTAGACCAAGAAAAAGCCTTCGATCGTGTTGATTGGGGGTATCTTCAGCGTGTCCTTGATCGAATGAATTTTGGGCCTTCCTTTTGCCAATGGATCTCCTTATTTTACACTGGTATTTCTTCCAGTGTCCTGGTTAACGACCACTGTTCTCATTTCTTTTCTGTTTCTCGGGGTGTCCGCCAGGGGTGCCCTCTTTCACCTCTGCTTTATATCATTATTGCCGAGACCATGGCGTGTGCCATTCGTGCGGACCCTCTTATTGATGGCTTTGCCTTACCTGGCAACTGGCTGGTTAAAATCTGTCAGTACGCTGACGATACTACCATCTTTGTCATGACAGATTGCGCGTTGTGTCGCGTGTTTGAAATTTTTCAGGGCTTTGAGTTGGCCTCAGGGGCTAAGCTCAATGTTACTAAGTCTCATGGTTTGCTGATTGGGACATGGGCTTCTCGTACCCATTTACCGATTGCACTCCAGTGGTCTTCTGAGTTCATCACAGTCATGGGCTCGCACCTGGCTAATACTATCTCAGACGAGTCGTGGAAGGCTCCCGTCGAAAAACTGGACTCGGTTCTTTCCACATGGCGTACCTGGGCGCTGTCTTTTCATGGTCGGGCATTAATTGTCAACATGATGGGTGGTCTTAGTGTTCTATGGTACCTTGCTTCCTCAAGAAACAGGAACAACTTTGCCGAGTGTCTGTCTCACAGTATCCCAGTCAAAGTGGCCTTGGCGACGTCCATTTATCACACAAGATACAAGCTCTTCACGCTATCTGGGTGCGCCATCTATTGGAATATCAGGATCAACCTTGCATGTTCTTTTTTCAACATTACCTCCGGGTTGCCTTCGCTGGCCGACCGGTTAACCAGATTTTGCTATTACCTGCACCATCCTGCACTGCTCTCAACCTACTGCCCCCATTTTATCGGTCTGTGATGTCCTCTTGGTTTTCCCTTTCACAACGATTGGAGAGTGATGAGATTGTTGTTGCCGGTCCTGGTACGACTGTTTGTCCTCTTAGATCTCTCACCGTTCATTTTGTTTACCGTGAATTGGCTCGTCTTGCCAACGTCCAGCATCGCTGTGTCTCCAAATATGGGACTTGAGGCTTAAATGTCGAATGGCGTACAGTTTGGCATAACCTTTAGCTTTAACGCTTTGTTCGTGAGGTGTATGACACCAACTGGAAGATCGCACACGGCATATTACCCACCACAGATCGGCTTCTACGATACAACTCTAAGATTGATCCTTTTTGCCATTATGGTCACTGCGAGTCGCTGGTGCATTTGCTCGTCGAGTGCCCTCTGGCTAAACAACTGTTTGATTGATATCAGACCTTGGTTCGTCGTGCCTCTCCTCAACAACATCGTCTTACCGCATCAGAGATCATGGTTGGCTGCGATTCATCAATTGCCCTACCACCCACTTTTCCTTGTCTTTTGGGACTCATTCGTCACCGTATTTGGATAGCACGCAATGGTTGGCGTTTTGATCAGTCCCCTGTTGAATATCGCTCTGTGTTGGCACACGTGTTTTCCTCGCTTTGGTTCGTGTTGTCTGTGTACCATCGCCGCTGTCCATGCCACCTCTTTACTGCGTCCTGGTTGGCTGGTGGCATATTAGGTTACCTGTCTCGTGACAATGTCCTGGTTTTTGGAGTTGATTTATTGTAATTTGTATTAGTCCGCCTGTCATTCTCGAGGGTCGCCTTCATAGGTTGTCACTGCCGGTGTGTGGCTGGCATTTATTGTCTTGTCTTGTCCAAATTGTTCATTTCGTAATTGTACGTTTTGTGTTTGTTTTGTACAGTAAATTTGTTACGTGACCATTCGTTCTTGTCTGGTCCCTGGCCTTTGCGATCCGCGGGTCGCCTTAATTGGTTGCACTGCCGTTTTTCAACGAGGTTTCAGGTTTCCTTAATGTTTCACTGTCGGCTCGTCGTAGTCTTGCGCTGCGTCGGTCACGGCAGGCTTTAATGTTTTTTGGATCTTAAGTTCCCCATCGGTGTTGTTCATGTCGACGTCACAACCGCCAGTTCCATCTGTCTGCACCATTCACTACCATAGGTTAGGGACCCCTGGCAGGCGGGCGCTTCACATCCAAATGCTCGGGCCATTCACGGTTGTTATCATGGCACAGGGGAGGGGATCATACCCCCTGAAGGTCTGCGTCACTAAGTAGCGGCCTCCCTGGGTACGGCGATATCACGGGGTCCAGGCTCCATTGCACCGTCGGAGTCATCAAGCCTTTCGTCGTTTCACTCAAAATAGGATCAAGTGTAGTATCTGTTCTTATCCGCTTAATATCTGATATGTTAAACTCATATATTAAACTGATTTTTGGAGCTCGGCCATGGGACTTATCTTACTGAAGCTTGCTTCGCCCTGGCCACGGGTTGTCTCGGTCATTGCACTATCATCGAGAACAGCCAACCCATATATTTTGAAATATGAAATATAAAGTGAAAAAGTATGAAATTGACTATGAAATGAACAGCTCCGGCAAAACTGAACAGATACTATGCACTTAGAAGAATAAGTACTGATCTCTTTATTATAGATCTTAATTCATATGTATGTCTTGTCTTGTATGTATATATATATTTTCTCGTTGTTTACAAGGGGGCTATGGGTCACGCTGAAATTTTCCGTTGCTTTTCCATAAGGCATAGCGATCTCACTGTAGACAGCAATACTTCATGATAGAATGTTGATAAAAGCATTAAGAATGAAATAGCTCCTATGATTTTCAACAATCAGTAGAAAGAAACTCTATTATAAAGAAATGAGTAATGGAGAATTTGGACAGAACTAGTCAGAGTCTAGCTTAGTAATCAGGTTTTAGCAATTTCCACACATTGATTGTGAGTGGGACTCACTTCTAACATATTTCTGCCTTATTCTTTTCATAGCGAGCGACAATGGCAAGCGATGCTCACACTTATCGAATCTGGCCAGGCAAAGGCGAACCATGCAAATTAGAGTGCTGCACAACAACCACGTCCGTTTCCATTCTTGTTGGCTGAATAAAACGTGAGTGCATGCACTTTTGAAACTCATACTTACCTGACGCGAGTCACTTGACTCGCGTTCAGTGCCTTCATCCTTGTACCTGATGATTATCGATGCTGGGTAGTGGTTGCCCTAACTCCGGGTATAAGAAATACAACTAGCCGTGCCCCCTAGGTGCTTGGTGCGGACATTCCCTATCTTACACTTCTCGTAGTTTACTTCCGCTGGGGACAGTCGGGCTGAGGGTTAGCCTCAGTTGGTACGGCTGCCAGCAAACTCCCATACTTCTTGTCTTTGTCGGTCTCTTCGGAGATCGGCGGTAGGGTTAGCCTACCTTGTCTTCCGGTGTTACGGCTTAACTGGGCACCTCCCCGCTTACATACACATAGTGTAAATATTAACACGTTCTAGGTAGTGGTTTATAGTATCTTCTGTGGTTGGGCCCATCGAGTCGAGGAGACTCAAAGGCCACCGGGTGATCTTTTTCAGGCTTCTTTGACACTTCATTGTCGGGGTTCTTGGACTTCTTATCTTTTAACTTTGGGTTTTGAGCGCGTCTTTGGAGTGCTTCATACAATTGAAGTACTCTTCGTGGTCACAGTAAGGGTCATAGTATTGATCCTTGCTGTATTCTATTAAAGGACACTATTAAGATCAGGTCTTGCGCTTGGAGTACGTGCCAGCGTAAGCGTCCTTTAATAGTAGGTAGGTTTTAGACCAAATTTGTGTTTTGCAAAGACCTAGAGTCATTTCTTTGTTTGTTTGAAGGACTCTATTTGGAATAGAGCCTTCGTGTGCGACTCTACGGTCTTTTATTGTATATATTATTATTGTTAACGTTTAAAATCTACATGGCTACGAGCCTGAATACAAATACAAATCTACATAGTAAATCTTATGCAAATGCTAGCAGCACTAACAACATGACTGCTAGCACGAATACAAAATTTACAGCTGCGGATTTCCAGCGTTGGAATCAAACCACTTCGGTGGTCCATATTCCATCGCGTTTAGTTAAGAACAGTAAGATTCCGCAGCTGAGAAAAGAACTAATCAATGCCGTTGGGGCGCGCAAGGTCGCTGCAGTGCAGGCCTTGTCGCCCATTAAATATCATATACAATACAAAAGATCATTGGACCGGCACGCCGCCAAAATCAACGGTATTGCATTTAGAGGCGTGCAAATTAACACCATTACCTGCATATGAGGAGGTCAAGTCGGTCTTCGTTGAGAAGGCTCCCCTTCATATGCAGGATAATTACTTATATCAAGCATTGGCACCCTATGGACGCGTTATCGGCGTCCAGCATTTGACCTTTAAAGAATTTCCGTCCGTGCGATCAGGCACGCGCAGGGTGTCAATGGTCGTGACCAAGGCCATCCCACGCACAATAAATATTGGGCGATTTCCCGTCACTTTTAATTACCGTGGGCAGCCCACGCAATGCTACGTATGTCAGGAGGTGGGACATGCGAGCAAGGACTGCCCAAAATCAAGGCAGGGGAGGAAATTACAACAACAACAACAACAACAAAACCTTCCCAAAGTGACGGGTAAACAAAGTGCTCAAATTAACAACAACAAGAGCAAAAATAAGGCAATTAACAACACTAAGCCAGCCTCAGGTCACGACGATCTCACAATTAAACTGGACGGTGCTAAGTGCACCGTCCAGACAACACAAAACAAAAAGAAGTCTCCGTTGGGGGAGACTGACTTAAGACATAAATTAAACACCAAGAAGGGAGTTGTGCTAAAATCTTCGGAGACAGAGCCTTCCCCTGCCAAAGCTCCCTCAACAAAATCGAAGGCTGGCCGTGCCAAAGGCCAGTCATTGTCAAGGGGTCAACCGAGTGTTACTGATGACGTGATTGTAGACGAGGTCGCTCGATCCCCCAAAGCCGTGGCTGAGTTGATGGACACTCAGCCTTCAAAAGAGACTTCTCTAATAACAACATCGCCCCTGGCTCAACATCTTGCAACTTTACGCAAGATGTTTAACGTTCCAACACCATCGGACGACAAAGTAGAGCCGGGTGAAATAAGAGACTCATCATCCGTCCAGTCAATGGATGATGAGAGATCTTCGGATCACGCTGATCCGAAGACCAAACTGGATGGGGGCACCAAATCCATCCAGTTAAAGAGTGAGGCTCACAGTCCATTGAGAGTTCAGTCTCACTCGACCTCACCACCCCTGACTCAGCAACTTAAACAACTGAGATCACAATTTAATATGCCCATAAAATCGGCTAGCGAGTCAGAGGGAATCACAGAGGCAGATTTCGCAGCCAGTATCATCGAGGCCGAACAACAGGCTGCTGCGAAATCTGGCCCAGTGCGCACTGCTGTGCGCACAATAACAACACTACGGGTTCGTAGGCGTCGAAGTGGCCCTTCTCAGGCAACAACACCAGCCACAATAACATCAACAACTACCTCTCGATCGAGCTCCACGATCACAACATCAACGTGGGCAAAGCCGACGGGGGGTAGGGCCAAGGTCACTGCAACGCAGGCAGAGATAGATAGGGACGATATTCCCCTCGCCTTGTTGCACAAGAACAAACGATGCCGACTCAACTCCAAAACTCCTCCAGATGAGGAACTCGACTATTGTCTTTCGGGGTCATCAGTCATCGACCCCCTTGCTATCGAGTATTGGCAAACAACGCCAATTTCTTCCTTTGGGCAAACACCATCGCTGCCCGCATTAGAGGCGCCAAGTGCTACATCAGATGTAGCACTTCAGCAACAGCAACAGCAACAACAACAACAATCAGCTGAGGATATGTCATTAGTCCCATTGGATGGGACACTGCAATCCCAGCAACAGCGCCGGTCGTGACAACATTGGATGTTGCACGACCAGAGCCAGAGGTCACGCTCGACCCCATGGCAACGCCCTTAGGGGTGCTAATGCAAGAGGAGGAAGAAATCCTCAAACAAGTTCGAGAGGAAGGGGAGGTATCTTGGGCCTCCGAGGTCGCGCCTGACCTACGAGGTACCCCTCCCCTAATAGGAGTTGAGATAGGGATCTTGGAGCCCGGTGAAATCGGCCCAGATCCCTCGTTAATTTACGACCCGTTAGTGGTCCCAATATCGCCGCCAGGGCGGGAGATGACGCCGATCTCCTCTCCTGTGAGTATAAATACACCGGTCTTTTATAGACCTTCAGTTGACGGGGACGAGTCGCCGCCAGGCTCGGTTGCCTCGTCAACTGATTTTTTGCCTTCCCCTGCTTCTTCGCAGGGGTTGTTCGATCGTTTGGTGTGTGGCGCACCTGTTAACGCCATTGAATCTGCGCACGAGCCCACCACCATCGACGAAATTAACCGGGCACTCCTTACAGAGTTGTCCAGTCCAGAGCTCCCTCTCTCACCGGAGTTTTTACCCCCATCACTGGAATCAAACGATGAATTTGATTTCAGTCAACATCAACGGTCTTAATGACCATACTAAGCAAACCACCCTGGTAGACTGGTTAAAGTGTATGAAGGCTGATGTCGTGTGTCTACAAGAGACGCACACCCCTTCGCATGAATCTGCCAGGAAGTGGTTCGCCAACAGCGGCTGTCGCGTCGCCTCCTCTTCATTTACATCTAAGAGTGCAGGCGTCGCCATACTAGTAAAGGATACCTATAAGATCTCTAGGATCATCAAAGACGAACATGGCCGCTTTATACAAGTCTTTATAGACTTTGGGGAGAATCAATTAAGTTTTGTCTCGTTATACGCTCCGAACACCAACCCGGAGCGTAATCGCTATCTTTCATCACTAACAGACTTAATTGATTTATCGCGCCCCGTCTTTATCGGGGGCGACTTTAACTCCGTTCTCCATCCAGAAGTGGATAGAATGAGAGATCCCTCTCACGAACTTAATCACTTTGCGCACAAGCGTGAGAGTGTCGCTGCATTGGAGTCGCTCATGTCATACACACAAACTTACGCGCTATGGTGTCAATTACATCCAGGACGCATAGCGTATTCGTGGACGCACGGATCGGGTGATCGTGCGTCGCAAATCGACATGGTGTGGGCTCCAACAGTTATGGCTGACTCGATCGAGGAATGCGAATACCATCCGTCATTCCTCACAGACCATCAGTATCTTTTGGTGAAATTCCATCTTTTGCCAAAGATAGACTCGGGCCCAGGAGTGTGGAAATTCAATACATCCCTCCTGAAAGATCCCGAGTACGTCAGCCTGGTGAGATCTTTCTGATCCCATTGGCAGTCCCTTGAACATCACGAGGATTTTGCCTCGCTTATGGACTGGTGGGACCAGGGTAAATTTTATTTGAGAGAGGTTACACGTTCGTATTCTCGTTCGAAAGCTGCCGACCAACGCAGCAAGAAAACCTCTCTCACACGCCAAATGCACCAGTTAAAAAGATCGTTCGACCAGGGGGATCGAACAGCATTTGGCAAATTATGCGAAGTCCAGCAGGAATTGCGAGGCATCGCTCTGCACGAGGCACGAGGGGCACAGGTGCGCGCTCGTTGCCAGTGGGCCGAAGAAGGAGAGACTTCGTCTTCCTTCTTCTTGAACTTAGAAACACATCATAAAGCCCAACAGACAATGCACTCTATACGCGATCCAGAAACTGGACTCGTCCGTCACGACCCATTCGAGATCCTGGGTGTGTGGCGCTCGTATTATTCGAACCTGTTTACGGCACAGGATTGCGATCCTGTTGCGCAAGACGAAATGCTCTCTCAACTCCATCGTCGTCTGAGTACGGCCGAGAGAGCTGGCTGCGAAGGCAAACTTACCCTTGAGGAGTGTTTTGAGGCTCTCAAGGGTATGCCTAAGGGAAAAACCCCAGGTTCGGATGGCTTCCCAATGGAATTTTACAACACATTGTGGCAAACCCTTGGCGCCGACTTGGTCCGCGTTCTCAACATCGCTTTCGAGACCGACCAACTCCACCTCACAGCGCAGGGGTTTGATTATCGTTCTTTATAAGAAGAACGATAAACTGGACACCAAGAATTGGCGTCCGATTAGTCTCTTGAATGTGGATTATAAGATCGCCACTAGGGCTATATCTGGACGGCTTCTTGGTGTCATGGGAAGCATTATTGGACCTGACCAAACGTGTGGCGTACGTGGCAGGTCCATTAGCGAGAATCTATTTACGATCAGAGATCTGCTCGAGTATGTCGAACGGGAAAACCTCCCCCTAGCCCTTCTCTCTTTAGATCAAGAGAAGGCATTTGACCGAGTTGATTGGGGTTTCCTGCATCGCGTACTCAAAACATTTAACTTTGGCCCAGATTTTATGAACTGGGTCAAACTATTCTATACAGACGTTGAATCTGCCGTCGTCATCAACGGCTGGACATCTTCCTTCTTTCGCCCCTCGCGGGGTGTTCGACAGGGGTGTCCATTGTCTCCTCTTTTGTATGTGCTCTCCATCGAGGTGCTCGCCGAGTGTATTCGTAAGTCACCAAGGATCACCGGCGTTACCATCCCGCACTCGATGGACCCATGCAAATGCTCCGGCTACGCTGACGATACGACCGTAGCCGTGACAAACGACGGATCTATCGAGGAGACGTTCAACGTCTATAATAAATTCGAACGTGCCTCAGGTGCTCGACTAAATCGCGGAAAGTCAAAAGGAATGTGGGCCGGTTCGTGGAAGGATTGCCAGGATACCCCTTATGGGTTGCAGTGGGTGAAACAACTACCCCTGCTCGGTGCGACCTTCAGCGTTGGCGATTACAGCACGCCAACATGGGAACTGGCAGTGAATAGCTTGGAAATGCGACTTTCTGCTAGGGCAGGCCGTCAACTGTCTTTCCAAGGAAAGACAGTCGTCATCAACAGCCTGGCTTTGTCCCAGGTTTGGCATCTATGCCACGTCTTTCCGGTGCCATTTTAAGCCGGAAAACGTATTAATATGGCGGTCTGGAAGTTTTTTTGGTCGGGCAAACGAGATCTTGTGGCACGTACAACGGTCAGCCTTCCCAAAGCTCAAGGTGGTTTTGGGGTTATAAACTTCAAAGATAAGGCTGACTCGTTCGCATTGCAGTGGCTGAAGCGCTTCTTTGCCCCGTCTGAGGGCAAATGGAAAGCCTTTTTTACGCACTTTTACATGTCGGCCTTTGACATGCAGCCACGCAATGCGCTATTATCTGAGTACTATCGCCAGCAGATGAAACAACTTCCTGCATTCTACCTAACCATCCATAAGGTATGGCGGACCCTGGGTGGTGGCGTAGCAAATGGCGATGTGCTCAGTCTCAATGCGTCTTCTGATGTTCCTCTTCCGTTAGATCAAATCTCCTCACGGAATGTGTATGCCCTTTTGCAGGCTCGTAAAACCAAAGAGCCTCACTGCATCCAGAAATATCTGCCAACTTATGGTCAGTTGCACTGGTCTCAAACCTGGAGCCAGTTGCACATTTGCGATCTTGATCGTAAAGTTATCGATCTTAACTGGCAGATAGCACACGGTGTGCTATACACAGGTGCTCGTCTCGCGCATAGCTTCGGCATGCGCCATATTGAGAGTCTCTGTTTTTGTCGTGCTGACGATGAGACTCTCGAGCATCTGTTCTTTGAATGTGAGCTGGCTCGCATCGTGGTTGCATGGGTCTACTTTAACTTAAATACCATCAATCCCACCGCAGGTTGGTTTACCGTTGAGGAGTTATTGTTTGGGTTTTCGGAGGCACGACGTCGAGCAATTCCAACAATCATTATTTACATGCTTTTGGTTGTTAAACATACCATCTGGGTTGCTCGTTGTGACTTCCGCTTTTGTCAGAAGACGCCAATCATTAGCGAATGCTTAAATAAAGTGATTGCAAAATTAAAATTTATTTTACATTTATTATTTAAACGGTGCAAGAGCCCTGCTCAAATACGCGCATTTGAGCGAGAGTGGCTTGCCCGTGGTTCTTTTGGGCACTTGGAGGGTGAGGAACTTGTATTCTCCTTCTAAGTGTCGTCCTTTTATTAATTTCCCGATGTGACCTTAGCTTGTCACATCGTCCATTCTTTTTATTATTAGTTAGATAATTATTATTCTAATTAATTGCTAATCAGTAGGGGTTCTCGTATATGTTTAGGATTGTCAATATGTCCCGTTCGTATTTTATGTTTAGAATTGTCAATATGTCCGTTCGTTATTCTATGTGTTAGGATTGTGACTGTCTATTGTTCGTCAATATGTCCATTTGTCCTTTATGTTAGCGCTAAATGTGGGCCAGCGCCAGGTCGCCGAAAGGAATCTAAATAGCCGGTGTCCACATTTAGTCGGGGTCAGGGATCGTCTCCCTGGTAGTTTGCGTGCCGGTGCACACCCTGAAATTCGACATTCCATTGCACGATCTCTCAGTAGAGACGGACATGTCGTTTTTACAAATACAAACTTACCTGACGTGTTTGGGTTAAGTTTTTCGTCTGTATGGTTCGCCCAGCAGTTTTTTCCTCCTGTATTGTATGCCCAGCAGGTTGTATTTTTTGTTCTCCCTTGGGAGTTTTAGCTAGTGTGCTTAACGGCATACTAGTTTCGCGCTTTGGGAGGTGCGGTACCTGTAGCGGGCTTTTCTTCATGGAAAAGTGCGGTTTCGCGAACGGGGGTCTTCCAAGTTGCATTTCACCCTGCGACCATTGCACGACCCTATTGGTGTCAGGAGCAGGACTTGCAACAAAAACTCACCTGACGCGAGAGGCACCTTGATCAACTAGGAGGTCCTCTCAGGATGAGGCCCTTTCATTGCACTAAGACTGGGTTGACTCCTGCGATTACCCCTAATGTGGGTAACTCGAGCGTAGAATTTCTGCTAGTGGGGACCTGCGTTTGCGCTCGTCCCCTCTTGTCATCTAATAACATATAGTCATAGTCATTCGGCAGTGTGTAAAATGCGCCGCCAAGGTAAACAGACCGAGACAGAGATTATTAGAGAATCTTGGACAATGAGTAATGACAATGAAAAGCAGCAGTCACAGCTGCTGCTATACACGGTACTATGTCCTGGTCTTGTCTCGCGAATTGTCTGCCTTTGCTGTTTTAATGCCAATCATGTTGTTGAATCGCCGGAAGTTTGCGCGTGATGACGAGGAAAGCCGTAGACGGCGCACACACCATATGCATGACGTGACCTGCGTGCTCAAAACGGCCCGCTCACGTGCTGCGCGAGCAACTCTGATGCAAACTCAACTCACGAAAGCACCGCGTGCCAAAGCGAGGGCGATAAAGGCTTGTCCATCCCAGCCAAGGTATCGCTTCTCGGCCTTTTGGCTAATGAAGATTATCGATTGATATATCACAGTCTGAAGATACGAAGTGTAGTGAAGAAAGAAGATTAACTCAGAAGTACGAAGAAAGAAGTTCCCGATCGAAGTATTGGTGTAAAAGTTGCTGGCTGTCGCCGTCTGGTCCTGGTTTTTCTGGTTCCTTGGCCTTTGGTCCCTTGGCCCCTGGCCTTGGCCTTGATCCTTGGTCTTTAAGCAGTGTGACTACTGCGGCTGCGCAGTAGGGACGTTAATGTGTTTTGTTTGTTATTTTGGTTGTACCACAAGCGTTACGCTTCTGGTAAAGTGTATATATTGTATACATATGGGAACATTGGTGCAACGTATTTTATCAGGGCCAGATTCCCACTTGTTTTGCATGTCGCCAAGCTGGCCATACGCGCGCAAATTGTCCTCGAGCGCAGGCTCCTCCTCCTCGTGTCGAGGCGGAGGATGCTCCTGTTGTCGTTGCTGAGACTCTTACCGAATTAGTTGGAGTGGTTGCGATAAATGTTTCTGAAGATTCAGTTGAACAAGTTATCGATCAGACAGGGGCAGAGCTCGCTCCTATTCCTAATCCTTCAGGTGAGGACACTATTGCCACTGTTCCCATGGCTACCCAGGGGGCAGCGGTTGATGTCGAACCCGACGCTCCGGCGGGGGTGGTTCAAGATAAGGTGTCAACTACTCCAGAGGGGGTGGTTGCTAAAATTTCTGATGTTACTATTATTCCAGAGGGGACAGCAGTTGGTAGTGCTCCCCTCTCTACGCGACAGGAAGTTGTTGTTCCTGGTCCTACCGTTTTAGAGGAAGCAGTTGTTTCAACTGTTCCAGATAAGAGAATTGATGATTCTGTAGCTAAGCAATCGGGCTTGGATAGACAAGGTGATCCTCAGGGGCCCCCACCTAAATCATATGCCGAGGCGGTTGCATCGTCGAACGCAAAGGTCCACAATGCTGCTGGCGATCACTCGTTTGACTCTTCGGAAGATAGCGAGTCTGAGTACGATGAGGTTTTCGCCGATGCTGAAGTTGATCCTGTTGCTTTTAAGCGTCCTTTATCTGCATCTTCTGGTTCCTCAGAAGATTTTAATGCTCCAAGTACTAAGCGCGGTAAGGCGCTTTTGGAGGCTGCAAATGTGCCCCTTCCCGGGGAAGATTCTGATCCTGACGATTTGGACTCGCCTCTCATAGTTTCTGGAGAACTCGATTGTAATATTGACACTTCGAGCGATATCACGGATTCCCCTTTATCTCAGTTCCCCCGTAATCTCCTGCTAGATAGGGGCTATACCCAGTCTCCTTCTAGTCCTAGCCAGTTATTGGCGGATAAGCCTTCGGGCACTTGAGAGTCTTCAACAGCCTCTTTCTCTTCCCGTGTGGAGGTCCCTTCCAAGTCCTCCTCTCTCTTTTATGACCCTTTTTCTTCAAAGCGCACACGGCCTCGACCAGTCTCGGGGACGTTTAGTAAAAAGTAACTGTATATACCGTTGTTTATTGTAATTTAATAACATTTTTTCATTCGAGTCTGAAAAGGGAACATGTCTTTCTGTTGAAGTTGTCACCCTGAATTGCCAGAGGTTACGATCATTGGCTAACTGTGAGGCGCTATTTTCATGGTTAAATTGTTGTCGCGTTGACTTTTTATGTTTACAAGAGACACATTCGGTGACAGAATCTGAATTTTCGTCTTGGCTAAGAGCTGCTAAAGAGAATGGCCTACTTAATCGTTCTTATTCATGTTTGTCCTATCCCGGAACGAATCGTAGCTGCGGAGTAGCCATTGTGTATTCCTTTAAGTTTACCATGTCCTTGTGCACACGTGATGATCATGGCCGTGTGGTCAGTGTGCAGTTTTCAGCCGGTACCACTGTCATACAAGTTTGCAATATCTATGGCCCAAATACCGCCAAATAGGGTAAAACCTTTTTCGAATCCCTGTATTCTATCTTGGATCCCTCCATCCCTTGCGTCCTCTGTGGGGATTTTAATACAGTTGTCGACGCATCATCGGATCGCCGCGGTTGCAACATTTTCTCACCTTGGGCCTACAATTGATCCCGCACGCTCGCTGAATTAATGGAAACATATGGTTTGCAAGATGTTTGGCGCCTTCACCATCCAGATACAGAGGAATACACCTGGTACTGATCGAATTCACGGCAGGCTTCCCGGTTGGATATGTTTTGGCTGTCTTCTTTCCTGTTACCCTTCATTATGTCCATAGAAATATTACCCTTCTTCCGGTTGGATTATCGGTATGTCTATTTAAAGCTCGCCATTCCAAATTCTTTTCATCGTGGATCTGGTCTGTGGAAACTTAATACTAAGCACCTCAAAGACCTTTCATTTATTTTGATGCTCACCCGCTTCTGGGAGTGCTGGCAAACAGAGCGTGCAACCTTTTTCAGTCTTTCCGCCTGGTGGGACGCTGGTAAAATCCGCCTTCGCCACAAGATATGCTCATTTTCTCGTCGTAAGGCTTGCGAATTTCGTAAGCGCGTCAGTTTGCTTGAGCGCACTCTGTTCTTTTTGACTCGTCGGGCGGACTCCGGGGAAGATGTACAATCTTTAATCGATGACACGAAGACCGAGCTCCAGCAGCTTCATTGTCAGCAAGCTCGTGGCTGTCGCATCCGTGCTCAGATTCAGTTGGCCGAGGAAGGGGAGGCTTCTACGGCCTACTTTTTCAACTTAGAGAAGAAGCAAGGTCAAGCTCGTTTGTTTACTGCCATCACGACTGTCTCCAGAGTTATCGTGAAGTCTTTCCTCCTAATTGCGCAAGCTTGGATTCTTTTTTACACCATGCTCTTCACTGCACAGCCTCTTCTTAGGAGTGAACAGGATTTTTTCCTCTCGCATCTAACTCGCTTCCTTACGTTTGCTGAACGCCGATCCTGCGAAGGTCTTCTTACCAACGAAGAATGCAAGGCTGCCTTAGACGAGATGCCAACGGGAAAATCTCCTGGTCTGGACGGTTTGCCCGCTGAGTTCTTTAAAACGTTTTGGCCACTTATCGGTCAAGACATGGCGGACGTACTGATCACTGCTATTCGTCTCAACGTCTCTCTTCAACTCAACGCTGTGGTGTCATAACGCTCTTGTTCAAAAAAAGGCGACAGAATGCAAATGAAAAACTGGCGTCCGATCACTCTTCTATGTGTCGACTATAAAATTGCCGCAAAGGCGATCGCCAATCGACTACCCTCGGTTCTACCCTCCATTATTCATCCGGACCAAGTGTGTGGCATCACAGGCTGAAACATTAGCGCGAAGACTCGCCTATTACAGGACATTGTTGATGATCTCAACAATCGCGGCATGGGTGGCGCAACTCTTTCCCTCGACCAGAAAAAAGCATTCGACCATGTAGATTGGGAGTTTTTACTTCGGGTCCTGTGTAAAATGAACTTTGGCGACTCCTTTTGTCAATGGATAACGTTGTTTTATTCTCATATTCACTCGTGTCTTTTGCTGAATGGTGATTTGACGTAGTTCTTTCCGATGTCGCAGGGCGCCCGACAGGGATGTCCCATTTCGCCCCTATTATATGTCATCATGGCTGAGACAATTGCATCTGCCATTCGAGCGGATCCACTTATCGATGGTTTTATCATTCCTGGCTCGGGCTCGGATCCTGTCAAGCTTTGCCAATATGCGGATGATACATCAATTATTGTCCTTTCCGATGCCTCCTTGAACGCCATTTTCGCGCTGTTTTCCCGCTACAAACTTGCGTCGGGTGCAAAGTTAAATGTTGAGAAATCTCACATCTTGCTTGTTGGCTCGTGGCGCTCATGAACCAAGTTGCCAATCACGTTAAATTGGTCTTCCTCAAGTATTACTGTTCTGGGCTTCGAGCTTGTCAACGATGTAGTTGACCATTCGTGGGCGAATCGCCTTGCCAAGCTAGATACAGTCCTGGCGACGTGGAAGACTCGGCAGCTCTCTTTCCATGGTCGGGCTCTGGTGATTAACTCATTAGGCCTCAGTCTCTTCTGGTATCTTTGTTCTTTCCTCGTTATGCCGGACCAAGTGGTTACAGCAGTCAACGCCAGCATTTTTTCCTTTCTCTGGAACAAGAAGCCAGAAAGATTGGCCCGAGTGTCGGTTACCCAACGTACGAGTTGCGGAGGCTTGGGCCTCATAGATGTGCAGCGTAAAATTCAGTCGTTGCATGTCTTATGGGTTCGGCATTTGGTCACCCATCCAACGTGTCCATCCACCTTTTTCTTTCGCCTGTATTTAAGCGCCGCATTTGCTGGCCCGTCGGTTCAGCTAATCCTTCTCCTACCTGAAGCATTCGACACTGCGTTAAAGTTGTTACCTTCGTTTTATCGTTCTGTCATGGCAGCATGGTTCGGCTTTCATCGGAGGCTGGGGCAAGATCAAGTTGTTCTCGTTGGCGAGCGTGGCCCTCCTTGTCCCTTGGGGTCTCTCACCGCCAGCTATGCCTATGAGCAGTTGAGTTGCCTGAATCGTCCTGACCATCGTTGTTTGGCCAAGTACCGTTCCTGGAACCTGTCCGTGCATTGGCAAACCGTTTGGTCTAACCTTCAACTTTGGAGATTGCCCATGCTATATTGTCCACGGCTGATCGTCTGTCTTACTTTGGTGTTCGCGTGTCGACTGCTTGTCATTGTGGCGCACCCGAGACCCTCCTTCATTTGTTCACCCTATGTCCTTTTGCATTGCGATTGGCTGCTTGGTACGAGTCCATGGTACGTCGGATTCTCCACCCAGCATCTGTCCTGAATCAATCTCACGCCCAAATGTCAGGCCATTCATGGTTGTTTTGTGGCACTGGAGAGGGGATCATGCCCCCTGAAGATCTGCGTCGCCAAGTAGCGGCCTCCATGGGTACGGTGATATCACGGGGTCGGGCGCCATTGCACCGTCGAGGTCATCAAGCCCCTCGTCGTTTAACTCAAAATCAGATCAAGTGTAGTACCGGACACTAGTTTTTGAGCTCCGTGATTTCATAATTTTTACCTTTGTTCTTGGTCATTTCGATTCAAATTTATCTAAAGTGTGTATCACTTTCCAAAGTGTGTATCACTGTAGTTTCCAAAGTGTGTATCAGCTTCTTCTGATCATTTTGGTCGTGGTTTGGAGTTATTTGGTCAAGTATTTACGAAGATATTAACATTTTCACTTTGTCGCGTAGTCATACGAATTATTGTCAACATTACAAAATACAAACTGTCACCGTTCAAGCTTATTCTTGGTTCATATTCGTCAAGTAAGACATTGTTTTGTCCCCTATCCTCTCCTCTACATTTTGGTGTAATTTTCATCGCGTTTGGACATATATTTTTCAAGAAATTATCGACTTTCGCTTTGAACATTGTCTAAGCGTACTAATTATTATAATTTATGCAAATTTTGATCCTTCGCTTATGCCACATTGAATTATGGTCTCTCAAGCTGGCATTCTCCCTATGCCGAACTCTCCTGCCATAAAAACAATGATTTCTCATCATACATCAAGAGGTCGTATTTTCCTATTACATATCAAGCTATTATCGCGTTAGAACATTGCGATATACATGAATTATTATCATGGGACATTAATGTTTCGATCAAAACTATCAAGATCAAAGTTGAATGGTCTACAACAAAAGGTCATGGAATAGAACTGTTGCCTAAAGCTGTGTATAACTATTGCATCTTATAATCTGATTCAGCCTACATGGTCCTCATCATTCAATAATCAAACATTGTCCCTTAAAGTTGAGTGGAAAATAGCTGACCCTAAACAGAATGCTAACACTACTCCCATCAAGTTCCTGTTAATGTTCCTCCTGGTTCTTATCGTCCTTATGTTCTTCCACCTGGCTTCTCACCTAACACCCCTCAGTATATTCATAATGATTCTGGTTATGGTAGTCCTAATTTGTCTTATACTTCAACACCTGCTACCAGATTATTCTCACCTTATGAACAGTCTATGAGACATGATGTTTATAGAAACCCCCCTCCCCAAACCTGGTATATCTGAATTTACTCCTAAAACCTCTAGCTCACCTTTCAAAACCACCAGTTCCTTACCCAGCCTTCAGAAATCTCCCCCACCAAAGCCTCCCGCTTCTGATACCATTATATATCCCCCTACATCCTCATCTATCAATATCTCTTCCCCTTACCATAATGCCATTGATGATCATGTTACCCTTGATGGTCCTGCTAATCAATCCATTAATGTCACTGATGTTCATGATATCCCCAGTGATGTTACCCTTGATGTTCAACCAATTAATGTTAACGCTACTGTTGTTCATGATACCCCTAGTGGTCCCACCAAGCAGTCCCCTATTATGCATGATGCCATTCCTGCTAACCAATCAACTATTGCCACTGATGTTCCTGATACCCACAGTGACCCTTCTGTTCCTCTTCAACATGATGTCCTTGATGCTACCGCTGATGGTCCTGATAGTCCTAAACAGTCAAGTGACGCCTTTGTTCATTCCATTGATGGTCCTATTAACCATGCCGTTGTTGTTCATGATTCCTCCGGTGGTCCCATCGAGCAGTCCCCTCTTCAGCCTGATGCCCCTCCTTTTGTTACTTCTACTTCACCTAAAGATTCCAGTAAGTCTCCATCTTCTTCCTCGAGTAAACCGGTTCCTGAGTCTAACCTGTCTAACCTTGCTTCAAAGACTCCACCCAGTGGCCAGAAACTTAGAGCTAATTCATCTGAAAAGCCAAAATATACCACGTCCCCTGAATCTAGTGATGCAGATACCATCCTAGTCCCTGATCCTCGAGTTCATCCGTTCTATTGCAAATACATTCCTAAACCGAAGAAACTTCCCCGATTCGGTAGACGCAAGATCTTTCTTGATCAGAATCTTGATGCTGGTCGCATGGATATTGTTGGTAGCTGCCATTTCTGTGGTGAAAAACTGTCATCTTGTTACACGGACTTTCATAATTTAACCTGTCGGTCCTTTGATCAAGCAGATGTAGATTCATTCTATACGAAGATGGCAAGATTATCATCTAGAAAAGACAAACATGATATTGAATCTGTAGCAATTAATTATTGTCTATATGAACTAGAAACAATACACATAGCTGACCTTAATGATGTATTCGATTTCAAGTCAATAATCATTCTTTTATTGAACTTGAAGCGTTTTTAGACGCAAGAGCGGCAAAAATGTTTAAAGACTTTTATAAAGAGTTTTAACATCTTAAAATATCCATGAACTTGTCTGGGCGAATGATCATGTGGTGGACCATGTGATGAACATTTTTATCTTTAGTCCTTTGTCTCTTTATCCAATAATTTCTTTATCTCTATTCTTTCAATTTATCTTACTTTGTTGTATATATAATCCCCTATGTATTTAGGTTTCTCCTTTCTCTTATTGTTATTTAATCATTGTTGTAAGTTTTTTGAAAAAATCTAATAAATTCTCTGTTCTTATCAGCTTAATATCTGATATGTTAGGCAATGCCTAACTCGTATATTGAACTGATTTTTGGAGCTCAGCCATGGGACTTATCACTTAAGCTTGCTTCGCCCTGGCCACGGGTTGTCTTGGTCATTGCACTACCACCGAGAACAGCCCACCCATTCATTTTGAAATATAAAATATAAAATGACAAATGAACTATGAAATGAACAGCTGCAAAACTGAGAACAGATACTATGCACTTAGAATAACGAACTCGTTTATCATAGACTAATCTATGTACACTTATATATTTTGTTGTTGTTTGCAAGGGGGCTATGGGTCATGCTGAAATTTTCCGCTGCTCTCCCATAATGCTTAGCGATCTCACTGTAGACAGCAATACTTCATGATAGAATGTTGATAAAAGCATTAAGAATGAAATAGCTCGTATGATTTTCAAAAATCAGTAGAAAGAAACTATATTTTACAGAAATAAATAGCGGAAAATTTGGATTGAACTAGTCCTCTAGCTTATAAACGTTTTAGCAATTTCTACACATTGATCGCGAATGGGACTCACTTCTAACATATTTCTGCCTTATTCTTTTTACAGCGAGCAACAACAGCAAGCGATGCTCACACTTACCCAAGCTGAGAGATGAAATGCAAATGGGGTACATGAGAGAGCACGAGTGTGCAGGCAGAACCACGTCCGTTTCCATTCTTGTTGGCTGAATAAAACGTGAGTGCCTGCGCTATTGAAACTCATACTTCCTGGCGCGAATCACTTGATTCGCGTTTCAGTGTCTTCGACCGGGCAGTTGTGGACGTCCATGCTAGGGATTGGTGCCCTTAACACAGCTGTGCCGGATTCAACTAGCTACACCCCCTTCATTGTGCTTGGTGTAGACATGCCACTCTTCTTACCCTTCTCGTAGTTTTCTTCCGCTGGGGACAGTCGGGCTGAGGGTTAGCCTCAGTTGGTACGACTGCCAGCACCTCCCATACTTTTTTTCTTTGTCGGTCTCTTCGGAGATCGGCGGTAGGGTTAGCCTACCTTGTCTTCCGGTGTACCGGCTAACTGGGCACCTCCTTACATAATTATTGCACCATAGCGTATTGCGGACAGGTGTATAGGTAGAGGGAACTAGTTTTTCCGTGGTTGGACCTGTCGAGTCTGGTGACTCAAAGGTCAGGGCTAACTTTTTTCTGGTTTCTTTGACGCTTTCCTGTTGGGGTTCTTGGTCCATCTTTTCCTTCAGGTTTTGAGCACGTCTTTTGTATAGTATTTACGTTAAATACTATACTGGTAGTATTCTATTAAAAGGCAGGAGTAGGCTGTGTGGGAATCGTACTCGATTGCACAGCGCCTTTTAATAGTAGGTTCATTTTGTTTAAGTTTTGTTTTCTGTGGGAATTTGTTTGTTTATCCAGTTTTTTTTCTTGTTTTTGGTTTCTCTAATTTATTTCCATTAGAGAAAGTGCGTGTTGTACTGGATATTTTGTATATATATTTTTAATTCCCTTCATTTACTTACGCGAACCATGGCTACCAGCCAGATAAACAACCAAAAAACAGTTACCTTCTCAGCTGCGGATTTCCAGCGGTGGAATCAGACCACTTCGGTGGTTTCGATTCCACAATGCCTTATAAGATCCAGCAAAATCCCGCAGCTGAGAAAAGAAATAATACAAGCGATTGGGGAGCGCAAGGTTGCAGCTGTGCAAGCCTTGTCTCCCTATAAATACAGAATAGAATTCCGGTACAGTTCTGATCGGCACGCAGCCGACGTAAACGGGATTTCTTTTCGGGGCATACACTTGCAGCCCCTGCCTGCCTATGAGGAGGTCAAGTCGATCTTTGTAGATAGGGCCCCTCTGCAGATGCAGGACAACATCCTATATGAGACCTTGGCACCCTACGGGAGAGTAATCTCCGTACAACATCTGAAAGTGAAGGGCTTCGAGTCCGTTCGCTCCGGCACCCGTAGGGTGTCAATGGTGCTAACAAAAGCCATACCTGCGACTATTAACATCGGGGGCTTTCTGGTGTCCTTCCGTTACCGCGGGCAGCCACCGACTTGTTTCGTGTGCCAGGAGGTGGGGCATGCGAGCAAGGGCTGTCCAAAGTCGCGGAGGGCCCAGAAAAAAGCGCCAAAGCAACAGGATGGCAAAAACAATAATGACAACAACAACAAACATGGTCAAGATGACCTTGTCATTAACATTAAAGGGTCAGAGCGTACTGTCTCTGCCCTTACCAAACAACAATAGCAGGTGGATCTCCGAGAAAAGATCAACGCGTCGAGGGCTGCCAAGTTGGCTCCCTCGAAAGCTGCCGCGTCGAGATCCACCTTGCAAGTAAATAATATTAAGAAGGAGGTTGACACATTACTGGATCAGTCCTCAAAAGAGGCAAGAGCTGAGGCAGCCGCCGCTGTCCATAGCGCCCATAGAGAGGCTGATTCCATGGATACGTGCTCTCCTCCTTCTCCTCCTAAAATCAAAAGAGAGGCTGGCAAAGCTAAGGGCCGGTCTTCAAAGGGGGCGGGAGTTAAGGTAGCCGCCATGGATCCACAGGATGAGGTTGCCCCTTCCGTCCCTGGCGAGGCTGGTCTGAGAGCTGTCCAGTCTCTCGCTAATAATAATTCTATATCAACATCTCCCCTGGCTCATCACCTCGCTGCTATTCGCCAGGTGTTTGGCATGTCATTGCCGTCGGACGATCTGGAGCCGGGGGAAATTCGAGACTCAGAGCCGGAGACTGATTTTCAGTCTTTGGCTAAGCAGGCGCAGTCCATCGCCAAGGTGGCAACCATCGCCAATGTGGCAACGCTCGCCACGGCCACGCCAGCGCCATTTCAGTATAGGGGTTCTGCTCGTCCGAGTAGTTCAAGACCAACCAGGACCAAGTCGGTCCTGGTGAGCACACCAGAGGATGTTGCCTCTGGGGTTGCTGCTCCCTCGGTCGAGCAGTTCTCCTTTAAACTAACGACCGTCTCAGCAACATCAACCGTAATAGCCAGTGCCTCCTCAGTACAATCAGAGTGGACAAGGGCGTATCGAGGTGCTGCGAGCCCTCTCCCTTGTCCCCCACGGAGGCCTGGCAAATCTAAGCTCGACTCGCTGCAGGAGGATGACGATATTCCTTTACTGCAGCGGAGTCGATATCGAAAGAGACGGCGTTTGTACGCACCACCAACGGTAGAGGCCGTGGACGAGTGCTTGTCGGGGTCCAGTGTCGTGGACCCCCTTAACATGGGCTGCCCTGCTCTTACATCCGGAGGGGGGAGTGAGATGCCGCCAGTCTCCTCCCCCCCGTCTAGCCATACAATCGCTGAGGTTGAGGAGATGCCGCCAGTCTCCTCCCCTCAGGTTGTTTCCGGGACCGAGGCCATGTTGGTCTCGGACCCAGTTTGCCACACTAACGCACCAGCCGAGGGGAGGGAGATGCTGCCAGTCTCCTCCCCCACAATAAATACTAATATCGGATCTGGGGTCACGCTGACCTCAGATCCAACGAACAACATCTGCACTGGTCCTGGGGTCACGTCGACCCCAGGTCCAAGTAACATCATTAATCCTGGTTCTGGGGTCACGTCGACCCAGGACCCCACAACAAATAATAACAATTTAGTTGAGGGGAGCGAGATTCCGCCAGTCTCCTCCCCTCTATCTCGCTTGGAGACAGAGTCAACGGTGGACTCCCTCTCCTTGTCCTCGAGCGTAGCTGCTGGGGATACCAACATGGGGTGGCAAACGCCACCCCCGTTCCACAGCAGCTCGTTTCCATCAGTGGTGGGGGGAGAGGAGTCACCGTTTGGCTCTGTACTCTCCACCCCCGAATTTTTGCCCTCCCCAGCAACATCAATGGGGAGGTTTGAGGCATTGATCGGTGGGGCCCCTGTGGCCTCCGTGTCCCAGTCTGAGCCGGAGCCGCTGGACTCGATTGACGCCATTAACAGGGCGATCCTCACCGATCCTACCTGTCTACAGCTCCTCATGGAGCTGCCTGAGCCTTCCTTGGAGTCCAATAATGGATCTCAAGTTAATCTCTCTCAACATTCACGGTCTGAACGACCATCTAAAGCGGACCGCACTGGTAGACTGGCTTAAGTGCATGAAGGTGGACGTGGTGTGCCTCCAAGAGACCCACTCCCCTTCGCACGAGTCTGCCAGACGGTGGTTCGCTAACAGCGGCTATCGCGTCGCCTCCTCTTCATTAACATCAAAGAGTGCAGGCGTCGCCATCCTTGTTAAAGACACGTATAAAATCAAGAAAATTATCAAGGATGAAGATGGCCGCTACGTTCAGGCCGTTGTGGACTTCGGGGAGGGCCAGGCTAGTTTTGTATCACTGTACGCGCCGAATCGTAACCCGGCGCGTAACGTCTTCTTTGGCCAGCTAACGGGCCTAATGGATCTATCCCGGCCCACCTTTGTAGCCGGGGACTTTAATTCAGTATTGGATCCCGCTAAGGATAGGATGAGAGATCCATCTTATGTTGCTGGGCCTGCTGCCCAGCAACGGGAAAGCATCCCTGCATTGGAGTCCCTCATGTCGTTCTCGCAAACGTACTCGCTGTGGCGCCAACTCCATCCTGGGCGCACCGCATACTCCTGGACGCACGGGGACGGTACCCATGCGTCGCGAATCGACATGGTGTGGGCTCCAACTGCACTATCCAATTACATCAAGGGGTGTGAGTACCATCCATCCTTCCTTAGCGACCATCAATATTTGTTGGTGGACTTTACATTGAATCCACAATTTGACTCGGGGCCGGGGGTGTGGAAGCTGAATGCTTCGCTCCTCCAGGACCGCGAGTACCTTCATTTAATTAATTCGTTCTGGTCCCACTGGCGGTCCATGGAAAATCACGCTGATTTTCCATCCCTGATGGACTGGTGGGACCAGGGCAAATTCTATTTGAGAGAGGTCTCCCGCACATACGAGCGTGCAAAAGCCGCCGACAAACGCGGCAGGAAGGCCTCTCTCACCAAAGACATGCACGCCCTCAAAGAGGCGTTCGATCAGGGGGATCGAACGGCCTTCACACGCCTGTGCGCAGTCCAGCAGGAGTTGAGAGACATCGCTCTGTACGAGGCCAAAGGGGCCCAGGTTCGTGCCCGCTGTCAGTGGGCAGAGGAGGGAGAAACATCCTCCTCTTACTTCTTGAACCTGGAGTCGAAACATCATGCCCGGCAGACGATGTACTCGATACGCGATCCTGCAACTGGACTGGTCCGCCACGACCCATTTGAGATCCTAGGGGTCTGGCGGGCGTATTACGACAATCTATTTACCGCACAGGTGTGTGATCCCATCGCTCAGGACACCATGCTCTCTCAGCTGACACGTCGCTTAAGTCAGGCTGAGAGGGCTGGTTGCGAGGGGTGTCTTACCGTTGACGAATGCTGGGCCGCCCTTTCGGGCATGCCTCACGGTAAGACGCCCGGGTCGGACGGTCTCCCTATGGAGTTTTACAAAGTATTTTGACAGTCCCTCGGTGCTGATCTGGTCCGCGTCCTCAATGCAGCTTTTGAGGCCGGCCAGCTTTCCACCTCTCAGCGCCGGGGACTGATTATTGTCCTCTATAAAAAGAACGACCCATTGGACACCAAGAATTGGCGCCCCATTAGTCTGTTAAACGTGGACTACAAAATCGCTACGAGAGCTATTTCGGGGCGCCTTCTTGGTGTCATGCCTACCATTGTTGGTCCGGACCAGACGTGCGGTGTGCGCGGCCGGACCATTAGTGAAAATCTCGCCGGGGTGCGAGATCTATTAGAGTATGTGGAGCGGGAAGATATTCCCCCTCGCCCTTCTCTCTCTCGATCAAGAGAAGGCCTTCGATCGCGTCGATTGGGGATTCCTGCTCCGCATACTCGAGACGTTTAATTTCGGGCCCCAGTTTCGCAACTGGGTCCGTCTATTTTATACGGACATCCAGTCAGCTGTCATCATAAATGGCTGGATGTCCTCGTTTTTTCACCCCACTAGGGGTGTGCGCCAGGGGTGCCCTCTGTCTCCTCTATTGTACGTCCTCTCCATCGAAGTGCTGGCGGAATGCATTCGTGCATCTCCGGCCATTGAGGGCGTGACCATCCCCCACTCGGTGGAGGGGTACAAGTGCTCCGGCTACGCGCACGACACTACCGTAGCCGTCACTACGGAGCAGTCAATAGAGGAGACCTTCTCAGTTTATTCCACCTACGAGAGGGCCTCTGGCGCCCAATTAAATAGGGGCAAGTCGAAAGCTATGTGGGCTGGTTCCTGGAAGGATCGCACCGATACCCCGTATGGGTTACAGTGGGTAAAACAACTGCCACTGCTCGGTGCGACCTTCAGCGTTGGTGATTACACCACCCCAACGTGGGAGCCAGTCGTCTCCAGCTTGGAGACTCGGCTTGCCTCGTGGTCCGGGCGACAACTGTCTTTTCAGGGGAAGGCAGTTGTCATAAACACCCTAGCACTATCACAGATTTATCACTTGTGTCACGTTTTCCCCATACCAGGATGGGTGGGGAAACGTATCGATAAGGCCGTGTGGACCTTCTTTTGGTCAGGCAAACGTGACCGAGTGGCCCGGACCACAGTAACTCTCCCCAAAGCACAGGGTGGCTTTGGGGTAGTAAACTTTCGCTACAAAGCCGAAGCTTTTGCGCTGCAGTGGCTCAAACGTTTTTTCGTGTCCTCCGACGGGCGTTGGAGGACCTTTTTTGTTTATTTCTTTAAAAGTACTTTTAATTTAGAGCCACGCAGCGCTCTTCTAACAGCCCAGCCTCGTCGCCTTTTACGATCTCTGCCCACGTTTTATCAGCTCCTTTTCAGGGTATGGCGGGCCCTGGATGGGGGTTTGATAGTGGGTAGCGACGAGCTGGGCATTAGGGTATCTTCTGACGACCCAACCAACATCTCGCAGCTCACCTCGAGACATACGTACACCCTCTTGCGGGCACTCAACTATAAAGAGCCCCATTGCATTGAAAAGTTCCATCCCACCTACGGTCCCTTGCACTGGCCCGAGACATGGCGCCAGTTGCACATTTGTGATCTGGACCGTAAGGTGGTCGATCTCAGTTGGCAGACCATGCATGGGGTTCTTCCAACCGGTGCCCGTTTGGCCATCAAATTTAGGATGCGTGGAGTCGACAGTCGTTGTTTTTGTGCGACTGCCGACGAGACGCTTGAACATCTCTTCTATGAGTGCGAGCTGGCTCGCCTCTTGGTGGCCTGGGTGTACATGTATTTACATTCTATCAACCCAACCGCTGGTCGGTTTACGGTTGAAGAGCTGCTCTTTGGGTTTTCGGAAGCTCGTAGTTGGGCAATCCCTTCTATTTTTGGTTTCATGCTCATGGTCATGAAACATGCCATCTGGGTTGCTCGGTGCGACTTCCGATTTCGTCAGAAGGTACCCGTTGCTTCGCAGGTATTACACATAGCGTTTCTTAGGATAAAATTTGTTTTAAATTTATTATTTAAGCGGTGCAAGTCTCCCGCTCAAATTCGCGCGTTTGAGCGAGAGTGGCTTGGCCGCGGTTCTTTGGGGCACTTGGAGGGTCCGGACCTTGTCTTCTCCTTCTGAGTGTCTCTCTTCCCTCTTTTCTTCTTTTTAACCTTCTTGGTGGTATCCCGGTGCTATCTTCCATGGTGCACCGTCCATGTATATATATATAGATAGGTACACTACATAATACAAGTACACATAGATAATTACACACACATATATATACATTTTTTAACTTTTAGTTATTTAATTTTCGGGGTTTATAGTGCTATTTATGTTCCACGAATTATATGTTGTTTTCTGCCTTGTTTTCTGTCCCGTTCGTCAGAGTGTTGTCGTGTCCATTAGCGTTAAATGTGTGCTTAACAGGCATTTAGTCGGGGTTGGGGCTCGACTCCCCAGTTGTTTTGCGTGTGGGTACACACCCCGAAATTCGGCATGCCATTGCACAATCCCTCAATCGGGACGGCAATGTCGAATTTAGAAGTATAAACTTACCCAAGCTGAGAGATGAAATGCAAATGGGGTACATGAGTGAGCACGAGTCTGCAGGCAGAACCACGTCCGTTTCCATTCTTGTTGGCTGAATAAAACGTGAGTGCCTGCGCTATTGAAACTCATACTTCCTGGCGCGAATCACTTGATTCGCGTTTCAGTGTCTTCGACCGGGCAGTTGTGGATCGATGCTTGAGATTGGTTCTCATAATACGACTGTGCCGGAATCAACGAGCTACATCCCCTTCATTGTGCTTGGTGTAGACAACTCCATAACCCTTCCCTTCTCGTAGTTTACTTCCGCTGGGGACAGTCGGCTGAGGGTTAGCCTCAGTTGGTACGACTGCCAGCAAATCCCCCTTCTTTTCTTTGTCGGTCTCTTCTGAGATCGGCGGTAGGGTTAGCCTACCTTGTCTTCCGGTGTACCGGCTTAACTGGGCACCTCCCTGCATTTCTACACCATAGCGTATTGCGAACACGTGTATAGGTAGAGGGAACTAGTTTTTCCGTGGTTGGGCCTGTCGAGTCTGGTGACTCAAAGGTCAGGGATCACTTTTTTCTGGTTTCTTTGATGCTTCCTGTTGGGGGTTCTTGGTCCATCTTTTCCTTCAGGTTTTGAGCGCGTCTGTAGTCTATTAAAAGGCCGGATTAGTTAGTCTGTGGGACAATTGTATTCAATTGCACAGAGGCCTTTTAATAGTAGGTTAGTTAGGTTAAGTTTTGTTTTTGTTCGGAATTTGAATTTGTTTGTTTATCCAGTTATTTTCTCTTGTTTTATTTCTCTAATTTATTTTTATTAGAGAAAGTGTGTGTTGAACTGGATTATTGTATATATTTCTTTGTCTATTTAATTCCCTTTAACTTATACTAACCATGGCTACCAGCCAGAAGAATACCAACACACAGAAGACAGTAACCTTCTCAGCTGCGGACTTTCAACGGTGGAATCAGACCACTTCGGTGGTTACGATTCCATCTAAACTAATAAGATCCAGTAAAATCCCGTAGCTGAGAAAAGAAATTATTCAAGCAATTGGGGAGCGCAAGGTTGCAGCTGTGCAAGCCTTGTCTCCCTATAAATATAGAATAGAATTCCGCTACAGTTCTGATTGGCATGCCGCCGACATAAACGGAATTTCTTTTCGGGGCATACATTTGCAACCCCTACCTGCCTATGAGGAGGTCAAATCCATCTTTGTCGACCGGGCCCCTCTCCAGATGCAGGATAACGTATTATATGAGACCTTGGCGCCCTATGGGAGAGTTACCTCCATCCAACATCTTAAAGTGAAGGGCTTCGCGTCCGTTTGCTCCGGCACCCGCAGGGTGTCCATGGTCGTAACTAAAGCCATCCCTGCCAATATCAACATCGGGGGCTTCTTGGTGTCCTTCCGTTACCGCAGGCAGCCACCAACTTGTTTCATGTGCCAGGAGGTGGGGCGTACGGGTAAGGACTGCCCAAAGTCTCGGCGGGCCCAGAAACCTGCCAAGCAAAAACAACAGGATGGCACTAAAATTGCAAATAAAAGTCAATCTGGTCAAGATGACCTTCAAATAAAAATTCAAGGGTCAGAGCG
Organism: Muricea muricata; assembly: GCA_963855995.1. NCBI lineage: Eukaryota > Metazoa > Cnidaria > Anthozoa > Malacalcyonacea > Plexauridae > Muricea > Muricea muricata. The sequence goes on along the minus strand of OY979716.1, from coordinate 45,465,144 downwards.
CATTGTCTCTGCCCTTACTAAACAACCAGCGCAGGTGGATCTTCGGGATAAGATCAACGCGTCGAGGGCTGCCAAGTTGGCTCCCTCGAAAGCTGCCACGTCAAGATCCACCTCGCATGTATATGAAAGTAATTTGAAGGAGGTTGACGCATCACGGGGTCAGTCCTCAAAGGGGGCAAAAGCTGAGGCAGTCAAGACTGTCCATGGGTACATGCTCTCCTCCTTCACCCCCAAAAGTTAAAAGAGAGGCTGGCCAAGCTAAGGGCCAGTCTTCAAAGGGGGCGGGAGTCACGGTAACCACCATGGATCCACAGGATGAGGTTGCCCCTTCCGTCCCTGGCAAGGCTGGTCTGAGAGCAGTCCAGTCTCTCAGTAATAATAACACCAAAATATCAACATCTCCCCTGGCTCATCACCTGGCTGCGATTCGCCAGGTGTTCGGCATGCCATCGCCATCAGAAGAACTGGAGCCGGGGGAAATTCGTCAGAGACTGACTTTAAGTCTCTGGCCCAGCAGACGCAGGCTATCGCAAATGTGGCAACGCTCGCCACGGCCACTCCAGCGTCATTTACCTACAAGGGTTCTGCTCGTCCGAGTAGTTCACGATCAACTAGGGCCAAGTAGGTCCTAGTTAGCGCACCAGAGGATGTTGCCTCTAGTGCCGCCCCCGCCTTGGTCGAGCAGTTCTCCTTTACGTTAACGACCGTCTCTGCGTCATCCACAATTGCCAGTGCCTCGAGGGGATATCAAGGTGCATATCAAGGTGCTTCGTGCCCTCCCCCTTGTCCCCCCCTCGACGGCCTGGCAAGTCTAAGATCGACCCGCTGCAGGAGGATGACGATATCCCCTTACTGCAGTGGTGTAAGGAACGCAAGAGGCGGCGTTTGCACTTAACACCAAAGGTAGAGGCCGTGGACGAGTGCTTGTCGGGGTCAAGTGTCGTTGACCCCCTAAATCTGGACTGCTCTGCATTAACATCAGTGGAAGGGAGTGAGATGCCGCCAGTCTCCTCCCCCTGGAATAGCCTTAAGATCACTTCGGGTGAGGAGATGCTGCCAGTCTCCTCCCCTCAGCCTGATTCTGAGCCTGAGGCCATGTTGGTCTCTGACCCAGCTTGCCACAATACCGCACCAACTGAGGGGAGCGAGATACCGCCAGTCTCCTCCCCCACATTAGGCTCGGAACCTGAAGTCACGCTGACCTCAGTTTCCATCGAAGTAAATTTAACTAAAAATAACATCTCTTCTGGTACTGGGGCTACGTCGGTCCCAGTTTCCTTAATTAGTGATAATACTGGTTCTGGGGTCACGTTGTGCCCAGATCCTACCAATAACAACAATACTTGTTCTGGGGTCACGTCGACCCCAGTTCCACTTAATAACATCATTTCTGGTTCGGGTGTCACGTTGATCCCAATTCCAAGTCAAAATACCAGTCTCCGCCCCTCTATCTCGCTTGGAGACAGAGTCGACAATGGACTCTCTTCTCCCAGACCTCAAGCGTAGCTGCTGTGGATACCAACATGCGATGGCAAACGCCACCTCCCTTCCACAGCAGCTCGTTTCCATCAGTGCAAGGGGGAGATGAGTCGTCGTTTGGCTCTGTGCTCTCCACGCCTGAATTTTTTCCCTCCCCAGCATCATCAACGGGGAGGTATGAGGCGTTGATCGGTGGGGCCCCTGTGGCCTCCTTGACCCAGTCGGAGCCGGAGCTGCTAAACACGATCGAGGCCATTAACAGGGCGACCCTCACCGATCCGCAATGTCTACAGCTCCTTATGGAGCTGCCTGAGCCTTTCTTGGAGTCCGATAATGGATCTCAAGATACTATCACTAAACATTAACGGTCTGAACGACCATCTAAAGCGAACCGCACTGGTAGACTGGCTTAAGTGCATGAAGATGGACGTGGTGTGTCTCCAGGAGACCCACTCCCCTTCGCACAAGTCTGCCAGAAAGTGGTTCGCTAACAGCGGCTATCGCGTCGCCTCCTCTTCACTAACATCAAAGAGTGCAGGCGTTGCCATCCTTGTCAAAGACAAATACAAAATCACAAAAATTATCAAGGATGAAGATGGCCGCTACGTTCAGGCCGTTGTGGACTTCGGAAAAGGCCAGGCCAGTTTTATCTCGTTGTACGCACCGAATCGTAACCCGGCGCGTAACGTATTTTTCGCCTCGCTAACAGGCTTAATGGATTTGTCCCGGCCAACCTTTGTGGCCGGGGATTTCAACTCAGTTTTGGATCCAAAAATAGATCGTATGCGAGATCCAAATTATGTTGCTGGAACAGCAGCTAAGCAACGCAAAAGCGTTGCTGCGTTGGAGTCCCTCATGTCGTTCACGCAAACCTACCCGCTGTGGCGCCAGCTCCATCCACGGCGCACAGCATACTCTTGGACGCATGGGGACGATACCCAGGCGTCGCAGATCGACATGGTGTGGGCTCCAACCGCAATGAGCAACAACATCAAAGGGTGTGAGTACCACCCATTCTTTTTGTCCGACCATCAATATTTATTGGTGGTCTTTACATTAAACCAACAATTTGACTCGAGGCCGGGGGTGTGGAAGCTGAATGCTTCGCTCCTCCAGGACCCTGAGTACATTCAGTTAATTACTTCGTTCTGGTCCCACTGGCAGTCCATGGAAAATCACGCCAATTTTCCATCCCTGATGGACTGGTGGGACCAGGGCAAATTCTATTTGAGAGAGGTCTCCCGAACCTACGAGCGTGCAAAAGCCGCCGACAAACGCGGCAGGAAGGCCTCTCTCACGAAAGAAATGCATGCCCTCAAAGAGGCGTTTGACCAGGGAGATCGAACGGCCTTCACACACCTGTGCGCAGTCCAGCAGGAGTTGAGAGACATCGCTCTGTACGAGGCGAAAGGGGCCCAGGTTCGTGCCCGCTGTCAGTGGGCAGAGGAGGGAGAGACATTCTCCTCTTACTTCTTGAACCTGGAGTCCAAACATCATGCCCGGCAGACGATGTACTCGATACGCGATCCTGCAACTGGACTGGTCTGCCACGACCCATTTGAGATCTTGGGGGTCTGGCGGGCGTATTACAACACCTTATTTACCGCACAGGTGTGTGATCCTTCAGCTCAGGACACCATGCTCTCTCAGCTGACACGTCGCTTAAGTCAGGCTGAGAGGGCTGGTTGCGAGGGGTGTCTTACCATTGACGAATGCTGGGCCGCCCTTTCGGGCATGCCTCACGGTAAGACACCCGGGTCGGACGATCTCCCGATGGAGTTCTATAAAATCTTTTGGCAGTCCCTTGGTGCTGATCTGGTCCGCGTCCTCAATGCAGCTTTTGAGGCCGGCCAGCTTTCCACCTCTCAGCGCCGGGGACTGATTATCGATTAGCGAAAATCTTGCCGGGGTGCGAGATCTATTAGAGTATGTGGAGCGGGAAGATATTCCCCTCGCCCTTCTCTCTCTAGATCAAGAGAACGCCTTTGATCGAGTAGATTGGGGATTCCTGCTCCGCATACTCGAGACGTTTAACTTCGGGCCCGAGTTTTGCAACTGGGTCCGTCTATTCTATACGAACATCCAGTCAGCTGTCATCATAAATGGCTGGATGTCCTCGTTTTTTAACCCCACTAGGGGTGTGCGCCAGGGGTGCCCTCTGTCTCCTCTATTGTATGTCCTCTCCATCGAAGTGCTTGCGGAGTGCATTCGTGCATCTCCGAACATTGAGGGCGTGACCATCCCCCACTCGGTGGAGGGGTACAAGTGCTCCGGCTACGCGGACGACACCACCGTAGCCGTCACTAGAGAGCGGTCAATAGAGGAGACCTTCTCAGTTTACTCTACACACGAGAGGGCCTCTGGCGCCAAACTAAATAGAGGCAAGTTGAAGGCTATGTGGGCTGGTTCCTGGAAGGATCGTACCGATACCCCATATGGGCTACAGTGGGTAAAACAGCTGCCACTGCTCGGTGCGACCTTCAGCGTTGGTGATTACACCACCCCAACGTGGGAGCCAGTCGTCTCCAGTCTGGAGACTCGGCTTGCCTCGTGGTCCGGGCGACAGCTGTCTTTTCAGGGGAAGGCAGTTGTCACAAACACCCTTGCATTATCTCAGATTTGGCACTTGTGTCACGTTTTCCCCATTTCTGTTCGGGCGGGGAAACGTATTGATAAGGCTGTTTGGACTTTCTTTTGGTCTGGCAAACGTGACCAAGTGGCCCGGACCACAGTAACTCTCCCCAAAGCTCAGGGTGGCTTTGGGGTCATAAATTTTCGATTAAAAGCCGAAGCATTTGCGCTGCAGTGGCTCAAACGTTTTTTCGTGTCTTCCGACGGGCGTTGGAAGACCTTTTTCCAAGACGGACGGGCGTTGGAAGACCATTTTTTCCAAAGCATTTTTCATTTAGAGCCACGCAGCGCTCTTCTAACAGCCCAGCCTCGTCGCCTTTTACGATCTCTGCCCACGTTTTATCAGCTCCTTTTCAGGGTATGGCGGGCCCTGGACGGGGGTTTGATAGCAGGTAGCGACGAGCTGGGCATTCGGGTATCTTCTGACAACCCAACCAACATCTCGCAGCTCACCTCGAGACACACGTACACCCTTTTGCGGGCACATAATTACAAGGAACCCCATTGTATTGCAAAGTTCCATCCCACTTACGGTCCCTTGCACTGGCCCGAGACATGGCGCCAGTTGCACATTGTCGATCTGGACCGTAAGGTGGTCGATCTGAATTGGCAGATCGCGCATGGGGTTCTTTACACCGGTGCCCGTCTGGCCATCAAATTTAGAATGCGTGGAGTCGACAGTCGTTGTTTTTGTGCGACTGCCGACGAGACGCTTGAACATCTCTTCTTCGAGTGCGAGCTGGCTCGCCTCTTGGTGGCCTGGGTGTACACAAATTTACAACGTATCAACCCAACCGCTGGTCGGTTTACGGTTGACGAGCTGCTCTTTGGGTTTTCGGAAGCTCCTCGCCGGGCAATCCCTTCCATTTTTCTTTTCATGCTTATGGTCATGAAACATGCCATTTGGGTTGCTCGGTGCGACTTCCGATTTCGTCAGAAGGTACCCATAGCTTTGAATATTTTACACATAGCTATTCGTAGGATTAAATTTATTTTAAATTTATTATTTAAGCGGTGCAAGAGTCCTGCTCAAATTCGCACGTTTTAGCGGGAGTGGCTTGGCCGCAGTTCTTTGGGGCACTTGGAGGGTCCGGACTTGGTCTTTTCCTTCTAAGTGTCTCTCTTCCCTCTTTTTCCTTCTTTTTAACCTTCTTGGTGGTATCCCGGTGCTATCTTCCATGGTGCACCGTCCATGTATATATATACATAGGTACATTACATGTACAATTACACATAGATAATTACACACACATATATACATTTTTTAACTTTTAGTTATTTAATTTTCGGGGTTTATATAGCGCTATTTATGTCTCATTTGCAAGTTTCTCTTGTTATATGTTTTATGTTGTTTTCTGCCTTGTTTTCTGTCTTGTTTTCTGTCCTGTTCGTCAGAATGTTGTCGTGTCCATTAGCGCTAAATGTGTGCTTAACAGGCATTTAGTCGGGGTTGGGGCTCGACTCCCCAGTTGTTTTGCGTGTGGGTACACACCCCGAAATTCGGCATGCCATTGCACAATCCCTCAATCGGGACGGTAATGTCGAATTTAAAAGTATAAACTTACCCAAGCTGAGAGATGAAATGCAAATGGGGTACATGAGTGAGCACGAGTCTGCAGGCAGAACCACGTCCGTTTCCATTCTTGTTGGCTGAATAAAACGTGAGTGCCTGCGCTATTGAAACTCATACTTACCTGATGCGTTTAGGTTAAGTTTTTTGTCTGTATGGTTAGCCCAGCAGGCACCTTTTTGCTGTATGGTTCGCCCAGCAGTTTTTCCCTCCTGTATGGTACGCCCAGCAGGTTGTATTTTTTGTCCTCCTTTTGGAGACTTTAGCTAGTAGTGCTTGACAGCCTATTAGTTTCGCGCTATTGGGAGGTGCGTTACCTGTAGCGGGCTTTTCTTCGGAAAAGTGCGGTTTCGCGAACGGGGGCCTTCCAAGTTGCATTTCATCCAGCAACCATTGCACGACCCTCTTGGTGTCGGGAGCAGGACTTGCAATACAAACTCTTACCTGACGCGTTTAGGTTAAGTTTTTCGTCTGTATGGTTAGCCCAGCAGGCACCTTATACTGTATGGTTCGCCCAGCAGTTTTTTCCTCCTGTATGGTACGCCCAGCAGGTTGTATTTTTTGTTCTCCTTTTGGAGATCTTAGCTAGTAGCGCTTCACGGCCTACTAGTTTCGCGCTTTGGGAGGTGCGTTACCTGTAGCGGGCTTTTCTTCATGGAAAAGTGCGGTTTCGCGAACGGGGGCCTTCCAAGTTGCATTTCACCCTGCGACCATTGCACGACCCTCTTGGTGTCGGGAGCAGGACTTGCAATAAAAACTTACCTGACGTGAGTCACTTGTACTCGCGTTCAGTGTCTTCGACCGGGCAGTTGTGGATCGATGCTTGAGATTGGTTCTCATAACACGACTGTGCCGGAATAAACGAGCTCCACCCCTTTCATTGTGCTTGGTGTAGACAATGCCATACTCCTTCCCTTCTCGTAGTTTGCTTCCGTTGTTCAGTCCGGCTGAGGGTTAGCCTCAGTTTGTCCGACTGGCAACAAATCGCCGTCTTTTTCTTGTTTCAACCAGTTCGCTAGTTCTTCCGTTGTCCCTGACTAGCAGGGCAACTCCCCGCATACCTGCACCATAGTGTAAATACATTTTGAGGTAGAGGGTACTAGTTTTTTCTGTGGTTGGGCTGGTCGAGTCAGGTGGCTCAAAGGTCAGGGATCACTTTTTTCTGGCTTCTTTGACGCTTCCTGTTGGGGTTCTTGGTCATCTTTTACCTTCAGGTTTTGAGCGCATCTGTAGTCTATTAAAAGGCCGGATTAGTTAGTCTGTGGGACAATTGTACTCAATTGCACAGAGGCCTTTTAATAGTAGGTTAGTTAAGTTAAGTTTTGTTTTTGTTGGGAATTTGTTTGTTTCTGTCCAGTTATTTTTTCTTGCTTTATTTCTCTAATTTATTTTTGATTAAAGAAAGTGTGTGTTGAACTGGATTTTTGTATATATTTCTATTTTAATTCCCTTTATCTTAACTTATACCTACCATGGCTACCAGCCAGCATAACAACAACACACAGAAGACAGTAACCTTCTCAGCTGCGGACTTCCAACGGTGGAATCAGACCACTTCAGTGGTTACGATTCCATCCAGGCCAATAAAATCCAGCAAAATCGTGCAGCTGAGAAAAGAAATTATCACTGCTATTGGGGAGCGCAAGGTTGCAGCTGTGCAAGCCTTGTCTCCATACAAATTTAGGGTAAAGTTTCGTCGCAGCTCTGATCGTCACGCTGCCGACATTAATGGTATCGCATTTAGAGGCATACACCTACAGCCCCTACCCGACTATGAGGAGGTGAAGTCGGTCTTTGTAGATCGGGCACCCCTCCAAATGACAGATAATATTTTGTTTGAGACCTTGGCGCCCTACGGGAGAGTCATCTCAGTACAACACTTAAAAGTGAAGGGCTTCGAGTCCGTTCGCTCCAGCACCCGTAGGGTGTTAATGGTCTTAACTAAAGCCATCCCTGCCAATATTAACATCGGGGGCTTCTTGGTGTCCTTCCGTTACCGCGGGCAGCCACCAACTTGTTTCGTGTGCCAGGAGGTGGGGCATACGGGCAAGGACTGCCCAAAGTCTCGGCGGGCCCAGAAAGCTGCCAAACAACAACAGCAGGATGGCAAGAAACATCAAAATAAACAAGGTCAGGATGACCTCACAATTAAAGTTAAAGGGTCAGAGCGCACTGTCTCTGCCCTTCATAAGAAACAGTCGCAGGTGGATCTCCGGGAAAAGATCAACGCGTCGAGGGCTGCCAAGTTGGCTCCCTCGAAAGCTGCTGCGTCGGGATCCACCTGGCAAATAAACACATATAGTATTTTTAAGGAGGCTGACATGGATACGCAGCCTCCTCCTTCTCTAACTAAGAATAATAGTGAGGCTGGTAAAGCTAAGGGCCAGTTGTCAAAGGGAACGGGAGTTAAGGTGGCCGCTATGGATCCACAGGATGAGGCTGCCCCTTCCGTTCCTGGCGAGGCTGGTCTGAGAGCAGTCCAGCCTCCTATTCCGAATAACAATACCACAAATAATAAAAATAATAAAATATCAACATCTCCCCCGGCTCATCACCTGGCTGCCATTCACCAGGTGTTCGGCATGTTATCGCCGTCGGATGATCTGGAGCCAGGGGAAATTCGAGACTCAGAGTCAGACGCTGAGTTCAAGTCTCTTGCCCAGCAGGCGCAGTCCATAGCCAATGTGGCAACGCTCGCCACAGCCATGCCAGCATCATTTATCTACAAGGGTTCTGCTCGTCCGAGTAATTTACGATCAACCAGGGCCAAATCGGTCCTGGTTAGCGCACCAGAGGATATTGCCTTTGGTGGAGCCGCCCCCCTCGGTCAAGCGGTTCTCCTTTACGCTAACGACTGTCTCTGCGTCATCCACTATTGCCAGCACCTCGAATGTAACATCAGAGTGGACAAGGGTGTATCAAGGTGCCTCGAGCCCTCTCCCTTGTCCCCCCCGGCGGCCTGGCAAATCTAAGATCAACCCGCTGCAGGACGATGATGATATCCCCTTACTGCAGCGGAGTAAGGAACGCAAGAGGCGGCGTTTGAACTTAACATCAAAGGTAGAGGCCGTGGACGAGTGCTTGTCGGGGTCAAGTGCCGTTGACCCCTTAAATGTGGACTGCCCTGCATTACCATCAGTCGGGGAGAGTGAGATGCCGCCAGTCTCCTCCCCCTGGATAAGCCAAAACACCGCTAAAGGTGCGGAGATGCCGCCAGTCTCCTCCCGTCAGCTTCATTCTGAGCCTGAGGCTATGTTGGTCTCAGACACAAGTTGCCATAACATTGCACCATCTGAGGGGAGTGAGATGCCACCAGTCTCCTCCCCCACATTAGGCTCGGAAACTGGAGTCACGCCGACTTCAGTTTCCACACTTATTAATACTATATCTTCTGGTTCTGGGACAACGTCGGTCCCAGTTCCCTTAAATAATAATTCCATTGGTTCTGGGGTCACGTCAAGCCCAGTTCCCTTAATTAATAAAATCATTGGTTCTGGAGTCACGTCGACCCCAGTTTATAGTTCTAACACCAACATTGGTTCTGGGGTCACGTCGACCCCAGACCTCACAAATAATAATAATAACTTAGTTGAGGGGAGCGAGATTCCGCCAGTCTCCTCCCCTCTATCTCGCTTGGAGACAGAGTCACCAACGGACTCTCTCTCCCAATCCTCAAGCGTAGCTGCTGTGGATACCAACTCGGGATGGGAAACGCCACCCCTGTTCCGCAGCAGCTCTTTTCCATCAGTGGCAGGGGGAGATGAGTTGCCGTTTGGCTCTGTTCTCTCTACTCCAGAATTTTTGCCCTCCCCAGCGTCATCAACGGGGAGGTATGAGGCGTTGATCGGTGGGGACCCTGTGGCCTTGGTGTCCCAGTCGGAGCCGGAGCCGCTGGACACGATCGAGGCCATTAACAGGGCGATCCTCACCGATCCGCACTGTCTTGAGCTCCTTATGGAGCTGCCTGAGCCTTCCTTGGAGTCCGATAATGGATCTCAAGATCATCTTACTAAACATTAACGGTCTGAACGACCATCTAAAGCGAACTGCCCTGGCTTAAGTGCATGAAGGTGGATGTGGTGTGTCTCCAGGAGACCCACTCCCCTTCGCACGAGTCTGCCAGAAGGTGGTTTGCTAACAGCGGCTATCGCGTCGCTTCCTCTTCATTAACATCAAAGAGTGCAGGCGTCGCCATCTTTGTCAAAGACAAATATAAAATCACAAAAATTATCAAGGATGAAGATGGCCGCTACGTTCAGGCCGTTGTGGACTTCGGGGAAGGCCAGGCTAGTTTTGTTTCATTGTACGCGCCGAATCGCAATCCGGCGCGTAACACGTTTTTCGCCAGTTTAACTGGACTTATAGATCTATCCCGGCCAACCTTTGTGGCCGGTGATTTCAATGCTGTTTTGGATCCGCAATTAGACCGTATGCGTGATCCAAACTATGTTGCTGGGCCTGCTGCCCAGCAAATAGAGAGCACAGTAGCGTTGGAGTCCCTCATGTCGTTCACGCAAACCTACCCCGTGTGGTGCCAATTACATCCAGGTCGCATAGCCTGGTGTGGGCTCCAATAGCTTTAAGCAAGAACATCAAAGGGTGTGAATATCACCCCTCCTTTCTTTCAGACCACCAATATTTATTGATGGTCTTCACACTACAGCAACAATTTGACTCGGGGCCGGGGGTGTGGAAGCTTAATGCTTCGCATCTCAAGGACCCCGAGTACATCAAATTAATTACTTCGTTCTGGTCCCACTGGCAGTCCACGGAAAATCACGCCGATTTTCCATCCCTGATGGACTGGTGGGACCAGGGCAAATTCTATTTGAGAGAGATCTCCCGAACCTACGAGCGTGCAAAAGGCGCCGACAAACGCGGCAGGAAGGCCTCTCTCACGAAAGAAATGCACGCCCTCAAAGAGGCGTTTGATCAGGGAGATCAAATGGCCTTCACACGCCTGTGCGCAGTCCAGCAGGAGCTGAGAGACATCGCTCTGTACGAGGCGAAAGGGGCCCAGGTTCGTGCCCGATGTCAGTGGGCAGAGGAAGGAGAGACATCCTCCTCATACTTCTTGAACCTGGAGTCCAAACATCATGCCCGGCAGACAATGTACTCGATACGCGATCCTGCAACTGGACTGGTCCGCCACGACCCCTTTGAGATCTTAGGGGTCTGGCGGGCGTATTACGACAACTTATTTACCGCACAGGTGTGTGATGTTTCAGCTCAAGACACCATGCTCTCTCAGCTGACACGTCGCTTAAGTCAGGCTGAGAGGGCTGGTTGTGAGGGTTGTCTTACTGTTGACAAATGCTGGGCTGTCCTTTCGGGCATGCCTCACGGTAAGATCCCCGGGTCAGACGGTCTCCCTATGGAGTTTTATAAAGTCTTTTGGCAGTCCCTTGGTGCTGATCTGGTCCGCGTCCTCAATGCAGCTTTTGAGGCCGGCCAGCTTTCCACCTCTCAGCGCCGGGGACTGATCATTGTATTAACAAAAAGAATGACCCTCTCGACAGCAAGAACTGGCGCCCCATTAGTTTACTTAACGTAGATTATAAGATCGCTACGAGAACTATTTCGGGGCTCCTTCTTGGTGTCATGCCTAATATAGTCGGTCCAGACCAGACCTGTGGGGTTCGGGGTAGGACCATAAGTGAAAATCTTGCCGGGGTGCGAGATTTGTTAGAGTATGTGGAGTGGGAAGATATTCCCCTTGCCCTTCTTTCTCTCAATCAAGAGAAGGCGTTTGATTGCGTTGATTGGGGCTTCCTGCTTCGTATACTCGAGACCTTCAACTTAGGGCCCCAGTTTTGCAACTGGGTCCGTCTCTTTTATACAGACATCCAGTCAGCAGTTATCGTCAATGGCTGGATGTCCCCTCATTTTTTAGCCCCACTAGAGGTGTGCGCCAGGGGTGCCCTCTGTCTCCTCTATTGTACGTCCTCTCCATCGAAGTGCTTGCGGAGTGCATTCGTGCATCTCCGCAAATTCAGGGCGTCACCATCCCCCACTCGGTGGAGGGGTACAAGTGCTCCGGCTACGCAGACGACACCACCGTAGCCGTCACTACAGAGCAGTCAATAGAGGAGACCTTCTCAGTTTACTCTACATACGAGAGGGCCTCTGGTGCCAAACTAAATAGAGGCAAGTTGAAGGCTATGTGGGCTGGTTCCTGGAAGGATCGTACCGATACCACGTATGGGCTGCAGTGGGTAAAACAACTTCCACTGCTCGGTGCGACCTTCAGCGTTGGTGATTACACCACCCCAACGTGGGAGCCAGTCGTCTCCAGTCTGGAGACTCGGCTTGCCTCGTGGTCCGGGCGACAACTGTCTTTTCAGGGGAAGGCAGTTGTCACAAACACCCTTGCATTATCACAGATTTGGCACTTGTGTCACGTTTTCCCCATTCCTGTGTGGGCGGGGAAACGTATTGATAAGGCTGTTTGGACCTTCTTTTGGTCTGGCAAACATGACCAAGTGACCCGGACCACAGTAACTCTCCCCAAAGCTCAGGGTGGCTTTGGGGTAATCAATTTTCGTTTGAAAGCCGAAGCATTTGCGCTGCAGTGGCTCAAACGTTTTTTCATGTCTTCCGACGGGCGTTGGAAGATCTTTTTTGTTTATTTTTCCAAACCACTTTTAATTTAGAGCCACGCAGCGCTCTTCTAACAGCCTAGCCTCGTCGCCTTTTACGATCTCTGCCCACGTTTTATCAGCTCCTTTTCAGGGTATGGCGGGCCCTGGATGGGGGTTTGATAGTGGGTAGCGACGAGCTGGGCATTCGGGTATCTTCTGACAACCCAACCAACATCTCGCAGCTCACCTCGAGACACACGTACACCCTTTTGCGGGCACACAATTACAAGGAACCCCATTGTATTGCAAAGTTCCATCCCACCTACGGTCCCTTGCACTGGCCCGAGATGTGGCGCCAGTTGCACATTGTCGATCTGGACTGTAAGGTGGTTGATCTGAATTGGCAGATCGCACATGCGGTTCTTTACACCGGTGCCGGTTTGGCCATCAAATTTAGAATGCGTGGAGTCGACAGTCATTGTTTTTGTGCGACTGCCGACGAGACGCTTGAACATCTCTTTTTCGAGTGCGAGCTGGCTCGCCTCTTGGTGGCCTGGGTGTACACAAACTTAGTCCGTATTAACCCAACCGCTGGTCGGTTTACGGTTGATGAGTTGCTTTTCGGAAGCTCGTCGCCGGGCAATCCCTTCCATCTTTCTTTTCATGCTGATGGTCATGAAACATGCCATTTGGGTTGCTCGGTGCGACTTCCGATTTCGTCAGAAGGTACCCATCGCTTCGAATATCCTACACATAGCAATTTGTCGTATTAAATTTATTTTAAATTTATTATTTAAGCGGTGCAAGAGCCCTGCTCAAATTCGCGTGTTTGAGCGGGAGTGGCTTGGCCGACGTTCTTTGGGGCACTTGGAGGGTCCGGACTTGGTCTTCTCCTTCTAAGTGTCTCTCTTCCCTCTTCTTCTTTTTAACCTTCTTGGAGGTATCCCGGTGCAATCTTCTTCCATGGTGCACCATCCATGTATGTATATGTATATGTATGTGTATATGCGCGTGTGTGCGTGTGCATATAGAAAATTGCCCTGTTCACACTGGGTATTTGTAAAATTACACTGCATTATTTAGTCATCTATAAACTGAACACATGTTAGTTTATTCTGTCATTGTTTAGCTTCAAAATAAAAGGAAGTAATTATAATTTTCTTTTGTATTCTCTGGCATAGGAAGGTGGATCTAATGTAAACACCGGGTCAGACTCACCATGTGTGAGCAAAGCTTCGAAGGGTTCTGCAGAAAGTTCTTGTCAGAAAAAGTCTGTGAAAGTTGGTGGTAATTCCCGTAAAAATTCAAAATCAAATAAAAAGAGGACGAGTTCCAAAAGTTATGTTGGCTCCCAAAAAAGTGGTGTTCGAAGTCGAAGCTCATCGACAACAAGCAATAGAAGAATGCGCACTGAATCTGAATTTGTGTGGTCAAATGAAGCAATGCCTCATAACAAGAATGCTGATCAAGTGTTTGCTGAAGTTTGTGGTCCAAAAAGACTGCCTGAAAGTGTGAAAGAACCAATTGATTATTTCCTGCTATTCTTCAAAATGCAGCTGGTTTCCTTCATTGTTGAACAAACAAATCTGTACTATCAACAGCAAGTATCAGCCTCACAGTGCCCCTTGAAACCATTTCCTGATGTTTGTGAAGAAATCCTTTCATTCTTTGGTATGATTATAGCTATGGGGTTATATAAACTGCCTAAGATTTCAGACTACTGGCAAACGAGAGGAATCGGTGTTATGCCATGGTTCCGATCTGTCTTCTCAAAGAACCGGTTCTTTGCAATAAATAGATGTCTTCATCTAAATGACAATACCAAGCGACCTGAACAAGGACATACAGGATACAAGTTGTTTCATGTTCAACCTGTCATTGATTCAATCCTTCAGACATTTCAGTCCATGTATACGCCTGCACAAGACCTTAGTGTAGATTAACAAATGGTTGGCACTAGATGCCGTGTTTCATTTATCCAGTACATGCCAAAGAAACCAAAAAATTTGGAATAAAGATCTGGCCTTTATGTGAAGCAAAAACTGGGTACTGTTGCAACTTTCAAGTGTACACTGGTAAAGTAGATGGTGCTCAAGAACAAGGTCTTGCATATCGCGTTGTCTTTGATCTCCTTACTCCATACTCCAGAGTATTTTTTGACAACTTTTTCTCTTCAGTAAAGCTTGTGGCTGATTTACTAAAACAACAGACACTGGCTTGTGGAACACTACGTACTAACAGGGTAAACCTCCCTTCAGACCTTTCAGCTGGGAAGTTTGGTCGTGGTGATGTCAAGTTTTGGACATGCAATCTGATCTTCTGTTGTACAGTGGAAAGATAAAAGAGATGTGTTTGCTATTTCTTCTTGCCATCCCACAGAAATGGTAACTATTCCACCCAGAAAAGATGAAGATGAAGCAGTAGAAAAGCCTGTAATGATCACAGACTACAACCAAAGCATGGGAGGTGTTGATTTGTGCAATCAGCTGCTCAATTACTATGCCTTGTCGAGGAAAACCAGAAAATGGTGGAAAAAACTTTTCTTTAGATTATTGGAACTGTGCATCATTAATTCTATGATACTCTACAAAGCAAGAAATCCTGGTTTTGCCAAAAGACACATGGCACACAAAATATTCCGAGAAACACTGGCACTCCAGTTAGTGCAATTGCTGGTCGACAAGCAAGCTGAACCATCTGCCACTGTTTTTGCACCAAAAAGAGGTAGATCATCTACTGGTGAGTACAGGCTAAAAGGGAGGCACTTCCCAAGCACTTCAACAGAAAGAAAGGGATGTGTGGTATGTAGTTATCAAAAATCTTCCAATGGAAAGTATAAGGACACAAAAAAATACAAGTATTGTCAAAAATGTGACAAGCATATTTGCACAAATTGTTTTGAAAAGTACCACACTCAATTGAATATTTAGACAATACAAACTTAGAATAAAAGTGAACAGTGTTTAAACACTCTTAGTTATGTAAAATAATTTTATCAGGCAACCTACATTTACATTAATCAGATTTTAGCTAAATTCTAGAAAATTACATATTTTGCATCGATGTGTGTTTTTCTTTTCAATCAAGATATTTGTAGTTTGTGCTGTCAAAAGCACACTTATTTGGTATCATTTTATTGCTTATGATCTGCTCTACCCAATGGAATTAGAAAAAAAACAATTTTAAATTTTTTGCAACGTATTTGATCGTTAATCCTCAGATACGCTTAACTCTAAAATGATTGGTTGAATTTACGTGACGTCACATGACGTCACAAGTCCGCATCACAGTCATGAAACCACTTTTATCGAAAAGACCTAACATTCACCTTTCTAATGATATATAGGTTACATAGGTTATTCACATAGAAACAAAAAATATAATACTTATCTACAGACTACTGGGACTCTGCAAATATTTAAAATTTAATTTGGGGCACAAAGGGTTAACAGGCATTTAGTCGGGGTTGGGGCTCGACTCCCCAGTTGTTTTGCGTGTGGGTACACACCCCGAAATTCGGCATGCCATTGCACAATCCCTCAATCGGGACGGTAATGTCGAATTTAAAAGTATAAACTTACCCAAGCTGAGAGATGAAATGCAAATGGGGTACATGAGTGAGCACAAGTCTGCAGGCAGAACCACATCCGTTTCCATTCTTGTTGGCTGAATAATACGTGAGTGCCTGATATCATTTTGTTATAACCAGTTTCAGTATACAGCTATTTTATAAAATTTCTGTGTGGAGCCTGGGGACGACAGTGTTACCATAGCAACGATGTTAGAAATGTTTTTGGATGTATCTTGCAATGTAGTATCTGGGTACAAAAGTTTATTGAATTTGAGTCAATAGTAACTGAGCTGTGCTCGTTTATGTATTTATTAAACGTACTTACCCAACTAGTGACGTCACAACTTCACAACGTGAATCAGCAGTTTATATTTTGTACATTTTTGTATCTGCGAATGCAGATATAATGTTGTCGTGCGCATAACTGTAACTGTAACTGTAATGTTAGCTTATAGCCAAAATCACTGAACGCGTAAGCTAAATTCAGCCCATGGACGAGAATGTACCATTTGGATGATGTTATGTTTAAATTTTCACTGAACTAACAGATTGGAAAACTTTTCAAATGCTTAACTGGAGTGATATACTGATTTTTCAATCCAACATGGGGAAAATTTTATGCATGAAGTCATGAGGAATAAACGCCGATCACACTTAACGGAGCATTAACAAGGATTTTGAGGTAATTTATGAACAACTTTTTGTGACCAGTTCATATTTCATCACCTAGATAATGAACTAGCCTGATAATGCAGGAATATGTTATGGCTCTATTCAAAGCTGTTGTCTGGGCTTTAATCTTTTGACCAAGCAGAGATTTCCACCCGAAGTATCTATTGCTATTGTTTTGAAATGTCATTGTAAATGACATGTTCAAGTGTTCAACATGAGAAGCAAATCTGGCATTTTCAAGCACCCATGTATATTCTGTTTATTATATCAGAACTACAGTCTTTTCTTGAGCAACATAAAATATCCACAAGCCATTATGATTTATAATTGGTTGTAAAGCAATGATTTTCTGATGTCCTGACATGGGTGATTATCGTACAATGCTGTGATACTGATACTGTGCATCTGTGTCAATATAATATATTATTTTTTGTCATCAAAACATTGTCTGCTTGTGAATTCCCAATGTTTGAATTATGTTTCAATGTGTCTCTTGTTCAAATATTATTTGAGTATATACTTTTATTTTCAATGCATGACATGACAGATAGTTTTGAAGTATATAAATATTGTTGAGATTTTAAAAAGTATATAATGCTATTGACAAAACATTCAAAGCTAATAATTTTTCAATAATAATTTTGTAGAAACAGTGTTGGTACAGACAAGCTGTATAAATATCATTGTAAATGCCATGTTCAAGTGTTCAACACGAGAAGTAAATCTGGTATTTTCAAGCACCCTTGTATTTTCTATTTATTAAATAAACTACAGTCTTTTCTAGCAATATAAAATATCTATAAGCTATGATTCATAGTTGGGTGTAAAGCAATCATTTTCTGATGTCCCAGCATGGGTGATCATGTGCAGTACTGTGATACTGATACTGATACTGTGCCCATATATTTCTTGTCATCAAAGTTTAAACTTGTCTGCTTTGAGTACTTTTTTTCAATGCATGACATGACAGATAGTTTTATACAGTAATATATAAATGTTGTTGAAATTTTTGAAAGTATATGATGCTATTGACAAAACATTCAAAGCTTAAATAGTTTTGCAATAGTAATTTTGTAGAAACAATTAGTGTTGGTACAGACAAGCAGTAAAATGATTATTTTCCCATGTCCTGGCATGGGCGAATACTGTGATACTGATATTGTGCATCTGTGCCAGTAACATATTTCTTGACATCAAAGTTTAAACTTGTCTGCTTGTGAATTGTCAATGTTCAAATTATATTTGAATGTGTCTCTTGTTTAAATATTATTTGAGTACTTTTTATTTTTTTTATAACATAAGATAGTTTTGTAATATATAAATATCGTTAAAATTTTTAAAAGTATATAATGCTATTGACAAAACATTGGAAAGCTAATATTTTTCAATAATAATTTTGTAGAAACAGTCAGTGTTGTTACAGATAAGCTGTAGCATTTGTATTGGAATAATAGTACTTTTTGGGTCAAAGTTCATTCAAATAATGCCATGTGTATAAATGTATTTGATATCTCTACTCTGTGATACTATATTTTTATTATTTTAATAATAAAAATATGATATCACAGAGTGGTGATATCAAATACACATGGTGTTATTTATTGATGCCTCTAGCCAATGAGAGCTTTTGCTGGTCCGAAAGATGTCGATAATTTCCGATCAATGTTTTGAATAAAATAAGAAAATAACAACAGTAATTAACTAATTTTGCAAACAAGCCAAAATTGATTTTGTACTTAGCAAAAATGTGGACTGTGATGTTCGTAGGGATCTTTCTCGGTAATTTCCCGAACATATTCCAAACTGACGAGCCGAATAACTCCCGGTTAATTACGAGATCAGAAAAGTTATAGCTAACAGCCAACCTTAACAAATGCGATGACATAGTATCTGCTTACGCAGATACATAAATTCTTTCACTTGATATGTCCGGGTTCTGTCATTTGATCTGTCCCACCTTCTTTACCGTTTCACCAGCTGAACGGCCATTATTTAACAATTGAATATTTATGTAGCTTTTACCTCTTTTGCACTTCGCTTTGCAGATACATGTATGCATGGCGTACCTATTTTTGCAAATAACTTCGGAACTAAAAGAGATAGTCTATTACAGTAAACGGCCAATCAACTTACTTTGTCATGCTCTTTCACATGAAACAATGAAAATTTTTATTTCCAATGTTCTTTAAGCAATTTTTTTAAAAGAAATCTCTATAGGAAGATGTTGTTTCGCTACTCGCTATCTATCGAGGAATAGATAGCGAGTACAGTAACCAATCTAATTACAGCATTTGCAATAGTATACTAGTATGATTCTACTAATAGTTATTATAAAGCTATGGCACCAAAATCATCAGTCACCTGTGATTGTCAACTAAAAACTAAATGTATGTACATTGTACTGTAATTACAGACTGAGAAAACAGGTCTGGTGTTGCATGATGTTTTGTGCTTAATTATTCTGTAACATTGCAACGTTCATTGCAAAATTTATACAATATTATGTAGCATAAAAATTTAAAACAAATGCAAGTGATTTATTCTTTTTTCTGTATTTTTCACTTTTTAGACTGCCAGTTCCCTCTGTAAGTGGAGCAATGCCCCTTGTGTAAATGTAGTGAAACAATGGTGCCTTTTCAAACAGAAAGTAAGTGCATCATACCAATGAAAGGTACTACTACTGGAAATGGTTGCTTGCCATCAAGGTATTATTGCCCAGCATGCTGTTAATATGTATTATGGAGAAACGTATGGCTATGCCCATTACTTGCAGACAATATCTCTTTGCCTGAGAATGTACAATTTTTTTGGTATGATGTTATCTGTAAATATTGGCCATGGCTGACCATCCATGATCCCAAGGCTTCTCAATCAATGAAACGAGCTTTGTCTGTGATGCATGCCAAGGCACACTTGTGGTCATGTCAGGTAATTTATACTGTGACCTGTACAAAATATTCTTGATTTTTATTAACATTGATAGCATTTAAATCTCTTCTTACTGTATGTTCAGAAATCATCAGTAGGTTGACTCATAATGTTCTACAACATGTCTGTCATGTAATCAGTCATTAATTACTCTGCCTGCCGCAGGCGAGGCAGAGTTTTATATTCGCCCTGTTTCTGGTTTTTTTTTTTTCAGTGTCAGAAGTCGGTGCAGCGCTCATGGGTGATACCGCTGGGCACAACAGGGTTGCCAGATTTCTTGAATAATTAAGCCAAACCATCATTAGTGCTGTCAAAAAAACAAAGAAAACAAAAGGCAAATACAATGAAAAACAAAGAGCATTGTTAAAAGTTTGGCTAATTTATGCATGCAATCTGGCAACCCTGGGGCACAAGCCATGTGAGCTGACCTAAACATGGCATTTAAACTCAATTTCCAGCAGAATATGTCAACAAAACACGCATTTTAACATGTATGCTAGAACACCCAAACCGCAAGAAGGTTTTACGTGCAAAGATTCTCATGCAAAATGTTTTAAAACGAGAAATTCCATGCAAAATAAAATGTTTTAAAACGAAAAATTCCACCGCAAAACTTTACCGAGGAGCGATGTATTGCAGTGAAGTTTTGAGAATGTGTTTCCGTCATTTTCTCTTGTGTTTCCACTTTATAAGAAGTTTAAAAATTTCTACACAAGAATCAAACACAAATTTAACATTCCAATTCCAGAAATACATATGTTAGTCTAAAGTTCCCAACAAATTATATTGCAGAGACTTCAGGCAGTGTGCTACAGAATTGATTTAAATGATGCTATCCACTCCTGGCATTTTGCACGCGAAAACGATCATTCAAAGTGAGACAATTTTTTTCGCAACCGCACGCATATTTTTGGAGCCTGGTAGGGAATTTAATTATTGAAAAATTCTTTAAATTCATCAAGCTATTCCTGGTGCGCATTTTCCTTGGTGGGTATTTGAGGGCAATAGGGAGGAAGAGGGTTTCTCGAGGATTAAAATGATATCAATATCGCCATAGTTACGCGCAATGTTTTTCCACTGCAAAGCTTCTTCTTCGAGGCATTTTGCACAATGGCGTATTTTGTTCGAAGTTGTTAAAATGTGACAACTTCGGCTTGTATAGGTTCATTCGTTCAGGCTTCTTTTCATTTAATTTTTGGTTCCTATAGAAGTTCAGACATGTGTTAAAGTTCATATGTTTTTTTGTTTTTTAATAAATGTGGTATAAAGGATCAAATTGTTCCTTTAAAAAAGGCGAGAATCTGAGATATCCGAAGTTTGTGGGTATACGCGAAAGAAAACAAGGTTTGACACGTTAGCGGTTGAAGACAACGGCCAAAAGCAAAAAATGCAACTCAAAAGCCTGATAGATCGGACTAGAAGGTAGTAAACCTATTATAGACTTTGTATTTCTTGTGATCGCGTTTCTGATTCATACTTTGCACGGTTTCAAGTTTTGTGTGTGTGTCGACTTAACCACCATGATGCAACAAGAACTTGCATTTATTTTTGTCATTTTGTGATGATCAGTTATAAAGTGCTTATGTTTGTTTACAATTTTGCAAATATACTATCCCAGATTTATTACTGTATTTTATATATTGCTCATTTATTCACTCATGTTTATTAATGCACTACACTAAGTTAGCCCAAATGGCCAAGATCAGTACTCATTAAAAAATTCTTGTAAACAAGTACCTAATGAACACCTGCAAAGCACCATGAAAAGCCACGTAGTACCAGTATATGAATATGCTTGCCGACTGCTGGTAGTAATGTTTACGGCTTAAACATTTTCACTAGTCACTGGTTAACAGTCAAGCAATAATTGTAGTTTGAAGAAGTCCCAACCAGTGGTCCCAACCCAAAGCAATGAATTTTTTAAAAATTGGTACTTGGTGAGGGCCTGGGAGGGTTAATGTTGTCAATAGTGATTGGTATGGGCCATTATATATAGTCAATACAGTACACTTGTTTTGACACAACTCTACATAAATCACCTTTTCATATTCATTATGCAGGGGCCCCAAGGATACCAGCCTTTGTGCTGATTGGGCTACCCTGCTAAAAAAAGTTTTCTATCCATCTAGCAATTAAGGCTGCCTTAATGCCTAATGAGATGGTATAAAGTATATTTGACTTCAACTATGCTAGCACCATCAAGTGTTGTGGTTTTGTATGTCATTATTTATAAAGAAATCATGCATTACATTGCTATTAATAACTAATATTCAAGAGGAATTGTAACTGCAAACTACATCCCAAATATATAAAAGAGTTTGGCATTAGTAGTGCAGACATTGTTGACATGTTCAAAAAACAATTTTAATTGCTGATCATGAACATTGATATGGCTATTGGTATATCTGTCTTGTCTTCTTCAACCATCGAGTTGAGTCAAACCTCAAAAACAGGATGGATGTATTGATAGGTTTTTTTACATATTAGCATATCAAATATATGCTATAAATATTCATGATCAGACCAAACTGACATTGTGCTTATGTTCTTCAGATTATCTCCACATGCCCATATCAGCTACCCAGACTTTAGGGCAAGCTTTGTGAAGTCTTCACCCAAGCATATTTTTGGTAGTAAATGGTGTAGTAATGCCTGCCTTTTTATTTTAGGTTAATTATACAAAACAAGTTGAGTTGTCACAGGAAAATCAAGGTCTTGCACATCAGTGGGTTAATTAGACTTCTGTATACATGTGTTATTAATATATTGCATTAGTTTAGGTCCAACTTTTATTTACCTAGTGTAACCATTTAGCAACAAACTCCCCATGGCAACTAAAATTGGCATCATAATAGGTATACTACACCTGTTCCCACTATGTTCTACACATAATGAATTTATTATAGACAGTTGACTTTAATTGTCAAAGGAAGACCATGGTACCATCAAGAGCCCCCCAAAAAATATAACAATAAAAGAAAATATATTCAGTAATTTTAATTTTACAAAAATTATAACCACTGTGTAAATATTTACATTAATAAACTATAATGAAATTTTCTACATACATTTGTTCCTGCTGACAATGGTTGGGGTGGATAGGATAATTTTTGAAAGCTTAGAATACGTAAGGAATGCTAAGAACCAGAATTACATAGTAGCTTGGTCCCCGACCCTTGTTGTGACAAACAGAAATTAAGCGAGTGAGGTTGAAATCCCATTCACTCAGGTTTACGTTCCCTACAACACTTTTGCTTCACATAATTTGATAGAAATTTCATCTTTGGCTAGTGTAATTTACAGTACAATTTTAATACACTAGTTAACAAAGCATCACTGCATCAGTTGTTGGATGACCAAACTGTTGAAAACTACATATCGAGAATGTCTTGTTGTACACATCTATTTTCTAAAATCTTTGTGCCTTATTGTCTGAATGGCAGAATGCCCTTTTAATAAGGCAATTATGGACAAATATTGTTTACAAATTCATACATGTAATTTCAATTTGGTTTTATGTCTTCAATGCATTTTATAGCAAGAAATTTGTTTTCATAGTTTCTTGTCATGACTTCCTGACATATAAACCTTGTAAACAACACATTTCCGTTTGTATACCGTAGCTGGACAAGCAGACTTTGCCAATATTCGCAAATATTCACTGCAACTGTCCAACTCACTTCAGTTTAATGCAATCGAACCAGCCTTTACCAAAAGCAAAACGTTGCGTAGCACAATGTCCAGGTTAGATTCTTGCACAAGCATCCCTCAAAAACTTAAATCTCCTCATTTTCCTCACAAGTTTTGCTTCTTGTCGTCCTTATTGTGATTTGTGTAAATAAAAAGTTGTCCGCCATTTTGCATCAATGATGTTGTGTACTTCGTGTAAGATAGCTTTATCAAATACCTTTTGTGGAGCAACCGCTGTATTTGAATACAGGCAAAATGACCGATTTTGCATGCAAAATGCCAGGCGTGATTAGGTTCATAAATTTATGTATTGTATACACTTTTAGTAAAATTTTCTTTACTTGCAACTACCCAAAAATAAAACAGCCATATGTTGGTGGTATTATGACAAAAGAATCTTGTTTAATATAATTATGTACTATGAAAGTCCTTAATTTAAATTAAATTTATCATGTGACTGCCAAGTCATCGGACTCATATTCTTCCACGACCTGCCAGCCATCTTTATTCCTGTCGGCTATTTTGATCAGCTTGTCTTTTGCAAATTAGCTCCTTGCCTTGTTCTATGAGTTTTTGCACTCGAGCACCGTGTCCAGGGCTTTAGTTTTCTATTTGGATACCTTCTTATTGAACCTCTGCTCCAAATAGCACTTGAACATAGAAAACACTTGCTGGGTGGTGTCAATCCATGTACTTTTGTCAGAAAGCTTCGACGATTCACCGGCTTCTTGAGGTGCTGTTTCACAGGCAGACATCATAAAATACTGTGTAGTTAAAGGAACAGCGAGTGAGAGTGTCGAAGGTAGGCAGAACAGCATATTTATAGAATATGTAACAATGGGACTACTGAAGCCCAGCGAGGCATTGTGCTAGACACAATCATGTGACTAAACATATTCATACCAGCAGAAAATTCATTTTTTAATATGGGTAGACTTTGTTCCAGAGATTTAATTAAAGTGAACTTGTTCCTTCTGCTAGAAATACAACTTTGATTTTTAGCACTTATTCCTTTCGCTAGAAACACAACTTTAATTTTCAGCACACAAACAATCATTATTTTAATTTCTGGTGACTAGTGCTTAATGTGGTATAGCTAATGACGAAGTTCGTTTAGGCTCATTAAATAAGAATGTTTAACAAAAATTGCAACTAAGGCATGGTAGCATTTTAATAATGTCATAACCAGTTCTGTTTCTATATTTAAGGCTGGTAGTGAAATATTCTATGCCTTATTTGTTGGCATTAAACTACATTACCGACACTAACATCAATTTGAGATAAAATTGGGTGTAATCGATCATGTCATGCAAGTGTGCATCTTATTCTATATTCAAGTCCCAAAGTAGTCTAAGGTTTACGACGTTTACAACGACTCTTAAGTCCATTTGTTAAAGGTGTGAAATACAGGCATTTATAAATACAGCGTAGCGAAATACTATGTTTGTTTAAAAGAAGTAGTGGTTATAACATTCTCCTTTCTATAGTAACTACTGAATTTTAATATCACATACTAAAGGTTTTCGTGAAATTTCTGTCACCAATATTAATGCATTGTGACGTTTTGAAATTTTGTGCATGATTATAACTCAGTAAAGAATAAATAATTCCAAAATTTCAGACAATTTTATTGTTATTATTTGAAGTGCACCTGACCCCAAAATTTTTTTGATGAATTTGGAAAGATTGTGATTTTAGAAGATTTTTGGCGCAAAAATTTTTCCATTTGGATAAATCTACTGGTTGCTAGCACGGGCAAAGTTCATGGTATATTTGGTTCGTGACCGCGTCATTTAGGGGATTGGGGAGATTAGTGCTGTGACGTAAATTCCGGACAAACATTGTCAGCTATCATATATCACGATATAGTATTTTAGGCACGCTTGCTGCATATTCTGGATTTTAAGCTTTTAAATATCGTTTTTTGATAAAAAAAAAATTAAAATGTCTTCAAGTGCTTCTGGTTCTGAGTCTTCTTACGATTCTGATGAGGCAAAAACAAGGGATTATTCCGATTACGAGGGAGAAATCAAACCATCATCTGAAGATGAAGTGTCAAACAAAAGTCAAACAAATCTATCCTCTGTTTCGAGCGATGAAGAAGGCGCTTTGTGCGCTGATGATCCTGTTGCCGATGCAGAATGGTTCGCCCGATATGAGCAGGAAATGCATGAAATAAGAGCACATGAGAAAAGAATGAAGGATTGACTTGACAGGATTATGGAACTAAGAGAATGGTATGGACAGTCATACTTTATGTTGACAAAATTGATTGTATTTAGTTATGCTCTGCAAGCGCTAAACAGGAACTTGAAATCTCTTTACAGGTGCAATTGTGGGAATTGTAGTTTGGAATTGTTGCAGAATGTATCAAAGTGTAATTGTTGTCGTGAGGTACAAGGCTGTGTTGATGCAATGGAGATGGAGGAAGTTTTGCGATATTTTCCATCTGGTACTAAACTAAAATGTGTGACAGAACACCCAGGATTTGCCCCAGTGTGCCTTCAGAAATGGACCCTAAAGCAAGGCGCATGGAAATATAAAACAAGAGGCAACCAAAGATACAAACAGACTGAATCTGAAGAAAGGTAATTCCCTGAGGTATACAAAAAATATAGTGTTTTATGTTGTCATTATACTTCACCGATTAATATGCTTGGTTCGTATGGTAAATGGACCCAAATTGCTAGGACATTATTTTTTAAACAGCATGAATTTGATACAACTTCAATTATCTTACCAACCTCACTTAATTTTGTGTTTTCTAAAGGTTTTTCCGCAGTGTATCATATTGGGAATTCTCTAGAATGGTGTATGGTGCTCTGGGGGCCAAGAGAATTCCACTGCCTGCTTGTGTTTATCATTCAATCAGGAAGCAATTTCCATTGAACAAGGATGAAGAACATGCAGGATTTGAATCTGATGATGAAGAAAGCTAATATTTTGTATTGTAAGACAAGCGTAACAAAATGTAAAAAAATCCACTAATTACTATATTATTCTGGTAACATATATCCTTGTAATGTGTTTGGTATATATTACATTAAGGCATTTGCAACTACAAAATTTGGAATAAAAACGTGTGTCTGGTTCGACAAAACTACAGTTATGACAATTTTATACAAAATATTTTTGAATACCACTGTGCTACCTTAACTTCCCACCTCTTTGCTCTTACTAAGAGGATGATGCTGATTATGTAATAAGTACAATAATTCTATTAATGATGCTTTCTCAGTGAAGTTGGCAGGGGTAGAAAATGTATCGGACCACGGGACCATTGGTCCCAGAAAACTTTGGGGTTCCCAGAAAATATTTCAAGTTCACATTTATAAAATATTTTAGGTGAAACAAATTTTGATAAAAAAATGGATTTGTACTTGAGTTTCCTGACAATATTTTACATTGTACTGTACTAGTTTCTGCATCAGTTGAAAGCAGAAAGTTTCTGCTAGTGCAATGTAAGGAGAAAATTTACATGATGAAATTCTGTATAGGAAACATCAAGCAAAATCATCTGAACATCTCTCATATAATTAGACAGGTTGATCATGAGAGATAGAGAGCTAATATATTGCATCAAACATTTTCGAATGATTACCAAAAATTAATTTTATTTGGCTGAATAGCGGCTAAAACTGATTGTTGTTTTTTTTTTGCACAAGCAATTTCAGTTTGCAGAAATATTTTTATATCGCATCTATGGTCCCAGAAAGGAAAATATTTTTTCCAGCCCTGGAAGTTGGGCTTAAAAATCACACTTCAATGACAGTGTTACTGTATTAACAGTGTAAATACAGTATTAATTAGTCATATGCAAGCAAGAACATAACCAGCACTATAGGAAGGGGGGGGGGGGGTTGGGCGGGTCAATATTCATACATTCACATTACACCTGAATATGTATGAGTATTCACACACACTCTAATTATTGATCTTACAGTAGTTATGTTGCTGAGGGCATATCCCCACTAACTTTACAAAACTATTTTCCACTTGGGCACAGCATTGTTAGTTTTGACTTTTTTGATTCTTTGGGCAATCAGCAACATTTTTGTGCCCTTTCATGGGCTGTTTGCACACACTACATTTCAGAGCCTGCCTTTCTTTCCTTTTCTGTGTCATGACTTGACGCACTATAAAAAAAGATGAACTTTCTAGTATCAATAATTCAATAGTTCAAACAAGGTACTCAGACAGTACGGTATACTGTACCTGGTGTGGTTGGAGGGACATTTTGAGTTGTCAACTTGCACCTGGCTGCTCTCTTCTCTAAAGCATCACTTCTGGACTGCTTCTCCATCATTGTGTTCATGGGTGGTGGTGTTATATCCTTCAATTCCTTTGCTGCAACCTCAAGTTCATCATTACTTGTACCCATGAATGTCTCAAATATATCTTCTACATAACCTGAACAAATGGATGGTTTAAAACATAGTAACACAAAGAAGAATGTTTTTCAAATAAGGCATAAATATTTACAAATGGTACTGTAGATTTTAACTTACTAAAATTCTGTTTTATTGTGACATTGCGAATTGTTGCCTCGCCATTTTTAAATTTTGGGTACATCACTTTTATTCTTTCTGTCTTGTCCTTTTTGTGCTCCTTCACATCTCGATGCAGATTGGCATTAAAATGCATCACAGCCAATATGTGCCTGCATGTACAAAACAGACAAAATGATATGAGGCAGCAGCCAAATATATAGTGGCCTGCACATACGAACCAGCCTTGGTGACTCATAAACTACCTGTAGCTATGACAATGCCCAAACAATTTTACGCACATAATACTAAAAACACTCAATAACTACCTTGCATATGTATAAGAAGGCAATTGCAATTGAAGTACCGTACCTGCAATACATTCCTCTGTATGAATATGCCAGCATCTTGGGGGCAAAACGATTTAAGACAGAATGAAATCCCTCCAAGGAACTTGTTCGGGCAAGTGGAGAGGCTTTCTTTATAGATTTTACCAAGGTTGTCTTGGTCAATGCTGTGCAGAGCCTTTCATGAACAACAGATCCTATAAGTAAAGGATGAGAATATGGAGTGCATTAAATTCAAAACAGTTTTACAATTAGAGCAGCTATTTTTTGTGTGTGTAACCATGCATCACCAAGTATGAAAAGTATTTGAATGTTATGATAGATTTTAATAATACCTGGAATAAGCCATTTTTTAGGACCAATTTCCCCATGAGCACACTTCTTAAACACTGGATCTTCCAGGTCAGAATGTTTGTTGACCATATGACTCATGAATGCCCTGTATTAGAGTAGAAATATATATGACGGAAAATAAGCTTGGTTTTATCCTTTACTGATGAAATAACAAGAATAACGATACAATGGTTTGATATAAACTATATTAGATTGTTTAGTTCGATGAGCACACGCAAAAGAGGTTGGACACGCATGCGTCAACTGATCTCAATATGTTTATGTTTAGTTTGTTTCTTCGACATCCTCCGGGGGGGGGGGGGGCGTAAGGTTTTCGTCCATTCCGAAATTCTGCTGGTTGCTCTTGTTGCTGCTGCTTTTTTGGGTTTTTCTCTGGCCGATTCTTCCTTCCCCCCAGAACGATCTACATCGGGTTGTTCTTGACGATCGCTTGTTTCCTTCGACGTGCTTTCACTTGCTGATAATTCTAAAGGATAAAGCTTACAAATTGGTCTGTTCGTGTGTCCCGTACTTGTTCGAATCTTAGCTGCACGAATAAGATCATCTCCTCCTTTGATCAGATCTTCAACAACTGCTAATCTCCAACTGGATCGTGGACCATCATCATGAACTAGGACTACGTCCCCCCTTTTGATGGTTTGCTTGTTGTCTTCGCTAGAATGATGGTATTTGCGTAATGACGTTAGGTATTTGTGTCGCCATCTTCTCCAAAACCTTTGCAAGATAACAGCTTGTAGTTTCACTCAACGTTGAACATCTGATTCAGTTCCATAATCGGGGTCGGCCAACTCTTCAGGCGAGATTGGAGTATCAAATGGTAATGAGGTAATTCTTCTTCCGTACAGTAAGTGGGATGGAGTTAACGGTTCTGCGTCGTTGATATCACTTGGTACAAATGTAATCGGGCGATCATTCAGGATAGCTTCAACTTCAACAATTAGAGTTTGGAGTTCTTCTAGTGTCACTAATGTCCGACCGAGCCTTTTACTTATGACTGTTTTTGTCAAACCAATGAGACGTTCCCAAAAGCCCCCGTACCAAGGGGCTCACTTTGGTATAAATTTCCACTCGACTCCTTGTCTACTGAAGGTTTCCTTTAGCGATAAGGATTTGAACAATCTCTTGAGAGTTTCTGCTGAGGCAAGGTAGGTGGAAGCATTGTCAGAGATCATGAGGTAGGGTCGAGACTTACGACTAGAGAATCGACGAAATGCAAGAAGGAATTCCTCCTCTGAAAGTTTGGATACAATTTCCAAATGAATGGCTCTCGTAACTGCACATGTGAAAAGACAAATGTACGTTTTCTCTTCTCCGGAATGGGTTCTGACGAAAAGTGGTCCTGCAAAGTCCACTCCCGTCACTGTGAATGGTTTCGTTTCTTTGACTCTTATTGTTGGTAAAGGTGCAGGGTCTGGGACCTTAGAGGATGTACCGATAACTCTCCGACTGGTGACACAACGTCTAAGCAACTTCTTTACGAACTGCCTTATTGCGATTATCCAGTAACTTTGTCGAACTGCTGTTATGGTTGCGTTGATACCTGAATGCAACTGTTTGTGATGAGCATCTAAGACGATCAGTTCCGTAAGCCTACAGTTTGGTGGAATTATGTACGGAAATCTGGTCAGTCCACTTAGTGGGGCGTTATGAATCCTGCCGCCGCAACGAAGATATCCTTCGGTGTCTAGGTATAGGCGAAGTTGTCTTACCAATGGTAAACGAGTGGATGATGGTGATTTGAGGTTGGCGATTTCTTTGCTGTAATGACGATTTTGACAATTTTTTATCCATACTTTCAAGGCTTCGCGTTTTTCGCTAGGAGTAATTGGTCCTTCAATTCTTGGTTCGGTTTTGGCAATCTTCTGTTAGAACTGATAAACGTAGGTAGTGACCATTAGAAGTTTTCTAGTGAACTGTATCGAGACATATCAATGATCAGGTGTATATTCACGGAATTCGTTTGTTTTTGGTTAGTTCCACTGGAGGCTGTATTCGGTGTTTCTGTTGTGTTTGCCTTGGTCTCGCTAACTTCAGACTCAAAAACTTCGGTTTCAAACAGAGAGATTTATGGTTGACAACGGGTTCCACGCAGGCCATTGTGTTTCTTGTAATAACCAGGTCGGTCCGTTGTTCTAAAGAGAAGACAATTGTAATTGCGAGGTTGTAATTCCACGGGTTAGCAAATCAGCTGCGTTCTGATCTGTAGGGCAGTGGTTCCACGTCGACACGGGAAAGAGGCCTTTCATTTCATTTATACGATGCATAACAAATTGCTTCAGCTTTCGATTGCTGTTGATCCAGTATAGCACTATTTCACTGTCCGACCAAATTTTTACCTTCAGGTTGGGATATCTGGGACTGAATGTGTCCAATAGAAATTTAGCTAATCGTATCCCGATCAGAGCGGCCATAAGCTCTAACTGAGGAAGGCTTAGTACCTTTGGAGGTGCGACTCGAGACTTGGCCATGATAGGCGAGGATTGGTTTCTGTTAGTAAGGTAGGCTATACAACCATACGCTTTTGGACTTGCGTCAACAAATACATGGATGTACGTTGTGGAATTCTGTGCAGGATTTTGGGAGAAGTATTTTCTTTGGAATGTGACATTGGTTGCATCACTTAAATCTTTCGTGATGTGTAGCCATTTTGTCTTTAGCTGAAGGGGTAGTAGTTCATCCCATGCCAGCTCTTTCTGCCATAATTCTTGAATTAGTAGTTTGGCCTTGACAGTCACAGGGGATAAAAGTCCCACAGGATCGTAGATCTTGGAAGAGATTTGTAATACGTGGCGTTTGGTGATAGTTGGTGGTGGTGTGTATTCTTTTGCCGTGTATAACTCAGGGTGTCGGTTGATGGATTCCATTTTAGGCCCAGAATGTTGACAATGGGTTTGGAGTCAGCTGTTCCGTCTTTTGCAGCAACCTCTTGTAGCAATGGACTATTTGATGCCCACGATTGTAGATGGAAGTTTGCATTCTGCATAATAGATTGAGCTTCATTGTAGTATTGAACAGTGTCCGTTTCGTTCTCACAGCCAGAGATAACGTTGTCAACGTAGATGTTGTTCTTGATGTCGTGGGCTACGGCCTGATCGTAATTTTGTAGGTGACATCGAAGAGTGGCATTCAGCAAAAAGGGAGAGCTAGAGGAGCCAAAGAGGACGGTCTTGAAGCGGAATGTATTGAAGACACTTTCAGGATTCATCGGGTCTGAAAGCCAAAGGAATCTGGTAAAATCTCGGTCATTATCGTCAAGACCAACGTGGAGAAAGGCCTTTTCGATATCTGCTGACAGGCCATAGGGGAAGGTGCGGAATCGTAGAAGGATCATACACATGTCGTTGAGGAAAGATGGACCAGCAAGTAAACAGTCGTTCAGATGAGTGGAAGCTACAGTCAAAGACAATTCGAACTGGCGTTGTAGATGACTCCTTGTGAACAGGGTGATGTGGGATGTAGTGAACTTTAGTGGTTGTCGTTGTTTCTTCAACCTTTTCAATGAACCCTCGTTTTATTTGCTCTTGTATAATGTTTTCATAACTTTTAAGAAGATCTGGAGCGGATGCAAGTCGACGTACCACTGCGCGAGTCCGACGTTCACAAGCTTTGTAGTTGTCTGGAAGTGGAGGTGCATTATCTTTCCAGGGAAATTTCGTTGTGTAGCTGCCATCTGGGTTTCGGGTAATGGAGGTTGTGATGTAATCTTCAAGAAAATCATGTTGCTTATCAGTGTTTGATGGTGGAGTGGTCCCCAAGGACTCGAGGGCCAGAAACGTTCTAGATCGAATTCGGTGTCTTTGGTGGATGTTACCGTTTGCAGGAAATTAACAAGGGTGCTAGAGGATGAGGAACATGGCAATGGTCCTGAGAGAAGGTATCCTAGCTTTGATGCGACTGCTGTCGGGCCTTGACCGCGAATTACTTGATCTTCCACTATGTCCCAATAGTGGTCAGCTCCAATTAGTAAAGATATATTGAAATTCTCTTCATCAGTCGTAGGGTGGGCGAGGGTTAAATTTCGTAGGTGAGGGATTTCATTCATTTGTGTACGATGTGGAATTTGAAGAGGAGTAGCTATTTTATCGATGATGAGAACATGTAAGGGAATTCGTTCTCCAGTACGGGTGACAAGGTAAACTGTAGCAAGTGGGAGATGGCGTTTGGCAACAGTTTGGGCCCCAAAGGCCCAAAGGGAAATTTCTTCTGTTTGAGTGAGCTGGATACCAAGTTGGTTGGCAAGACTGGTTGTGATAAAGGATCGTTGGGCACCTTCATCCAGGAAGATGCTTGCATCGCAAAACAACTGTCCAGAACTTACAGTTGCAACAGCTGTCTTTAAAAGAGATACATGCCTGACAGTTGGGGAATGGATTGAAAGAACAAGAGTGGCATGAGTAGATCTCGGTTGTTGTGTATTAGGTTTAACTGGTAGTCGTTCTTGCTGAATAGGTGGGTTAAGGGGTTGATGAGGGGTGAGATGTGCAGGTGGAGTGGGTGGTGGATGAGCAGTGGGATGTGCAGGGAGAGTGGGTGGTAGAGGTGACTCGAAATTGGGACATAGGGTGGTATGGTGTTTGCCTCTACACTTTAGGCAGCGGAATCTTGATTGGCAATTGGCAGATTTATGATTTCCCAAACAATTAAAACACAGTTTGTCCTTCTTTGCAATAGCCCATCGTTCTTGACAATCGTTTACAACACTGCAGTTTCGAGTGGGATGTGGGCCCTTGCAATATGTACATTGTTTGCTTGTGTGTCCCATGGTCTCCCTTGGGCTATAGTCATGTTGTTTCCTATGGGTTTGGGTAAAAAATGAGCCAGCTGTTGTGTATGCAGGAAATGAGGGTGTTCTTTGTATGGGAGATGTGTGAATACCAGCTTCTAAAATTCTTATTTCTTTTAAGATGGACTCTCTAAGTTGTTGAAACTTCCACTCTGTTGTGATCACGGGCTAGATTTGTTCTTATTTGTTGAGGTAATTTCCCAAGGACAATTGGAACCAAGAGGTCCCCATAACTACAATGGGATCTTCCAAGTGATTCTAACCCCCTAATATGACTTTCCATAGTGTCATAGAATAGTTGTAAACTTGCTAGTTCATATTTAGGGTTGGGTAAATCCAGGAGAGATTGCATGTGTGCATTTATTACTTTGCTGGCATTCCCAAATCGTTCTTTTAGGAGTTGAACAGCTTTGGTATAATTATCATTAGTGAGGGGAAACCCAGAGATAGCTCTTGCTGCATCCCCTGTTAGTTGAGCTTTGAGGTAACTAAACTTTTGTATATCACCAAGGGTTGTATTGGAGTGGACAGCTGCCTGGAATGAGTCCCAGAATGTAAACCATTGTAAGGGGTTGCCCGAGAATGTTGGTAGATTTAATTTTGGCAAACGACTATTTTGATTGAAAGAACTGGGGTAATGAGGGGTAGTTGTAGGTAATGTTGGTGGATCTTCTGGGGTGTTAACTTGATGTTCTTGTTGGGGTTGTTCTACTACAGGGGGTTGACTGACTTCTTCTGACTGTGTGTTTCCAAGTGGGGTATTATTTTGTTGAGCAACTTCAATGGTTGGGTTTGCATTTGTTGTAGTGTTCAATGGAGTTTGTATATTTGTACTTTGTGAGATAGCTTGGATAAATTCATGGGGAGGGTTGACTTGGGATGACTCAGTTGATACAAATTATTAATACTTTGACTTATCTGAGCTGCTGCTTCTTCGATCTGTTCCAGAATGTCCTCCGTCTCGAATATTTCTTTCTCAATTTCCTTTGGTTCTTCGATAGCGGCTGCAATTTTTTGGTCTAGTTTTTGAAGAATTGTTTTCTTTCTTGCTAATTGCTCCTTGATTCGGTTTAGGGATGCGATATCACTGTCCGTTAAAGATTCCTTTTGGATGATGCTCGATGCCTTCTTGAATGTTTGTGTTAGATGAGCTCGATAACCAGCTCGTGATGGTACGTATTTTGCAAAATTTTCCGCCATATCCTGGTCACGGCACCAAATGTATTAGAGTAGAAATATATGATGGAAAATAAGCTTGGTTTTATCCTTTACTGATGAAATAACAAGAATAACGATACAATGGTTTGATATAGATTATATTAGATTGTTTAGTTCGACGAGCACATGCAAAAGAGGTTGGACACGCATGCGTCAACTGATCTCAATATGGGTATGTTTAGCTTGTTTCTTCGACATGCCCTCAATTTTGCCCATATCACAATCCCATCACCATCATGAGTAGAAGTTGCACTCCAGTGAAGATGGTTCTCACAAGGCCTAATCCACTCTGCCACTGCTTCAAACCCCTTTTCTTTAGACAGTTTGCTGAGAACTTTTCGCATTTCTACAAAACACAAGTGCAGCATTTACTATTTGAATGTAGCACGAATTTAACTTGAGACAGATGCAAAAAATGGAACAGATACTGTGCGAAAAAGCTTAAGGACTAAAGTCATACATTTTTTCATCCCAATTATCCTGGTTGACACAAAAATATCAAACATTTTTCTCATTTATGTCAATATGACTTTTTGAATTCTAAATTGCAGACAATCAAACATGCTACTGCCCCTGCCTCCCACCTACATAAACCATTAACCAACAGGAAAGTGTGTACAGTGCAGTACCTGAACAATGTCAAAATGTATTATCATAGGACTTGTGCAGCAAAAGATTGTATAAGCACAAAATTTGGCATTATGCCCCATGCTGTCGTGTCTTCCATCCCCTGCAATGACAACTCCACCATAAAGTTTTTTTAATTTGTCCATCATTGATTTTTGGTAGAAAATTTTCTCCTAGAAAATTAGAAAGAGCATTTTCAAATGCAAGTCTAGCTTTTTTCAGTGCACGTGCAGATAAATAAAACAATTGCACTCCTAAACCAGATGATTAACAAAGATTTAACACTATAACACAAACATGACACTAACACCCTTTGATGTTTGAAGAATGTTTTGAGAGAAATACATCAAAGGCCCATATGTTTGCAGGTATTGATCATTTTTGTTGCAGACCCCCCAGCAAGTATAACCGCGAAGGGTAACAGGAAATTACCAGCATGAATAAATGAGCCAGGAAGGAAGGGCTGACTATGCCATGTTGATTCTTTATTGCATTTCACATTTTGACACCTGGTTTTAACTGTCACATTTGTTCCACTCTCAGTTACTTTTACTGCTGGATTATCAGTTTTACAAAAATGACAAAACTGAAAAAGTAGCAATAACTGAGATAGGAAAGCAACATACTTGGGCTCTGACCTAATATTGGAGCCAGCAAGAGATACCCTAGAACAAATGAAAATAGAATGGTTCAAACACTTGCAAGACCCAACAATCACATATTGCAGTTGAAAAGGGTTGGCCTATAAACAACTGCTAACCGCAACTTCATAGCATGCCTGATACCAATATTTACTCACCCAATTTCCTGTTCAAAATCACCTACCATTTCTAATTCAGTGGTTTCTGTCTCTGTTTGATAAACTGAACCTTCATCATCTTCCTCTTCCATTTCGTGATCATCATGTTCCTTATCATCCTCACTTAAGGCTTCCATTGGCTCATCAAGCACATCTGTTGCAGTCTCTTCTGCATGCAATGGTGGGTCCTTTAACATGTCATCTTGTTTTTGCACTAAAATAGGTAAGCATAAAATAATCTGAGCTTGCATATTTGATACATGATTGCAACATTCAAAGAGGTGATTACCTTTTCTCTGTAATTTTCTAATCTTTGCTAGTCGTTTTTGTGAAGATTCCCGCAGAGTCACACACTGATTCCTAAGTTTCCTGTTTTCCTCCTTTAATGTGGCACAGTTAGGACAACATTTAGGTGTGGGCACCCATGTTTCGGTATCTTCGGGTGATGTTAGTGATGACAGGTCTGGCTGTTGATCAGACAGCGGATCTTCACCTTCAAAGACTTCAACAGATGCCGACATGGGTTCATGTTCCTCAAATGTCTTGCTGCACTCTCCGGTCGTTTCCTCAACTGGTTCAACACAGCTTTGACCACTGTTACTTTTCGTAGCAGTTGATTTGGCTCTCCTTACAATCTAATCAAATTTCGAAAACCATTAAGCTCAATTAAGACTGCGATCTGTAAAAGCCATACCTATAAATCACTGTACGTATTCACAGTGTATCGATTTACTGAAATACCTGCTCACTTACCATTCTCTTATCTCGTGCTGTTGGCTGTTGTTTTTTGGTAGTCGTTGGATAAATGGTGGGAAAAACAACTATTCCTATTCCATCCCGTTTTAACCAACGATTTGTGAGACTTCCTTTGTCGCCTATATTTGCATAGTAGTGGAAAAAATCTTCAAGCTTGAAGTGCTTCGAGCATACAACAGAATGAGTTGTCGGTGACCAGCTCGCGCGTGTTCAGCAAACAAAATCCACCCACTTTTTTCTTCTTTTTTTCGCCTCTGTTCTTTCGTCCCCGATAAAAAGGAATAGCATGGAGGGAGATTCCTTCCTGCACATTCCTAGTGTTGCTACAGCCCTATACGACGCACTTTTCAGGCATAATTTCTCTTGTAATACGGTCAACTACAACTGCGCTATATGTAAATGCTACAAGAAAGCTTTGTTGATGTCCGGAATTTACGTCACACATTAGCTACCAGACTGTTAAAACAGATGCGCGGACGTGAACCAAATGGCGGCAATTTTGAATTAAATTTCGATATTCAACGAGGTCTTATGACTGCAAAATTGATTTAAACTCAGTAATTTTTGCACCAAAAATCTTCTAAAATCACAATCTTTCCAAATTCGTCAAAAAAAAATTTGGGGTCAGGTGCACTTTAAATGTTTCAGAGTTGGGGTACGGTATCAGATATCCATATATCTAATACTAACATAGAATTTATAAGAGTTGGTAAAATTTCTGTCACCAACTTTAATGCATCGTGATGTTTTGAAATTTTGTGCATGATTATACCTCAGTAAAGAATGGATAATTCAAAAATTTCAGACAATTTTATCGTCATCACCCAAACGTTCCAGAGTTGGGGTACGGTATCAGATATCCACATATCTAATACTAACGCAGAATTTATAAGAGTTGTGAAATTTCTGTCACCAACTTTAATGCATCGTGACATTTTGAAATTTTCTGCATGAATATACCTCAGTAAAGAATTAATAATTCCAAAATGTCAAGCAATTTTGTTGTTATTATCTGTTTCAAAGTTGGGGTACACTATCAGATATCCATATATCTAATACTAACGCAGAATTTATAAGAGTTGATGAAATTTCTGTCACCAACATTAATGCATCCACCATGATTATTCCTCAGTAAAGAATGCATAATTCCAAAATTTCGGACAATTAGAAATCAGCTCATGCATAATTAAAAATTACTATTATTTCAATTTTGGACACAAACAAATTTTCAGGCAATGTATTAGGAAACTGTGTAAATACATGGACTAAAAGCCGTGCGTTGGAATTGAACCAAAATAAAATCACCAGACTCAGCAGCAATTGTCCATGCACAAATGTGCCATTAGTGATTACTAGAAAATACTCTCATGACCTGGTAACATATGTTTAGATGAATAACTAGAAATTCATGCATGCAGCAACCCCTTGCCACTAACTAAGAGCGTGCAACTATATTTTCGAAATTACATGAAGTTCTGAAATAAGTTGTTGTCATGGCAACACAGCAATTGTTATTCCTTCTGTGTATTTTTTCAAAGTGACAAAATATCAGTTTTTAATCCTTGTTTTATTGACAATTTTTTTTAATTGTACAACATTTGTCATCGGTATGTCATTATGCCTAATGTAAGCTTAAATTTGGTATAAAATATGACCTTTTAATTACATTTATATCTAGAAGTTTTGAAATATTTATGAAACTAAATTTTTAACATAAGCTTTGAGTTTGAAATAAAACTGTTTCAAGCCAATTTTGTATCTTCGCTTATATTCTTTTAGATGTAAAGTTCGTCAATATTTTGAAATACAGTAATAAAAAGACAGTCTTGCATTTACAAAACATAAATTTACTCTGGAATTTAAACAGTGAATAGACTGGAGGAATATGGCTACGTCGGCCTTCATAAAACATTAAAACACAAGTATAAATACGCATTATCAACAAACTTGCCTTGTTTTTCACACCATAGTCAATTTTTGGCGCTTCTCTGCATTTTCTCAGAATTAATCTCTCTTCAAGAGTCTTGTCGCAGTCATTTTCATCTCAGTTCTTGCCTTTTTGGATGCCTAAAGTGTTTGTTACTCTTGATAGTCTGCCATATTCTTTAGATCATAAATGACCACCCTTCATTGGTTGTGAAAGTTAAAGAAAGACTCGTTGTTTATATGTGAACTTTATTCAAAACAATGAGGATTTCTAAAATAAACAGATTAATAACAATAATATAGCCTATAATACACGATTGCCAGGTTAGCTACGGTCCCTATAGTTACATACATATACGTACCGGATCAAGCAATAGAGCAAACTAGTAAAACATAGCGAACTATAACATACAGACATAAGCCATTGTTTATCCTTTTCCAATATGACCCTTGTATCAAAGGTCAATAGTCCATGCACGTGAACAACATGCATTAACGCAACATAATGATAAAGGTTTGACGTGCACGATTGTCACGGCATCTGTACATCCCCCCAAGTTCGTGGTATCATGGACGGCTATGAGGAGACGAACTTAATGTGGTCCATCGGCCAGATTCTGGCTCATAGATCTTTCGCGGCTGAGGGATGCGGCGTGGGTACTGTCGTGGCGGAGACGGTGGTTGGGGCTCTGGGGTGTCGTTGGTGGTAGATGGGTCAGGCGGCTCCGACAGTGTGAACTGTGGTGCAGCAGGGGCGGTTGGAGATGTTGGGTGTGCTGGACTCTCTTCAGTATTGGGCTGGGGTTGTGCAGATGTTTTGTCAACAGGGCTAGGTGTAGCAGCACTCTGTGGTGTGGTGGGTGTTGGCATGCGCGGCAGTGGTACGGCTGGTTGACGATCAATCATGGGCGTCGCTGGCTGGAAGGCGCGTAGGAAGCACCGGTTTCGTAGTGTAAGGCGCCCAGTGCCGTCTACCTTCACCCAGTATTGGTCGTGTCCTATAGATTCCATCACTGTGCCAGATCGGTCCCACTTGGTAGGGCTACGGCCATTTTGGTTCTGGACAAAGACTTTATCGCCGGTGGCTAGTGGTCGGAACGGCCGTGTATGCGCCGTAAGGCTCTCCGTTGAGCGGGCCATTCTTGTGCGAATGGCTTCTTCTTTGGCTGTCCAAGTCTCGCCACAGCGGGCGTATGTTTGGGTTAGAGAATTTCTCCAGGCGGTTGACAAAGGAGAGAGCGTCTCGCAGTGGTCGGCCGAATACGATCTGTGCTGGTGACACGTTGCAGTCCGGATCGGGCGTGTTGCGTAGCTGGAGCATTGCACGCAAAAAACCGTCGTGATTTAGGTTGCCAGTTGGGCCAGTGTTTGACATCAGAAGCCGCTTTGCCGTTTTCACTGCGACTTCCGCTCGGCCGTTAGATTGGGGAAAATGAGCTGACGAAACTCGATGATGGACGCCCCAGTGGGAGAGCAAGTCTTTTGTGCATCCCGCTGTGAATTCAGGTCCACCGTCACTGGATAGCTCTTCTGGGACACCAAACGTTGCAAAGAAGGTGCACAGATGGCGCACCAGGCCAGAGGCACCTGCAAGATGGCTGCCTGGAGGAGACCCGAATACTTCGACCCATCCAGAGAGGCGGTCCCCGACGACTAAGTAATGATGGCCACCATAGTCGAAGAAGTCAGCAAATATGGCCTCGAAGGGAGTTGATGGTGGTGGGGACGGTAATGGGGGTGGGGCAGCTTGTGAAGGGGCGTTCCTGTTGCAGTCCTGGCAGGCTCTCCTGGTGTCTTGGATGGCCTTCGTCATCCCTGGCAAGTAAACAATCGCGCGCGCACGATGTTCCA
The DNA here is from genome assembly GCA_963855995.1 of Muricea muricata. Classification (NCBI taxonomy): domain Eukaryota; kingdom Metazoa; phylum Cnidaria; class Anthozoa; order Malacalcyonacea; family Plexauridae; genus Muricea; species Muricea muricata. The sequence continues at coordinate 45,424,874 of OY979716.1, read as the reverse complement.
TCGCTGACGTGCCCTGGTGAGCTGCGTGGAGGTGTTTTAGGATGTGTGGGCGGAGTGACGGCGGAACGACGACGCGATCATTGTAGAGAATCACACCCTCTTCTGCATATAGGGAGTCGCGGATGGTCCAGAATGGTGCAATAGCGGCATTCCTTGGATCTCGTTCATGGATGCCTTGCTCGACACGTTGCAACAGTGGGCTCATGATGGCGTCTTGGGCTGTCGCTTTGGCTATGTCGGACCAGGATAGGGCTGTTAGCTCGTGAGACTCGCGCTGTATGGCGGACATTAGCGCACTCTCTGTGTAGTCTGGGATCTCGGGGTTCTTGATGGGGCTGGACGGAGAAGGATGGCGTGATGCAGCGTCGGAAGCGTGGTTAGCTTTTCCAGGCATGTGCATGATGTCGAACCGCCACGGTAAGGTGCGTTGCTTTAGTCGGAACAGTCGCGAGTTGGTTATTTCATCAAGAGTCCGATTGCCAAGGATTTTCACTAAGGGCTTGTGGTCCGTTACAACGAGAAGGTTATCGCAGCCTTGGGTGAAGTATCGTGACTGTTCCAGGCCCCAGGCAACGGCCAGGGCTTCGCCTTCAATGGGTGCATAACGCTGCTCGGCGGGTGATAGAAAACGAGATCCCACCAGGGTGACACGCCAGCCTTCAGGGCAGCAGTCTGGAGTTGTGGAGGGACAGTGGCAGTGCTGCCGTTGGACGAAGTAGCCGATGCCTCGAGTGGACCAATCTGGGCGCAAGCACGTACGCCGTTTGATATCAAATATTTCGACACCTTTGCGGATAGCCATGATGATCGCGTCCTTCGAGGCTTGAAAAGCGTTGTCCATCTCGGAGGACCACGAGAATTTGTACCTAGGGCTGAGGTAGGGTTTGAACGGCGCCATTGTGTCACGCAGTTGAGCATAGTTCCCAACTTGGTTGACAAGCCCAAACCAGCTTCGAATGTCGGTGGTGGAAGTGGGTGTCGGGAAGTCCCTAATGGCGTCAAGGTACTTAGGAAGGGGCTCAATTGTTGAAGGCGAAATTCGAAAGCCAGCAAAATCGACGGTTTTTTCAGCGAACTGGAACTTGTCGGGGTTGAGCACAATGCCTGCCTGGCCGACACGGGTTAGGAAGTCGATAGTGCGCCACCAGTGTTGTTCCAGGTCAAGGTCGTAATGAACCGTGTCATCGACGCAGCGCTCCTTACGTTCAAGATGTGCTAGGACAGCGTCAAAGCGACGATTATACCCGTCACCTGAGGAGAGGAATCCTTGGGGGGCTCTAGTGTAGCGCCATCGGCCAAAGGGTGTGATGAATGTCGTCAGGTGACGGTCTGATTTGCGAAGTGGGACGCTATGGTAGCCGTTCCAGGCATCAGTCACAGTTTTCCATGTGTCCTTCGGGATGCGCCTCGCTAAATGGAATGGCGATTCGGTGGCAAATGTTTCTCGTTTGCAAAATTTGTTGAGGGGGGAAAGGTCGACTGTTCGATGAGGGGAACCATCATGTTTCCGAGTGATGACCATGCGATGACACCACGTGACAGGCTCGTAGTAAGGTACGCGCTCGATCACGCCGAGGGCCTCGTCGCGCAGGAGATCGTGGTGTACACGTTCCTGCCAATGTAGTGGTATCTTGGCCGCTGTGTGGCACGCTTTCGGTGTTGCCGATGGGTCGATGTGAATCTCGACAGGGGGGCCTTCCATGCATGGAAGCGCACGATGCGGGCACGTGTTAAACGTGGACGACCCGTACCGTTTAAGTAGCCAGGATTTCATCCGGCTGTTGTTCTCAGGCTTGCATTCAAATGGTAATTGGCTGGGGCGCTGCGGTGCTACGGAACGTTGGGGACATGAACAAGGAGTGTCAGGGGAGCCACTCGGTTCATCGCACCCGCCATTAACTGCGCGGATGGCGTTGACGGGGAGTGGTTCGTAGTGGGTGGGCTCATTGGGTGCAGGGCGCTTCTCCATAGGTTGGTCTGGTTCGCTTAAGGTGGGAAAATTGTGGGCCAAGATACCGAGGTTGAGCATGGTTTCGAGTGAGAGGTACATACCTTGGACTGACTGGCTAACGTAGACCATTGAACGGCACGTCGCTCGTTTTCCTTGCCGAGAACAGGTCGAGATCTTTGCAAAGAAAGCGCCTGCAATTGCTATGGGCGATCGGTTAGCGGCTGAAAGACTAAGGGTAACTGGGACCAGGTTGTCGCGTGAGAATCCATGCGCAAGGTAGTCTGTCAGAGACCAGAGGTCTGATTGTGCTCCGGAGTCAGCAATGGCTGAGACATCAGCGGTGACGGATGAGTTTGACTTCGAGATGTTACGCGGTGATGAGGTGTCATTTGAGATGGTTATAGCCACTTTCGGGTGGTCACGAAGGTGTGCTCGTCGCCATGCACCTTTGGTGAAGATGTGGTGGTCAAGATTTCCATTGTCCTTATTGGTGACAGAGACCTGTTGCCGTTTGCGGCGTCTTGAACGCTGATTGCCTACGTTCGAGTGACTGGCTGCGATCTGGGACACGGGTTCGAGCTCCATGGCCTGTACTGTGGCTGGGGGTGGTGGGGGAGCTGGTGGTGGGTTTCCTTGCCGACGTCCCCTGCGGCGTTTGGCTCTGTAGCAGTCTATGCAGACCGAATGAGGCTGGACGTTCCATCCTTTTGCACCCTCTGTGAAGAGGTGGTAGGGCTTTTTACAGTCTGGGCATGGTGCTTGTTTAGAGCGCTCTGTGGACGAGGGTACTGACATGTGCGATGCCGATTGCTTCCTTTGTTGGTTGCGAAATGACGAGACGGCGGACATACTCGATGAGGGGAGGGCGTTACGTGCCATTTCCTTGCTTTCAACGAGGGCGATGACGTCATTGATTGACTTTTGTAGTACCCCTTGCGTGCCGAGGATCTCACGTCGAATGTCTATGTCGGAGATACCACTCAACAGGACGTCCCGTATGGCGTGATCCGTATAGTTGACGTCATTGCCACACGAACATGTCGCTTTAAATTCGCACGTTTCGTCTTTGCCACAAACTCGGGCTGCGAACGCGCGGAATGGCTCGTCACGCTCTTGGTGCATGTGTAGCAGATCTGCTCGAAGGACCCCAGTGGCGATGGGGATCACGGCTAAAGAGCGCATGGCAGCGAGGAGGTTTGACAACGGTTTTGTTGCTGCTTCGGCATCTGTCTTTAGTATTGCATCTCCTAGGGCAGGTTCAGCGCACTGGAATAGTTGTGACGCTGCCGATTCATCGTCGAGGCCCGAGCCGCTTTTGAATACATTCCAGCGGCGGACAAACACATTCCATTCTTCCAGTGACACGCCAACATCGACCTTGGGCCGTTCTAGTTTGGGTCCACGTTTAGCAGCGGGAGCGACTGTCGCTGTGTGTGCGAGGCCGTGGTTTGCGAGCAGTGCAATTGCGAGAGCTTCAGTAACGTCTGCCGTTTCGAAGGGACATGCAGGGACGCTGCAACGAACAATCACCATCCCGAAATCCTCATAAAGAAAGACTCGTTGTTTATATGTGAACTTTATTCAAAACAATGAGGATTTCTAAAATAAACAGATTAATAACAATAATATAGCCTATAATACACGATTGCCAGGTTAGCTACGGTCCCTATAGTTACATACATATACGTACCGGATCAAGCAATAGAGCAAACTAGTAAAACATAGCGAACTATAACATACAGACATAAGCCATTGTTTATCCTTTTCCAATATGACCCTTGTATCAAAGGTCAATAGTCCATGCACGTGAACAACATGCATTAACGCAACATAATGATAAAGGTTTGACGTGCACGATTGTCACGGCATCTGTACAAAAGTTGCCAAATCTTTTTGCAAAAATACAAAATATTGTGCAAAATATGTAGTGCAAAAAGCAAATTCTGATATTTGCTGTCAGTTGAATTCGTAATTAATCAATCAACAATAAATTTTAAATCTGGCCAATCAGTGTCAGCCATTCATGATAGTTCGCCATATTGTTAAGATCAGTGAGGATGACGTCATGACATACCAATCATACTACCTAACTACCACGAGCAACAACTTTGAGCACTGCTAATGCAAAATTAGTAACCCTCACCCTGGGCTCCCGGAACGGCGCGAAGCGCCGTTGGCTCGGGGATAAAAAATAAGGCTTGAGAGTATGAGTGTTTTTTCAATTCTGAACTTTAACTCAGTTGTACGAAGCCTATTAGCTGAAACGAGGGATGGACCAAGATTTAAAAGCACTCTTACACATTAATAAATGCGTGAATGAACAAGTGAAGTAGTTGTATTTTCTTTCATGTGAATAGACTTTAAATGTATTTATATTTTGATGTTAGGACTGCAGTGTTTCATTTTTTTCAATTCTAGTCAATTGTGAAAACAGTGGCCAGCGTGCTCACCCCAATCAAAAATCGCTTACACGTTTTGTGCTTAGGGTCTGAACGCAGGCTATCACAACAGCAAAACAGGACCAGTGCAAACGTCATAATTAACGTTGAACAGAAAGGAAAGGGGGAGAAACGGATTTGTGTCGAATTTATTCTTAAATACTGGTTTGTTCGGTCGAAAGTCATATCCAAGATAAGGCGTTTATATTGCTACGATTAAAAACACTCGAAAGTATAGTAAGTTAGCCCCGTCTATTAAATCTTAGGTATATACTAGCTGTGGAAGATCATTTTTAAGAGGCACGATTGTAACAAATCTAATAAAAAGAAATTAAATATAAAAGAAGATAGAAAAGAAAAAACAATTAACATTCTAAAAAATTTATACATACAGTAGAAGCAGGTTGAATTCTCTAAAATAAGTAATGCTTTAAAAAAAAATCACAGACTACAAACTTGGTGTCTATTGTGTACTAGAAACAGGTTGCAAATGACCAGGCAGGGCAAGCCTTGTCATGGGCCAAATATAATTCCCAGCTTCGTTAATAATTTCTAACTCTTTTCCCACAGGATTTTCCATAGTGTGTAAAAGAGTACATCCCATTAAAACCACTGTTACGTTTACAGCAAGACATCCTGGTGGTACTGCACAACCATCTACAGCTGAATGGCCCGTAACCACTTCGTAGGCACACACCTTTTTCTTTTCATCCAACAAGGCGACAGAACGACCTAGAAAATAATAAGGATAATCAAAGCAGGAATTGCTGTTACTTTCTGGAATGTGAATAATATTCCTGCTGTCAGAAATTTAGACTTTTACTGTATGTAATGTTTATTGGTCGTATTGTATTGAATGTACTGGAGGCGAGCGATTGTATTTTTAATATAACACGGTCCTTATGTTAACTGACATTTAGTTAAAACTCCTGACTCTAGAAATATTTTCAAGTTTTTAAAAAGTGGCAGCAAATCAAGCATGGAATAATCTTGAAAAATTAAGTTACATAATATACAATTGGCCACATACATCAAGATTTGCTATATAATGTACAAACCTTGATAAGTAGAAACGTGAGACACAGGATTCTGTTTGCCGTATTTGGAGTTGACTTTGAAAAAATGGATCCACTAACTGAAGGCAAAGATGCACTGTTATTTTCTGAAGAGGAAGAAGACGAATCTGCTAATGATGTGTTAGTAAATGGGCTTGATATAGTCGACAAAGAATTTGTATTTACAAGAGCACTGGGACAGTCATTTGCCGAAATAGAACAATGCGTTGTGGATAGGGGGTCAATTTGGGAATTTAAGGTTGAAATGGGTTGCGTTACCTCTGTTGCCAAACCTTCCTCACTTATAGAGCTGTCTGACGTGCAAATTGATGGTTTCACAAAACTACCAAATCCTTTGGTCATGGCTAAAGGGGATGGACGAGAGGTAGGTTTTCAAGATGGCGGCTATTTTTCAAGATTCTTAAAACGAGACTGAATCAACAACCAGAGATTTATAGCATTCCTAAATTGTGGTTAAGTTTAAGGTTAGGGTTAGGGTAAGCTTTAGGAATGCTATAAATGTCTGGTTGTTGATTCGTTCTCATTTTAAGAATCTTGAAAAACAGCCGCCATCTTGAAAACCTACCTCTCGTTTATCCCCTTTAGCCATGACCCAAATCGTTTTGCTGCCAAAGAACATATTTTTGTGCCAACAAATGCTGCCCCAGTCCCTTCTGTACCCCACAGCCATGTAGAGCTATGTGTTTTTATCCTGTTGTTGCCTTTTCTGGACCACCTTTCAGGTACAGCTGATTTGCCTAAAAAATAAATATAACAAAAATATAATTTTATTATTGTAAGAAAGGTAAAATAAGGCAATAAAGAATTTTGCACCTTCTAGTTCACTGGTTCTTGTACAGGTTAACCAAACTGACGAGTGTAAGAAACTGTAGTAATTAAAAGGATATGGCAGTATATTTTTATTTTGTTCTATCGATAGTATCGTTTGAAGTAGTTAATATATTATTTCAACAACATGCTTAGTTTCTGGAATATCAAAGAATAAAAAAGGCAAACACAATAGTGATTCACCATCTTGAATAATGAAAAAAATTATTGATGTCACGACTGGGTAAAGTTTTTTTCTTAAAGAAAAAATTAGTGAACATGTTTAACGTTAAAGTCCATCTGCATTTGTGTGTTTAACACATCTTACGTATAATGCAAAGTGTTCAAGAATATTTCATTGAGATTAACAATCATTGACAGTACGTTTTACATACTGTGTGACACATTAAAATAGATCTACTTATGAATCAAGATGGTGCACGGCTAATGTCATTTGTCCTTAAATATTTGAGAAACTAAGCATGCTACGAAAAATTTAACAACCAAAAGCATCAATTGCTTGATAAGTGAGTGGAACCATACTCATATATTCGTGTTCTCCACTACTAATTTCTTTTGAAATCAATTTATTTTACAGTCTGTGAACATGAATATATGAATGTGATCCCCCCACTTAACAAGCAATACTACAATTACTTCAAAGGTTCTTACTGATACGCTAAAAAAGCCAGAAAGACGAGTTGTGTTGTTATTTAGTGTAGGGTAGTTGAAAATTTGTTTCTTTTTGCTATACATAGGCTATAGCTTGAATTTATAAAGTCACTTAGATATGATAACATTCTTTCTTTTGTTTTAGATACAGGCTGTTTATTTACAACCGGCATCTTTTTTCTGACAACTACTTGCTGTGAAATTTGGGAAAAAATAAACAAATTGCAATTGGTTGGTGAATACAGTAGCATTTAAAATGATGATAACAAGAAATGTATTTATACTGTAGTACATACAGTATACAGCAGAATTTGCAGCGTATGCATGTATAAGCAGTGGTGGAGTTACATCACAGTGTAGGGAATGAACAATAAGGCCAGCCATGTGAGAACCACAGTATAGAGATTGAACAGTAGGGTCACTCAAGTCAAAACATTTCGTGCCACACATATCGCATTACGCATGTCATTAGCATAATCGCAGCCAGTCAATTGCATTTTCTGGCCAATAAGAACACTTATCTGGCTGTTCACAGCCAGTGAACTGCATAATGATAGGGAACCATATTGCACTGCTGAGTGGCCCTACTGTTTATCCATATACTGTGGTTACGTAAATCAGACGTAAATTTAAAATTCAAAGTACCTTTGATACAACTCTATTTGTTAGTCCTTTCTAAAGAATAGTTCAGATAACCAATAGCATTGTTATTCGGGTATTTTGAATTTCAACATGCAAGCTGCTAATTTATTTGTGACTCACTTCTGTACACAGTAGCAGTGTCTTTGCATGTGACGTCAGGCGACCATGTCGGAAGAGTAACTTCAAAGTGCCAAAGTTTAGCAGAGCGAAAAGTAGTTTTTTCATTAATGCAGTTGCTCCACCGATATGACCACCATGAAAATTTATTCCCTATACTGTGCTTCATGATCTGCGACTGTGTTCTGTATAAGGGATATCAATGTTCAAGGAACTTGCATATCTAACGTAAGGGGCAGAAATAAGGGACGAAATCAGTATTTGACTTTATAATTTGAGCACCATGTTAATTAACCTTCATCTGCGAATACTAAATTATACATTATTACGTGACGTACGTAATAAATCCCAAACTAACGGTGTCTCATAAAGTATCGGTGTTTAATATAATATAAAAACTACACTAGCTATGGCTTTTATGGTATTAAGTTTTATGGTATTAAGAAAATGCTAACTTAAATTTTGGTATATTAGTGAAGTCGCTTAACCAAACGATCTGTACTGGCGAGTACAAACTTGAGCACCCCCTCTACAATTGATTAACTATGCCTCCTAATCAATTTAAGAACGGGTGCCTAAAATTTTCAAGTTAGGGGGGTGTTACCACAGTGAGGTGGTACGTTAATGGTTGGCAATGTTTCTTTGCCAGTCAATGATATTTAATGTGAGAACATCAAACAGGAAATTTTATATGCCCATTTATCTGTTGTCAAGTCCATGTCTTTGAACAATATCCCAACACCTTATTATTAAATACAATGATTGAGTAAAACATGAACAAGCATCCCGAACTGTTATTTCAAAAACGGAACTCCCCCGGGATGATAAATTTTGTGAATATCTTCATTACACCCCCAAAAACATTTCAATTTGACTTAGGAGTCGCGGGGAAAGAAATACTGACTTTGTCCGCTTTGTACAGATCTTGCCAATTTTTGCCGCTAAGCGACCGGACTATATAGACTACAGGGCACTTGAACTTAATTCAATATTGAACAAGATATAAATGTTTTAAGCTGAGGTTTGGTTGAAAATTGGTGAAAAAATTGATTAAATCAGCCTATTAAATTTATCCAAAAACATTTGCTATTTTTCAGCGAGTATTGAAAATTTTGAAGAAGCTACATTTAATCTCAAGGCGATTTGCTCTGGCTGCTTCGATTTCCTGATCTGGCGATTTGCAACTTGTTTCGCTTTACAGTCAACTCGGCCCATTAACCAACTCGGCCCTATTAACTAATCTAACCATCCAACAAGCTAGGAGGCATAGTTGTGTTCAATGTTTAAAAATCTGGGTTTGGGCTGTACGAAGTGTATTAAGACTGGTATGTCAGTAAAAGTGGGCCAAATTGATATGGCAATGAATCAGGCGGTGGTCGCACTACGACCGCAATGCATGATTTTGCCAATATTTTTTCAATATGGCGGAACCCGAAGAAGACGAAAGGTGAGTTAGTTGTCTGTTTTCTTTCTGTTTATTGGATAAGGACGAAAATCAGAAAACATCACACGCGATTCGCCAGGAGTGTCCCAACGAGGAGATCCCGGGGTCTTTGTAGCTAACAGAGCATCCTTACCACAAAAGGGCCAGCTCACTTGTAGGGCTACATTCCACAAGACACTGGTTGCGCTACCACCTATACAAGAGCATGACACTTAAAGCGTATATCATCATAACACACAAATTTTTCCATATTCGAAAAGATCTTTTAAATTAAAACTGTACTGTACAATTATCTATATATTCTTTTCTTCTAACTTGAGATGTAATTTGTTTGATCCTCTCAGTACAAACAATGTGACATCACAGTTCATAGTGAGCTATAGTTTAATTCATTGTTATATAAGTTTTAAAAGATCTTTCCAAGAAAGGAATAAAAAATTTTGTCATATACACTTTAAAGTACATATGGTACCTATCAAGGTATACAGTAGCTAAACTTTGGTTTACAGTAACACAGCTTTATTCTATCAGTTAAACCTTACATATTGCAAATGTGTCCAGCACAATCATTTTAGTTCAAAAATTTCAAAACTATACCAAGTAATAAATAACTTTAATTTACTTCTTTGTAGGCAGCAATAACTTCATCATCCCAGTTTCCCTGTTTGGTGATGTCTATTGTCAGATAATATCCTACACGTAAAAAATTTGTTCGAAACCTAATGTTCTTCACAGTAGCTTGGTAAGAACTAGTTATGACAAGTGGTTAAACATATTGTGTAATTTCCCTAGCTATATAACCAACTTTTTCAAACATACTGTCATACATCAGGTATACGGCAATTGCATTTTTGTCATGTTTGTTCTCGGGTTCACATGCAGGTCAACAAATACATGTCGATTGTTTTCGGTGTAATTTAATGCAGAATCCAGACTATTTTGCCGTTCCTTGGAATAGCATGTCCCAAGCACTTTAAATGGCAATGTATGGGCTGTCTTTGTTGTTCCAATGGAAGGAAGTTCTGCACTTTCGCCACAAGTTTGAACAGTTGGAGAAGTTACTTTCTTGGGCTGCTCATGCAAAAGTTGACATAAAACAATACACTCCTGATCATTAACAGTTATTGAACAGTGATTGGTGCAAATGTATCTTGTGTCAATTGTGTCACCCTTGTTTATGAAACCAAATAGTTCCTTATTGTCATGTTGAAACTTTACTCTCCTGAATTCCAGTGTAATAACAGGAAAATCTGGGATTGTCCATGCAAAAGATCCACTTTCCACAGATTTGATTTCTGTACTCCATGGGGTTTTACAATCCTGTGCTTCATTTGTTATACCTGATAATACCAATGGTTGTGTTGAGAAAAGGACTGCAAATCCAGTGATGGGGATTTTCATTTTTCCAGGGGAATTTTAGGGGTCAGTCATGGGGTTGCTTTTTTAGAGGGTGAGACAGTTTGCATGCTTTTTGGAGTGCTAAAGATTTTTGGTGGGGAGCAAAAATTCTTTGGAGGGTGCACCATCCCCCAGAAAATCTGTCTGCTGTAATTATATATAATATCTACTGTATGAAAATTTGACATTATCACTGCGTAATATTGCACCTAACATTTTTACCTTGCGTGCAACCTTCACTCTCTTTTTCGTTTTCACTTTGTGATGCCTGGATGACAGCAAAATTTCAATGATTTCTTAATGATATATGTTGAGCAATTTTTTTGGACTTTAATATTTAAAAGTGATATTGTCAAACCTTTTCATATATTAAATCAAAAGTCCCTCTGACTGTCCCATCTTTAGGATCAACATTCCCTGCAGGTATGTTTTGTGCAAACTGTTCATCCAAAAGGCTAAGATTACATTTATTATGGTTTTTAACAAACAATATGTTTGGCCTTTTTTTAAATTCATAAACAAGCTGTTGAGAAATTTGCTCAAATGGTAATTACAGTATAAAAACAAATACAGTAGATATATACTATAATTATCTATTATAGAAAAAAGGATACTCTCCACACATATATTGTGTTTCTGCATCTGGAACCAGGGGCAGATCCAGGAAAATATTTGACCGTATCAAAAGTGCAGTGGAGTTATGTAACGTTCGTGACCAGAGCGCCAAATGCGGAAGCCCTCCAGGGGGTCCGAAAAAATTTTGAAATATAGTACCTCTGAAACACCATTTGCTGCGATTTCGGCATTCAATATTAACAGCGATGCATGGTGAGAACATCGATGCACAGAGAGTCGATAGTCAAGAGAGCACTGCTCGATAGTCGATCAGCTCATAACATTTGTAAATATGTTTTGCTTACATTGCAGATTTCTTCACTTGCTAACGCGGATTGTAACACAACAAGCTGTAAATTGATTACATAGAATTTGCACGCCATCAAACATTGTTCACCGCACTAATCAGTAACATACTGGGGCCGGTTGTACAGTATAAAAGATTTAAACTATATCTAAGTAGCTAAAATATGATTGAATTGTGGTTTAACTCTGGTTTATCAGTTTCTCGCTAGATGTAACTGACCACTTCTTATGCTACACAACGTGTGAAACCCACCTATTCTTGACTTGACGTCAGCTATGTTGGTGGTCGGATATAAAAGAATATTTTATAATTGTATTGTTGGCACCAGCCGGCGTGGGAAGACGCCATTGTTTGGTATATCCCAAGAGATATTGGTTGCAAGTCAAGAATAGCGCACATTAGGTATTAGGATTGTGCATTTCAAACTTAGCTGACAAAAATAATTAACTACAGTGTGTTCAAAAAAAGTCTACCCTTTGAAATCAAGTGCTAGTGCCGCATGCTTGAATTTGAATAAGTTCAACTCCCCAATGAGAACAACAATGTGTACAACGCAATAGTGTAAATTCGAACATTACAAACTGACGAGTAAACAGAATATTAATTAGATATTTCTACAGAGTTTCTCAAGTAGATGCAATTTTGTTCTCTTATGGGAATTCAATTATTCAAACTCAAACAATGCAAATGCATAGTCAAAATTTCGACATGATATCAATATGAAATATTAACATACCAGTGAACATTTCGAAAAACAAAAGATGGCCATAAACCAATGTCAGTAAGCCACGTTGATGCATATTCAGCACAGATAATAATCTTGCTTGAAACACCAGCACAAGACGGTAAAAGTACACGTTCATTGGAACAACATCTTGAAACAGCAGTGCGGAGGAAGGCGAAATAGATCTTCTTTTGCAAACAATTTTGAAACAGCAACACGAAGGAAGGTAAAATATATGTTCATTCGAAGACCGACTTGAAACCGCAGAATGAAGGAAGAAGTAAGGCAAAACAAATGTTTATTCGTAGACCATCTTTAAACAGCAGCATTAAGGAAGTTAAATAAATGTTCACTTGTAAATTATCTTGAAACAGCAGCAGGAAGGAAGTTAAACAAATGTTTACTTGTAAAACCATCTTGAAACAGCAGCAGGAAGGTAAAATAAATGTTTATTCATAGGCCATCTTTAAACAGCAGCATTATAGAAGCCAAATAAATGTTGATCTGTAAACTATCTTGAAATAGTGGCAGGAAGAAAGTTAAACAAATGTTCATTTGTAAAACATCTTGAAACAGCAAGGAAGGGGGGAGGAAGGTAAAATAAATGTTTATTCGTAGACCATCTTTAAACAGAAGCATTAAGGAAGTTAAATAAATGTTCATTCATAAACTATCTTTAAACAACAGCATTATAAAAGTTAAATAAATGCTCATTCGTAAACTATCTTGAAACAGCAGCAGGAAGGAAGTTAAACAAATGTTTATTTGTAAAGCATCGTGAAACAGCGGCAGGAAGGTAAAATAAATGTTTATTCGTAGACCATCTTGAAACAGCAGCATTAAGGAAGTTAAATAAATGCTCATTTGTAAACTATCTTGAAACAGCAGCAGGAAAGAAGTTAAGTCAATTAAGTTCACTTGCAAACCATCTCTTAGAGTTGACTACAGTCGATATGCAATTGGTGTCTCTTTCTTTCCTCTTAACAGTCAGTTGTCCTCTTTCTTATCATCTTTCGGAATATCAGCCAGCACCATTCTTCTTGGATGCTTTCGTGTGAAACGGTCAATGATACCTTCAATGTCGAGGGTAATATCACAATGAACGTTGAGCAAAGCCAAAGACTTCAATCTTTTTTTACTCATAGTGCTTCTCAAATACGTTTTCAATCTCCGCAAAGTTGAGATAGACCTCTCACATGTGCAAGTGGTGACAGGAATGGTACCAAAAATTTTCAGAGCGGCGAAAATATTGGGAAAAGCTAACGGGTTCATTCGTGAAAGAATTCCTTCCAGAGATGTTGAAACTGCTTCTTTGGAGTTCGTCCAATAAATTTTCCACATCGTCAATTCGCATTCAAGAAAGTCGGGGTCAGGAAGGTCGTCTTTGTATTTGTTAAGGAAACGAGAAAAATGTTCATTCTAATCTGATTGAGACACAACAATGTCAGGCATAGCATATGATGCATCAAGAATATCAAGATTGCCCTCCGAAAATCGAGACTGCATCTGTCCCACCAGCTGATCAAGGAAGGGTATAGTCACAACTCGCTTGAAGTATTCTGATATGGACTCAGCAGGGACGTTTTCACGATGCACTTGACATCCAGCCTTTCTTGGTTTCCATGGTGTGATGTTTGTCTCTTCTGCTAAAGCTACTGCCACTTCGTAAAACCGCGCATGTGTTTGTTCAACCCCGTGTTGAAGCTCGTTGATGGTGAGGGAAAGAAGACAAACTTTCTCACGTGCTTTATGGGCATCGATGGACGCACATTGAAGCTGAAGTGTTAACGGCTTTGTGCACTTGAGACAGCGCTCCACCACAACTAGGGTCACAATGAATTGAAATCTTTCTATGGCGCTTTTCATACCACTTGCCCTGTAACGAACATCTTAGTCATAAGACTTGTCTTTAGGGATGTGTTCAAGAGAATCAACAATGGCTGGATAACAATGAATGAATATTTGTAAGCTGTCAATTCTTGCTACCCATCTGGTTCTGCAAACGTTCAACAACTTTTGATGGTGCTCAGTAGGAAGAAGCTTCTTTATGTTGTCTTGTAATACCTGTATTCGTTTGGGAGAGCTGTTGAAAAAATCGGAAACGCCTCGAACGATGTCACGAATGATAGGTAAATTGCACGAGGAAGCAATGCTGAGATTTAAAATATGAGATCCACAATGGACGTAAACAGCTTTCTCGTACTCCTGCTGGATTCGAGCTGCAACACCAGATAACTTGCCCGCCATATTTCCAGCCCCGTCGTAGCCTTGGCCACAGCAAACTTCTATGCGTAAGCCAATGCTACTGATGAAGTGGGAAATGTTCTATGATAAAGCTTCGCCAGATAATTCGTCACTGCATTCAATAAAACCTAAAAAATCTTCACGGATTTTCGATGAATTATCCACAAACCTCAGCACCAAAGCCATCTGTTCAGTGTTTGAACAATCCGTTGCCTCATCCGCCAAAATAGAAAAAAACTTAGCTCTCTTTACGTCATCAACAAGTCTTTTTGTAATCATATCACCACAAATTTCAATGATTTCATTCTGAATGGTTTAGGAGCGACACGTTTGGTTAGAATAAGACATCGGTGAGGTTGCCACAAGAAGCGCCAATTTCAAAATTTCAATGAAATTTCCGGGATTGATCTGATCATCTCCAAGATAATAATGATTGTCGTCGCGATGGCCACGAAGTGGAATATTTTGCCGTGCACAAGTTAAAATTGCTCCAATAATAGGGCGAAGACGCACTCTGTTCTTCTCAATCAACTCGAGTCTTGCATGATTGATTTGAGCGTCGATACCAATCATTTTGTTTTCCATCACTTGCTTAAAATGCAATGCACAAACGGTAGATATTTTATGAATAGGTGACTTCCCTGCATGATCTTCCAATTTTTTCACATAGGACATTGTAGGATGCAAAGGGGATTTGAATAAGCGCTGTAATTTCGAGTTTTCATCTCCAAGACACAATTCAAACAGAACCCACCGTCGACATCTGCAGAATAGCACAGCTAAGGGAAAGAATTTAACCATTCATTAAGGAAATGCCTACGACTTTTGTCATTGCATGGGAAAACATAGTCTCTCAGGTTTCCAAACTTTACAAAGGATGTCGTATTTTTCGGAATCGAATAAGCCAGTGGCACGGTTAACCAAATTGTTTATGTCATAAGGGTGAGAGCCTTTATTCACGAGGTCAGTTAAATCTTTAGGAGGAAATTGTACGGTTTCTGTTGCCTGCTTTATTACAAGATGGGTATTAGCTGTAGGCGGATTGCTAATGTCTGATTTAACACTAGTGTCCTTTACCAGGCTAGCATCCTCAATTCTTTTCTTAGAAAACAAGTTATCCAAGCTTAGGTGCTTCCTTTTCCTATTCTTGGAAACTTCTTGAGGAATTGAAGATGAAGAAGTCTGGGTGGAAGGAGTCAACGGTGAAATGACTGAAGAGGAAGTATCAGCCGTAGTTGAAGAGGTAGAAGTTGTAGATTGTGGGCAACCTGTAGATGGGAGTCTTGATGCAATTAGCTTTGGGACAAAATGTTGCTGACCAGGTTCAGTGGGTTTCACTGGTTGGCAAAGCGCTACAAAATGGGTACTTGTTTCTGGCATCTTGCGATCAATCATAAAATGGCGAGGCATTGAAGCACAATGAAAAATATGTATCTTCTCACCATTTTCACCAACCCTTGGATTGATAGTGCAATTGTACATTTTAGCTAATGTATCCCAACCATCCCTCCCAGCTGCTTCATCAGGAATTGGAAAGTATGACTCTGCAGGGTGTATAAAAAAACGGAGCCCATCTTTTGTGTCTAATTATTTCTAAATTACTGAAGCTTATAACACAATTTTGGACTTGTTTTAAACCACGTTCTTTTCTCTTTCGAATAAGCCGTAATTCGTATTTCTACTCCCAGTAACGTATGTGCTATGACAAATTTAGTACAACCTATCGATTTGAGATGCCCTCCAATTATGCAAATTCACTGTCTTTCGTGGTCGCCAGTTAAATTTTTAATTTTTTTGCTTATTACATAAATAGTATTTCTGTTAAACTTAATAAAACTTGTTATAAAGCTTCACCGAAGATAACGGACCGTTTACTTTAACAAAAACCTTAGATTTATGCCAAAATAATGATCAAAATTTGCGTTTTGTTTATCTGCGTGTGCACAATGTTGTCGAAATTGCATAATGTCAATATTCATGTTGATACAAGCTTGAACTATCCGTTCGTAGTGCACGTTAACGGTCCGTTATCTTCTGTAAAGCTTTATAACAAGTTTTATTAAGTTTAACAGAAATACCATTTTATGTAATGAGCAAAAAAGTTAAAAATTTAACTGGTGACCATGAAAGACATAGTGAAGTTGCATAATTGGAGGGCATCTCAAATCGATAGCTTTTACTAAATTTGTTATAGCACATACGTTACTGGGCGTAAAAATACGAATTACAACTTGTTTGAAAGAGAAAGAACGTGGTTTAAAACAAGTCCAAAATTGTGCTATAAGCTTCAGTAATTTAGATATAATTTGACACAAAAGATGGGCTCCGTTTCCGCTTTTGACAAAAACACGGAAGAAGATTTCACTCACAGGAACGAAAGGGACTTTTCTATTGATTATCTGAAAATATCCGTAGTATGGTATTATTCAAATTTAAATCAACAAAAAATCTCTTTCGTTGCTATGAAAATCGTTTTCTTCCGTTTTCCCCAATAGCTGAGAAAATCAGTTAGGCAATTATGTTAAGACGCTGACGATATACAGTCACCTCTTAATAACGAATATATCAGTCGAAAATTAATTCACGTGAAAAATTTCGATAAAGAACTTTCTGCTCCTGGGAATTTAAAATAGCTTACTTTATTTTCATAATCACATAAATATCATTCACGGCTCAGCTAACCTCCTTGATTGTGTTGTAAGTCCAATACAAACCTCAGAAGTCGGTTGTAAGCTAGATAAATCCCTCGGGGCCTGCGGCCCCTCAGGATTTATCTAGCTTACATCCTCCTTCTTCGGTTTGTATCCTATACTTAGCACAACAAATGCTAGAATATCTGAGTCTTCTGATATGACAATGTCGACATGCCCTTTTTTCATAAGAAATGATATCTGAGCGTCAGCTTCATAGGGAGCCATGATGTATTGTGTATCAGTTTCAAGACACAACTAAAAAAACGTTTTAATCAAATGTAAGTGGTAAATATAGTTTGATAAAGTATCAAAGAGATTGTTTCTTACCTTTATAAATTTTTTTGTTGCCTCATAGTTGATTTCGGCACCAGCAGCAAGGGCCTTATTTGCTGCCGCTTCCTCACCTATCTGGAAATGAGCTGCCGCATTATCTCGATTCTTCTGCCTTTGCCTGTATATGCACGACAAAATTACTTATAGAAATTCTAATTTACTTTCAGTATTAATTCTCAATCATTGGCATACTTACACACATCTTTTCTTGAGTTCATTCTCTTTTGCAGGGAGAGGTAAGCCGTCGAACACAATTATTGGTTTGATATTGTTTGCTTTTAGCAAAGACAAATATGATTGGCAAACAACTAGAAATCTGTAAAATGCCAACAATAAATCTGAATATAACACTGTCAACATGTTATAGAAATACTATAAAAAGTAAAAAACATCCTTGTGTATAAACAAATACACAGAAACTTGGAAATTATTTATATTAAACTGACCGTCGGTCATCATTCCTTTAGACTTATGGCAAGTCCTTTGTGCATCCAGCACGATGCGTCAACAGCGGCGATTTTCCCGGCGAATGAATTCAAGTTAGCTGCTATGGTAACTGTCTTTATAAATGTTAAAAGATTTGTAATCCCTGTATTAATATTTATATTTACATTCCATGCATGACCCTCTTGACCTTTTGACACGACGGTCAACGAAGCAATAAATTAATTTTCCCATTTTCCCTGCACACACTGCGGGCATAGTGCGACCACCGCCTGGCAATGAATTATTTTGTGGGCTTCAACACGTTTTTCTTCAGTTTTATCATAAAACTATTATGTGGTCAAAAATAGTAAACTTTCAAATTCGCTCATTTGAAAAATAACTTGTATCATAAGAAAGCTTATAAAAAACAACATATATTATAAAGCTTATAAAAAACAAAGCTTATAAAAAACAACATAAACATATATTTTTGTACCTCTGCCTCCCCGACTATAACTTACCCATAATATAGACATACTGTTAAATTACACTCTGAGCATTTCATGATGAGCTAAGAGACACCTCTATATATATGATTGCTCTTTGGTTGTGCCTTGGTTGTTCTGAAGTGGTGATTCGATACTGTTACTGCCGTCTTCAGCATTATCTGTCCTGGTTATCGATGATCCTATAAAATTAAATTTACTATAATTTTATAACTGAGGTTTATAATATATAAGTTAATCACTAATCTTGCAAACCAGCTACTGCAATGACCTTTTATATATATTTATAGCTCAGATATAGCCATGTAACTCTTTGAATTCATATATATCCACGTATTCATATCACTTCATGCATTCATGTAACTCCACGCGTTCATATAACTTCATGATTTCATATGACTCTACGCATTCACATAACTTTATGTGAGAGTTAAATACCGAGAAGGAGGGCTGTATGTCATATACAGCGCGCGAGGACGCGCAGCGTTCGAGGGCTGTATATGACATACAGTTCGACTTTCGAGGTATTTAACTAACTTATTTTATTTTTGAGGAGGTTTTCTAATAGAATCTTTCGACTTTAAACAATTTAAGTCGAAATTCGTCGAGATTTTTCCACAAGTTTGATCTAATTATTTATTCAAGGGCTGTATCTGAGATACAGCCTGCGGTACATCAAAGAAAACCGACTCAAATATAAAATAAGCATTCGTAGAACTTCATGACTGCATAGAACTTCATACCCTCATATGACTTCATGCATTCATGTAACTTCATGCATTCATGTAACTCCATACATTCATATAACTTCATACAGTCATATAACTTCATACAGTCATGTAACTCCATGCATTCATATATTAACTTCATGCTTTAAGATAACTTCATGCACTCATATAACTTCATGATTTCATATAACTTCATGCATTCATATACCTTCATACCCTCATATATAACTTCATGATTTTATATAACTTCATGCATTCATATAACTTCATACCCTCATATATAACTTCATGCATTCATATAACTTCATACCCTCACATATAACTTCATGCACTCATATAACTTCATGCATTCATAACTTCATACCCTCATATATAACTTCATGCATTCATATAACTTCATACCCTCATATATAACTTCATGCATTCATAACTTTATGATTTCATATAACTCTACACATTCATATAACTTCATGCATTCATATAACTTCATGCATTTATAACTTCATACCCTCATATATAACTTCATGCATTCATAACTTCATACCCTCACATATAATTTCATTCATTCATAACTTCATACCCGCATATATAACTTCATGCATTCTCATAACTTCATACCCTCATATATAAATTCATGCATTCATATAACTTCATGATTTCATATAACTCTACGCATTCATATGACTTTATGCACTCATAAAACTCCATGACTTCATATAACTTCATGCATTCATAACTTCATACCCTCATATATAACTTCATGCATTCATATAACTCCATGACCATGCTTTCATAAAACTTACTACCAAACCAAATCAACCTTTCATGCATTCATATAACTCCATGACCATGCTTTCATAAAACTTACTACCAAACCAAATCAACTTTTTGCATGCACTACTACACATGTTTTTAGTGCAAAAAACTCATTTTACCTTTTCAGATCAAACCACTTTTTATTGATAGCCCAACTATAGTTACCTTGGCTAACCCTCAAATTCTCAGCGAGTGGCAAGAGTATTGCCGCATTCATGTTTTGGCAGTCAAGACATCGCCAGTCGATGTCTTGCCCATTTCTGACAGCGTTTCGATACTGTTGTTGGGATATCCCACTGTCGCATGTCCTGTGCTGCCATCTGTCACATCCATCGCATTGAATCCCTTCTTGCCTAGCTCGGACGGGTTCCTTGCAGCAAATGCACAGATCTTGATGGTTCATTGTAAACGAAAGAGTAGTGTCTTGAAAGTGTAGTTGTTAACCAGTTCCCCACGAGAAGGTAAATGAAAATATTTGGACTTTTCATGCTTTTTATTTGCAATAGCAATATATTGTATTCAGCATAAACAATATACAAAAGCCTGCGTAAGATGGAATAGTTTTCAACGATGACTCATGCTACATGCATGCACAAATTGGCTAAAATGAAAACAACTACAATGCCAATGGTTGAAAAAGACACATAAAAACAAGAATTTTGCGTTCATTGAATTCACTTAAAGCACTGTATGAAATAAAAAAACCATCAGCTTAACAGTGATTCAAAAGTGTCTAAAAATGAGTTGTTTTTCCGTAAAAACATCACACTGAATATTTTTTATTTTCCTGCTCTCTAGAGTTGTATTGTATGTGTTTTCTATATACCGTGTAGTTCTATATGGGTTATGCTGAAGTTAAAATAGGGGAAATTCCTAAAGAGGGGAAAAATTTATATTTAAATACTTTTCCATATATACTAAAAGAAACAATAAAGCTATTAACATTCCTCAAACACAAAAGCACAAAGGTTCTAGAAACATTAACAATCATCAAACACAAAGGCCAAAGGTTAAAAACATTAAAAAATTTCCTAAACACGAAAGTTAAAGCCGACTCAAAAAATCCAAAAAGACATGGCTCAGTGCACGCGACTACAGACAGTAACGCCGCAAACTGTAATCCACGTATTGTTTTGATGATACTAAAAAACCTATGCCTTATTATATATGAAACGACTTTTATCGAAAGGACTCTTGGGGGGACCTTATATTTCCTAGCTATTAAAATAGAAAGCTATATGTTACTGGGCCGAAATGGTATGAGACGAGTTTGTTCGTGGGCCGAGTTGACCAGCTTCCCTTGTTTCTTTAGGGTTATTTGAAGCAAAAAATCTGCAACGTCCCACATGAGCACCAGCCAATGAATTTGAAACAGCTCCGCCAGGCAATTATTTTAGCATGCCAAGGACATCATGCACAAATAATCCAGAACTCTCTAGATGTCATGGTTAACAGAACACCACGTTGTATATATGCCCAAGGGCAGCTTTTTCAGATGAATAAATCATCTAATGTGTAAATATTTTTTATCGTGCATTGTGTGTTGACAAGAACAAAATTAAATGAAATGTTAATTTGATAGTCCGATTTATGGCAATTTTAACTATTCTCAAAATTGCTTCTTCGAAATGAAACTGTAATATCTCATTCAATATTGCTTAAATGTCTTCACGTTATACAACAAAATTTAAGTTAGGCGTTTCAGAATTCAGTGAAGTCTATTTCAGCGAAACAGCTCGACCTGTTTTAACAGTATAACAAATCAAACATCGATTCTTTTTTTAGACACCCAGTATGTTATGGTCATAGTGACGGTCTTTTACTGCTTTTACCTCTAAAATTGCCTTGGGGACGGAACAATTAATTTTTAATAAATGTTTGAAGAATTTTATTTCAAAAATTGACAACGTTAGTCTTAAGATATAAAAACTGAACCATCATTTCGGACTGTTTTTCTGTAATCCCCGAGCCAACACCCGGGGCGAGGGTAACTAATTTCGTATTAGCGGAGTTCAAAGTCGTTGCCCGTGGTAGTAAAAATGGTATGTCATGACGTTATCCTCACTGATCTCAACAGTATGGCGGACTATCATGAATGGCTAACACTCATTGGCCAGATTTAAAATTTATTGTTGATTGATTGATCACGAATTCAAGTTATTCAACTGTCAGCAAATATTTAACTTTAGTTGGCTTTTTGCACTATAATATTTTGTATTTTTGAAAAAAGTTTTGGGAACTTTAACAACAATTTATTGTTGTAAAAATACAATAAAAAGCATTTATCAGGTCAACAAATATGGAAACAAGCAAGCAGCGAAAGGAAAACGAGGAAGCAGAACATTTAGCAAGGCGAAACGAGCGTAGACGACGACAAAGGCTCAAGGAGACTGCCGAAGAAGATTGAAGAGAGATTAATTCGGGGAAAATACAGAGAAGCGCCAAAAATTGACTATGGAGTGAAACGAAAGGCAAGTTTGTTGATAATGCGTATTTATACTTGTGTTTTAATGCTTTATAAAGGCCGGCGTAGCCGTACTCATCCAGTCTATTCACTGTTTAAATTCCAGAGTAAGTTTATGTTTTGTAAATGCAAGACTGTCTTCTTATTATTAATGTAATTAATAGGTTGTATTTTATACCAAATTTAAGCTTACATTAAGTGTAATAACATACCGATGACAAATGTTGTGCCATTCAAAAAAATTGTCAATAAAACAAGGATCAAGAACTCAATATTTTGTCATTTTAAAAAAACATACAGAAAGAATACCAATTGCCGTGTTGCTATGACAACAACCTATTTCAGTACTTCATGTAATTCAGAACATTTAGTTGCATGCTCTTAGTTAGTGGCGAGGGGTTGCTGCATGCATGTATTTCTACTTTTAGGGTAATAGAAGTATTGTGCAAGCCTGAAATCTGGCGTTAGACATTTTGTGACTTGAAGAATTCTGAAGATGTTTACATTACTGACAATTAGATGACACATTACTATACAGTGTACAAATTACTGTAAGTGAAAATACTGTACGTGAATTTCTGACCAGTTGTAAAGAAGCCTGTTCGGAAAATCAGAAAACACTTATTAGTGTTTATTAGTAAACACATATTTAGTGTTCAAAGCATATGTTCAGTTGGTCACAAGATATAGATTGGAGTATTTAAATTTGATTTATCAATCGTTTAAGCTACATTGCTTTGAACAGCTGGCCCCTGCCAACAAGGGCCACAGAAGATCGGTAAATTGGGCTACTGTATATAAAAGTATCAGTAAAGAGGGGTTACAGTCCGTAATGTAAACAAACGCTTTGTTTACATTTTGAAATTCTATATTCGTAAAATATGACTTACTAAATGAATATCTGACACTTTTCTGGTTTGCTATGCTTATACATGAATGTAAACCAGAGTGGGTATGACTAATTAGCGGAACTGCAGACCGCGGAACCAGCGGAACTGCAGACCGCGGAACCTGCGGAACAAGCGGAACTTGCGGAACCTACGGAACTCAATAATTTCACTTTTTTCACTGTTCCTTCAACAATCCAAGCGATTTATTTACGTGTTTCGTTCAATCACAGGTTCATTTGCCTATTTGCTAGCCTGCATGGCAGATTCCAGTGCTTCCACGTGAAATATCAGTGCATTTACCTGAAATCGAGCTGAAATGAGAAAAAGATGTGAGGTTATGCTTCCTTAAAATTTTATTTGTTTTAAATTTTACTGCAAAATCTACAAAAATTTCCATTACATATTTAGGACTGTCGCATTGCTCGCTCGTTTTATGCTCGCTCGCAAGCTAATCACAATGGCAGCGATAAAATTCCAGCCTAAATATTTCAAAAGGAAATTTTGAAATACTGTGGGAAGCATTGGAGACATGGCACCAACGCGCATGACAGCAAACCATGTGGTTTTTATAAAACAATATGGCAGAGGGATTTGAAAGCCCAAGTTGAGCTGTTTCTTCATCATAAATTCATGTTTTATTCATAAATTTTATATATTCGTCTGTTTTTATTATTCGTCAATGAAATAGTGAACTATGTTACAGTGACGCACAGCCTGTTGTTGTTGATTTAACAGTAGAAAGGTGTGTGTATTAATTTACTGCTAATCGCAATCAAACGCGCCGCGCGCCGAATTTTACGCGTTGTTTGCCTCAGTCAAAGTTACGTTGACCAATAGTCAACGTGACGTTGACCTTATATGAATGATATGTTCTTCAAAGTCGACATAATATTCACGAATACGAATCTTTTACAATCCGTGGGTCATTTTGGACAACCGTTTTCGGTGAAAATGGAAAACGGATTTTAAAACATTTTAGTGAAAAATCGTTTTCTTGTGAAGATGGAATACCAATAGCGAATTTAAGCCTGCTTGATGAACCGTGAAAACCAATAACAAACCTCGGCGAACACGGTCATATGGATATCAGTTTTCTATTCAGCATCACATTTAAAATTAGTTTTATAACCGTCTTGCGTGAAATTTCGATGAAAGCTAATTTATATTGATTTTTGAGACTGGCTTACGTGTTGAAATCAACATCGTTCGAAACATAGTTCGAATGACACGTGATTTGGTTTAACACTGTCATTAAATATATTGTTATTCTTGTTTTGTTCGTTTATTGACTTTCGACTCGTAATATTTATTGCGATGGATAGCATTTTGAATCAGCAAGACGACGAAATATATGTGTACTACAACGCTTCGAAAGAAGATGCACTGAAAATAAATACGCGTCAATAAGTGCCCAGCGACTTGCCATAATATTTAATGTAAGTTACTCCATAGGTCGCCCAACTATGCCGGCTCGCACGCAGTGGCACGCACGCACGCGACTGTCTATCTAATTATACAAATATTATGGCAAGTCGCTCGGCAGTTACTTGACGCTTATTTGAAAATTTCACGCAAGACGGTTGTAAAACTAATTTTAAATGTGATTCTGAATAAAAAACTGATATTCATATGACCGTGTTCGACTAAAATGTTTTAAAATCCGTTTTCCATTTTCACCGAAAACGGTTGTCCAAAATGACCCACGGATTGAAAGATTCGTATTCGTGAATATTATGTCGACTTTGACGAACATATCATTCATATAAGGTCAACGTCACGTTGACTATTGGTCAACGTAACTTTGACTGAGGCAAACAACGCGTAAAATTCGGCGCGCGGCGCGTTTGATTGCGATTAGCAGTAAATTAATACACACACCTTTCTACTGTTAAATCAACAACAACAGGCTGTGCGTCACTGTAACATAGTTCACTATTTCATTGACGAACTATAAAAACAGACGAATATATAAAATTTATGAATAAAACATGTTTGCTGTCATGCGCGTTGGTGCCATGTCTCCAATGCTTCCCACAGTATTTCAAAATTTCCTTTTGAAATATTTAGGCTGGAATTTTATCGCTGCCATTGTGATTAGCTTGCGAGCGAGCATAAAACGAGCGAGCAATGCGACAGTCCTAAATATGTAATGGAAATTTTTGTAGATTTTGCAGTAAAATTTAAAACAAACAAAATTTTAAGGAAGCATAACCTCACATCTTTTTCTCATTTCAGCTCGATTTCAGGTAAATGCACTGATATTTCACGTGGAAGCACTGGAATCTGCCATGCAGGCTAGCAAATAGGCAAATGAACCTGTGATTGAACGAAACACGTAAATAAATCGCTTGGATTGTTGAAGGAACAGTGAAAAAAGTGAAATTATTGAGTTCCGCAGGTTCCGCAAGTTCCGCTTGTTCCGCAGGTTCCGCGGTCTGCAGTTCCGCTAATTAGTCATACCCAACCAGAGTTTCAATTCAAAAAGTGTTCAAAAAATGTGAAATTTGGACAATGTTTATATTTGGTGGCCCACCTTTGTTATGAGCAGAACCGATGCACAGAACGGACTGTAACCCCTCTTTAATGATTACATTGTAACAATTGCCTCTTGAATATCACAAAAACCAAAGTTTAAAGTTTCTTAGTTTAAAGCCAGGTTGCAACTGTTGTGTAGTGTAGAGCAAGTATGAATCAATAGCATAGTTAACACGACAGTTTAGTCATGCCATGCAAAATTGCAAATATTTTGCTGTTTATTGACCGCAAAAACAATCAATTTCTAAAGACGTGAATAATGATAATTATTTAAAATTTGCATAGCATACCTAACTTGTTGGGCTGCCTATGCTACTGGTATCAACTCAGATAGCTGTAAAACTTTATTCACACATTGTTGACCTTGTCAACTTGTTTATTTCCTTTTTCCATTCATTTCTTGGTTAGGACTGAGTGACCTCTTATGTCTATTCAAATTTGGTTCCAAAGAAATGCACTATTGTTAAAGCACATGTTTTTTTAATAATGCATGTTTGTTATTTTTTTTTAGTGATTGGCTAGTGAAGTTGAAGATATTCTATTTAAAAGTTTAAACATCATTTCTGCCTTAGACGTTTCCATATCAATCTTAATCATAATACATATAATGACTGATTTGAATCTGGCTCACAAAAGAGGCAATGCATGCATAACCAAAGATGACTCAGCTATATAACTGTGATGACTAAATGAAAACTAAAACTCATGATTATATTGATTATTGATTGGGCAAAGTATTTTTTAATCTAATTTATCATTCACAATAATTTGTGAATTTCTGGGATGTAATCTAAAACTCAAATAGGATTTACATTGTTCATTTGTTGTACAAAATATTTTGCCAACAGTTATCCTGTTTGTTTAAGGTTTCTGTATGTGGCACCAAAGTGCTATAATTTATGGTCTTAATTCATAGGTGATAGCACAGATTTTTAATGTTATTAATTCAATAACTTGAAAAATTAATATGGCTTAGACCAAGGAGGACAACACTGAAACATGTTAGACTTTATTGCTGACTTAATTATGATTCAAAAGCTATATGACTACATACTACCTTTCACAACATGTACACAGATATTCACTCTCTCGAGAGAAAACCTATTCTTCCCAACAAAGAGGCTTTGCTCGAAATGTCAAAGTTGTCTTGTATTTCTTAGGTTAACATGAAAATATAAGTATGTAGGCAGGAGAAAAAAACTCAAATATCTGAGAATGATCGCTGATCCTGCACAAAAGTTACCTTAAAATGTATTAAACTGTCTCAGGACTTAAAGAAACCATTTTACCAGTAGTTTGTAACTGATGATGTTAGCCAAGGTACTATAACTATTAAAATTGAATGGGGAAATGTAACTATAATATTTAATCAATGGTTTGAATTATCTCATATAGTCACTGCTAAATTGTTTGCATCGCATCATTACTTTTTCTCAGTTAGTGGTTACACTATAAATACCAGGCCAGTTACAAGAAGTGGATGTCAGGCCAGTAACAAGAAAGCCACACAATGTTATCCAGTGGATATTGATTTTCATTTATTGTAAAAGGGCTTAATAGACACAAAATGAAATTATATATACTACCAATAGATGTAGGAATGTTCAGTGTATAAAATTAATGTAAATATTGATGTGTCTCAAATCAGACTGATCATGTAGCCGTCTATTTTAAGAAGTTCAAAAAAATATGCTATCGGTATATTTAGTTGCCTTTCTGGAACCATATGCAACTTTAATTTTCAATTTTTCACAAGACCAATTAAACAATTAAAACTCTAAATAGAAGCATGGTAGGTCAAAAACCATCAAAATAGAATTTTGACAGTTCAAATGCTAAAGTGTAGATTGCAAATGTAAGATATCCAATTCACTTGACACTTCTGCAGTTTTTAACAGCACTAAATACACATATACTAGTGAGTTAATAATACTGTAATTTATAAAGTCTGCTTTCCAATTTCTATTAAGATGCGACTGTTGTAAAAACAGCAGTTGCTTTTAGTAAAAGAAAATAGATACTGAACTGTAGACTTTTTTGCATAATTTGCCAAAGATGGCTTTAATAAGGAATCATTTAAGTCAGTCCTACAAGTCAACTTTCTTCCTCGTGCTCTTGATACCGAGGGAGTCCACTTCTCAATACACACTTCAAATTCTAGGTAATGAGTCAGTCGACAGCCAAAATTAATTTCATTTACTGAATATTTCATGAATGAACTTAGTTTGCATAAACACTGTATGTATGTCATTAACGTGCACTAAAAGCATACTAGAAGAGTACTACACAACAAAATTAATACTAACCTTTATCGACTAATTCGACGTCCATTTCGCTTGAACTGGCGCAGGATGCTTCTTCGTTTTCACGAGTCGCAATCGAGTAAACCAACGAGTTTTCGGCCATTTTTTCAGATAAAAACTGACCAGTGGCCGGCTCCTTACCTTGGATCCCGCAATGCTCCCCCCCCAATGCAACATACAAATGAACGCATATATGATGCCATGCATCATACATGCACGATTGTCTCTATGGTATATATCATCGTAGATAACGAGAGACCATGTTGTAATTTACATAGGTTCGATGAGCGTTGGCAAATCGACCTGAGACGTAGGCGAATCAATTCTAGACGTTGGCGAAACGACTTGTTGGCAAAACGGCCGCAATTCAAATGAGAAACATCTAACAGTAACATATAATTTTACAACATTTTCTAAGCATAAAGATTGACATTCTAGATTGACAAACCGTGCATCTGAACTTTTACAATGCATGGAAATGCGGTGGTTTAGGTTGGTGTATATATGACCACAAATTTCGCTACAAAGCTGGTATGTGTTGAACATTGTCGTGGGCCACCATTGATATGCAGTTATGAGGTATGTTTGCACGACAAATATTTTCGGCACAGCACCCTTTTTTTTAGCCCACAGGCCAAAAAAATTGGTAAAGAAGTGTGTTTACACAGTATTTTTCTTTTTAGGCCTATGTGCCCCAAAAATTTATAAGGCACCCAATAAATTGTTTGGCACTCTTAAGGAGAGCGATTTAGTACATCTCTTCTAACCTTATTCAAATTGTATGCAAAATAGGCATTCGATTGCAAGAAAACTACAATCTTGGCCAAAAGTTCGTGGAACGACTCGAAAAATTTCCAAACATCTAATGTAAAGGCGTATTAAAACGATAACGCGCCTCCCCCCGCTCCCCCCATTCAATGTTGCTGTGTTACATCTCTACTGCATGTTTCATTGATGTCTTTAGTCAATGACCAGCCATAAATATCTACCTCACATCAACATTGTGTGGGGGGAGAGGGGGGAGTCATCAGATTTGAGCAAAACTCAATCATCGTTCTACCATTTATGGCCAAGATTGTCTGAAATTATCTCGATATCTTTTTTACACAAAATGCGCCATTCCATGTCCTTTTCTTTCTATTTCTTTTTTACCTTGATGACGGAACCTTTCCAGGACTGACTGCTTTGTATTTTGTATTACGTAATTACCAGGAACTTATTTTAAGTTAAGGTGGCTCTGCTCAAGCTCTATTTGCTACATGTTTACACCTGGGTGGCATAATTATCACTTACTCGAATATAGCGCATAGTTTACTTTAATCAGGAAGAGAGCGATACAGCATAATCAGACAAAGACATTATATTTTTATAAAAATCATATGCTCAAATATATCAACACTAGTTTACAACATCGCGTGAAATTTTAAGTAGTGCCGAGACACTGTAAGCATGCCGAATATATCGCGCGCGCAACAACGACTTGTGTATATTGTTACGTACAGCAGAGCAGACACTCAGAAATTTCCGAGTAGAAGAAGCTTTGCTGATGCAATTGTGGAGGCATGGGCTGCGTCAGGCTTCGATATTGAGCATTGGGTTGTTTCTTTGGAGGCGCATTCCAACCAATCGAGCGAGTGTCCTGACGAAGACATGAATCTTTACCATTATCACATGGCACTTAAGCTAAAAAGGAGAGGAAGATGGCTTCAGGTTCGCGACTACCTAGACCAGAAGTTTGGAATTAAAGTGAACTTTAGTGATCACCATAA
Source organism: Muricea muricata (assembly GCA_963855995.1). Taxonomy (NCBI): domain Eukaryota; kingdom Metazoa; phylum Cnidaria; class Anthozoa; order Malacalcyonacea; family Plexauridae; genus Muricea; species Muricea muricata. The sequence continues at coordinate 45,394,976 of OY979716.1, read as the reverse complement.
TACATACTATAGCAGTTACAGGTATGTGACTAAAGAAGACAGGAATTCTGAACATTCTGAATCGCATCCAGATTTACAAAACCCCCCGAGAACCGAAAAGGCGATCGGTGCTAAGAAGCGTAAAGGACGAGCAGGATCTGCATCAAGTGACAGATTAAGAAAGCGGCGTAGACAAAGGGCCATGAGTGTGTTTGATGTATCGCAGATTATACAGCAACAAAAAATAAGCAAGCGAGTAGAGTTAGTGTGTCTTGCTGTACAGCAAAAACGAGAAGGGAATACGGCGTTAGCTGAGTTCATTGCGAACAAGGGTGAAAACGCTGTAGACGACGCCTTAGCAGTTGCTAAAGAGTTTCAGGATGCAGAGGAAAAGCTTGCCAGGATGCAAAAATCACGCGTTGACCTGCTGAATGAGGCAAAAGAAGGCAAATGGTTACTGGCTGCACAACAGTTGTTAGAAAGTAACTCTATTCCTGTTAAGTCGTTCTGCCGTGCTGTCTACATTGCGCTTGAAAAAGGAAGAGGGAAATATCAAAACATTTTTATCTACGGTCCAGCCAACTGCGGAAAAACATTTATATTGTTACCCTTGAAATCTATTTATAGAGCATTTTGTAACCCAGCAACAGGAACGTTCGCATGGATGGGGGCAGATGAAGCCGAAATCATCTATCTCAATGATTTCAGGTGGAGTGCAACCGTGATTGCATGGGCTGATTTGTTGCAAGCACTGGAAGGTGACATCGTTCATTTACCTGCGCCAAAGAATTTTTGCCGAAGGGATTTGGAACTATCCGCTGATACGCCTTTTTTTGCTACGTCTGACGCGCCACTAGTTCTGATCAAAGGCGGAAGTATCGACCACACGAACACTGAAATGATGAATGTGCGCTGGAAGTTTTTTAAGTTCTCCAAACCAATTCCCGAGGCTTCTCAAGTGAAATTTGAACCGTGTGTGTGGACAGTGCTTTGCCAACTTTATATTAAGCAATAAAGATTAATTAATCGTATGAACGGTGAACTAATGTCTGGATCGGAAGCTTAAAGTTAATATGTAACCTAACCTTTACAGACAGAAACGCAGCACGCCATGCTTTGTTCACACACTACTCAGTGACAGTACTCAATGAAACACGAGGTGAAAAACCAGATATGTTTTTTTTATTCCCCCAAAACTGATTTGAAATGTAGGGATAAGTGTCCCGATTATGTCAATTCATATTATGTTGGTATAACTAAAGGCTTTCGAGAAAAAAACCACAGTACTCGACTATAATACGAGTGAGACCAATGTCCATTTCAGATTAAGTTTCAATCTTGCAATGAGTACTGTCAGTTAGAGTTTAAAACGTGCAACTTATTATAGACATTTTACGATAAGATTGTAGGGACAAAACGCACAGAAAAACTGTTGGGTTTATTTTGTTAATTCATAAATAATGAGAGGATAAACGAAGCATTTACTGTGAGTACTGTTGACGAGCACTGTCATGTATAGTAATTTGAGTAAGTTAATACACTAATATTTTGTTCGATAGCCGCCAGACTTAATTATAGCGTCTACGCGTTTTGGCAAACTTTCAATTGTTTTGTCAATAATATCAGTAGAAATACATTTTAGGGCACATACAACTCTTTCCTGAAATTGCGAAAAGCTTTCAGCTTCTATGCGTTTCTTGATAGCCTCTTCGCGCAAAGAATTCTTGACGATATGAAATACATTTTCAATTGGGTTTAAATCCGGTGATCGAGCAGGAATTTTTAGTAAATCGCCTTCGACATCACGTAGTGCATTCATTGCCGCTCTGCTGCTTTGAGAGGGGTCGTTGTCCATGACGAATATGCGTTTTCCACCATGTTTAGGACCGGCTTTAGCAAAACAAATGTTAAATTTATTTTTGATAAAGTTAGCAAAAAAAATTCCATTCATTTTTTCGTACGGTTCCGCAAGAATAACACCTTTTCCATGGGCAATAGCGACCATTACATGGACTCTACGACCACCTGGCAGATCTTTGCTTCCTTTGCCAGTTAACATTAATCCTTCTCCCTTTTTCCGCCAAACTCTAGCCATTCCAGTTGTTGTCGCAGTTCTCATTGGATTAAACTTATGTATAAACGAGACACCATCGAGATAGAACGACACCTCATTTGTCCAAAAATCTTCGTTTAATTTGCTGAACCGTTTAACCTTTCTGCAAAATCGTCTCCTCAGTACTCTATCTCTTTCCGATAGAATTCCTTTCTTCCGTCTTTGGAGAAAACCGTAGCCATTCTCATTTAGAATACGCGAAAATGTCCGTCGACTAACAGCGTCTAAACTGAGACCAGTCTCAATGACCAGAGACTTAACAGATACATTGGGTTCACGCAATCGCAGAGCTTTTAGCGTACGTATTAAAGATCGCACATTTCTTGAGTTGAGTTTTCATGGCCTTCCCTTTTTCTTGCATTTTTTCGCGTTTTCAGGCTTATTTATTGCCATATTACATATCCTATGACTAGATGATTTCGAAATCTTGCACTTTTTAGCAATCTCGCCATATGATGCATTGTTTTTTACCCTTAATAAGTGGGCGTAAGCTTTTTGAACGGCTGTTATTTTCTCACCAGGCATTTTGAAATGTACAACTAGATTTCCAAATCGTTTGTTGACGTGTTAATTAATTGAATGAGACAAAAATGGACGGTGCACAGCGCTAAGTAACGTATTCACTTATAAAATAAAGGCACATGATGAACAAATAAAAATGTTGTCTGTATTACTTGCGCATACGTAAAAACCGACAATTTTCCCACAATTCCAGTTCAAACAAGCCACAATTGCCTGATATTGAAAACCAATCAAAAATACATTTTTAAATGTCGGTTTAGCTGAATCTCGGTCTTATCATTCACACAACTGATGTAGAAACTTTAACTGTTATTTGTAAGCTGTCCACATTAAAAATTTATCTTAATATTGTTTGCAGAACCACCTTAAGTTAAAACATAAAAGAACTGAAAAACCAAAAAAACCCACAAAGAATTTGAAAATAGAAACACGTAGAAGTTTTTTACATATATATTTGTTCGAAATGAAATAATGGAAGTTTTTTCATTAAAAGAAATGCATTTCTCACACCAAATAAGAAATTAAAAATTTCAGACAATCTTGGCCAAAAGTTCGTGGAACGACTCGAAAAATTTCCAAACATCTAATGTAAAGGCGTATTAAAACGATAATGCGCCTCCCCCCGCTCCCCCCATTCAATGTTGCTGTGTTACATCTCTACTGCATGTTTCATTGATGTCTTTAGTCAATGACCAGCCATAAATATCTACCTCACATCAACATTGTGTGGGGGGAGAGGGGGGAGTCATCAGATTTGAGCAAAACTCAATCATCGTTCTACCATTTATGGCCAAGATTGTAGGTTACACTTAATTAATTTTTTGTATCCGTGAGACCTGTAATAAAAGTGGAAATGAAAGAGTAATATTAAAAAATTAAAAAAGACTGGCACTACTTAAAAAGCACAGTTCCAATCTCCCATCCAACTTAGCCTTCCGCATTTAATGGTGGGAAAATTCAAATATGGCAAACTTACACAAAACAGAGATGTATCAATTGAGACAAATTATTGTGGTTTGGTTTACCAAAAGAAGAAAGTGACAATATATCAGTTCATGTAGTAGTCATGCAATAAAGGCAATATTCAGGAATATAATAATAGGCAATATTTTAGAGGAAATATTCTTTCAAACAAAAAGCATATGGTTTTGTTTGTAGCCAATCCAGCATACCCTCTTGGATCATGAAGGGTTATCCACCAAACAACAATGCTTCCAGAACTCAATGAGTGTTCAACTACCGATTAAGCCAAGCACGAACGACACTTGTGGCTTTGGGAGGTGGAAAGGTCACTTCATTAGGTTTTCCAAAAGGGTTGACATGGATGTTCCATCTCAGGTTAGTATTGTACATGCGTCGTGCATCTTGCACAATGTATGTGAAGTTAAAAAAACCAATTTCCTGGAACTTTGGGCTAGAAATGACGCTCAAGAAGATGGCATGGAACCAATCGGAAACAACGAACTGTCTGATGCACACACTATTCATGAAACACTAGCAGATTACTTCTGCGCACAATACTGATAGATTTCATTCTGTGCAAAACTGAACATATATTAACACCTTTTTCATCCTTAAAATAAATATGTAAGTTCACGTAATATAAACAGACTAGGGCATAACCCTCACATAGCTAACGTCTAATAATTTACAGTTGGATTAACGACTTCATACTTCAACAAAACAATGTGAAATGGTAACGATTCAGCAAGTTTTGTTTTGCAATATCAGAAGAATGTTTAGCCATCATAATTTGAAATATGTGTGTTCCTCTGCTTCATTTTCAAAAATGACATCATTTGGTGTTTGTAATGGGGCTTGCAATGGTGCCTGTAATGCATGCATGCATGTAAGAAACTCCATGATTATTTTGCTGGATAGGGCTATATGCTTGAGGATAAAATACAGATGAAACATTGAGGCTAGGGTTGTGTGTTTGAGTCACATTTCCATCATTATAGCTAGCATTTGCAATTCATGTTCCTGTTCTTGTTTTTTCTCTCTGCTTCCAGTTTAGCCTGTCCCTTCGAAATTCATGTTCTTTTTCAATACGCAATTCGTCTAATTTTTTGTATCTGAAATGACAAAATATTGCAAGGTAGGTCATGTTAACAATTGTCAATGTCAGCTAAATGCATGGCAAATAAAGTACAGTAGTTACATAGCTCTCACAGAGAGGTTCAAGAAACAAGCTAGAAACTGTATTTATACAGTTGTGACCATATGTTTGAAATGCTGTATGGAACAAGTTTCAATACAACATTGTATTTACCTTTTAAAGTCATCCTTAGATGTCTTTTTGAATTGATTTAACATTACTTCTAAACTCTTTTCTGTATTACTCTTTTTTGGTACTGTCATGTTAAATTTCTCTTTGAGGTCTGGATCATCTTAACAAAAAACCCCACTTCTCTCATAAAAATCAAACTAGCTTTGCTGCACTACCTGCACATTGTCTTATAACTAAACATACTCACATAGCAATGGCTTTTAATGTGAGGTAGACTGGCAATTTAAACTAGAGAAATAGTGCCTCAAACTCAATCTTAATTAAATTTAGACACATACATTGTAAATTGCCAAAACCAAACACGGAATATTTACCATGGAATACTTACCAGGCTTCTCAACAATGGTTTTCATTGCAGTTCATCCATATTGCAATTCAGACAAAGGAGCCTCATTAATGGTGCATGGTGCTAATGATGACTTCTTTATTAGTATGAACACCACTAGAATAAATCTCTTTCTCACATGAACAACTTTGGCATTTCATTGTGGGTTTCTTGCCTGTTCCATATTTCTTACTCTAGGCATTAACTAACAGAAAACAAAACCATTAAAAAGAACCGTGGCAACATTTCATGCATGCAACCTATAGTATGAATTGTTAAGATCAAATGTTTCAAGTTAATTGAAAATAACTGCTGGGTCGTTCCAGGAAAGATCCACTAACTTTCCCCATGCCCAGAAAGGGAGAAGAGTTATTTTCAATTTCCACCTAGTTTAGGGGGTGTGGATCTTTTTTGGAATGACTGAATATGCAATCTTTTTTGCTTTTAACTTTTTAGCAAACTGCATTCTAATTTCTAAACAACACGAAAAACAACAGGTTTATATTCAATAGCAAAGATTACATGAGTGCTCCAAGTTACTTTGAAATGTAGCATTGTCATCAATATTTTTACTCTTTCATTGTATGACATTGCAATGTTATGTCAACTTGCCAAAATTTGATCAATTTGGTCAAAAAACTTCCATTTTTTTTTTTCATTGCCAGATTTTCATGTCTTGTCCTTTTCAGTTTAGTACTTTTGGCGTAATTTTTTCATCTTGTTTACTACTGTGTAACGACTGGCATGGAGTTGTTCCCATACAAATAATTAAATCACCTCAAAGATTTATACAAAATTTTCATTTTCAATTAAAATAAATTACTATAAGCATGAATATATTGCATTACATTATAAAATGCTATAAGCATTGTAAAATACAATCTTGATTTTGCTCATCAGTCACTACATGACACTTTCCATCTACATTAAGTCAATATAAACTGAACGGAAACCAAGTACAATATAACAGAATGGGATAGACATGGTCTGGACATCGGCCACACTCACACAAGTTTGACACTATTTTGTACATTTAATATTGGGGAACACAGCAACACAACTTATGAGCAATGTGTTGTAAACTTTGTTGCTTTGTTTCAGTGTTTTGGCATTTTCCAACGCAACTTGAATTTCTTCATCGCTCCAAGCTTCAAATAAATCTTTCATTTCTTTATCCATCCAAAGCTTTCCCCTGCTTTTGTTTGTTGTCATTGTATTTGCACAAGCTGTTAATCTGTGCATGATCAACAATAAAAAATGCTGATGCAACAGTATTTTCAATTATTTTGGGCATGGTGTCCATGTTTAAACAGGCCGAAACTACCTTTTGAAGTGGTCTTGGCACAGAAAAAAATGCGAGTCTACAGACTTATAAATTGCCTGTCAACACAACAAAAAAATAAGGGTGTTTTGCCATGCCAAAAATGTTTGTCATGTGAATGCACATTTTCACTGCCAGTTCTACTTAACTATGCGACGACTATTTTTTTTTTCTAACGGACTCTCAAACAAAGCTGGGGCAGCGAGGGATGCAATCTGCCACAGCTATAACCAGGGTAGACCTTGCCCATTACAACCCAACTGCCCCCATACTTACTAGCTGGTCTAAATAATTCGAAACACAATTTAGACAGTAAAAAAAGCAACTACTTGAACATGAAAAATGATGACTTGAAAAATATTAGACGAGAAAAAGCATGCAGACATTGGTAAAATTAATATACACTAAATAGAAAGCTGGCAAGACCCAGTGTTTCAGTCATAGTATTAGTGTCTGTACAAAATTGGAATTTAGAAAAATTATGACTGTTTTTGACACTGTCATAATAGTCTCAGATGTAAAAGAAAATATTAAAAGACAAAACACGTATCTTCAATATGGCATGAAAACTTGAAGATGCCATGAGAAAACAATCTTGCTCGTAAATTTTACTCGCAAACTTCTTATTGTGTAAATGACTTATTGACCTATAACTTGATTTTTTTTACAGGAAATGGTTTATCACTTTTAAATTTTTTGAAAAGAATAACGCTAAAGTGCTAAACCAGCTTCGTTAAAACAAAAACTTGAAAAAAGCTGATATTTTTTATCGACAAAACTAGGGGGTTGAAAATAGTAACGGGCTCAAGAAACCAGCCTGGTCTGTGGTAATTTGCATGAGAATAGTGGACCAGTTGTCATGGAGATTGCATTAGCAACGACCAAAGTCAGCCATTTTTTTGGCTTAACTTGCTTGACTGAAAAAATATAGGAGCAAGTTCTCCAGTAATATTATTATAGCTCCGTGGTGCAAATATTGCCCTGGTATAAATGGGTATCACTGAGCTTTATTACATGTGGAGAAAGCACGTGCCACCATCTTTGAAGCAAATTAAATGGCAGCGATTTGCAAAATTGGTTCCCGGCTCCAGGTAGCTACCACTGACCCAAAATGCAATGCTATATGTTCGGCAAAGCCCTTCGCCCCCCTGGGTTTTAACAAAAAATTGTTTACGAGGTAGCGAGCAAAAGGAAATAATCTTAAAATATTTTTATTTCTTTGAATATATTTTTATACTATATTTGCTTAACCGTGAAAAAAGGTGCTTGCCTTACTTGTCAGAGCAAGAATCTACTATAAATGCAGGAGAATTCCTCTTCAGGTATGTTTCACACCACATATACTTTGTATTTTCACTATTTTGCGTACGATTTTAATACACATATGGCAACACGCTTCGATGTTTGTCTTGTTTGATAATAAAGTGTTTTTAGATCACACAAACCCTTAGATCTTTTATACAAATGGTTAAAGATTATTGACATATTTTTTTTCTTCTGAGCATTGTATTTCTATTGCTAGCTTCGTTTTGTTTTGCTGAAGGCTGTTCCATTACTTGCATATGTTAGCCTAACTTTCCAGGACTCAGCAGCATCTTTATGCAACTCTTTCCAGCTAAGCTGCTTATGTAAAAAGTAGATACTACCAGAAGATTTAAAGAAAGTACACACTCACTTTGTTTTAGGTTTGTACCTGCCAGTATGTGGAAATGCAATACCTGAGAAAAAAGTCAGCTATAGAAAAGGGAAAGTATCAGGGACATGGCATAAGAGGTTTTGTTTTCCAAATGCATCAAGGTAACTCACACTTTACATTAACAATCAAAAGAAATTTAGAAGTGACAGGGTCCAGAAAACTGCATGTTTTCATTGTTAAGTTTTGTATTAGCCATTGATGCCTTTTAAAGATACAATAGTTGATTGCATGTGCACAGAAAATTTCAAGACATTTCAAGACCAAATACAGGGGGCCAGTATAGACCTTAGAAGTGCTTACGTCACACGGTTTTCAATGCATATAAATACAAGGTAAATTTTTCCCACATGTTTCCCGCATTGCATTGCTATTCATTGCTTGACTCTGGCGTGACGTAAGGACTTAAAACGTCTATTGAATGGGGTTACTCTGTAAAAATAAAATTGTGTAATTATAATTGTAAATATCATTGAATTATCAATATTTAAGAATCCTTGATAGTTCCACCCTTACAGAATAAAGGCATTTGCTTTTCTTTGTGTATCCTTGTGTTGTAAAGGCAAAAATCATCTTCGTCCCCAGGGCCTTGCGGGAGCTCGCGACCCGCTAAAGGCCCTGGATTGGATCATCCCGCAGAGGAGGTTGGACAGCTATCACGTGATTTTTTTGACCAATCAAATCGCGTAATTTTCGAAGCATTTTTGCTGAGCTTTCTTGGCATCAAAATTTACATCAGACAGAAAAACCCTCGAAAAACATTATAAATATTAATGTTTTGCTTAAAATAAGAATTGTGGACGTAGAATTACAAAGGGAGTGGTGATATCAGAAAAAATGTCCGAGGTAAACGATAGTTTTTAACCTTATTTAAACGATTGAAGTTGCACATGTCGTTGCATGATGGCGAGCTAAGTCTGCGACTGTTTACAATTTTCAAACAAAAATATCTGAAGTTGCCATGGTTCGATTTTTCTAATTTTTTAGAAGCACAAAGAAAAATGTCATAAATAAAGGTTTACCAGACGGATCCCCAGGATCCCCTTAAAATTTTCAAGAAATTCGGCATTGAAGTGACCTTGGTCACTTCAAGGTTGGAGAAAATCGGAAAGTGAATGTTTGTTAAATCAGGAAGAAGTTGCGCCGCCAGGAAGTCATTTTAACATTACTTTTTCAACTTTTTTAGTGTTTAATGTATCTTCTTTACAGTAAGCGTTAAATTACACTTGTGAATGATTTTTAAGCGACGCATTTAGGAGAAGTTTTTCGTGTCTTTTATAGATTTTACAAGACGGTGTTACAAATATTTGTTCTTGGTTGACGACTGTATCTGAAGTAAGTCATACTACAGTTTTTGGCATCAAAAGTAAAATAGTTTCATTTTCTGATAGGATAAGATGGCTGAGGCTGCCAAAAGAAGCCATGATCCTTCAGCTGGTGACACGCCTGGCAAGAAACCAGAAAAAAGAAGATCCAAAAAATCTGGAAGGTTCGTAAAAGACGCAAAAAAGTCACTGTTCCAGTCTGATACTGAGCCAGCAGCGAATGTGGAAAGAAAGTATGACGCGGTACGTAACATTACATGTAAAGAAAGAAAGATATATCTTAAATTGACAAAGATAGAAAAAGTCAGTCTGCTTTGTAAATGAAATGTTCCATAGTACAATTGCCTGTCATGTATTCATTGTAGATAAAACGACCTTGGTTGAATTTATCATAGTTATAAATAGAAATTGACAAACTGTACAGATATAAATGTCATACCATAAATATAGAAACTCTATGTTGAATGAATGTGCTCATTTATTATGCTTTGTAGTGGTGTGATGAGGAATTGGCAGCATTGGTTGAATATATTGCTCTTTATTATTCCTGTGATGACAACTCCACAAATGTTTGGCCTACTACAAAGGATGAGAAGTTCTGGGAGAAATGTGCCGATGCTGTAGACTGTTATAATGTGAACACCGAGCGATCTGGTAAGTTCTGCTGTATGTCCATGCAATAACAGCTATGCAGTGCATTAGTGTAATATAAAGAATTCTCATAATTTTGTCAATACAGAGATTAATATATATATATATAATGAGAGATATATATAATAGAATTATTACTTTATAATAAATATAATAATAGAACTATTTTCGTATGTTTTCCTAGGTAATGCATGTCGAAACATTGTAAGAAAATACTTAAAAAAAGAATTTCAAACAATTGAAGCTGTAGAAGAGGCATATGAAATCTGTTATTTTAGTGCGAAGGTAAATTGCATGTATTGTGGCCTAAAATAACCCCTCATCCTACTTAACTTAAAACAAACCGACTATACAGTATGTACCAGGGACAGATTTTCTGGGGGGTGTAGGGAGTGCACACCCTAAAGTTTTCTAGCACTCCCCCCAAGAAACATTAGGAAACAGCATTCATACTGTATGTTCATATTATTTATTCACTGTACCAGTATCTGGCACATCCCTGGTATGTACATCATTCTACTTAATAATGTACTATGGCTGAATGTTGTTTTTAGGTGTCTGCTCAAAAAGATAAAGAAATACCATCTAGTCCACCTGTTGGGTTCCAGCATCCCACATCTATCAGGTCCCCAATGCTTAGATTTTCTCCACTGCATGACACAGATGTTATCAAACTCCCAGGTTGTATTCTTGATGTTATTTCCTCAGGCTTTTTTAGGTTAACCAAGCGACAACGAGAACAACTACTCACCCATCTATTCTAAACATGGTTGGTACAAGATATTAACCCTCGATTGGATGCAACATTTGTCCCACTTCTGGCAAAGGCGCTGTCTGTTCTTCGTGCTGGTAATAAAGATAACCTTATTCACTATGCTGCCAGGTGCTTTGGAGAACAGCGCCATGGAAATGATGGTCCCAGAATGCCATTAGATAGAATGCCTTTTGGTCTCATTGCACATAATCTTAAATTTTTTGCCTTAGATAATGTTTCCAACCTTCGAGCTCCAGATGATTACAGATCCTGGTGCCAGTCTATGTACACATTATTTGGAAACAAATGGGCATCAATGCACTTAGGACCAATGTGGTCCTATGAACTGGAAAGTGAGAATGTTTCTCCTGCTAATGATTCTTCTTCAAGTTTAGATATTATAAGACAAGCACTGCAAGAAACATTTGGAGTTGACACAACCATATCAGAAACTGCTGAAAACCCATTGTCATTAGAGAAAGAAAGAGATGTTGTAGGTGATGCTGTACCATCTGGTAGAACCATTAAAGGAGATCCATTAAAAGTACACACAATACATAATATGCAAGCTTATTTTCTCATTGTTTGATTATCATCTATTGAAATTGATATTGAAAATGTATTTGTCCTGTCTTGTAGACAAAGATCAACATTGCTGGACCTTCTGCACGGACAGTTCGTCGTATGAATGAGAGTAGTGAGTTTAGTAAGGACACAAAAATTCAGGTATTTGCTAAATGCTATTCAACTCTTATCTGATACAGTATGTAAAAATTTTGCATCAAAATTTGTATGGATCAAACTTTGCTTGGACAAAGGTAGTTTCATTTTTTGCCCATAGACATCTGCCTTGAAATTTCTTCATGAAACTCATCCAAATGGAAGGTGGTGGTTAAAAGCTGATGGAACTGATATTCAAGAAGGACTGAGAGAATCAGTAAGGAATGAATGGCCAGGTGATGTAGATTTAGGTGATGGTAAGTTACAAGATAAGTATTTGAAGTATGTTGAGTATATTAAGTTTGTAAATAGCATTGGCATGAAAGACAGGACATCCTCTGATACGATCAAGGAAGACCTTCAAAACCAGTGATCAAAGTTATCTATGGAGAATGAGTTCCTTGTGAAAGGTCATGCTGATGCCTAAACAGAGTACAAAAACCTGCAGAAAGTGGCCAACACCTCAGAAAAAGCCTTGTTTGCATGTGCATGGAGAGTAGAGAAGTACAGTAAACTACTTGAGAAAAATGGATCTTTGGCACAGAGAGTGACGAACATCCTCAGACTTATGGAGAGTGGCAACACCCAATCTATAAACATTGAAGCAACACTTGCTACTTTGCGTAAGGAATTGCTGGAGTATGTTAAAGGTACATGAATTAAAAATATTTCGAGCACATTGAAGTATTTACACATTAAGATTAAAATACCATGTTACATTTACTAGTATTACCTATCCTAGTTATTACTATTAAGAACCAGTATCTTTAGTTAATTCACACGTTTGATCCCAAGTAGTACCTAACCATATATTTTTCTTGTAAAGTTACCTAACTTATTGTAAAAGGTATTACAACGAAAACACGAGTTGCAGCGTCACATATACTAATATTCATGGTTAGTGATGAATTGAGGAATTTCAAGCCGTATGCTGTTCCTGTTCGTGTTCTGAAGTATTGCAGCCTGACGGACCAAAATGCAAGAGATTTGAAGGATGAGTTAAAAACAGCTATGGAAGATATTGGCATGGTGACTGTTGGTATGTAAGAGCACCGGGAGCATAGATAGAAGCCTGGATACGAGGTTGTGTTTGATACAGTTTTAATCTAATCACATTTTTAAAGGATTTGTAACTGATGGTGACAGACCTGTCTCAGTCATTCAACTCATAATGGATGCCAAGAATGAAGCCCGTGCATTACCCTCAAAAGAGATCGAAAAATTCTTCAAGTGTGTAAAGCAAGGTACACTAGCTATATTACCCAGTACAGCTACATCCACGAGTCAAAGTTTTTTCATTACATGTTTGATCATATACTGGTCATTATTTATTATTTTGTGTGTTGTGTTTATACATTTTACAGACGGAGTGTATTTGCCGATGAAAAGTAGATGTTAAAAGATGTACAGTGGTTGGCAGAATTCATGAATGGTGACCCGAAAGTGCCATTTTCCAATGCAATCCACATTCTGCGTAGGAAAAACTATCCATTCTTCTATGATCCTCATCTTTGGGTTTCAGGTATATTAACTAACTGATAATTGGTTTTCTCACCTGTATATCAAAATGTAATTGTAGCCTGTATCCATGATTTTGATAAAGGCAAAACAGAAACGAAGTCCGACTGTTTGAAATCTTTAATGCCTATGTATTTATTCAGGAAGAAGGTAAGTATGTACTGTGCATTAGGTATTAATTTTAGGGATCACTTGTACGTGCCCAAGGTAAGTGAACGTACCGGAGAGCCTCAACATGAGCGCGAAGACCATAATCATGTTCTTAAAAGGATTGCAGGCAGTTTGAGAGAGGGGCATATTCCGGACGTCGATGCCCAAGCATTCATTAAAGCTATGAATGATCCCAGCACGGGTTTGACATACACAGCATTGACAGGTAAGAGAAAACAGAGTGTGGGTGACGCTGAAAAACTACTGTCACCTGCAGTTGCAAAGTGGTTGAGAGCTAACAATTTTTTGAGTGAAGCTAGATTTGTTGAAGTTGTGTCAAACTGGCATAAAGCAAGTGATGGTCGTGGACTTTCGGAAGCTGATCGCAAGAAGAACAGCCTAGAAATGCTGGATTACCTTTTGGAAGATTGGATGCCATGGTACAAGGATGAGAGAGACTATTCAACATTGGATGTCAACAGGTACTGTATGAGAGAGTACTGCTAAAACTTTTTCTCTGGTGATATCGGGGGGCCACATACTGTACAATGTTCAACATATAACAATGTTACAGACATATTAATTAATTCATTTGTTAATTAAATTAGACCCATCAGAGGAATTAGAGAATTCACCAGGGAAGTCGTGATTGCACTAACGACAAACATCGAGAGTCTGGTACGTTTGCTTGTGGTGTGTCTATTATTTCATTGTGATGTCATTATAACTTAGTGAGTCTCTTAACGTATGGGACAATCGGCAAGCTACAATAGTGCGATGATACGAAACAATATTTAGCATTTTAGCCCATCAAAATTCTATATAGTAGTCATTGCATGTTCAAAAACGAACAACAATAATGTAAGGATTTCCAAATCATTTTCTTTTTGTTCCTAACAGGAGTTCAGACACCAATATGGGATTGAAAAAGGGCTTGTTCCAGAGCATCTAAGGGCAGGGTCAACTGACGATGTTGAGGGCATATTTGCTTTCTTGCATGGACTATTAGGACCAATCTTTGATGAAAAATCTTTCCACGATGTTTTTCCAAAGGTTATCAGTGAATACACCAAGAAATGCGATCCTGACCTCTCGTTTTACTATTATACTGGCTCAAATGATCAATACAATGATGGCTCAATAGTATCTTTTAACATGCCTTCACAAAGTGGAGAAGAACGCCTGGATCGTGTTAAAGTATCAAGAAGAGCTGATCCTGGAGTTTTTGTAGCAAATTGAGCTGCTATTCCACAACGTGGTCAACTGAGTGTGCGTTCAGCACGTTTCAAGTCTGCAGATGGTTTGCCGCTGCCGCCACCACCACCACCACCACCACCACCACCACCACCACCACCACCACCACCACGTTAAATACAAAGAGTAACTGCAGGACAATTGATTTGTATATAGTCATTGAAATTTTCTAGTGAATTAAAAATTAAGTTTACTAACCATTTGCTGTTTGTAAGCAACACATATCAGTTTCTCCCAGATTTGAAGACCAGAGCTTCATATAGTGCATAGTCACTTAAAATGCCTTCATTTGTTACTTGCCACGTGCAAGAACCATTTCTTAATGTATGTTTAATAAATTTGATCATTTCTGTCTGGACTTTCATATATTAGGTCCTAAAAATTTACAGATTCACCCATTCTGTGAGAATACATATTTTATTATAGTCAGATTGTACAATTATACAGAACATATGGGTTTTTAAAAAACACCTTACTGTTATGGTGTGTAAAAATTAAACTGGTATGTGATGTTTTTGCAACAGTAAACATTGACAAACTGCAGTTTTTTGTACTACCAGACACAATGTACAACAAACTAAAGTTTATAATTTCAATAAAATACATTTCTGTACACATGTGGTATAATCTGATGGTTTTTATGGAGTTATAAAAGTGCATGTGACTTATGTCTTTGGTTTATATTGTGTGGACCTTTTTTTTAATTGGAAACATCTTTTTTTGAAACTAAAAAATAATTAAAAAAAAAATCTAGAAAGTTAGTCATTTAGAAAAAAAATAGAAAATTATAACAGATTTGAAACCATATCCTATATAACTGCTGTAAGAGACACAGGTCAAATGCACCCCTACTTCTCAGCCCATAAAAAGCATGCAAAGCCTAACACACACTCTTGCTGTTCCTAACTACTTCTGGTTCCCATTCACCATGCCTTTTTATCCAAATTTTTGGATAAAACCCAATCCTGAAGAAGTCCACTCTGTACTTAATATGTTCAATATAAACATCAATGATATGTCCTGTATTCATAAGAGGATGCAGATACTTGCATAGTTCTGAAGCAACATAACCAACATGAGCCCATCCATTTCCAAAATCCAAATCAATGGCAATTGCCTGCTTGTCCAAGGGATTCAATGGTTCTGGCCAAAACTGAACTTTCACTGGTCTATTGTCATGTTGAAGAGCAATGTATGCTTGTTCCAAGTTATCTTGGTAGCTGTTTTCATGAGCAGCACCAATGCACTTAAATGGTACAGAATGTGTGATCTCTTCATCTTTATCACTTTCATCATCACTTTCATTACCACTCTTTATATCTCCATCATTAGACAACCAAGCCAGTAGATCCCTTTCTATGAATACATATAGAAAAATTTTAGTTTATAACTTTAATGTCTAAAATTAGAATTAAAGAATGCTGTTAAAATGATATCGTAACATCTAAATTAAGAACCTTCAAACACCTAAAATTAGTATTGACTTATACACAATAAAGAATGAATTCAATACAATAAATCTATATGATTTAGCTAATTATCGTTTAGAATACATACTTATAATGTGATTACACAGTCACATTTCAACAAGAAATTTTACAAAACATTAATAGAACCCACCATCTGAGAACCAATGTTCATCCTCATTTCTTACTGTGGGTTGTGGAGATTTTTCCCTTTCTGGTGTCTAGTCTAAAGGTGGTAGTAAAACTTTATCAGTGGCTGGAAAATTACTGCAATTACAACTCACCTCATTTATGTCGAGCAAGGGTGTAACGCGAACATCATCCGTATCTGGAATAACTGCAGCCACTCCACTTGTATTCGCTGACGAAATCTGATCAACATCGAAATCCCACAACAATAGTATTCGCTGATCTTCTTCCTCTTCGTCAACAACATCATCAGGGTGACACTATATGTGTACATTACAATCAGTAAACAAACAAAGTCAAAGATGTGCATAAAAACATCGCGTTTGACCTCTGACGTTTGACAGATACTGTAAGTACAGCTCAAAGCGGAGCAAAACTACAAGCAAACTGTGAACTATATAAATACCAACCTGGAATATCGCACTTGTTTTTACATTAATAATACAAGGAGATTTGAGTCCGTCCAGTTTCGAGATTAGAGCTTCGCTGTTTGGCATAAAACAATTTCGCCTTTTCGATGGAGAATTAATAAAACTAAAATGACAAAAAACCCCATGCAACCACAGAAATGGCAAACTCGGAATAGTAAAAGACGCATCATAAAAAGGATCGCAACAATAGAGATATATTGTGCTATTTTCTAGGAGAATCGCAGCTTGACAATCTTGTCTTTCGAAAGCTTCCATATTCTTTACCACAAAGATGTTTCCTTCGCTAAAGTCAACGCATGAATGAAGCCAATCGGAAAAGCACATGCAAATTTCCCATGATGCTTTGCGAGTAGCTGTCCAACCTCCTCTGATCATTCCGGAAGTGCATATTTTCTGCACTAGTTTACAATGCGCATGTGTAAAAACCTATTACTCTAATAGAGCTGAAGTATTCTACACTTTATACTTTGTAGTTTGTTTCCTAAAATGTCTTTGTTTTGAGTTATGGAGTTTAACTTGGCGATGGAGTACGCCTTACGGGTACTTGGAAAAGAAAAATTAACTCTGAAATAGGCCCAACGTCATGCTATTTACCAGATAGTGAGTGAGGGAAAGGATGTCTTAGCTGTTCTCCCCACTGGCTGTGGCAAGTCTCTTGTTTACCAAATACTTCCTCCTATATTTGACTACCTGAATTGTAGAATGGAACCTGATGATAAACGAAAATCTAGTCTGGTTATTGTTGTATCCCCTCTAAATGCTATAATTCAATATCAAATATCAAAGTTGAGTGATAAGATATTTGTTTGTGTAGTGAAAGCTGAGCGTGTTATTTCAGTTGATGAAAGAGATCATAAGGCAAGCCAACGCCTATATTTACATGGAATACCCTCCAATTGCCAAATTCTGTTCGCACATCCTGAAGCAGTCGTTGAAATGCGAGACATACCTTTCTACGCGTGTTCAAAGAAAAGTGAAGGCAATAATTGTGGATGAAGCTCATTTAGTAGTTCAATGGTAGGTTTGTATTATTATAAAATTCATTGTTAGGATTATTCATGTTTCAAGTTTAATGAGGTTGTCAACATTGTTTGCATGGTAAAAACTAATATCTGATTTTTTGTTTTTAGGCAAAATTTTCGACCAGCATATAGTAAGCTTACTGTTCTTTCCAGCTATTTCCCAAATGTTCCTGTTGTTGGATTGACCGCAACAGCAACGTTGGCAACACAGAAAGACATTTGCTGGACTCTTGGACTCATTGATCCTGTCATAAAATCTGTTAATCCAGATCGACCTAACACACACCTCAAACCACACAGAACAAAAGAGAGTGGTGATGCTCGACTTAAACTTATACTATCACTATTAGTGTCTCAGCTAAAGATGGAATGTCTCGATTTTCCACTTACTCTAATATATGGTAGTTTGCAAATTATTTCTGACTGCTAGGAATATTTTAGCAACAACATGGAAGGTGAACAGTACCATCCTGTAGGAGCTTCACCTGTGGCAAAGAATCGATTGTTTTGTCAATTCCATGCTCAATACCCTAAACATGAACGAGAGCAAATTGTCAAAAATTTAGTAGAAGGTACATCAAAACTCCAAGTACTGTTTGTTACGGTTGCTTTTGGGATTGGCATTGACTTAAAAAAACATAAAACAAGTCATTCACATTGGTGTACCCTATACAATGGAGGAGTATTTCCAGAAAGCTGGGCACTGTGGTCATGATGGACAACAGTCACAGGCTATTATTTATTACAATTCAAGTGATATCTCAGTTAGATACAGATACCATGCGGAATTTTGTACAAGAAACAAATTGCAAAAGGCAGTTTATCCTCCACTACTTTGGATACAATGTGGAAAAAAGAAGTTTGCCTGATCATATGTGTTGTGATGGTCATAAATGCACGTGTGATGAGTGCTTGTTGTCGGATGTTTCAATGCTGTTTAATGCTTTTGAAATGTCAAGTGATGTTTTCCCTCCTGACCCCCCCTTCTGGTGATGCACAAATTCATGGAGATTTGTATGACTATGAACAGAGGGAAATCGAAAAAAGATTACAAGAGTTTAGATTAACTCTCCATGGCTGTGGCAGATCCAGTGTTTGTGGAATCACATTAGCAACAGGTTTCAGTATTGACCTGATTGATAATGTATTGAAACAAGCAACTAGCTTAGAATCAGTGGATGATGTGTTGGCCAAATTACCAGTATTTAGTTACGAACATGCCAAAAAAATTTATTATATTGTTGCTCAGGTAATGTCAAATTAAGATATTCCACACCAATAGCGAGTTTCGTACTACATAATCTGAATACCATTACTTGAGCCAGTAAGACAATACCCCTGAATAATCAATGTTGTTGTTGTATTCAGCAAATGTAATTAGGGGAAGTGATGTTCAGTCTGTCAAATTTGGTAAAAATTATAGTGAAAAGTATAGTAATGCTAGTGACATATCCTATTCCCCACTTTTGAGCACAGTGCCTATAAGCAAATTTTTGAGAAAGTTTGTTAGAATTTTTGGTAAAATTTGATGGTGTATATGTGCATGTTTTTAAAACACTTACAGGTGCACCCAAAGGTCCATGTCTATATCAAACACAATAACTATTACTAGCATCATTAAGGCTACAAGTATTACTTTAAAATAAGATAGTTTTCCTTTTATGTCTGTCAAACCTGGAAATGTCAAAGGTTAATTGGCACATGTGGTTATGTATATCTGGGTGGGTGATCATAATGCCTATAGTTGTTGATTGTACAATTATATATGTATGCATCAGTTATGTATACTTATATTACTTGTGTAACTTATGTGCAGTTTATCTGGTATCATGTAGTAGGGGACACTACCATCTGAGATTACTTTACTGTGTATCCATTATGCAAAAATGGAATGAACAAAACCAGAGCTTAACGTAGAAATACCCTTTTTTTACTCACTAGGAATGCATACAACTAAAAAATTGTCCTTGGAGAAATAAACTGCTTACATGGACAAAACTTGTGCCCTAGGAGGGTTACCCATTTTTGTAAACAGAGTGACTCAACCACTAGGGTAACTCTACTAGCTGATGTGAGTTCAGAATTACCCATGCCTACCTGTGTTTCAAACTATACTATTGACAAAAATTTATTTCATCTAGGTTAGCTTCAGGGTAGGGTTCCCCTAGTACTCAAGGTCATATACTGAACAGCCTTAGTTAAAGTGAAACTCACACCCCAATTTTTTTTATATTAAATAAATCTGCGCTGTTTATGAAGAATGAAACTGAAAAAATTTTTTATTTGGATAAATTCTCACTTTTTTACGGCTCTTTAAAGTTGCAAAAATTAGCCCAAAATATAATGGCATTTGTCCCACGACCGAGAGATGGGGGTCTGCGTCGAGTTGGGTACTGTGACGTCAGAAGGTGAACTTGATCTTTTGTCAACACAACAGATAATATTACTGTAAGTGTGTGTTAGGTTGTGTATTGGCAGTAAAAGGCAAAGAAAGCAGTTTTTAAAATGCCAAAAAGATGCGTTGTTGGCGGTTGTAGCAACGTAAGCAATAAAGAAAAAGGTGTATCTCTTCACATAATTCCGTATTTCGGGGACGAGCGGAATGAGGCAACAAAAAGACGCAAGAAGTGGGCCAACTTTGTTAAACTCAAACGCGCTAGGTGGCAACCTATGCAATACTCCATAATATGTTCAGAGCATTTCAAACTTGAAGACTTCAGCAGAAGATTTTCACATTTTGAAGGCCAAAGATTTGTTGGCAACGTGCTGAAACGGGACGAGTTTGGGATTTGCGTGTTCCCGACTGTAATGCCATTGCCAGCAGCTGGTGCGCTGCACGTGTCAGGGAGAGAGAGAGAAGAATGGTATGCTAATTTACATTTTAATTTACAATTGCATTTATTGCGTGTAATGAGCAAATAATAAGCTATTATAAAAGGCACACAATTTCGTTTGGTAACTGATGATACCTGATTACTGATACAATTATTAATATGCACTTTTTATACAGATTTTAAAGAAAGCAATGTCTACCGCTGAGCCCGGCACATCAAGAGAAAAGCCTAAAACAACGTCTGTGCCTAGCACATCAAAGGAGATGCCTTAAATAGCTTCTGACTCCAGCCCATCAACAGAAGAAGAACTATCACAGTCACCAGAATCTGAGCCTACTCCTCGTGAAGAAACCACTCATATGATTGTTCGAAATGAGCCAGCCGAGTCCTGCGCTGTTGTGTCAGGATGTGTCAATTGTGCACAGCTCTTGAAAGAAAATAGACAACTGACCAACAGGGTGAAAACGTTGAGGGAAATTGTGGGGAAACGGCATAAAGAAGTTAAAGCATATCGCAGAAAACGTAAGAATAACAATTACTTTGTCTTTCCCTTACTTTAACCTTATTAGAGCGTTTGTTATATATTGTGCTTAGTAAACAATATGGAGTCAAAAGTAAGAAAATTAAAAACCAATGCAAAGAGCCCAAAGAAAGTTGATGTCCATGAGGAACCTGTTGAAAGTATGAATTCAGACAGTGATAGCGATGGCTGTGAAATGGAGGTAGAATCAGAGGAAGAAAGTGGTTCCCAATATGACACAGAAACTGATACTACTGAAGACTCTGTGGATTTGGGCAGGCAAGGGTTAACACAGTGTGCTGTGGGTTATTTTGTATATACTATCTTTGCAAGTTTGTAGGTAAACATTTTCTTGTTATAAATTGCCACTCGCTGGTACAAACCTACAAACAGAGCCAAAATATGTAGTATTCTTGTCACATTTGTTATTACTGTTCGAAATTTGCCTAGTATGCAAACATGACAAGCCTGAAGTTGAAATAAAAGAATCTGGGACAAATGTGTCAATTAAATCAAAATGTCCCTCATGCAAACAGGACACAGATTGGCATAGTCAGCCCTATATGCCAGCTTCACAGATTAGAGCTGGTAATTTTCTGTTAGCCTTATCTATTCCCCTCAGTGAAGGATCACCAGGGAAAGTTATCAAGCTTTGTAATCACATGGGATTACAATGCTTCAATCAAAAATCATACTACATTTACTAGAAGGTATGTAAGGTCCAATATAATGACTTTAAGTTGATAATTAGTACTTTCGCAAGTGGCTCAGAGGACATCACAGAAAGACCTGAACCCATAACTAATTGAGGAATTCCCATGATTCAATTGAAGTTTTTGTAACCATATTCTGCTTTAATAGCTCAATACAAAGTTTGTTATTAAATATTGGTTTGTTATAGGAGAAGATATTTCCAACCATTCATATGTATTGGGAAGAGTATCGAAAGAAAGCTCTACAGAAAGTAAAAGAAGAAAGCAAGGATGGAGTGGTTGCAGCAGATGGTAGACATGACAGTATGGGCCATAGTGCTAAGTATTGTGCATATACCATTTTCTGTTGCAATGTACCTATGATAATTCACTTCAACATTGTACAGGTAGTTATTCAAAATGCCAATCAATGATATATACAGGGTGTATAAAAAAAGTAGACAACTCTGAAATCGCTCTCTGTTTCGCGAAGCGTCTCAATGTACGATGTTTTGTATTGAAATATATTGTCTTGGTACTTATAATCTAGAATAAACCGGGAAATTTAAAACTTCAATACCCGAGGGGTTCTGTCTTTTACGGCAGTTTAAATATGTCTTGCACACAGCACTTAAACGCTTAAAAGTAATTTTGACTAGGTAGATGGAAAATTTGTTGGGTGTTGTTTTGCTGTACAAAATTTCAGAAAATTTCCTCGAGTCTAAGCCGTTCAAAACGTCGCGTGAACTTTCATATTTTTAGCAAAATTAGCTTTGTGCATGTTTAATTTATGTATTTACTTAAATTTGCATACAACTCCCAAGGGACATTATTAAAATTGAAACATTTCTTCAGAAAAGCGATTCTTATTGAGAAAAATATATGTTTGCACGACGTTTTGAATGGCTTAAACTCAATCAAATTTCTTGAAATTTTGAACAGCAATAAAACATCTAACATATTTTCTACCTACCAACTCAAAATTGCTTTTAAAGTGCTTATGAAACGAAATTTTCTCCAACAATTTTCTTATTGCATTGGAAAGATCAGTTAAAATCACTGTATAACTTCTTTGATAGAATTTTTGTAACTGCCTTACTTTTCCGGATATTAAATTTTATTTGATTTGAAAATTACCTAACCAGTGACGTCATACTGCATAATCACTTTTCAAAAAAGCTGAATTAATTTAAAAAGTACTCAAGATATAACACCTAAATACCCAGGTCTGGATGTTAAACATAGCCTACACACATGTTAGTGTAGTTTTAGTTATTTTCCACTATTACATGTTACAAAATAAGCCATCTAACAGTCGCTCATTATGCAGTATGACGTCACTGGTTAGGTAATTTTCAAATCAAATAAAATTGAATATCTCGAAAAGTAAGGCAGTTACAAAAATTCCATGAAAGAAGTTATACAGTGATTTTAACTGATCTTTCTAATGCAATAAGAAAATTGTCGCAGAAAATTTCGTTTCATAAGCACTTTAAGCCTATAAATTTCGTGCTCAAGCCATTTTTAATGAGTTTCAAAATATGCACACCCCTGGGTTTGAAACATTTAAATTTCAGAATATTTTCATTTATTGTACACCGTAAGTACCCAAGCAATGTATATTAATAAAAAACTTTATACTTCAAGCCGCTTTGCGAGTTTGGGAGCCGTTTCAAAATTGTCTACTTTTTTTATACACCCTGTAGTTTAATGCACATCCATAGTTCACTTCTGGTATTATACATCAAACTAAGCTTTTGTGACATATAAATGTATGTATAAATTGCTTGATTCAGTTGTGGTTATGAAAGTAGTCCTAAACTATTGCAACAATTCCTTTGCTTCTATGCACTAAATTATTTCAGGCAGTACTACCAGCTAAATTGATTACATAATCATGTATTGATATTGATAATTTCTAGTCTTTTCCCTATGTCTTAATGAAGAACCACTTCATTATGAAAGTTATAAAATTCTCAAAAAAATAATCAAATAAACAGCTCATGTGTCTGATGACAAGGAATATAGGTTTACAATGGTAATAGTTTATAAGAAGCAGTTAACTTTAGAAGCGGTTAACTTTCATGCACAAATGAAATATTTTGCTTAGCAATATGATTGATATGATCATGTAACTATTGTGTGTTATGTTTTGGTACAGTGCTATTTTCAAATCATATTTTTATTGTAGAGGAATGAAACTGGAAGTAGTCCAGCCATGGAGTTTTTGGCATTTAAAAGGAGCATTGACGATCTAATTGGTTGGGACCTTTTGCTGACAACATTCATCTCAGATTGTCATAAATCGATTGCTAGTCACTTCAAGAAAGTATTGAAGCATGTCAAACATTATTTTGATATTTGGCATCTGAAAAAAGTATGTAACTATGGAATTTAATTTTTGTGTGTTAATACATTGTAAACAATCTCAGATAAAAGAAAGTTGTCTGAAATACACCATGCAGTGTTTATAGTTCTAATCTGTATAAGTTACTTACTTCAGAATTGCCCTATTTATATTTCTTTACCTGTCTGATGCTAGATTTTTGTACTTGTTTATTTGTGTGAGATGATTTTACTCTTGAATAGAAAAGACCTGCAGTATTTTGTTACCTTGTTTACTAGGATTCATAAGGTAGATATTACTAATGATGTAAAGGTTAACATAAGCTCTTTAATATTACTTAGAAATCCACAAAGTGTTGTCCAAAGTAGCCAAGGAGAAGGGATATGAAGAGTTGGCTGATTGGTCAAGCCCTGTCTCAACCACCTTCATTGGAGTGCCTTGTCAACCTATGATGGTAATGGCTTGATCATCTGGGCCAAATTTAAGCACACAGATCTGACTGATCCACTTTTCAACAAGTGTGCACATGGGGACATTGGTCCAAAGAAATGGTTAAAGAAAGGTATATTTTAGGAAGTAGTGGTACCATCACCTCATCACAGTATATTTGAATAACTCAGTAAATTTCAAGACTCCCTACATGATAATTAATATTATTTTGTGTTAGAAATATTACAGGCGGGGCAATGGTTTGCTTCCTTGAAACAAAGTGGCATGCCTCAACAGTAAATTACATAAGCATGATCAATTAATTAGTTGGCACTGGGTTCCATATATTTTGATGTGTGCTTATGTAAAAAATCTATACAATTTATTTAGGCACCCAGTTGCATGATCGTTTTTGTGCAGAATTGACCAATAAGTCACTTGTTGAAGGCATAAAGCAAGCATCACCATTAGAGCAAACAAGCTGTTTAGAGGGATTCCACTCCGTGCTAAACCACTTTGCCCTTAAGATGTTAGCATACTCACACAGTGGAATGTATTGCCGGTAAGTACAGTATTTTACAAATAATTTTCTACTAATATGATTTATGTTGGGATTTTCAGCAGCTAAGTTATAGTACATCCAGTACTAACCCTTCTGCTCACACAATGCTGGAAGTTGCAGCAGCTATCGCTGTATAAATCACACACAATGTGTATATACATGGTTCTTATAAACCATCATAGGACAATTAGTGATTATGTGAATGTCATGGGGTAGGCAGGTGTTCTGTCAAGGAATGGCAGAAGCTAGATCATGACAACAAAATGTGCTTCATAAACCAGCACTGCCCAATTATAAAATCAAGCAAGTCACTCCTAAGCTAGTAGAAAATTACATTTAAATATATCAAAATATTTTATTTTTTTGATAGACATGTGTTAGCAGCTGTACATTTTAACAATAATTTACAAAGAGACCCCCAACTGAACCAAAAAACTATTCAGACCAGAATTACAGTGTTCTACCCAAAATTTAAAAATGGTGAGGCTGTTGTTCGGGAGGTGAAAATAAAACCAAATTTTGGTAAGTGTGATATACCATCACAGCTAAACCCTTGCCATAGTTTAGCAATGAGAATTTATCATTGTTAATATTTCAATATATACAATCATCACTTTCATGTTTATTTTTTGCTCCACCCATGTATATTTACTATCAGGCATAGATGTAATATCTATTTCTATTGCGCAGGGTATGTTGAAGACATCTTTCAAACGTATCTATGTGCTTCAAAAGATGCCTTAAAAAAGGCAGCTAAAGCACTTAAGGAGAAAACTCCAGATGCTATGAACACAATGCTAAACAAACAGTCACAAGAAGAGGCAGTGGGTAAAAGAGAAGAGAGGAAGAAAATCTGACACCAGGTAACTAAATTTATACACGGAAAGATTTATACATGTCTAGCAGATCATGCTAACTACTGCAGTTGATAATGTGTGACTAAAACATTTATTATTTCATTAACAGTTTCACAAGTTGTTGCACAAGGCAAACAAAAGAAGAAAGCCAAGACACCCAGATGTAGGCTGTCTAAACAACCAATGAAAGGCCATCAGTTTGTAGCAGATTGCCCCAGGAATGTGAACAAAACATTCTGAAGTATTATGTGCACAACCTTGTATCTAGGCTCTTTTCTGTACCCTCCATGCTGGAGGAAGAGACCCTAATGAATACTGGTCATGTGGCTACCAGATTTTGGGAGCCACTCTGATATCCATGGCTAGGGAGGGGAGAATTGCTACACTTTTTACAACTGTAAGAATAAAAGTACATACTGCCCACCATCTCTCCCAAGGGTCAATTCATTGGTGGCTCCCAAATTCTAGGTGCCACATGACCAGTATTCACAACGGTCTCTTTCTCCATGTTGTCATGCACAGTGTCACATCTATTCCTCATCTACTTCAAATCCAATATGCAGTTCACCTTCTCCAACAGGAAATGTCTTCCTTATTTGATGATATGCACATGCTGGAAGTGGAACCCGTCTTTTGCCAAGTATACCATAAACCATCCTGATAAACTCTCTGTATGCCACACTACGTAAGAAACTGAAAGGAAAAAAACTATTTGAGTGTGCTCAAACGTACTTGTTATAAAAAATTTTAAATCATATTTGGAAACAACTAATTAGAGTATAATTATAGTTAGCAGTAGGGTTAAAGCTAGCTATTTCCACTTAGAAAATAAACCACAATCTAATCTCAGCCTCTCTGCCTGCAGAAAATTTTTACTGTACATATTAATTTGATTCAATGTTTTGACTTGCATATCTAGAGGCATGATCAAGCACAATGCAATGCACACAATTGTTTATGTTATAACAACAGCTGCCGCCACTTTCAAAGCTATGAAGATGGCGGCCTCTGACTCACAATGCAAACCAGAGGGATTGACTTCCTCACGGGCGTTCTTTGTGGGTGATGTCAATATTTTTGGCATGCGATTGTTCACACAAATTCGTTATTTCTTCGTAAATAATCGTAGCGTGTTCATATTGGGATTGCAAAACGGTGTCACAGTGATATGGGTACCCTCGTGTTTTGTGTATCACTCATATCACTGGCAAAGTAGCAAATATGTCACAGTGGACTTCGACGTAAATGTTCTGTTTTGCTATATTAAACTTTACCAGCAAAAGGTATTATATTTAAGACTATTCTGACTCACTGGGACTGTATCTACTTCACCAAATTTAGCAAAAGCGCGTGTCGTCGTGATACGCGCTCCCTCTTTAGCTAAATTTGGTGAAGTAGATACAGCCCCAGTGAGTGAGAATAGTCCCAATATGAACACATTACGATTATTTACGAGGAAATAATGAATTTGTGTGAACAACAAAACACATTACACTGTTCATCAAAAGTCTTCACAATTTTCTCCAATCTATGAGCTGCACTTGTACTTCTTCATGCTATTTTCAGTGTTTTGTTTCTGCACATTCCTTGTAAGATATTTTTGTTTGTCTTTACCAACATTTCCACTCGTAAATCATTGGCGCAGTTGTTCCCTGCTCCTCCTTTTTCATTTACGAACTGACCATGTAAAATGCGGTGGGCCATTTTCTTTGTATACAATGCTTTTTATACAACGCTTTTACAAATGTGATGAACCTCATGGCCTCATATGCGTACTTAGCACCACGAGATCTTGATCTGAAATACAGCAGTATGCACTGTAGGGCATAGTTCATCAAACAATCATCTGACATTGATGGCTCAATGTCAGATACCGGAGTTGGCAGTTGTTGCTGCTGTTGCATTTCTTGATTTTTGTGTATTTCAGCATTCTTGTTTGATAGACGTCATTTTTGTGCAATGTCAACTTCGCCGTGTGGCCACAAAATTAACTGGCCAAATTTCAGAACTCCAGAAGCACAAGACTCTATCCCTAAGACAACTATGGGGACAAGATGTGATGGATCACTATCTGAGTTAGTTAGCCTAAGAGTAACCAATCTGTCTATGTCGAGGATCTCCTTTCCAAGTTGTGCTGCATAAATTTTATACCTGAAGTCAGTTCTTCAAGAGCATGGTCTTCAGTGGGAACAGAAGATGCATTCGTTAGAAGTACCTGATCTTCACCACTCTTTTCTTCATTTCGTTGCTTTCTCCAAGATTTTTCTACATCGAATTCCGTCATGACCTACTCTTCAGTGAACTGTTTTTCTTCGTCTCTAGCTTTTTTATCTGGTAGAGTGATCGAGGTTGGATGACCATCCAGGGTTTTAATTCCAGGCCACTTCATGAATGCACAGCAAATGTAAGCTTTTGTAGTTGACAACATAAGATTTTCAGCGCCCCTGTAGTTCTTCTTTACCTTACTGTAAACATTCGTAAACCAAAGGCGTTGTTTGATATGGTAGTGTGTACCAATATCGTGAACACCTTTCGGATCATGCTTATACAGCTGTTCCCAAACATACTATAAAGTGAAAAAAATATCTAGAGATATAACAAGATCGTTAACAGTGCTCATTTGCAACAATTAAGGCTAAAGTTATTTCTGGTTACCTTAACAGCCACAAAATTACTTGGTTTTAAAAATGTAATTAATGCTATTAGCCGGGCGGAGAATAGGGGAATCGTCCCCTAAAAGCGAAATTTATGAGACTAAGTCAGTTTGGTCAATTCGAGGGTGCTGAGTTCGAAAATCGATGTTTTACGAAGCATTTTGGGGGCTTTCAGCCTCGTTTTTATGTTTTAAGCCTCGCTTTGACGTAATATTACCAAATACTATATAAATATAAAGATAAACTAAGTCCCAGTTTAATGACAGCTAAAATAATTCCTGTTTAGTGCAAAAAAATTTTTAATAGATCTTAAGCTGCTTCCTGTCATATTCCTGCGACATATGTAGAATAGTGCCGTTTAGGATTTTCGAATGCCGTCAAACCATGGGAAATATTCTCAATCATTTTTTTCCCATACAGCGCGTGAGACGTAATAATCGCTATTTTACTGTGCGAGTTTAGTTATCTGTTTTTGTTATCTGTTTTAGTTCTATGATATTTAATTAATTAAGTTGGTTTGTTGCATATGTGCAGTACATAAATGACCCTCTTTATTAAATGATACTATACTGCTATTTATATACATACAGTAGCATAAAAATCTTAAATGGCGCATAATATTGCGTTGTATAATTATTGTTCATAGCCGTGATAACATGTATTATTATTGTATAGTTACTGTATTGTTTTTTTTACAACTAGGTATTCAAAACTATATGTTGCTATGGTGATTATCATATACAGTAATTGCGTACTGCACTGAAAGGGCTTCCCCACATGCCATTTTATTTGGGTAAATATCAACATCTCAGAGTCGCATGATTGAATTGATATAACAGTTAGTTGTTATTTTACATGGGTGAATTGAAGTATTTTGAGATCGCAAATGACTGACCCAACTTGTTGTATTCATTATAAAAACATAAAATATACGGATCACCTAATAAGGTTGAGTCAAACTACTCTCGACACGCTGACAGAAAACAAAAATATTCGCGTGAACCTCGGCGGGGAAAATCATCACCCTGAGCAGTGCTGCGGGATTCCTGACTCTAAAGAACAACATTCCGAATTGTTTTACCACCGGGAATGTTATCAAAAATTTACGTACGCAAAAGCCTTATTGAAAAGAAAGAATGTAAAAGACGAAGAATTGGGAATGAGTTCAAAACGTCAAAGGTTGATAAGGAATAAATCCTTGGACCCCAATGAGATACGACCAAGGGGATTATTTCCTAGTATTTGCATGATCTGCAAGAAGAAAAGTATTAAAATCAATAACAAGCGCCAGCCACTTACAAAAGTTATAACAAAAATGGCGGAGATGACGTTGAAAGCAGCTGCACAGGCGCGGGATGATAAAGATATGATTGCTTCAGTTCATGAAACTGATTTAATCGCAAAGGAGTTCCAAAAACACGAAAAATGTTACAAAGAATATACCAGAATAGTTCGAGAAAGTGTACCCCAATCCAAAAACGACGAGGATAACCCGCATGGAAATATCGACGTGGTTCTATCCATAATTGAGAAGGATGTTCTTCAAGGACAACAGTGTCTGCCTATGGAAACTCTTATGAAAGAATACAGTGGTCATTCTGGCAGCAGACAGGGCAGATACAATTGCAAACTGAAAGACAGGGTACTAAGGCATTATGGCGAAAAAACTCATTTTCCTGAAACCAGAATATCATGCTCCAGAATTGGTAATAAGTAAAGAATGTCTGAGTGGACAAATATTTTCTAGAAATTTAGCAGCATTCAAAGAATTCACTGTTCAAAAAGCTGCACTGCTTCTATGAGAGAGTATAGTGGAAGCTATAGAACATGCTCCCACCGTCCCCTGGCCGCCAACAGTTGACAGCTTGAGCACGAGTGGCACAATATATCCAGATATTTTACGAATGTTTTTGACAACCGTATTAACAACGAAAGATAGTCATAATGTAACTAGTAACAAAGTTGAACGTCTGGTGGAATCATTTGGCCAAGATTTAATGTTTGCAGTTTCCAACGGAAAGTTTATAACCCCAAAACACGCTGCTGTTGGACTGGGTCTTCATAGCCTAACTGGACAAAAGCTGCCAATTAAAGTTTTATCGCGTCTTGGTCATTCAATCACGTACGACACAGTGAACGAAATCGAAACAGCTCAAGCAGAATTGGTAGAGCATTTTAACTCATTAAACTTTAATCTCCCACTTCAACCCGCCGCCGAGGGATGCAAAGTAAGTATAAGTTCAAATTTTGTTTCTTGTTCCTAAGCATTCGTACAGTGCTGTATAGGCCTGGTTTTCATACATATCGTAACTCATCGGCGATGTCTTTGTGGTCTTATTGTCGGTGCTCAACGATGGACAAAATCTTTTTGTGTTTCTAAAATTATTTTCTCCATCAACGGTCCCAGACAATAAATCGCCGATTAATTGTGATATATGAAAACCAGGCTTAAGAATATGTAATGGGCTAAGACTAAATAGTTATTAAAATACATTTTTCCTCTCCAGGTTTCTACAATCTTCTGGTGGGATAACTTTGATCGTAATATTGAAACAGCTTCTGGGAGTGGGTCAATCCATAACACTCCGGGTATTGCTTTTCAAGAGAAAAGTAGCGGCGCTGTTTTAAGGAAAGAGGATATTGACATTCCCAAATCCAAAAGAAGATCGATTCATCCTTCAACAGAAAAATTTTACCCTCAGTGAAAATTAATCCAAAGGTATCGCCACCAGCATTCGTAGGAAATAATACATCCCCGACAAGCAATCATTCTCAGAAAGTTTGTGAGAAGCTTCTTATGACATGGAAATCAGTGAGGTACTTGAATGCGAACAATCAAAGAAACCCCCGATTTGTTGGATGGATTGTTAAAAAAATCCAAAAAGCACACAGCGAAGCAACAATGATGACGTACTTGCCACCAATTTTAACACCGATCACCGAATATCCAACAATCATTGACATGTTCTGTCTCACGGCAGTTGGCCAAACAATCCAATATGACGTACACTCATATCACTTTAGATGTTGGAGCTGCAATTAAGGCTTTCCACGTTATATGGAACAATCCAGTGGCGTGGTCGGATATCGTCATACACCTTGGTGATTTCCATGCAATGATGGCCTATTTTGGGGTGATTGGCCTATACGTCTCAGGCAGCGGATTCGAGGAAGTCTTGTTTCAGGCAGATCTATGTAGTTCGGGAAGTATTAGAGGGGTAATAAGTGGTAAACACTACAACAGGTGCTGGAAGATTCACGAAACTTTTGCAGATGTGCTTGAACGTCTTTTCCTCGAAAAGTTTATGCCCGATATACCAGATGATATAAAAGAGTTAGCTGCAAGTCATCTGGAAGTCTCGGATGTTTCACGTGTCATTAACGAAAGTGGTGTTGCTGATTATTATCAACGATATCAAACGCAATTTCGTAAATGCTTAAATGGAGAATTTGGGAAGACGGCACAGTATTGGGCTACATACATGAAGATGGTGGATCATCTACATATGTTACAGTATGCAGTTAACACAAACAATTACGATCTAAGAATAATTATCTGGAAGGAATTGCTGCCACTCTTCTTTGCAACAAATAGGATACATTATGCATGATATGGTACATACTACATTCAATCTTTGGAGCACATTGAAAGCACACACCCGGAGGCAAGGGAGGAAATCGAAGATGTTGTAATAAGCTTGGAATAGGACAGTCAATTGATCTTGCCGGAGAACAGATTTACATGCGATCAGCAAAAACTTCAGGTACAAAAAGAGCATTTCAAAAATTTAGGGGGTTTGAATTATAATTAGTGAAAATTCCGTTTCAAGTATACATTCAATCCATATTCGTTTTGTTACACTAAATACTATTTAAAATCCTTTAATTATTATATTAGGTGGCATTACCCAGTTTGCGACAAAAGAGAATACAGTCAGGAAGTGGGTACTGGGCAGATCATTCCAAGCAAAGCATGCTGAAGCGTTGATGAAAATAGCTGATATCACTACGACGTCGACAAGTCCGCGGAAATGTCTTCGAGAGAGTGAAGTCATCAAGTCGGATAAGATGGTTGAAAACGTTAAAGATACATTAAAAAATCAATTTATAAATCCATTTCACGGAGACCTTGAAGATGACCAGTTGTACAACTTAGTGTCCGGATATCCTGTGGACGATGGCGTCAAGGCGTGTTTATTAAGCGTGGAGGAAAGGGGTAATGATCGAATGTTGGAATTTAAAGATAGGTTGTGCAAGTGCCCTGCGAACAAGGCCTTTTTTGATCCCATAAAAAAAGAGCCACTCGCAACCTTCAACAGTTCATCAGCAAAGGCGAAAGTAAAAGTTAACGGAAAAGAAAAAGAGCTGACATTTCAAAGGGACGTTTTAGGTACTTTAGTTGCACATTCCAGCAAGCATGAAGCGGGTGTGGATCTAGAGACTACACTATCGTTTCCACTGGCTCCAGTATCGATTCCTCTTAGCACACCAGATGGTTCAATAAGGAAGACTGTTAAGAGTAAATTATATCTAGCAACCATGAGTGATCTTCAAGTCGTGACAACTGATGAGTTACCTCCTCCTGAGAAATTGAACACATACTACCTTGATCTTGCTGCTGCCATCCGGAGTCTGGTCGGCCCAACATCAACGATAAGGGAGATGGCTAAACAAATACTTGATGGAATTCCAGTTCGGTACACAACTGTTTTTCTTGTCTGTGACACTTATAGAAAAAACAGCATCAAGGCTGGTGAAAGAATTAAGAGGGGCGTGAGCGAGAGGTATATTTTAGCAAGTCCTGACGTGAAAGTACCATACGATTTCAACAGCTTCCTTCACAACGGAGAAAACAAAGAAATGTTGTTTGATCTTTTACAGTTAGCAATCATTCAGGATCGAAACCAACTTGTTGGGCGAACAGTCATGATTTCCAATAAAACGCAATGTACGAAAGTTACGCATGATGATGTGGAAGTTCTGGAAAATTGGGCTAGTAACCACGAAGAGGCAGACACAAAGTTAGTGGCGTTAGTCAAGGCTGCAAACTCCACGTCCGATGATACTGTTATGATTAGGTCGTCTTCCGAAGATATTGATGTCCTTGCATTGTTTCTCGCACACGATTTCGGCGGGACATGTATCCTGGTAGACAATGGCACCGGAAAACAACGCAAAATAATCAATATAACGTCTTCATCACTGAAGGCTGAGGAAAAGAATGCATTGCTCGGCATGCATGCCTTTTCAGGGAACGACTATGTTTCTGCATTTTTCAGAAAGGGAAAGTTAGCCTTCTGGCGTACGATGTCAAGAAACATCGAATTCATACATCTTTTTTCTGAATTGGGAAGCACTTCAACAGTATCAGAAGAGTTGTTTAATCGTTTCCAAAAGTTTGTTTGTGTGTTGTATGGAAATTCAAAGATGTCTTCTGTAAATGAAATGCGGTATCAGATGTTCTTGAAAAAATTCGAGAGAGAGAAAAAGATCACAGATCTAAGTCTTTTACCGCCATGTACAGATAATCGAAAGCTACACGTAATGCGTGCTAATTACGTGTCTATGGTTTTTAAGCAAGCTGATCGTTTAATGCTTGAATTGCCAAACCCAGCAAATCATGGCTGGGACGAGAAGGGGTCCGTCATCTGGAGCAGCAACTGTTACCCGACGGATGTTGCTGCTCTCTTATTGCGAGGCACAACAGATGATTATGAAAGTCGACACAGTGACAATGATAGTGTTGAAGAAAGTGACTCTGAAGACGATTACGATTAGCATGATGTGGAAGTTTGAGGTATTGGCCAAAAATTGTATACGAAAAGGAAACTTTATTGTATCTACTGTTAATGCTATCTAATGTAAGCTGAAACAAGTTTTCCACTAGCAAACTGCTCTTGAGATCAGCGACTTTTTTCATTTATCTAGAGAGCTCTTGTTAAGACCTAATATACAGGGTTTATTAAAAATGCAATGCTGGGTTCGAATAGAATTGCTTAATATTGAATGTGAGCATAGTACAACGAAATTCAAAGTGTTTGATCCACAATATCTG
Source organism: Muricea muricata (assembly GCA_963855995.1). Lineage (NCBI taxonomy): Eukaryota > Metazoa > Cnidaria > Anthozoa > Malacalcyonacea > Plexauridae > Muricea > Muricea muricata. The sequence continues at coordinate 45,360,303 of OY979716.1, read as the reverse complement.
CCAACAATCAAATATTTTTTAAAACCTTTTCAGTCCGTGTTGAAATCCGAAGCACTTAACGTACATGCTGTTTTGAGCGCACATTAAATCATTTCACAAGGAAATAAAATTGCGTGGCCTGCCATCATGCATATCCACAAATTTCTCAAGATCGTGGACAACTTAATTTTACTAATCAAAATAGCTATCTCTCAAAATTGGGCAGATATATAAAATTCCGTAAGAGACTTCTAATAGACACATATTGTTTGGAGTCTCTTTTAAATCAGACAATAAATAAAAAATTTTTGTTGCTATTTCCCTTTAAGAAGGTGTCAAAATTTATTTTATCAAAGTTGGATTAATTGTGTTTTTTATACACTATGTATAACAAATTCGCCAAGTTTTTTTACGTCATTCATTGAACATATCAAGAATAGGAAGTACATTTTCGAGTTCATTGTGTTACATTTCGATTGAGTAACAGATTAAAACGTTAAAATACACTATTTTGTTATCACCGAAATGCGGTACCAAGTCGCTTAAGATCTCTTAACTTATCTTAATGCACTAAACAAGTATTATTTTTGTTTAACTATCACTAAACTGAGACTTAGTTTATCTCTATATTTATAATATAGTATTTGGTAATATTACGTCAAAGCGAGGCTTTAAACATGAAAACGAGGCTGAAGGCCCCCGAAATGCTGCGTATAACATCAATTTTCGAACTCAGCACCCTTGAATTGACCAAACTGACTTAGTCTCATAAATTTCGCTTTTAGGGGACGATTCCCCTATTCTCCGCCCGGTCTATATACATCTTTAACGTTTCATAACAAATATCTCAGCAGATAAATTATTCTTATTATTCGTTTGTACTCGTGCAATATGAGATTTAACATATTGTTCGTAAAGTTTTAAGCTTTAATCTTCCCTTGCAAAGTTAAATCGCACTCGTACCCATCAATTAACCATGACCAAAAAAACCATCTCGCCATTTTAAATGACATTCACGAAACCAGTTATATGCATTAAATCATATTACTGTATATAACAGTTGTCAAAGGAAAAGGAAGGATTTTTGCACTAACCCCTAAGAATGATTGCTTTACATGCCAAAGAGCGGGATACTCATAAATATTTTTAAAGCGTTTAGAAGGCGCATCACATCCAAGTCTCATCCTCTTGGCTCCCGTTATTCTTTCACGACCCGATAGATCCCCGCATAAGGATAATTTGATGTTTTCACTTGCATCTGGTGAAGGTTGGCTTTTTTCAGGAGAGCTTTCTTTTATACTTACCTCTCCAGGTTTGTGGAACTTCGAAAGGAAGTCTTCCAAGTCTTCCACACATCGGAGTGTTTGCTTTGATTGTAGGGCACAATGGGAAGACTTATCACAGTTGATTTCTTTGCCATTTCTTCTGAATACCTTGTGACAAAGATATAGATATTTTGTAGGCTCTTTAAAGTTTGAATTCAATCCATTCAATTATACCTTTCATGTCATTCCAATAGTGAAAACGCTTTTCACTTTAAAAATGGTTATTTTCATACAAGTTTTCAGCCGTCAAACAATAGCCTTCGGTTGTCATTTGGCTGTGGAAGGCTATTGTCTGATAGCCAAAAGCTCACCTTTCCAACATCATCCATTAAGGTAAGTACACTGTCTCTAGACTGAGCTATCCCGAGTCGGTTCAACATCTGAAACGTCTATACGAAGCAAAATAATGCAACTCATATTTATGTATGTAAAATATCATTTAAATACTCTTCATATAATTATATATCATATTCTGCAGTGTTTCATCCGCCGTTTTGAACTCGTTTTTTCTGCATATCCACATCTGTGTTTTATTAAAACTATGAAACACCATGACATTCACATGCGTATGTAATGTGAAATTGTTGAATGCATAGCAATATTTCAATGGTAAGTTAACTTTAATTCAAATAAAATGCTGTCTGATGAGGACGAAACAGTACAGTCTCAACTATTTTTCTTGGGTTTTTTTCATATTTTGAATTTCAAAATGTCTCGATTCATCGGAATTTGTTTCGTTTTATATTTTCTTACATTACTTTGCAATGCTCATCGAATTTGCAAATGCACTAACAATGACATTTTGATATTCTTAAAACTGTCTGAATAGCACAGAATCACAATTACATACAGTGGGTGTCAAAAGAATAAGTCCACTAAATGAAAAATGCATAATTTGTGTTTTGAATAATGTCGTAATTTTTTCACCACAACATTAAATTTTATGTAAAGTCATAATCACAACAGGTAAACGTCAGAACTTGGTGTGTCCTCCTTTTGCTTTTAAAACAACTTGTACTCTCTTTGGCATTGATTTGACAAGGGCTTGAAGGATTGGTGCCTTGATGTTGCTCCAACTGTCAGAGAGAATTTCCCATAAATTATCTTTGCTTGTAACGGCATGTTTGACTTTTTCTCACTTCAAGTGTTCCCATAAATGCTCAATTGGGTTAACATCTGGAGATTGAGGAGGAAAATCCATTGAGTTTTAATTCACCTTGCCTTTCCTTGTTTTGAAGATATTGTTTGCAAAAGTTAGAGCTGTGCTTTGGATCGTTATCTTGCACTAAAGTTAATCCCCTGCCACATAATTGCTTCCCAGATGGTATTGCATACCTTTGTAGGATAGAATTATATCGCTTTCTTTCGAGAATGCCTTTTATTCAGTAGAAACTCCCTACGCCACTAAAACTAAAACAACCCAATACTTGAATATTTCCACCACCATGTTTTATTGTGGATTTCAGGCATTGATTCAGCAATCTTTCTCCATGTCTTCGTCTAACGTAAAGTCGAAGCTTATTTCCATGAATTGCAAATTGTGATTCGTCAGTGAAAAGTACTTTTTCCAGTTTTCCAAGGTGTGGTTTTCACTTTTTGTACTTTTTTGCCCATAAATACCGCTTGCGCTTATTGGTAGGGCACAGGGGTGGTTTTGGATGTGCCACTCTTCCTCTGAGGCCACATGCAGCCAATCTGCTCCTGACTGTTGCTTTGCTGATGGTCTGCTCTCGAGTGTTGTTAATTGTCAATTGAATATCACCAGCAGTTGCTTTTATATTGTGCAACGACGCTAATTTAATGAATTGATCTTCTTGCTTTGTAGTACTTCTTGGTCTTCCGGACTTTGGCCGACTGGAGTAGGAACCCGTTTTTCTAAACCTTTCCAAAGTTCAGTGTACAGCCCCTTTTGAAACTCCCATCTTTGCAGCAGCTTCTCGCTGTGAGTATCCTTCATTGGTGAGGGCAATTATCTGTCCTCTTACTCCTTCACTCAAATCTTTAGCCATTCTTCGTAGTCCATGTAGAATGCACAAGCATTCGTAGGAAATTCATTCAGACATATATATTGCCATATATGTTGCCAACACATTGTTGGAGGCAATTTCGGATGTCAATATGCAAGTTTCAATTGCTAACTGTACGCATATGTTATAAAACGTAACTATACTATGTGACAATGTACAATTTTCTGAAAGTTTGACAAAAAACACTGACCGGACTCATTCTTTTGACACCCACTGTATATTCACGAACACACCGTTGTTTTTGTCCTTATATTGTGATATAGCGACATGTTTACCTTTTAGTGGCATGTCTAGCACCAAGTACAACTCTGATCATCTTTTGAACATGTGTTAAGTGGCAGTTTCTTGCATTCATCAAAATACTGTACGCTATCGCGATGCGGGGAATTTTTTTGCAATCTTTTTCTTCACAAACAGGCCCGGATACAGTCGCAAGGACATCTAACAAATGTGGAACTCTTGTCTTCATCTTGTTCAAAATGGCATTCCATTGGAAAGTGGAAGATAACTTTTTATGTTGCTCTCATAGAGTACGTAGTATGGATGGTTGTTTTTTTATATCTATTTGTTTTAAAAATATACCCTTTATACAGTGTTCCACATTTCTGGAATTTCCAGGAAAACTTTGGCTACCTGTTCTGGCGCTCCTTTCATAATTTTGTTGCAAAGTTTTATCTTCTGTTGAGCTGTTATGCATGGAATTTCAATGTCAGGACCAAATATCTAAAAAGAATTGAAATATATAATGTATCAACATACTAATGAATATCGTGCATCAAATTAACAAAGCACGAGGTGTTTGCTGTCAAAGTTACAATAACAAATTAATCAGAATATATATGTTTCTTACATTTACAATAAAAGTTACCCAATTGCAACAGTACTCAAAGTACATGCTGTCATTGTAACAACGTGAGTGCGTAAAATGTTCGTGATTAACTCCAAATACCTCATTATTCGCTACCCCAGAACAAGATAAGATACGGAAACCATCGTCATTTTTCTTTATGCACATGTTAAACATTGGTGGTAGTACTCTGAATTTTTTGATGGTTCAGGTGCTATCTTTACCAAGTTTGATTCATGAGTAAACGGTTCATCGTGACGGTATTTGTATATTTTCCTATAACTGAGAACAGAATTAAACGGATTTATCGATAAATTCCACTGAGGATATTACAATTTCAATTTATGAATTGGTAATAATTCATGTTATACGAACGTACGGACGTTTTATTATATTATTGTTGACATCTTTGTAATTTGCAAGTAAATTCAAGTGAATATTTATGGACATTCATAGTTTCACAGTGAGATAACTGGAGTTTGTCCTGTGAATTTTATTATTGCGTCAATGGGAGCAGTATATTAGTGTGTATCAAGTGGATTTACAATTGATTTGATGTGAAAGGAGGATAACAACATAAATATTTAAGATTTATGAAATTCAAACAAAACCCATTACAATGGCTACAAGACGGGACAGTAGTGGGCGTTTGAATATGGATGCTGTCAGAGAGGACGACAAGGATGAACCGGTTGTGTTCCCATTATGTGAAGAAAATGTACCTCATCAGAGGCCTTCTTCAAAATATACGGCGGAGTGGGTGAAAGGGCTGAATTTCCCTCGACAAGATCATTATCGCAGGATTTGGGTGTTGGTTCAGCCACGAAATATGCTTCTCCGAGAGTCAGCAAATCTGCACCGGCATTAAGTGTAAAGTCAAGGCAAAGTGCCGGTGGAATGGTTAGCGGTAAGCTGCAGCTACAGTTGGAACAACTTCGGAAGAGAAACAGACTAGGAAATTGGAAATGGAAATCAAGAGACAAGAGCCAGAGCTTGCTGAGAGAAAAGCATTACAAGAGCTGGAAGCCCAATTGGCAGAAGCCCAATTGGCAGAAGCCGAACTTATTGAACAACAAAGAGTTAGTTGTGATGATCAGTGTTTAAGTTCAGATGATGAAAATGAAGGGCAGAATGTCACAGAGCTGCCAGAGCGTGACAACTACAGCCCAATGTGAGGACAAACGGAACGGCGTGAAGCGGAACAACGCGAAGTGGAACAACATGAAATGGAACGGCGTGAAGCGAGATGGCGTGAAGCGGAACAACGTGAAAGAGACGGCGTGAAGCGGAATGGCATGAAACAGAACAACGTAAAACGGAACAACGTAATGTGGAACAGCGTGAAAGTGGACGTAGAGAAACGGACAGACTTAAGCAAGGGTATAACCAAGTTGAACCATTCATCACAAGGCAAAGAGATGAACAATCTAGGGAAAATGCATTACCTGCTGAACAACAGTTTCAGACCCATTATGTACCCCCTGTCAACACATTTAGCCCACAACAAGCACTTCCAACACCGTCATACCTGCAAGAACCACTCATTCCAATGCAGGAATATCAAAATAACCAATTCCAAGACGAAGCCCGAAGAATGTATGTTAGTCAGCAAGGTATGTCGAGTTTTGTGCCAGGAGCGTATTGTAATGTAGCACCTAATTTCGGGATATCTCAGCCTTATCAACCAATCCCGAATAGTCAGCAGATGTTCAAGCAACAACAGCAAGCACTGAGGATGATGGCAAGCACTATCGGATAAACGATCAGCAAAGGGTTTGTTATGCCCAAAAGAGAGCACATGTTCTTCGATGGAGATCCATTGATCTATCCAAGTTTCATTGCAAACTTCAGGACAAATGTTGAAGATGTTGAGGCTGATCCAAACATAAGACGTAACTTCCTAATACAGCTCTGTACTGGGAAGGCTAAGGACGCTATCAGTGGGACAGTGATGCTTGCTCCAGAAGAAGGTTATAAGAAGGCGAAATCTATTCTTCATGAAATGTTTGGACAGACTCATGTAGTTGCTGCCTCACACATTGACCGGGTTACGAAGGGCTGTGCAATTAAAGAGAACGAAAGTGAAACGTTGTTGCAATTAGCCAGAGACATGGAGAACTGTGCCATGAACCTAAATAAGCTTGGCTACCAATATGACATAAATTCAAGATATAATATAAGTGCCGTTGTTTTACTTTTACCCCGGTACCTTCGTTCAGAGTTGGGCTAAGGAAGCAAACAACCTTAGAGATCAGAATACCGAACCGGATTTCGCCGCTCTCACTAAGTTTGTGGTGAAAAGGCCAAGTTGGCAAACACAGAATACGGTCGATTGGTCAACGTTCGGAACAACAATGAGAAGAACAGGCCTTGATTCCCGAACAAACCAATGAAAGGCGCCTTTGTTAACCAAGTCTTTGGAGAAAAATCGGTGACGAGTAAACAAGATGGCAAACAAGCTGGAACAACGAAGGTTAAGTGCCTCTTCTGTAGCAAAGATGGCCACACGGTGGAGAAGTGTTATAAATTCCAGGAACAGTTGTATCTGGAAAGGAAAAAATTTGTATCTGTTAAGAGATTGTGTAATGTTTGTCTGATGAAAGCACATTTTGCGAACAAATGCCAAAGGGGTCGTAGTTGCTTCATTGCTGGATGTGGCAAGTGGCACCATCCACTTCTTCATTCCTTTAAATCCGACGAGAGACAGCCAGAAGGCAAGTTTACGAATGTAAGGAAAGAGTGTCCACTGAGACGAGGAATACGGAAGCTCCAGATGCCCAAACAAGTCCTTGCGGCGCATCAGATGCTATGAAAAGGCAAGTTTGTTTGAGGATAATCCCAGTGAGAGTGTCTAGCCAGGACATTAGCCGCGAGAAGATTATGTACGCTATTTGAGACGAAGGATCGAATACAATACTTGTGAAAGACAGTTTGGTGAGGGAACAATATACAAGGCCAACCCGTGGATTTTAGACTGACAACGATGAACAATGTTTCTCGAGAGTCTGAAAGGTCACACCACCTCTATGTACAAGGCATTGATCAGAAGGATGTCATAGAGATCCCAAACGCATTATCTATTAAGAATTTATCAGTGGCGAAAAGCTGCGTTCCAACCAAAGGCGATATTGAAGAATGGACCACCTCGATGGTGTCTGTATCCCTGAGCTGGAAAATCCTGAAGTGACCCTTCTGATTGGAACTGATGTACCGGAAGCACATTGGAAGATGGATGAGCGACGAGGAAGAAAGAAGGAACCGTACGCTATAAGAACACCTCTTGGATGGTTTGTCGCTAGTCTAATGGAAAAAAGAAAGGGTGGAGATGCAACAAGTTTCTTTGTTAACAGTGGTGACGAGTTTCTTACTAAGACGGTTGAACGCATGTTCCAGGTAGATTTTAGTGAACCACCACACTTCGAAGATTTGGCTCTCTCTTTAGAAGATAAGAAAGCTCAGATAATAATGGAGGATTTGGTTAAAGTTGTTGATGACCATTATCAGCTGGATCTGCCATTTCGGGAAAAATTGCCGTTTCCCAACAACAGAGCAATGGCCGACAAGAGGATGAACCCCTTGAAAACACGGTTAAAGAAAGATCCAGAATTGTATGTTAAGTACAAGGAGGGAATCAACGATTATGTGGAAAAGGGGTTTGCATCCAAAGTCCAAGAAGATCCCATGGTTGGAGAGAAATCTCAAGTAAACGATGTATGGTACCTTCCTCACCACCCGGTCTTCCATCCCCAGAAGCCGCAGAAGCCCAGGATAGTGTTTGACTGTGCTGCCCAATTCGACGGCATGTCTCTGAACAAGCAACTTCTGCAAGGCCCAGATATGACCAACAAGTTAATTGGTGTGTTGACAAGGTTTCGTGAGGAGTCCACTGCATTCATGGCAGACATAGAATCGATGTTTTGTCAGGTCAGAGTGTCCCTCGAACAGCGAGATTATCTTAGATTCCTATGGTGGAAGGACAGCGAATATGAACAGGTTATGGAAGAGTACCAAATGCTCGTTCACCTTTTCGGGGCTACATCGTCTCCTAGCTGCACTGGATTCTGCTTAGGAAAGGCTGCTAGTGATTTTGAAGGATCATTTGGTTTGTCCACAATTGAAACTATTCGAAAGAACTTCTACCTAGAGGATTGTCTAAAATCTGTACCAAGCCCACCAGAAGCAATTCAGTTGACAAAGGAATTATGGGAGCTTCTGGCGAAGCGTTCATTTCGTCTTACGAAATTCATCAGTAATGATCGAGAAGTCATTGAGTCTGTCCCCAAATTGGCATATATGTCCAATCCTGGCAATCTGACTCCGATGGACAAATCTACTTACCAATGGTTCAGATGGATCCATCGGACAAATGTATATTTGGTCGGAGAAGTATTTTTCCGATGGAAAATAAATGACGTCATGACTCATGGGAAGCAGATATCACTGAAACTCAGATTGTCCGATCATATGGTCTGATGGATCCATCGGACAAGCGAGTTTATTATAGGACAAATAATTTTCCGATGGACATTTAAAACTTCATGTTATAAATATGAATTAAGACAATTGTTACTTTTATGCGCAGCTATAAAGTGAACCCGTGTCTAAGCATATTTTATACAATTATATATGTGGCGATAAACCCCTATTCTATATAAGTAACTTAATTGAATGTGTATTTATTATATCTGCTTGACTCGTTCTCTGAAAAACCCTTATCAAGAACAAAGTAATATGAATTGTGAGAATTGTTATATTTCTATACACAACTATAAAGTAAACTGTGTATGTAAGTGGCGATAAATCCGTATTCAAAGTAGTTTCAGTACAGCAATATGGCATATTTACATATTTATAAATATAGCTGTCAAGCCAGGTCGGACAAGCGCGTTTGCTGCAGGACAAATAATTATCTGATGCCCCATGGACATTTAATATGGACTTTAACATGGACTTCATATTTTAAGTATAAATTACGACAATTGTTATTTGTATGCGTAGCCGGTAAACCTGTATCAAAGCATATTTACATTTATACATTTCGATAAGCCCATATTCTATAAGTATGTTTATATACACAGCTAGCTATAAAGTGAATCCGTATCTGTATGAATTCATTTGTTTGCGTTGGAAAGATATGTTTATAGGACTTTAATTCATGTTTTATTAATGTACGTGGCCATGAACCCGTATCGTATGTATGTTTAGAAACATATAGCTATGTAAATATTACTTGCATGCATGGGTTTTGATATGTGCTTGCTCGTTCTCTGAAAAATGCCATACTGAACGTATATTTACAAACTAGGTTAATGACATATGTTTTAGTTCAATGCTCAATCCTCTGTTCGTTTAAAATATCAATACTTATTAATGTTAGTTATAAGCACGTTATAACCACGGTATATGTTTAGGTTCACCTCGTTTTTTAAGAACCCTGCATCAAATTATTTTCTCGCAAGTATTACTTGACAATGCTCATTAACTGGGCCTGTGCATGTACGTGGCGAAAAAACCTCCTTATTCCAAGCATGTTTATAGAAATATAGCTATACATAAATGTTACCTCTGTATGTATTCATATCTGTTTGACTCGTTCTCTGAGTATAATTTAGTTACAAATTAATTAGGTTTATTAGTGTATTTGGTTCAATGGTGAATGTTTTCTTATTTGAAAATTTAACTTTATATTCATTAATGTTTATGTAAGCATATATCTATACGTTCACCTCGTTCTTTGAATAACCTATATCAAAGTACGCTCACAATTCAAAATAGCTGTGACTTGCCAATGGCAACGTACATTATAGTTAATTTGCTCTGGGCCTGTGCATGCACGTGGCGAAACAACCTCCTTATTCCAAGCATGTTTGTAGAAATACAGCTGTATATAAATGTTACATCTATATGTATTCATATCTGACTCGTTCTCTGAAAAACACCGTTACCAAACACAAAGTATGATTTAGTTATAAATTTATTAGGCTTAATAGTGTATTTGGTTCAACGGTAAATGTCTCCTGATTTGAAAATTCAACTTTATACTTATTGTTTATGTCTGCCATCTTGCGAACGTAAACCATATATCTTATATCATAATTTCCGTACTGTAGATGTTGCATTTCCGCAGCTCGTTACTGGGCAAATAAGAAACCAAACACAAGTTTTGGGATATTTTGAGCTAGGGGTTACAGTTACCCCTAGCCATTTTATTATTAGAAATAATTAATATTTATTAACTTTAACAGAAATAATTAACTATACTTTTTACATAACTGTCAACATTGTTTTGCCCAGTAAGGTAAATTCAACTTTATATTTATTGTTTATGTAAGCAGATATCTATATGTTCACCTCGTTCTTTAAATAACCTACATCAAAGTTCGCTCACAATTCAAAATATGACTTGCCAATGGCAACATTATACTTAATTCGCCCTCTGTGTGAGGCCTTAGGCTTGAACACGTACTAAAGTTTGTCCAGAAATAAAACTATTGCAATGACTGTGCCTTAATTGCCGCGTACTTATATCTGTTTGTCTCGTTCTCTGAAAAAATTTTACAGAAATTGACCATTTATACAAGTGCCGTTCGCGTCTTGGATAAGACAGACTTAATCAAGACGCGACCTTTTTTTCATGTAAATGGCCCTGCTTACTCGTTTTCTGAAAAATTCTTATCAAATACGAAGTATACAAAGTATATTTGCCAAATTAATACTAGACAATAGTATGCATTTTAGGTATATTTATGTTCACCTCGCTTTTTAAGAACCCTGCATAATTATTTACTGGCATATTACTTGACAATGCTAATTAACTGGGCCTGTTTATATAAATATAGCTATATATAAATGGCACTTGGGTATGTGTTCATATCTGTTTGGCTCGTTCTCTGAAAAACCCTTACCAAAAACAAAGTAGCTATATTTATAAATTAATTAGGCTTAAATAGTGTATTTGGTTCAATGGTAAATGTTTCCTTATTTGAAAATTTAACTTTATATTTATTGATGTTTATGTAGCCATATATCTATATGTTCACCTCGTTTTTTAAAAAACCTACATGAAAGTACACTCAAAATTAAAAATATGACTTGTCAATGCTATTTAATGGGCCCTGTACATGTATACATTGCAATAAATCCGTATTCTAAGTATGTTCATAGAAATTTAAGTATACATAAATCTTGCTTTGCTGTGTATTCACATATCTTGTAATTTAAATTGTTGCAAAGATGAATCGATTCAGTTTATAAATATATTGTTTTCATTGCACATGTAAGCCTCATTATGCAAACTTTATCCGGAATAATTTTAACTTTTAGTGATCAAAATCTTTTTCTTTAGTTAATTGTACTCCTATTGTGTTTTCTTTCTTTGTAAAAATATCTTTTTGTTCTTTCTGTCCTGTATAAGATGCTGGCCTTCAAAGGGTTAAGTACCTTATAACCTACAGAAGCTTCATATGTTATAGCAATGCTAAACTCATACTTTATAACATCAATTATTTAATTGACGCGTTTTGAAAATATCCAAAATTCGTTGTTTTAAATCTATTCGTATATGAAATCAACCCATTTTGGAAATTTTTCAAAGAGGATCGCTGCCTTTCGCAGGTGTTTCTGTGCGGCTTATTCCTTAAGCTTTCATGCTCACACAGTGTCATGTAGCGTCACATTAGTTGACAGATTTTGAGTGTGTTTGTGTCTGCTGGCCTTCACTTTAAAAAAGGCCGAAAATCGTCGCTAAATTTACTTTTAAGTCTTTATGATAGAATAAAGAGGACACCGACTTTTGCAGGTGTTGTGAGCGACTTTTTTCTTACGCTTCCATGATCACGCAGTGCCATGTAGCAGTCATACACACTATTGTTGACAGATTTTGAATGTGTTTGTGTCTGCGGGATTTTATTTCAATTTATGTTGGTTTAAAAATGCCCATAATCATCGCTCAATTTAATTACTTCCAGCTTTTCATTCTAGGATTTCGATGTTTTAATACGTCTTTAAAACAATAATCATTTGTGAAGGATATTTGATTCGTTCACATATTGATGCTTCTCATTAAGAAAAATCATGCATACGGATAAAAAACCTATTAAAGAAAGGCTGCAAATGATATTACATGAAAATACGTTTATATATTAAGCACTATTCTTTAATGCAATGCATTGTCCTTAAATTCATTGTCACATAGCAATGTAGATTTGTCCTGCTTACATGTTTTCTGCATTCACACATCTAACTGTTCCATCCAAATACACGTATTTTTGGAAATGTAAATCAAAATAGAACCATGTATTTATTTTTTTACTTTGATTTTCAAGGATCCATTCTATTTGCTGGTGTCTCCATGAGGTTTTTGCTTTATCCCAAAACGTAGATGTCAGGATCCATTGCCTTGGCAACCACGGAGGACAACCATTTTCAACCAAGAAAATTAACAGAATGAAAGTTTCTTGGTCACTAATGGGCGTATTCCGAAATATTCTTTATATCTTTTTCGGTCACAGTTTAATTGAATAGAATAAATTGCCGTCAATCTCACTGAGCGAACTTTTCCTTTTTTCATTAATTTCTACTCTTGAGCTCGTCGAAACAAATTCTAGAAAGTTAACTTCCATGTCTTGTTATTATTTCAGTCTATACTTCTATTCAATTTCTTCTTTCATATTATTTTTCACCGTAAGAGCCTTATTAAACAGGATGTACGATGATATGACGTTAGTATGATATAGGTAGGTTTCACTGACAGTGCAATTACTATGCATGCCTTATATCCGTTCAGTTGTCGTGCCTTCAAATTAATTGAAGGCAGGAAATCTAAATTTTATTAATTTTTTGGTATAGTAGAATATATTAATTGAACTCGAATTGCGTTCGCCAACACTTTAATTATCATTGTTTTCGCTAATCAACACATTGATTCATACCCCACATCAGCTAAAGTAAAAAATTCAAAATAACCACAACCTATTAAACTTCAATCAAAAGCAATTATTAATTATTGTATTTACTTTTAACCCTCATACAGTATGTTCACTCTTCATTATTTTACTTTATTTTTACATAAATATCATACAACCAACTATTATTTCAATTTTCAAGGCGACACCGGATTGCTTAAGTGTATGGCTGTTTCTTTCAAACTTTCGTAATAGCGGCAAAGCGCCATACACCAAGCTGTGCAATGCTTTCGTTTGCAGATTACAGTCCTTGTCATCGTACCTGTAATATTAATACCATAATAGAAAATAACGCCATTTGTTAGACAAAATATACAGCATCAATTTCTTATCACTTTATATTATATTTTGCAACTGTTATCGTATATGGTGAATTGAAAGTAATTAAAAGAGCAATAAGATGAATGGACAAACATGTTAAACATTTATTCCACTTGTTAATGTCAAATATAATGTCTTTGCTGCTATATGTGCTTTGAGGTCACAACCCGCGCATAAACTTTAATCCGTTATATCCGTCCCAAGTATAAACGGGAAATGTTTGATGATTGAAATGCGTTGTATACAATTACACCTGCATTATGAATGCGGCTAAATTACTCTGCAAATTACTTCGCAATCCCTTTCCTTGTCAACTTTATGCCCAATTGGGTACGATTGAAAATGCCATTTTCAAGTTCATACAGCAACCTGAATATTATTAACTGATTTTTGTTTTCCCATTTTACTTACTGTTGCCAGGGTACTATAAATATTCAGTTGATAATAATTTCATATCATTTTCCTTACTTGTTATTCATTTCATACACTTCTCCATGACAACTCGTGTTTATGATTTGGGGATTATTTTAGGTGTCATTTAATTTAATAGCAAATTAGCAGGTTCAATTAGCTGCAAATTCCTAGGTAATCACAACATAAGAAATTTACATTCCACCTGTATGTATTGCCAAGCCCTTAGAAAGTTAGTGTACTGAAGGACACGGGCAGATCAATTCTCATCTGGCAGGAGGGGTGCTTGTTAGTATACTACCAAGGAGGTGACTGGACTTTCATCTTTTAGGATATTGCCATTTTACACAGTATTAAACCTGGCCGTTTAAGGGAATTTTCATTCAGTCACGAACGTCAATAATAATACATGTAATGTACAATGCACATGCCATTTTTAAGTTTTTCTTTTGGTGCTAAAATTTTATGATAGTGTATCCCCTGCACCCATCCCCCAGAAAATCCTCCCATGTTAACAAGTGAAATTTAAAAAACTAAGATGTTCAACAATGGCTGCAAGTTGTTCTTCAATAATGCAGACATAAACAAAATTCTGAAAAAGAAATCAATTTTGGGACTCTGGGCAAAAACACTTGCCTTTTTCATGCCAATAATTTAATTGAAATTTATGTTAAAATTATCAATATAGCAATTACTGTATTTAATATTTCAGACACAAAATTGAAATTTAAGATAGTTATTTATAGTCAACTGACAACTTTGTGTATAGTCATCGTCTACATAAGCACACTTTCTGTGCTAAGGACGTCGTTCATACGACGAATATACAATAAGTATAAATTAACTTCCCTATTTTTTAAGGAGTAAGATATATACTTACTCTTTGCTATTTTACACAAGACATATACCTTCTCTTCTTCCTGGGTTTGACTACACCATCCTCGCCAAAGTCAGAGCTTTATCCCTCCAGTTCGCTTGTTGAATAGCCATGAACACTGTTGTAAACCTTAGCTTTCAACAAAAAAGGACAAGCGCCTTGAACTACCTCTTCATCTAAGTACTTCAGCAATGTCATATCGATAGCCGTATCGTCAGATATCAACAGGAACTCGTTCGTTAAACAATCATTGTCAAACATTCTTTTTCCATCGCGTTTATAAAACCCATGTTCTTGAATTTTACATTTTGAGCATTTCTTGGTAAACCTGCTTCCAATATATGTTCCACGAGTCATGTGATATATTACAACATCTTTGCCATCGTCGCATACTAAACGTTTTCAGGCACAACTTCGACACGATGTTCAGTTGCTTATGAGAACCGTGCTAAAACCACAGCCTTTGTTTCGGCAAAAGGCATCAAAAGACTTAAAAGAGTCACTACCAGCAAATGCTTCGGGGTATTAATAAAATGCACATGTGCATTAACATTAACATTTACAGCGCCATCCGGTATTGATTCATTCGCATTTGTTGTTGAAGGCCCAGCATTGTCACCGCAAACAAACGTATGAACAATATTAAAAACACTCGCTAAGGAGGTGAACGAACGACACAAAACGCTCACAACTATAAACAGTCTTGATAAACATGAAGTATTGTCCACAAATTTCGCCATCGATAACAAACCTAGCTTGTGATGACGTCATTTTTTCTCCATCGGGTAATTCTTTGTCCAACAGAAAACAAAAAATGACGTCATCACAAGCTAGGTTTAATTCAATTAGAGATGTCCGCATGCGGCCTGCATGGTGATTGCACTAACCTCCTGAAAGTCAGATTGTCCGATGGATCCATCGGACAAGCGTGTTTTCAGTCGGACAAAAAATTATCCGATGGAGAAAAAAATGACGTCATCACAAGGTAGGTTTAATTCAATTAGGGATGTCTGCATGCAGCCTGCCTGGTGATTACTCTAACCTCGTGAAAGTCAGATTGTCCGATGGATCCATTGGACAAGCGTGTTTTTTGTCAGACAAAAAATTATCCGATGGAGAAAAAATGATGACATCACAAGCTAGGTTTAATTCAATTAGGGATGTCTGCATGCGGCCTGCCTGGTGATTGCGTTAACCTAACGAAAGTCATATTGTCTGATGGATCCATCGGATCTATTGGACAATCTGACTTTCATGAGGTTAGAGTAATCACCAGGCAGGCCGCATGCAGACATTCCTAATTGAATTAAACCTAGCTTGTGATGTCATCATTTTTTCTCCATCGGATAATTTTTTGTCCGACTGAATTTTTTGGACAATCTTTTTGGACAATTTTTTGGACAATCTGACTTTCACGAGGTTAAAGTAATCACCAGGCAGGCTGCATGCAGACAACCCAAATTGAATTAAACCTTGCTTGTTATGACGTCATTTTTTCTCCATCGGATAATTTTTTGTCCGACTGAAAACATGCTTGTCCGATGGATCCATCGGACAATCTGACTTTCAGGAGGTTAGTGCAATCACCATGCAGGCCGCATGCAGACATCTCTAATTGAATTAAACCTAGCTTGTGATGACGTCATTTTTTGCCCGATGGATCTATCGTACCATCTAAGGGACCTAGAGTTTCTATTTTCTATGCCTAATACATACTTAGATACTTTCAGCAAAGTAAGCATTTAGCATGTTTACATATATGTTACTAAGCTTACCGAATATTGTGTAGATTACATAGTTATAATATTTGCATTTATTATGTAATGTATAAGTATGTTTGTCACGTGACTCTGTATTTTAAAAAAAGAACTCCATCTGATCCATCGAAAAACTTGTCTGATGGATATGTCCATCGGACTCAGATTGCCAGTATTCGACATCAATCCAAATCGGAGCATGCAAAATCTGTGACAAACCTCGATTTGAGTGGGTTACCAATCGAATGGGCACTTGGAGTGCACTGGAACGTAGAAATAGATGCCTTCACCTTCCGAACAATTAAGAGAAAGAATGCCTCCACGCGCGGGGGAATACTATCGGATGTCAGCTCGATGTATGATCCATTGGGGTTTGCAGCACCTTTCATTCTCCCAGTAAAACGTCTCCCCATGCAGGTATGAAACACATCTGTAAGCACCCAAAGATGTGTCCGGAGAAATGGTGCAACTGGACATCAATCACTTGTGAGAGCTGGAGAGACTTCAAATATCTTGGGACTGCAATATTCTCCAGCTGAGGTAAACCTTCCAACCAATTATCCCACGATTGTGACATCGCTTGGGGAATCTCTTCATCCCAACCAGTTTGCTCTTTACATAGCTGCTGCAGGTAGCAAGGATGTTGATAACGAGGTCCATTGTTCTCTTCTGATGGGAAAGTCAAGAGTGGTACCTATCAAACCAACCACCATTCCCCGGCTAGAGCTGACGGCGGCTGTGGTGGCAGCAAGACAACATCATCAAATTCAGCAAGAGCTCGACTGGACGCTGAGCAAAGTTGAGTTTTGGACAGATTCGACATGCATATTGCAGTATATTAACAACGAAGCTGGTCGGTTCAAGACATTTGTCGCGAATAGAATCGAAGCCATCCATGGGATCTCGAAGCCTTCACAATGGGGATATGTGAATACCGAAGCCAACTCGGCAGTGGATCAATGGTCCTAATGCACGCCAATGTTTTCCTGAAGAAATCCCCTGCCGGTCAAAGCCACACGCTACTCCTGTCAAGAAATCAAGTCGGCTTTCCAAATTGGCACCCTTTATGGGAAAAGAAGGACTTCTTAGAGTTGGTGGTAGAATTGATAGAGCTTCTATTAGTTTCGATTCGAGATATCCTGTTATCATCCCGAGCAAGCATCACGTGGTCGAGCTCATTATAAGACACTTTCACAAAAGAGATGGTCACATTGGTGCATGTTCTGTCCTTGCAGCTGTGCAGGAGAGTTTTGGATCATCGGAGGTCATTCGCGTATTTGCTGGGTCTTTGGACGATGCATTCAATGCCGCAAGAAGCACTGTTCACCTTGTAAGCAAGTCATAGCCACGCTTCCCATGCCGCGAGTTACAGCGTTTGAAAGCCCATTCATGTTGACCGGTGTTGATTATTTTGGGCCGCTGTTAGTTAAACGAGGAAGAAGTCAGATAAAGAGATATGGGTGTGTATTCACGTGTATGGCCCTAAGAGCAGTTCATATCGAAGTAGCACACTTCCTTGAAGCGGAATCGTTCCTTTGTGCGTTCAGTCGGTTCACCACTCATAGAGGTGCTCCCAAAGACGTGTACAGCGACAACGGTATGAATTTCGTTGGAGTGTCCGGGACGTTGAAGCAAGAAATGGAGAAAATCCAAGCGAGTGAGGTGCAGAAACGGATTTATGATCGTCTAATGAGCAAAATCAGATGGCATTTCAACCCACCTCTTTCAAGCCACACGGGAGGTATTCGGAAGCGCATGATACGTTCCATTCGCAGAATCTTGGTGGCGCTCATGAATTAGCAAGTTGTCGATGACGAAGGTCTTCACACCTTTCTTGTAGAAGCCGAAAGGATCCTGAATGATCGTCTGTTAGTGAGAAATGAAGGTGACCCTGATGATTTAAATCCAACAACACCAAGCAAGTTATTACTTCTCCGATCTAATTCTTGCTTGCCACAGTCAGGTATTTGTCAATATTGCAAACTGTTATTGTATTTGTCGCTTGTAAGTTTGTTGTTTATGATTTCTGTAATTTGTTTGTAATAATTTCTTTAGAAACCACACATCGTTCACATTATACAATATTAAAGAGTGTTATATTTACGACTTCTTTTTTCGGTTTGGTGTGTTTGCCTGTTGATTGAGTGCAGAGCTTACAAGTACCTTTCATTTTGACTAAACATCATCATGACTGTTTACTTTCTATTTTTTTTTACTTTTTACTTTATATCTATTCCCTCTTTTAGGAATAAAAGCCTTGAAGTTACTTTTCAAATGGATCAGATGAGATTAGAAAATGAACAACATCGTGAAGAAAGAGAGCATGAATTGAAGACATTTCAGTTGATTTTAAGAAACCAGGTAGCTCAACCTATAGCAGTTCAAATACAAATTTTTGCAGCAAGGGTTACTACTGTGATGAAGAAAGAACTTATTTCAAGTTGTGAAACTACTGATATCCCAATTGTTCCTACTTTAACATTCATTTTTTGAAAGTAGTTGGTTGAGGTTGTTGTTTGGACGATTTTTATTAGTTTCAGCGTGCATAGTTCTGATAGTTAAAGAAATGGATAGGAATTAAGCT